>JAVGWX010000005.1:121854914-122454914 GCA_036924085.1 Ariolimax columbianus
TGGCCTGTAGACACTAGTGTCACATCTAAACTATAGCCCAACTTTGTGACTACCAAACATGGCCTGTAGACACTACTGTCACATCTAAACTATAGCCCAACTTTGTGACTACCAAACATGGCATGTAGACACTAGTGTCACATCTAAACTATAGCCCAACTTTGTGACTACCAAACATGGCATGTAGGACACTAGTGTCACATCTAAACTATAGCCCAACTTTGTGACTACCCAAACATGGCATGTAGACACTAGTGTCACATCTAAACTATAGCCCAACTTTGTGACTACCAAACATGGCATGTAGACACTAGTGTCCCATCTAAACTATAGCCCAACTTTGTGACTACCAAACATGGCATGTAGACACTAGTGTCACATCTAAACTATAGCCCAACTTTGTGACTACCAAACATGGCATGTAGACACTAGTGTCACATCTAAACTAGTAGCCCAACTTTGTGACTACCAAACATGGCATGTAGACACTAGTGTCACATCTAAACTGTAGCCCAACTTTGTGACTACCAAACATGGCATGTAGACACTAGTGTCACATCTAAACTATAGCCCAACTTTGTGACTACCAAACATGCATGTAGACACTAGTGTCACATTCTAAACTATAGCCCAACTTTGTGACTACCAAACATGGCATGTAGACACTAGTGTCACATCTAAACTATAGCCCAACTTTGTGACTACCAAACATGGCATGTAGACACTAGTGTCACATCTAAACTGTAGCCCAACTTTGTGACTACCAAACATGGCATGTAGACACTAGTGTCACATCTAAACTGTAGCCCAACTTTGTGACTACCAAACATGGCATGTAGACACTAGTGTCACATCTAAACTATAGCCCAACTTTGTGACTACCAAACATGGCATGTAGACACTAGTGTCACATCTAAACTATAGCCCAACTTTGTGACTACCAAACATGGCATGTAGACACTAGTGTCACATCTAAACTATAGCCCAACTTTGTGACTACCAAACATGGCCTGTAGACACTAGTGTCACATCTAAACTATAGCCCAACTTTGTGACTACCAAACATGGCATGTAGACACTAGTGTCACATCTAAACTATAGCCCAACTTTGTGACTACCAAACATGGCATGTAGACACTAGTGTCACATCTAAACTATAGCCCAACTTTGTGACTACCAAACATGGCATGTAGACACTAGTGTCACATCTAAACTATAGCCCAACTTTGTGACTACCAAACATGGCATGTAGACACTAGTGTCACATCTAAACTATAGCCCAACTTTGTGACTACCAAACATGGCATGTAGACACTAGTGTCACATCTAAACTATAGCCCAACTTTGTGACTACCAAACATGGCATGTAGACACTAGTGTCACATCTAAACTGTAGCCCAACTTTGTGACTACCAAACATGGCATGTAGACACTAGTGTCACATCTAAACTATAGCCCAACTTTGTGACTACCAAACATGGCATGTAGACACTAGTGTCACATCTAAACTATAGCCCAACTTTGTGACTACCAAACATGGCATGTAGACACTAGTGTCATATCTAAACTATAGCCCAACTTTGTGACTACCAAACATGGCATGTAGACACTAGTGTCACATCTAAACTATAGCCCAACTTTGTGACTACCAAACATGGCCTGTAGACACTAGTGTCACATCTAAACTATAGCCCAACTTTGTGACTACCAAACATGGCCTGTAGACACTACTGTCACATCTAAACTATAGCCCAACTTTGTGACTACCAAACATGGCATGTAGACACTAGTGTCACATCTAAACTATAGCCCAACTTTGTGACTACCAAACATGGCATGTAGACACTAGTGTCACATCTAAACTATAGCCCAACTTTGTGACTACCAAACATGGCATGTAGACACTAGTGTCACATCTAAACTATAGCCCAACTTTGTGACTACCAAACATGGCATGTAGACACTAGTGTCACATCTAAACTATAGCCCAACTTTGTGACTACCAAACATGGCATGTAGACACTAGTGTCACATCTAAACTATAGCCCAACTTTGTGACTACCAAACATGGCCTGTAGACACTAGTGTCACATCTAAACTATAGCCCAACTTTGTGACTACCAAACATGGCCTGTAGACACTATTGTCACATCTAAACTATAGCCCAACTTTGTGACTACCAAACATGGCATGTAGACACTAGTGTCACATCTAAACTATAGCCCAACTTTGTGACTACCAAACATGGCATGTAGACACTAGTGTCACATCTAAACTATAGCCCAACTTTGTGACTACCAACATGGCATGTAGACACTAGTGTCACATCTAAACTATAGCCCAACTTTGTGACTACCAAACATGGCATGTAGACACTAGTGTCACATCTAAACTATAGCCCAACTTTGTGACTACCAAACATGGCATGTAGACACTAGTGTCACATCTAAACTGTAGCCCAACTTTGTGACTACCAAACATGGCATGTAGACACTAGTGTCACATCTAAACTATAGCCCAACTTTGTGACTACCAAACATGGCATGTAGACACTAGTGTCACATCTAAACTATAGCCCAACTTTGTGACTACCAAACATGGCATGTAGACACTAGTGTCACATCTAAACTATAGCCCAACTTTGTGACTACCAAACATGGCATGTAGACACTAGTGTCACATCTAAACTGTAGCCCAACTTTGTGACTACCAAACATGGCATGTAGACACTAGTGTCACATCTAAACTGTAGCCCAACTTTGTGACTACCAAACATGGCATGTAGACACTAGTGTCACATCTAAACTATAGCCCAACTTTGTGACTACCAAACATGGCATGTAGACACTAGTGTCACATCTAAACTATAGCCCAACTTTGTGACTACCAAACATGGCATGTAGACACTAGTGTCACATCTAAACTATAGCCCAACTTTGTGACTACCAAACATGGCATGTAGACACTAGTGTCACATCTAAACTATAGCCCAACTTTGTGACTACCAAACATGGCATGTAGACACTAGTGTCACATCTAAACTATAGCCCAACTTTGTGACTACCAAACATGGCATGTAGACACTAGTGTCACATCTAAACTATAGCCCAACTTTGTGACTACCAAACATGGCATGTAGACACTAGTGTCACATCTAAACTATAGCCCAACTTTGTGACTACCAAACATGGCATGTAGACACTAGTGTCACATCTAAACTATAGCCCAACTTTGTGACTACCAAACATGGCATGTAGACACTAGTGTCACATCTAAACTATAGCCCAACTTTGTGACTACCAAACATGGCATGTAGACACTAGTGTCACATCTAAACTATAGCCCAACTTTGTGACTACCAAACATGGCATGTAGACACTAGTGTCACATCTAAACTATAGCCCAACTTTGTGACTACCAAACATGGCCTGTAGACACTAGTGTCACATCTAAACTATAGCCCAACTTTGTGACTACCAAACATGGCCTGTAGACACTATTGTCACATCTAAACTATAGCCCAACTTTGTGACTACCAAACATGGCATGTAGACACTAGTGTCACATCTAAACTATAGCCCAACTTTGTGACTACCAAACATGGCATGTAGACACTAGTGTCACATCTAAACTATAGCCCAACTTTGTGACTACCAAACATGGCATGTAGACACTAGTGTCCCATCTAAACTATAGCCCAACTTTGTGACTACCAAACATGGCATGTAGACACTAGTGTCACATCTAAACTATAGCCCAACTTTGTGACTACCAAACATGGCATGTAGACACTAGTGTCACATCTAAACTGTAGCCCAACTTTGTGACTACCAAACATGGCATGTAGACACTAGTGTCACATCTAAACTGTAGCCCAACTTTGTGACTACCAAACATGGCATGTAGACACTAGTGTCACATCTAAACTATAGCCCAACTTTGTGACTACCAAACATGGCATGTAGACACTAGTGTCACATTTAAACTATAGCCCAACTTTGTGACTACCAAACATGGCATGTAGACACTAGTGTCACATCTAAACTATAGCCCAACTTTGTGACTACCAAACATGGCATGTAGACACTAGTGTCACATCTAAACTGTAGCCCAACTTTGTGACTACCAAACATGGCATGTAGACACTAGTGTCACATCTAAACTGTAGCCCAACTTTGTGACTACCAAACATGGCATGTAGACACTAGTGTCACATCTAAACTATAGCCCAACTTTGTGACTACCAAACATGGCATGTAGACACTAGTGTCACATCTAAACTATAGCCCAACTTTGTGACTACCAAACATGGCATGTAGACACTAGTGTCACATCTAAACTAGAGCCCAACTTTGTGACTACCAAACATGGCATGTAGACACTAGTGTCACATCTAAACTATAGCCCAACTTTGTGACTACCAAACATGGCATGTAGACACTAGTGTCACATCTAAACTATAGCCCAACTTTGTGACTACCAAACATGGCATGTAGACACTAGTGTCACATCTAAACTGTAGCCCAACTTTGTGACTACCAAACATGGCATGTAGACACTAGTGTCACATCTAAACTATAGCCCAACTTTGTGACTACCAAACATGGCATGTAGACACTAGTGTCACATCTAAACTATAGCCCAACTTTGTGACTACCAAACATGGCATGTAGACACTAGTGTCACATCTAAACTATAGCCCAACTTTGTGACTACCAAACATGGCATGTAGACACTAGTGTCACATCTAAACTATAGCCAACTTTGTGACTACCAAACATGGCATGTAGACACTAGTGTCACATCTAAACTGTAGCCCAACTTTGTGACTACCAAACATGGCATGTGGACACTAGTGTCACATCTAAACTGCAGCCCAACTTTGTGACTACCAACATGGCATGTAGACACTAGTGTCACATCTAAACTATAGCCCAACTTTGTGACTACCAAACATGGCATGTAGACACTAGTGTCACATCTAAACTATAGCCCAACTTTGTGACTACCAAACATGGCATGTAGACACTAGTGTCACATCTAAACTATAGCCCAACTTTGTGACTACCAAACATGGCATGTAGACACTAGTGTCACATCTAAACTATAGCCCAACTTTGTGACTACCAAACATGGCATGTAGACACTAGTGTCACATCTAAACTATAGCCCAACTTTGTGACTACCAAACATGGCATGTAGACACTAGTGTCACATCTAAACTATAGCCCAACTTTGTGACTACCAAACATGGCATGTAGACACTAGTGTCACATCTAAACTATAGCCCAACTTTGTGACTACCAAACATGGCATGTAGACACTAGTGTCACATCTAAACTGTAGCCCAACTTTGTGACTACCAAACATGCATGTAGACACTAGTGTCACATCTAAACTATAGCCCAACTTTGTGACTACCAAACATGGCATGTAGACACTAGTGTCACATCTAAACTATAGCCCAACTTTGTGACTACCAAACATGGCATGTAGACACTAGTGTCACATCTAAACTATAGCCCAACTTTGTGACTACCAAACATGGCATGTAGACACTAGTGTCACATCTAAACTATAGCCCAACTTTGTGACTACCAAACATGGCATGTAGACACTAGTGTCACATCTAAACTATAGCCCAACTTTGTGACTACCAAACATGGCATGTAGACACTAGTGTCACATCTAAACTATAGCCCAACTTTGTGACTACCAAACATGGCCTGTAGACACTAGTGTCACATCTAAACTATAGCCCAACTTTGTGACTACCAAACATGGCATGTAGACACTAGTGTCACATCTAAACTATAGCCCAACTTTGTGACTACCAAACATGGCATGTAGACACTAGTGTCACATCTAAACTATAGCCCAACTTTGTGACTACCAAACATGGCATGTAGACACTAGTGTCACATCTAAACTATAGCCCAACTTTGTGACTACCAAACATGGCATGTAGACACTAGTGTCACATCTAAACTATAGCCCAACTTTGTGACTACCAAACATGGCATGTAGACACTAGTGTCACATCTAAACTATAGCCCAACTTTGTGACTACCAAACATGGCATGTAGACACTAGTGTCACATCTAAACTATAGCCCACCTTTGTGACTACCAAACATGGCATGTAGACACTAGTGTCACATCTAAACTATAGCCCAACTTTGTGACTACCAAACATGGCATGTAGACACTAGTGTCACATCTAAACTATAGCCCAACTTTGTGACTACCAAACATGGCATGTAGACACTAGTGTCACATCTAAACTATAGCCCAACTTTGTGACTACCAAACATGTCATGTAGACACTAGTGTCACATCTAAACTATAGCCCAACTTTGTGGATAGCAAACATGGCATGTAACTACTAGTGTCACATCTAGATTGTTGTCCCACTTTGTGACTAGCAAACATGATATGTAGCTACTAGTATTAGATCTAGACTGTAGCCGTGGCTAGCAAACATGACATGTGACTACTAGTGTCACATCTAGACTGTAACCCTGGCTAGCAAACATGACATGTAACTACTAGTATCACATCTAGACTGTAGCCCTGGCTAGCAAACATGACATGTGACTACTAGTGTCACATCTAGACTGTAGCCCTGGCTAGCAAACATGACATGTAACTACTAGTGTCACATCTAGACTGCAGCCCAACTTTGTGGCTAGCAAACATGGCAAACCAACAGCTGCCCTGGGATGGGATAGTGTGATATCTTCTGAGGATGCATGATTTTACGCAAGACTTTGGGAGAATGGCAACTGGCATATCCTTCAAAGCAATACTTGGATCCACACATCACGTCTCAACCAGAGTTTCTTGTTAGAACACTGCATTAAACAGGTCCAGACTTGCTCCCTGCGACTTTTGGCTCTTTCAAAGACTTAAGGTGTCACTCTAAAGGACGAGCTTTCAGGACATTGAAGAAATCCAGACAAATGTGACGAAGCACCTGTTGGAGATCTCACAGAAATGACTTTTCTCAGAACAAGCTACTTAAGCCTTCCGCAATTCTGTTAATCAGTCATGTGAGAAGATGACTTTGTTGACATGTGTATATATTGTTTTTAATCAGTCATCCCACACTTATCCTGGATAATAAAATCTCATTTCACTGCAAGGCTCACCAGGCTAGAAATATAGCATCAGTTGACTGAAGAAGAAGAAGACTGCAAAGCTAAATAGGATATATTGACATTGAAAAATTATAAAGTTTGGTTTGAATGTGGGCCTTTAACTGATGGTTTACTGTATACACAACTAGTCAGTTTGGGTTGATTGTGGGCCTACAACTGATGGTTTATTGTATGCACAACTAGTCAGTTTGGGTTGATTGTGGGCCTACAACTGATGGTTTATTGTGTACACAACTAGTCAGTTTGGGTTGATTGTGGGCCTACAACTGATGGTTTATTGTGTACACAACTAGTCAGTTTGGGTTGATTGTGGGCCTATAACTGATGGTTTATTGTGTACACAACTAGTCAGCTTGACTTGGACAAATGTCCACATTGATCTCATGTGCAGTAACAGCAGGGTTCATTAAATGACATAGAAGATGTGAAAAATATCTGGCACATTACACACATAGGATAGCTGAATGGTTATGGCTCAGCTAAAACACAGGCTAGCTGAATGTTTATGGTTCAGTAAAAACATAGAATATATTATCTGTATGTGTACACTGTACTGGCCCCTGGTAGAACTAATTCACTAGATTTAGCACAATTGTGAATAACTGCAGATGCTTTGTCACTACATACACGACTGCTATGATCAATAATATTGTTCCATGAAGGCATGCCAGGAGCAGTCCAATTTGTTGGTAGCATATTGCAACCATTTGGTATTCAAAGTGGTGTTAAGCAGGGCTGTGTTCTGGCCACAACACTGTTCTAAATCTTCTTTGCTCTGTTACTCAAACATGCATTTGGTAGCAAATGAAGGAATTTGTCTTCACACTAGGTCGGATGGTTGACTGCTTAACCTTGCAAGGCTCAAGGACAAAAAGGCACCATTTCTAACACTCATTACTTACCTTTTATGACATGCTCGACAGGTTAACGTTTTAACTATTCTTAGCTCTTCTTTTTGGTTCCTGTTGCACAGGGCAAGCAAATGGTTCCTTAACAACAACACCTACCTTATAATCTGGTTCCTGCTTTATCTGTATTGTTTCCATCATCTCATTGAAGTCCTCACAGTTTCTCATCACTGATTCTCTGAGATCATAATGGTCTCCTTCATAAATAAGAGAGTAAGTTAACAGAAATGTTATGACAGCAAATACCTTGTTCTAGTAATAATAGTTGTCCATCACAACCAAAAATTGTGACAGCATCAGACATGCATATTCTGATGTGCCCACATATGACAGTACAGTCCAATTTGAGTGTACCCAAGTCTGCAGCACATGGACAGCGTTAATAATTGGGCCAACTTGCATACTGTCCCTTTGAGCAGCTGGCGTTTTCTGCTCCTCAGTAATGGTTCTCTTGTCAGCAATGCTAGTACCATGTGTGATGGCAGTGTGCCAGGCTGAGAGGTTCAGAGCAAGCAGCTACCAGGAGGCAACATCAATGGAGAAATTGTACAAAGAAACTTTCAGAGAGTTCTTTGTATCATTTCTTCTGTCCCCCCAATGAGTGCTTGCCTGTCCTAAGCTCATTGTACAACACTTGCTTAGCGAGGCAATCATCGGGAATACAATCAACATGCCCAGTCCATCAAATTTAGACTCTGCAGCAGCGTATGAATGCCACAAATCTTACCATGTTGAGGACTACTTTCCTGAGCAGTCTGCATAAAAAAATCTTGCATCAAAAAGGTTGAATATCCTGACATGTCTGCTACAGACTGTCCATGTTTCCCATATGTATAGAAGGGTAGCTAGCAGAGCAGCATGAGACACCTAGATCTTGAGAACAACACTGAATTCTTGCCGTTCCCATATGTATGCTAGTAGTCTTTGAAAAGCATCACTCATCTTGACAGTCCTGTTATAGACCTCAGAATCTATATTGGCTTCTCTAGTGAGGACTACTAAGGTAGGTCAAGCTATCAACTGCTTGTGGATGTTGGCTCTGTATAGTTATGTTTGGTTCATTGTAGGTTTCCCAGGATCAGGTAGATCTTGTTGTTGACAGTAAGAACAAAGATAGTACATGCACTTGAAAACTCATCCATGGTAGTCTGTGAGACAATCACATTCGGAAAGTTAGCAGAATGAGCATGGACGTGGGGTTGTCATTTAAATAGAGCATAAGCTGGTTGGCATCGAGGGATCTTTGGGTAAGCTCAGGCTCACAATGACCACCAACTGGACAATGTGGCGCTGTTTATGCATTTAAAAAATTTATGAAAAAAAAAGACATGCAGAAAAGATGCAGCAAAGACATAACTTGCTTTGTATCATCTGTCAGTGCTGTTCAATTCTTTAGTTGTTGGCCTGCTTTGGAATATCCAGTAGCTATCAAAAGGTCACTAAAACTAAATTACAAGGGTACATTTAAATATCATTTGTATTATCGATGTTTGAATATATTATTTATCATAGTTTCTTTATTTGGACTGTACTTGTAGATCTTAAATGTCTGAGTTGAGTATAGCGTGTTTTAAAACTCGTGCCTCTTTAAAAATCCACAACTCCAGAACCAATGCACAGAAATGGATGAAATTCTGAATGGGGAAATGTTAGTCATCATGTCATTAAAGCAAAATAATTTCAGTGGAAACAAGTTGGTGGTTTTTATTTGTGCTTTCTTTGGGTACCTGTATACAAAACCAGCACATGTAAACTGGACAGGCTTTTACAGTATCTTAGAGGTATTCATTTGGTGTGCAATCTTGGAAACATGAATTTTCTTGATTTTTGCATGACTTACAGTAAATAGTACTCACTTTCAATAGTTTGATAGTAAATTCCTGTGTTCTGTGTATATTATTACAAGAAAATGCCTTTACTGCATTGGCACTGTACATGAAATATGATCTGAGCGAACAATGAGTCTGAAAGTCTAATTCATAACACTTCAAAACATGACACAGAAACTAAGCGGGGAAGTCTCTATCAGTGTACTGTATATTGCAAACTGAAAATAGAACAATCTACTTATATATGCCACCCTCTCAAAGATTGGCAAGGATTACTGGGTTAAATGTGATGACCATGTCTTACATGAAGAAGAGAACTATTGGAAAAATGATGGTTTGTGTTTCATACAACCAAGGGCAATCATCAATCTTGTGATACCCAGTGGGGAATCCCTTTTCAATTTTGCAAATGATTGAGAACATAATAATTAATATATATAGCCATATAGTATAGATATGTGTGGATCCAAGAACACAAAATGTATAATTTAACTCTAAACGCAAGACTTAACGATTGAGCCCCTCAACATCTAAATCAAACTCAGTGTCTAACTGATGTAAGTAACTTTAGTAAGTTTAGTAGACCGTGTCCTTGTTGTTGAATCCAATTGATTCATTTCATTATGTTATTATGACAATTGAATTATGTCATTTAGGTGGTTGCAGTGTTTCCATCAATTCCATGTCACTGACAAAACTTACGTTCACAACTGTTAACCGTTACTGTGAAAGCTGGGCTGTTGTAGATACTTCTGATAGTTCAGTGATGAAACCATGTGTGCCCAGTGCAGCTGCTTGCGGTCTGACGTCTGTACTGTTGGCAGCCATCTAAGGGAGAGCTCTTCCAAATTAAACAGTTGCCAGATCAAAGTTAGGAGAAAATAAAAAGCCAAGAAAATATCAACGCGCAAAAAGAGCCAAAACAAAGCCAAACTACTTGATGAATTCATGGAGGAGGTTACCAAAATATTAGATGATGAAGAGCCATCGGATGTTATTTAGACTGTACCAAGTTTTTGATAGTACCAGCTGCAAGAACTAATTTAAATTGTTTAAAGACAGGTCCAGATTAGATATTGGGAAATATTTTTTTAGTCAGAGAGTTGCGAATGCCTGGAATGCATTGTCACAGGACATTGCGGAGGCAGCGTCAGTTAATGCATTAAAAAATAGATTGCATGCACACGGTTATTTTTAGTTTAGATAGAGTGGAATAAACGTACAGACTCTTTTGAGTCTGTATTAACAAGAATAATTATGGAAAGTTAAACTAAGTTAATTAAGTTAATCTGCAAGGTATTTCCTTTTGATTTTGCCCCACCATCGATGTTCACATCTGGCACATTTGTCCTTCACCTTTCCTTCCAGCATTGGTTTCCGAAAAGGTGACCAAAATCTTAACTGTTAGACTGATTTCATTCATCAATTCTCTTTGCCGCCCCCCCCCCTAAATTCTCCAAACCGTCCTTGTTTATTATATTTGCTGGGCATGAGAAACACTGTGTTCATCTATATATCTATTTCAAAGGCATCAGAACTTCTCCAACCGATTGTTCATTATCCATTGTTCTACTCCTTATAGTAAAAACGAGCATATAGCGGGCGATCGCCCTCATCTTGTATTTACGAGTGACTTGTTGGCGAAAGTCTCTTTCTTCTTCCCTTATTAATTATCTCCCCCAAGATAGAAGCAGCTCTTGACCTTCTTCATCGTACGCAGTCAGACATCAACCATTATTTTTTCGAAAAAGGCAGCGGTCATCCTGAGGCTGTCGACACTGCCATAGAGCTTGTCCATTGTTGCCACAGGTGATGGCCACATCTGCTCTCTCTGATCCTCGTATGTCGGGCAGTTTTGCAGCAGATGCTCAGCGGTCATTTTCCCGGTACCACACGAGCATTCGTCGGTGCCACCATTCTTCAATTTGTTGAATAGGTGGTACCTCAGTCTATTGTGGCCAGTGCGAAGTCTGAAGACAACGACCTGCTCTCTTCTGTTCAACTGGTAATAGGCATCGTTTTTTTGTGTAGCCAGTATGTTCGGTTTCCCATTTGGTCATGTATCTAGCTCTAATAAGCCGTTTTGACTCTTCGTATGTCCTACTAGTATCTGGTTGTGGTAGTTTTGCACCTTCTTTTGCCAGTCTGTCTGCCTCCTCGTTGTCTTGGATGTTACAGTGAGATGGAACCCATTGCCCCACTACCCTTTTTGGTGCGGACTGCTGGCATAGTTGACAGAGTACTGCTCTTAAATCATTAAGTTCAGTTTTTTTCTGGCTTTTTAGTGCTGTGACTACGACCAGAGCATCTGTAAGCAGGACTATATGGCTTTCATTCCTTTTACCTGTCACCATTTCTTCCACTGCCGCCCTCAGTGCCTCTGCCTCAGCTCTTGACCGACTTCCGTGTTTGGTCATCTATTTTTATCTGTATCACTTATTTCAAATCTACTTTGATATATATCATAGCAATCGATTTCTCTGTGTGTGAATGTCCAATTCATACACCTACATCTTATTCTTTACTTTTATCACCAATTCCTATATTTTTCTTGATTGCTGTTTCATCGACATATCTGAGAATATGTATGTTTACTGATGAGTTCAGGCATTTCCTCTATCTCTCAAAATATGTATCCTGTGTGAATTTTAAACAAACACGTAGATAGTAGGCCTCCTTGTCACACTCGTCTTATTGTATCTATCCAAGGTAAGCAAATCTTGCAATGATAGTTTGCTCACAGTATAGGTTACTGAATATTCTTGTGTGTTTGTTGTTCATCCTTAGCTATGTCTTTCCAACATGTTATTCGTTTTCATGCTGGACTCTTGCCTAACATATCTTTGAAGTCTTTAAGGTAGACATACATGTTTTTTTTCCTTTTAAAGAACCACACACAAAATGCTAAACATTACCCTAAAAATCCGCAGAAAAGGTAGTTTAGTATTTTTTATTCATATGCAAAAAAAAAGCAGAAAACAAAACAGTGCCACATCCACTTTGGGATATATCAAGTGTACATTGGTGCAATGTCTTCTTCTTCTTCGTTTGTCTTCAGACCTTAACTTCAATGACTAACGAAGGCAGCAGTTGTTGTTGTTGTTTGCGGATGCCCACAATGAGTAGGTTAGGCCTACTCTTTTTATGCGCCCTGAAAAGGACGTTAAGTGGCGGGTTGCAGTAGCTTTCCTCATATCACGAGCGTGCTGATGAAGGTGGACCAATGTTCTCCACGTGGCTGTGATGTGCTTGGCTTCATCTGCGTTTCATTCGCTACTACGGGGATCACGTCGATCCCTCACCCCGTTAGCTAGGTTGCCATGAGAACAGCGCCTTTCCAGGGAGGGCTACAAGGAAGCCGAGGTGAGGGTCTTGGTTAGTATATTTTGCCTGACCCTGACTAACAAGCCTGATCAGTATATGTTGCCTGACCTTGAATAACATGCCTGATCAGCATATTTTGCCTGACTATGACTAACATGTCTGATCAGTATATTTTGCCTGACGCTGACTAACATGTCTGATCAGTATATTTTGCCTGAACCTGACTAACATGTCCGATCAGTATATTTTGCCCGACCAGACGTTACTCTTCCTCCCCGATGGTAGCAGTTAACGTGAGGCTCCGAGCACTTCCTTAAAGTTACTCATAGAAGGACACTGGCTGTTGCCAAATGCTACTTCCTGTTTCGGGATACAATGGGTGTCGGTGCAGTGGAGGAGAGGACAGCGAAGTTTAGCAGCTAGTGAGAGAACCTGCACAGGCTGTTGATAGATGTTGTCATACATACAGATGTTGTCATACATACAGATGTTGTCATACATACAGATGTTGTCATACATACAGATGTTGTCATACATACAGATGTTGTCATACATACAGATGTTGTCATACATACAGATGTTGTCATACATACAGATGTTGTCATACATACAGATATTGTCATTTGTACAGATGGATCTGTGCTGTAAGAAAGCCGGCTGTGGCTATTCTGCTAGACTGGGAGGCATGGTTGTTGTTGAGCGAAGTGGTGCATGAATACATGTATGAACATAGAGATCGAGATAATGACGTTGGCTCTGTGATCGCTTTCTTGGACTTCTTGATTACTCTTGTAATAGTCTGGAAATTGCAATCCTTGTTTCGAAGGCACATAAGGGCTGGATAGAGCATGAGAGAACAACCGACACAGAAACCTCGTACAATCAGCATATTGCGAGGATTTACTGTCACGGACTGAAAGGCCTGACATCCTGACCTCATGGGCACATGCAGTGATGCCATAGAGGTGACGTTTTGAGGTTAATCAGCGACAGCCTCTTGAGTTAAAAGCAAACGGTGAACAAGCAATGCACAGTTTGCCCAGATTGAGTTAAATGTAAAAGAAAAGATAGTTATCCCCATGGGAGATCATATATGGAACATAATTACAGGATGAGAGTAAACAATTGTTAACAGATGGAAATGGAAAGGGACCTAGCTGTTATAATAGATCATAAGTGTAAGGTGCGGGAGCAAGTCCAGGTGGCTGGGAAAAGGCCTAATACAATGCTGGGTACGATTAAAAGAAACATTACACATGGAAACAAGGAGATGAAAGTCAAACTACATAAATCATTGGTGATACCTAAATTAGAGTTCTGTATTCAGGTGTGGAGTCCTTCACAGAGTGGATATAGACATGATAGAAAGGATGCAAAGAAGAGCTACAAAAATGATCGTGGAATTCCAGAATTATAGTTATGAGAACAGAGAAGAATTCGAGGTGACTTAATAATATTAATAACTGTCCATCTTTGTCGATGAGGACCGCCGACATTATCCTTGTCACATATTTCCCTGTTGGGTGTGGGTGCACATGTGACCGAACAGGCCAAGGCGGGCACGAAAACATCTGCTGTATAACGGGCACACAAGGATTGTAGATGGTGTTGGTGTTCCCGTTGTTCCTGATTTCGGGTCTCGCTTCTGCTCTGGGCTTTCACAACACGGTGGCTTTTGCTGGTAACTACACCTACTTTGACTGCGCTTCTTCAGTCAGATCTGTTTTTGCGCAAGACATTCCCAGGTGTCGACGTCTATCTGGAAACTTTCAGTGAGTCCTTCGGGCCGTCTTTAAAACGTTTCTTTTGGTGCCCTTTCTCGCGCCATCCCTCTCTCAGCTCGCCGTAGAGAAGCTTCTTTGGGAGCCGCTCGTCTGACATACGGACGAGGTGTCAGGCCCATCCTACTCGTGTTTTTTCTTGCAGTGCATGGATGCTGGGCAAGTTAGCCCTCGAGAGAACCTCGATGTCAGTGACACGATCTTGCCATCGGATGTGGAATATTCGCCTCAGGCAACCTGTGTGGAAGTGGTGTAACCTCATTGGCTGTCCGGAGTATACAGTCCAGCTTTTGCAGGCGTGTATAGGTTTATAAAGTAATAAATGGAAAGGATAAATTAAACTATACCAAGTTTTTTTTTCAAAATTCAAAACTAGACGGCATAGCTTTAAGTTATTTAAAGGCAGGTCCAGAATAGATATTATAAAATATATTTTTAGTCAAAGAGGGCTGAATGCTTGGAATGCATTGCCACATGATGTGGTGGAGGCAGGGTTAGTTAACGCATTCAAAAATAGATTGGATGATTACAGTCCGTTTTAGTATCAGTGGAGGATAATAAACTGGTCGTATACATATTCTGTGGAGCCTTTTAAGCCAGTATAAGGAGGTTAAGTTTTGATATAATGGGTCCAGCATAGAGAAGCCACTGAGAGGATAGATGATGAGTGTGTACAACCAGTGAACGATGGGAACCATCAGTATCTACACTCGTTACCCTTTACTGAGAGAGACTCAGCACCGATGGGTCTTCCTGGAGTGCAATAACATCGAGTCTTAACCGAACACAACAGGCACTTGAATATTGATGGTAACAATGAACACAAGTTCTTACAATTTTTATACGAAACAAGAGTTTTGCTGAACTTTTCTGATGATATTTGCTCTTCTATTCCAAACCGTAATGAGATGCAGATCAACAATAATATTTTTTATTAGAGGTCACATAAAGTTGGAAAAAGAACAGAGAAAAACAAAGGCTATGAGAAGAAATGCATCTAATGACACTCAGATTGAGCTGGAAGACACATTCCTACAAGATGTGACATCATTTATATATCTTGGTAGCAATATGATGCGATTGGGAATACGGATAAAGAAATTAAAATAAGAATAGAAATAGCGGGGCGAGCTTTCGTTGCATTGTGGGAATTTATGGAATTCAAGAGAAATTTTAAAAATGTCAGTTTTTAACTCAAATCTTGCGTGACTCTGAAACATCGAGGGGAAAAACACACGCTCGCACGCACGCACGCACGCACGCGCACACACACACACACACACACACACACACACACGCACACACACACACACACGCACGCACTCACACAACATACTATTCATAGCCCCCACCTCGACTTCCACGCTGTTCTCCCTGAAACGAACTGTTTTTCTTGGCAGTCTGGTCAGCAAGGTGGGGGATCAACGTGATCCCCGTAGCTTCAAGCGACACGCAGTTTACGTTAGACATAGCACATCCGTCTGAAGGATCTCAATCCACCTTCATCAGCATACTCGGGATGTGAGGAAAGCTATTGCAAATCGCCTCTAAACGTCTTTTTCAGGGCGTACAAAAGAATAAGTTTACTCATTGCGGGGATTCACAACAACAACAGAATTGATACATGTGCAGAAATGAAGGATTCAAATCATATAAAAAGGTCTATAATTTGGATTTGTTGGAAAGAAGCATATAGACAACAATAGAACATAGGACAAACGTTCAGAAAATCAACTGATGACATTATAATGGAGTTTCTGTTCTGGGGTCGGCGTGGAATGAGAAATAGATCAAGATGCTGAGTAGTGAATGAGTGTTAGCAGTCAGCGACCCAAAGCTGACTCCTGGTGTCAGGACCAGCGACCCAAAGCTGACTCCTGGTGTCAGGACCAGCGACCCAAAGCTGACTCCTGGTGTCAGGACCAGCGACCCAAAGCTGACTCCTGGTGTCAGGACCAGCGACCCAAAGCTGACTCCTGGTGTCAGGACCAGCGACCCAAAGCTGACTCCTGGTGTCAGGACCAGCGACCCAAAGCTGACTCCTGGTGTCAGGACCAGCGACCCAAAGCTGACTCCTGGTGTCAGGACCAGCGACCCAAAGCTGACTCCTGGTGTCAGGACCAGCGACCCAAAGCTGACTCCTGGTGTCAGGACCAGCGACCCAAAGCTGACTCCTGGTGTCAGGACCAGCGACATACAACTGACTCCTGGTGTCAGGACCAGCGACCCAAAGCTGACTCCTGGTGTCAGGACCAGCGACATAAAACTGACTCCTGGTGTCAGGACCAGCGACATAAAACTGACTCCTGGTGTCAGGAACAGCGACCCAAAGCTGACTCCTGGTGTCAGGACCAGCGACATAAAACTGACTCCTGGTGTCAGGACCAGCGACCCAAAGCTGACTCCTGGTGTCCGGACCAGCGACCCAAAGCTGACTCCTGGTGTCAGGACCAGCGACATAAAACTGACTCCTGGTGTCAGGACCAGCGACATAAAACTGACTCCTGGTGTCAGGACCAGCGACCCAAAGCTGACTCCTGGTGTCAGGACCAGCGACATAAAACTGACTCCTGGTGTCAGGACCAGCGACCCAAAGCTGACTCCTGGTGTCAGGACCAGCGACATAAAACTGACTCCTGGTGTCAGGACCAGCGACCCAAAGCTGACTCCTGGTGTCAGGACCAGCGACCCAAAGCTGACTCCTGGTGTCAGGACCAGCGACATAAAACTGACTCCTGGTGTCAGGACCAGCGACCCAAAGCTGACTCCTGGTGTCAGGACCAGCGACCCAAAGCTGACTCCTGGTGTCAGGACCAGCGACCCAAAGCTGACTCCTGGTGTCAGGACCAGCGACCCAAAGCTGACTCCTGGTGTCAGGACCAGCGACATAAAACTGACTCCTGGTGTCAGGACCAGGGACATAAAACTGACTCCTGGTGTCAGGACCAACGACATAAAACTGACTCCTGGTGTCAGGACCAGCGACATAAAACTGACTCCTGGTGTCAGGACCAGCGACATAAAACTGACTCCTGGTGTCAGGACCAGCGACATAAAACTGACTCCTGGTGTCAGGACCAGCGACATAAAACTGACTCCTGGTGTCAGGACCAGCGACCCAGAGCTTACCCTTGGTGTCAAGACCGACGAGCCAAAGTTGACTCCTCGTGTCAGGACCAGCGACCCAAAGTTGACTCCTGGTGTCACGACCAGCGAATCAGAGCTGCCAAGACCCTTTTTAACCTTTATGCCGTGATTCTGGATAACTGCAACAAAACAGACTGGCTAGGGAGAAATGTTCGAAGAGGGAAAGCTAATCATGTACCTAAAAATGTCATTCTGAAGTCGGATGTTTCGGACTGAAAGGTGTAAATATAGCAGTCCAGCTGTAAACTATGACAATGCATTCTGTTCTCCGGACTACATCCTGCTATTAGCAAATTGCCTTTCAGGAATTGTTAGCGGAAGTTTGAGAATGAACGAAGAAGAATGGAATCTGCACGAACATAGAAAAGGGAGCTCTCGACAAAATAGAGGGACAGTGCTATTGTGGAAGGGAACTGGGAAGCATAGCTCAGGAATAGAGAGATTGTCGTGTTTTTGTTGATGACCTATGCTCCAAGCGGAGCTGACAAGGTTTTGATTGATTGATCGTTCCTACGCTGACTAACGTTAAATCTGATCGGTATTAATTCATTCATTAGTTTCTTAGTCTCTGTAGACCATGCGAGTGGCGCCCTGTGAGTTTTGTCCAGTTCTGTCTTCTGTATTTCGACACTGTCTGCTACGACTATAAAAACCACTCCGAGAGTAACAGTCCCTGTCACAGATCGTACAACCATGCTGAGTAGACTGGCTTGTCGGGGTGTCCTAGATCTCTTCAGTCTTTCTCTTTTCTCTGCTGCCGGAAGGCCTCTGAGAGCGTCGGCAGCCACTACGGCCCTTCCAACTGACTGTCTCCGATCAGATCGATCCTGAGCAATCGTTCCCAGCCCTCGGATTGGATGGCGCATGGCTTCATGTCCCTCCTGTGTACGTTCTTGAATCGCAATGTGGGAAGGCCGATTCGTCTAGCTCCAATGACCAGCTGTCATATATCATTCGGAAGACGCTCATCTTCATTGAGGTAAATATGCCCCAACCATCGAATTCGTCGTTGGCCCAGCATCTAGTACATGCTGGGAGTGTTTGTTCGAACAACATCATATAGCACTCTCTCTTGCCACCCAATCCCCAATATACGCTATAGACACCTCATGTGAAAGGTGTCGAGCTGCCGCTCCTGTAAGTGCTCCAAGTCTGGCTTCCACACATGAGAGTGCCAAGAACGCAAGTTTGATTGACCCGGACCTTGATGTAGTGAGGCAGCGTATTGTTTTTCCAGACTACTTCGCCAGGCGTGTCATGGCGGTGCTCGCCCTGCCAAACTTACTGTTTATCTCCACCTAGAGAGTGTTGCTGATGGCATACCCCAGATAAGTGAAGCTGTTGACGACCACCAAAGAGACACCGTCAATCCGCCATCTTTTCCAGGCTTACTGTGAGGCCAAACTGATGCATCTCTCCGCGAATTTGTCTCCCAGTCTCTGAAGGGTTTCATCATTATTAGTCACTGGAACAGCCTCATCCTCAAATAACCTAACTTAAGGTCTTTATACTGGTTTAGAAAACTTAGCACAGTCTGTATACAACCAGTTTCTGTTACATTTCCTTGGTCTAAAATCTATAAGCAACCAATTTATTCTTGAATGCATTAAATGGCCCTGTCTCCACTACCCGGTATTTCCTGTGTAATGTATTCCAAGCATTCATCACTATCTTACTAACAAAACATTTCTTAATATCTAATCTGGACCTCTTTTTAATGAATGTGTAGCTGTGTCCTCTTGTGTGTGGTTGTATTTTGTGTAGCTGTGTCCTCTTGTTCTTGTGGGTGGTTGTGTTTTGAAAAACTTGTTATAGTCTAATTTATCCTTTCCTTTGATTACCTTTGATTAACCTGTATTGTCACCTCGAATTCTTCTCTTTTTTAGACACTGTAGGCTGGTTTTTCTGAGTCTTTCCTCGTCTGTAATTCTGGAATCCCACTATCAGCTTTGTCGCTCCTTTTTGTATCCTTTCCAGCATGTCCCTCTATGATAAGGACTCCACACCTGTACACAGTACTCCAATCTAGGTCTAACTAATGCTTTATACAGTTTGACAATCACTTCCTTGCTCCTATGTTTGATATTTCTTTTTATCATACCTAACATTGCATTTGCCCTTTTCACTGCTACCTGAACCTCTAGGTCCCTTTCCTTATCTATCTTTCTAATATTGTTCTCTCCAATTCTGTAATTATTTTCCATATTTGATCTACCCATGTAGATGACTTCCATTTGTCAGCTTACAGACCATTCTCGAATTTTATCTAAACCAGACCTCAATATATCCACTTCTGTTTTCGATGAGACACTACTGCATAGTTTTGTGTCATCCGCGAATTTTGCAATCAACGATCCGATATCATTGTAAAAATCGTATACATATATATATATATATATATATATATATATATATATATATATATATATATATATATATATATATATATATATACACACACACACACACACACAATACAATACGATACAATATCCTCGACTTCAGTCCGAGAGGTGTGCCGTATGCGAGCTAGCCAACAATGGCTTGTATGCGGTCCGATATTTGATCGTGCTGGACTTAGGTCTCTCAACAGACCATCTCGTTATCGTATGGGCGGGCGGCCACGTGGTCGTGTATAAATATATGGCCACCAAAACGTTCTGAGTGTCCATGTGTTATCTGACATGCGCACCACGTGGCCAGCTCAGTGACACTTGCGTGACAAGGCAGCCTCCACGATGTCTGCAAAAAGAGTGCTTTCTCTGATTTCAGGATTGATGGTTCGATCTCTGATCGAGATACTGAGGACGCGTCTTTTCATCGCTCGCTGGGTAATGCGTAGTTTCTTTGCATGCGCGTTGCGTAGATTCCACACTTCACATCCGTAGATCATGGCTGGTATGACCTGTAGATTCCACACTTCCCATCCGTAGATCATGGCTGGAATGACCGGTAGATTCCACACTTCCCATCCGTAGATCATGGCTGGTATGACCGCAGAATTGAAAAGGTGTGCCCTTGTCATGGTGTCGTTCAGATGCAGGAGTTTAGGCGTTATGGTATTGAAGCTAGATCAGGCTTCAGCTCTTCGCCTGGAAATCTCCCGGTCTAGGGTGTGGGTGACAGTTGTTTCCAGCCCCAAGTATATGTAGGAGCTGACATCTTCGACCGGCTCCTTTCCTAGCTTGATTTCGCATTTGAGGCGGTATGGGTTTCGGAGACATTGCCTTTTCTTGTTGCTCATCCGTAGTCCGTCGCCTCTACTGACCTCATCCCGTTCGTTCAGGGAGTGTTTGGGCTCCTCGGTGGTGTGGATGATGTGAACAATGTCGTCCACAAAGGTGGATTAGCCTTTTCTAATCTATATCTCTATCGGACAAACTCAGCTGTTCGAAGATATCCTCAAGCACTGCTGTGAAAGGTTTTGGAGAAATTGGACGTTTGAAGGGACGAAATATGGTAGTGCAGTTCGTATAACTGTTGGTGGGAATTCTGATGTAACCGGGATGGAGACCTTGTTCCAACAGTGAACGCTAGTCAAAATTTCGTTCTTCCGAATGAAAAGTATGTTTATAGTCGATGAAGGTGAATATCAAGAGCGCCTGGAACTCTCGGGCTGTCTCAATAAGGCGGCAACAAGTTGAAATATGGTCCATTGTCCTGTACAAACGCCGAAAGCCTGCCTGTTGGACTGGTTGCGATTCTTTGAGAGTGGTGTGGACTCTGGCAAAGATACATTTTATGAACAGCTTGTAAATGACACAAAACATGCAATAGGCGCAACATGCTGGAGGAAAATGACAAGGCAATCCATGTCGCTGAATACTTGATGCAAGATATATGACATGGTGCCTGGACAGGGGAAGTAAGTAAGTGACCGGAAGAATAATAATTGGACGACAGTTTCCAAGATCCTCTTTGTCTCCCGTCTTGTGCATGAGTGTTGTCCTAGAGTTGTGCCAGGTGTTGTCCTAGAGTTGTTCCAGGTGTTGTCCTCGAGTTGTGCCAGGTGGCAGGTGTTGTCCTCGAGTTGTGCCAGATGGCAGGTGTTGTCCTAGAGTTGTGCCAGGCGGCAGGTGGTGTCCTAGAGTTGTGCCAGGCGCCAGGTGTTGTCCTAGAGTTGTGCCAGGCGGCAGATGTTGTCCTCGAGTTGTACCAGGCGGCAGGTGTTGTCCTAGAGTTGTGCCAGGCGGCAGGTGGTGTCCTAGAGTTATGCCAGGCGGCAGGTATTGTCCTTGAATTGTGCCAGGCCGCAGGAGTTCCTCCTGGATGAAGATAACGTGTGATACGATGGGCTACGGCTTGGTAAAGAGGTAGACCGCAAACCTGGAAGACCTCCGCAGTGATGCTATCTTCACCTGGTGATTTTCCAAATTTCATTGACTCAATAGCATTGTGACTATTTACAAAAACAAAGGTGACCTCAGGGACTGCAATAATTATAGAGGGATCTCGCTCCTGAGCGTTGTATGCAACGTTTACATGGTCTACATGAGACAGAGCTGGACAAAACTTACAGGGTGCACCGGGCATGGTGTACAGGAGACAGAGCTGGACAAAACTTACAGGATGCACCTGGCATGGTCTACAGAGCCTAAGACGCATATGATGATGATGATTGACTCGATAACATTTCTGAGGGCAGGAAGTTTGGAAGAGTGGGTAAAGTGGATGGGAGGGCAATTGGACAGGGATCTGATGATCTAAACAGGTTGCTAAAGTATGCTTTCATTATTGACTCCATGCGCAGCTTTGATGTTGTGCATTTCCGTTTGTCCTTTCATAAGGAATGATTTGGTGGTTTTCGGCAAGGCTACGAGTAGCCGATATTCAGCAGCTTTGAGGACACGTTCGCGGGCGAAGTTTTCATGATCTTTTTTGCGTTTTTGACGGCAGATCTTGCTTAGGTAGTGAAGGCTGTGTGATTGTCTTCACTCTCTAGCAAAGCTCGAGTGACAGGTGAAATGTGATTTGTGGTGTGAGTGGGTGCTGTAGTGGGTGCTGTAGTGGGTGCTGTAGTGGGTGCTGTAGTGGGTGCTGTAGTGGGTGCTGGCAGATTGGCTGCCTTTGAAATAGATGTGATTGTAGCAATCAGATTTGCATATTCAGCATCGATGTCAGTGTCCACTCCGAGCTGCTTGCAGGCTGCAAGGGTGGTAGCAATCGAGGGGTCGATGAGCGTCTGAGAAGGTGATGATCGCTTCCAGTACAGAAGGAACCAACCACTGAGACAGTAGGTGCCAATCTACGATTGGACAAGACATGGTCAGTATACAACCAATTTATTTCACTCCACGAATACTAAAAATACTGTGAGCAGCCAATCTACTTTTGAATGCACTTACTGACTGCTTCCACACATATTGTGACAATGTATTCTAAGAATTCATCTCTTTCTGACTAAAATAATATTTCCTAATATCTAATATGGACCTGTCTTTAAACAATTCGTAGCTGTGCCGTGCCATCTTGTTCTTGTAGCTGGTCATACTTTGAAAAACTTGGTATAGTCTAATTTATCCTGGTCATTTATTAATTTATACACTTGTATTAAGTCACCTCGAATTCTTCGCTGTTCGAGACAATGAAGACCAGTTTTTGTTTAGTCTTTCATCATAACTATAATTCTGAAATCCTGCCATCATTTTTGAAGCTCTTCTTTGTATCCTTTCTAGCATGTTTATATCCACTCTATGATATGGACTCCACACCTAAACAACAGTACTCTAATTTAGGTCTCACCAATGATTTATATATTTTGACTATTATTTCCTTGCTGCTATATCAAATGTCTCTTTTTATCATGCCCAACATGGCATTAGCCTTTTTCATTGCCACCTGAGCTTACTCCCGCACCTTTCCTGTATTATCTATTATAACTCTCTGTTGTTTACCTAGAAATGGACTGTCCCTTTAGAAGTGTTCTAATGAGGATGCTGCAACGTGATTGTCATAATTTCCTGCGTGATATCTGCCTGAGAACGGGTTGTGTTAGGAAAATGCTGGTAAACTACGTTTTAAGTGGGTTGATATCAAAAGATCTATCTAGCTATCTATCTATGTTCTTTTGTACGCAAAATACGGCGCATAAGGCAGAAGCAAATGATCTCCAGTTGGAACGGTGTGACGCCACTGTTTTTAGATCTTGTATGGTGCTGAGGACCATAGTTGAGTCCTATCGGATGATTGTTCTTCTGAGCGTTTCCTTGGGTCTCCCTCTTTTCCGAACGCCCCTTGGTGTTCATTCGAGTGCTTGCAATGGACGACGGTTGTTCATTCTAAGGACATGTCCGATGTATGTCCATCGTTTTTTTTCCGGATGATGGTCGACACGTATAGTTGGTTTGTCTTTGTTTTTATCGAATCATTAGTTATGAACTGGTCCCAGCTTCAATTCAATAATTTTCTTAACATTTATTTTCAAAGATATTGAGTTTGTTTTCCAGCGCGTTTTTTGTCTTCCAGCTTTCACATCCATATATCAGGTCTGATATTACGATTGAGTTGAATAGTCTGAGCTAAGTATATTTGCTCAGTGTCGTTGATTACCAGATGTTGAGGCCAAAGCAATTCTAGAGGAAATTTCTTTCGTTTCATCTCCATCTTGTGTCATTTTGTTTCCCAGGTATGTGTAGTGTTGGACATTTTGTAGCGATTTCTCATGTAGTTTGATATCAACCGTTGTGGTTGTGGAAGCCATGATTTTCGTCTTTGAAACCTTTACTTGAAGTCCTATCTGTTCTGACAATTGGCATAGTCTATCTATATTTTCTTGTGTTTTTTCATTAGTGGTGTTTAGTATCGCTAGGTCGTCTGCAAAATCAAGTTCTTCTAAGGTCTTGTTATCAAACGATGAAAAGGGTTTTAAATTTTGCAGATTGTACCATCAAGGCAAGAGCAGAGATATGTAGATGGCATCTGATCTGAACTTTGACTTTATTTTGTCTTTCTACTGTGGGAAGAAGGGTGGAAGGTGGGGAAGGAGAGACGGTGGTGCTCAGCTCATTTTGGACGATGTCGGTATTTTTTCTGGCTGTTTTTAGACAGCTTGGCTTTTTTTTGTCTTCAAACTTCAATCTGGCATTTCAATTAGGAAAATCTGTTATTAAATGACGCTCAACAACAAGACTTTCAGCTGAGACGCCAGCCTGTATTTGCAAACAACTGCCATATGCACAGACTGCTTATACGTTAAACACTGAAGTATCAGAAGTATCTACAACAGCCTTGTGTTGGCCAACCAACTTTCTCAGTAACAATAAACAATTGTGAACGTAAGTTCTGACATGGAAGCCGCCATGTTGGATACAATTGATACATACTTCACGTAGGTACTTTAGTGGAATTTTCAAATTGACTCTACATCATTATAAAATACAACTATTAGAAAGTCATAGAAACATGCTTTCCAATGATATATCAACAATGTCTCTATGTCGACCCCTAAGGAAGTTACGAATTTTTTTTTGAATTTAAAAAATCAGCAAAAGGACTATACAGGTAAACAGAGAAAAATATAAACTAGGGACTTTGGGAAAGTTGATTCCAAAATGTAGAGGGGAGTGGACAATATATTGATTATCTCGGCTCGGCCATCATTGAAGCCACACAGTACCATACATGCACTGTGTGGTCATGTATAGACCAACATAAATTCTTCCAGACGGTCGCAGGCTATTTTGTTTCGTGATCAGTTTGCATACAAAATGGGGGATCATCTGTTATATATGGATCAGAGAAGCATGAGCTGCAGTGGTCAGCGACCCATAGCTGACTGCTAGCGTCAGGGCCAGCGAACCAGAGCTGCCAAGACCCTTCTACACCTCCACGCTGGGATCCTGGTTAACAGGCTGCAGCAGGGCAGACTGGCTAAGGAGAAGGGATCGAAGAGGGAATACTAACCCGGTACTCAAAAAATGCTTGCTGAAGTCGGATGTGTTGGACCGAAAGGTGCAAATATCGCAGTTAAGCTGTAAACTACGACATAACGCATTCCGTTCTCTGGACTACATTCTGCTACTTAAGCTCTTTCAGGGTTTTGTAGCGGGAGATTGAGAACGAACGAAGAAGAAGAAGAAAGATTATCTCGGCTAGTCATAACTGAACACCTGTTAAACCATACATTTTTATATTCGGGAGAACAAATTACAACCGATGATGATAATTGCATGATTTTTCAAAAAGGCAGAAACTAATTAATATTCAAAATGGCGACCTCATTTGCATAATTTGCAACTAAAATAATGTTGCAATATTTTTTTCTTCATGTTACACCACATGTGATATATCGTTTTGACCATCTTTTTGAGAGGAGCATTAATACATTCATTGAATGTTGTTATTTAAATCAAATGCTCGCAGAATAAGTATACAGAACAAATAATTACACAAATTTACCCCTTCCCCCCATGTTTTTACAAGATTTTGGAATATACATTGTTAGAAATAAAAAGAATATTAGAAATATAAGGAATATACTGACAGAAGGTCCATGGAATATACTTACATGTTACAGTTGGATATTCAAATGTGGCATCGTCAAAAACAAAATAGTAAGGAACTGTGTCACCTGCATGTCGTAATCCTTTTACTGAATGAGTTACCGGCATGTTGTAATCCTTTTCTGAATGAGTAACTGGCATGTTGTAATCTGGACATAACTGATCAATTTAACATAGAAAAAATTATCACACAAATTTAACAGGAGGCATGTTTGATATGCAGCTTAATTCATTAATGGATGTAGTTTATAAACAAGTGTGTCACAGATAACAAAACATATGGATTAACAGTTTTTATTGGGTAAGTATGATATTAATTGTTGTTGTGTAGTTTTGTTTTTGCATGTTTTTGACTATTTGATAAATAGTGATATATTTATATTTTCCACGTAATATGATAAATATAAAACACTGACAGGAAATGTACGTCCTCAAAGAGCTAACCAAAAAAAAGTTTTTTTAAACTGCTATGTAACACACAAATAGAGTATACTTACAGAAAGTCCTTGGAACATGTTTGCGAATTAATTAAAGTTGATTATTCGTACTTGATGTACCAAGAGAGCGAAACCAGCTAAGATTACATCACCATTATCTGGAGGAAGTTTATCTGTTGTCAAATAATTTTGAAAATTGTATCTTAAAATTAATTAATGATTATAAAGAATCTACCGTCGACAAGGAACTGCGCCACTGTCATGTCAAAATCATCCTCTGCTGAATGACGCGGACCTGTACAGGTCAAGCAGACAATGCTCTGGCCTAATTTTGTTCCTGTTCTTCATCGACTTTACTTTTTCTTGATATACAACATCTGTGCCTTTATCATGCCATACATGTTGGAGTTCACTTACTATAATAGATGAAAAATTGTTAATGAATAACTGTAACTTATCTTTCATTATTGTGTCCAACTTTTTAAACATATGTAAATTTAAGATTGGTTCCTCCTCAACAATTCCTTGCTCTATCAGTCTCTGATACTTATTCCTAACACTCACATCTTTTTTCTGTGCTATGAGCTTCTGTCTTGCGACACGAACTTCATCTGTAGCCTCTGCTCTCTCTGCAACCTCATAGTGGCTCCACGACTAATGGTAAACTGGACCAGATCCCTCTACTCGGAGTCAGAAAATCTTTCCAACCACTCAAGCGTTTTATTCTGAATCCCTTTTACCTTTCCGTCTATGAAACCAAGGGTTGCATTGGGAGCTCTCTGCCATAAAGCATCCATCATACCAAGAGTCCTTTTGGAACTCATGTTATGCACTGGGGCTGAAGCCGTATCCGTCAGTATGGTTTCTGTTGGATTTAACAGAGCCCCACTTATCCTGGTCTATAAACGTAGTCGGAATAAGAGTTTTGACTTTCCGTATCAGAGCAATCTTTGAGGGATCTCTTGTTTCCTCCATCGGCCGCGCAATTTATCCTTTCATGAGTGGATACACTGGATCAAAGCACGCCAAATGTGCTTTCAGATCAGCAGCACACTTCTTGGTTGCCATGGATGAGAAGTAACAATTTCTGAAAATAAAGTTAATTTACAATAACAATAAAATGGTAGTGACTAGCTTGAATTTCAAATTCCACAAGTACAATTAAACGAGTAGCCCTCAAATTTACAAAAATTCAGATAAGTGGATGCAGAAGTGTGTAAAATACCATTGGTGCACTGCAAACCTTTACTGCAGTAGGTGCAACCATACAAACACCTTTAGTATAGAATGAACATTAAATGATAAGTAAGTGATGAGTAAAAATTGTATGCCAGTGTTTAACTAAATATTATATAAGTATGAGCAATGTTTATCAAATGTAATTGCAGAACATGATTGAAGTGATAAAGATTGATCAAATAACTTAACCATGACCATGTTTCAAATTAGTGAAGTACCTATGTCTAAAACTGATTAATTGTAATCAGGACGGACTGGTCAAGAAGGAAAAAAAATGGTGGACATTGTAACACTAGACCAGCATGATAAAGTGACTAGCTTAGTTTCATATTCCACAAGTCCAATTAAACGTGCTGCCCTCAAATTAACAAAACATACAGATAAGTGGATGAAGAAGTTTAAAAATATTGGGTGTACCTAGAACCATTACAGTAACTTAGTGATAGCAATGAAAACTTACTTTTTTCAATTGGTTTGAAATTCCGATGGAAGCACAAATTTTCAATCAAATTTTTTCTTTTTATACTTGGGTCAGTTTGTCTCCTGTGCATACATAGCTTTATATACTCTCAACAATCGCGGGGTTTCTCGTTTAGACCAACATTCTTAACACATGTCTCAGGGTTGGCGGCTATCGGGAACACACTAGCGACGCCATAGGTCACGGACAATACCGGCTCTAAAAAATTGATATGCGGTCAGCACTAAAGTACCTACATACATTCTAAAATCTCCTTTTCGCTTCTTATCCTGTTTTGCCTTTCAGCGTCAGGTTATGAAGAAGAGATCTCTAGAACGAGCCCAACGTGTGCACAGTGGCATTCAGCGCCTCAGATATGTCCATATCTACATTTTTTGTGGTCGGCCTTTGTCCTTGAATCCGTTGCATCTAAATAGCATTGTATTGTAATTGTTGCTTGTTGTGGGGCTGGGCTGTGTGGTGGTAGCCTTGTTGCCTGACCAAACCATTTTAGCTGCTGTCCTGTAGTGTAGTCCGATACTGGTGTCATTGTTTATGATCCTGTCTCTCATATTTCTCATTCAATATCCGCAGATTAAATATCTGTTCAGTGGTACTTCTTCCCGCTCGGAACCCTGCTTGCTCTTCGGCTTATTCTCTGCCTATGGCTTTAATCTGTTGAGGATTATTCTTAAGAGAACTTTGCTAGGATGACTAATGAGGCTAATTGTTCTATAGTTCTGACACATCTTTAGGTTCCCTGATTTAGACAGGTAGAACCACTGATTTCGTCCAGATGGTTGGCCACTCTCCTGTCCGCTAAATTCTATTACAGATGTATGTGAGAGCCTCAAATATTAATTACCTCACATCCCACTTGTAGGAGCTCTTCTGGGATATTATCCACACCCACAGTGTTCCCTTTTTTAGCATCTTCACAGCTTCAGTTACTTCCTCTCTTTTTATCGTTTGATTCTCCTCTAAAATATTCATTTTGGGGGCCATTGCATTTCCTGCGTCACCTCGACCCTCATGCTTATATAATTCAGAACAGTAATCATGCCCAGCGAAACTGATTGTCTTGGGCTGCTGTGAGACATTTCCCTCTCTTATCCTGAATCGTTCTATTGTGACTTTGTATAGGCCTTACTAGGTCCTTGGCTATTTTATATGTCCCCTTGGCATCGTTTCTTCCCAGATTTTGTTCGATATCTGAGCACTGACCAGATATCCATTCTGCCTTGGCTTTTTTTTTGTCTTGGCCTTTACATTTCCATGTATCTCTCTATTTCGTAATCCCATCTAGGGTATTCTTCGACCTCTTTAGTAATCTTTTCTTGTCACATAACTTGAGTAATTCATGTGTAATCCATGCCTTCTTTACCCTTCGCTTCCTTAAGGCATCAGTTGCCATGGATATCAATGCCGAATTCAAGGCCCCAGTTATCGTCTCTTCTTTCTTCTTCTTCTTCGTACGCAGTCAGACAGTAACCATTATTTTTTCGAAAAAAGCAGCCGTCATCCTAAGGCTGTCGACACTGCCATAGAGCTTGTCCAGTGTTGCCACTGGTGATGGCCACATCTGCTCTCTCTGATCCTCGTATGTCGGGTAGTTTTGCAGCAAATGCTTAGCGGTCATTTTCCCGGTACCACACGGGCATTCGTCGGTGCCACCTATCTTCAATTTGTTGAATAGGTTGTACCTCAGTCTATTGTGGCCAGTGCGAAGTCTGAAGACCACACCCTGCTCTTTTCTGTTCAACTGGTAATAGGCATCGTTTTTGTGTAACCAGTATGTTCGGTTTCCCATTTGGTCATGTATCTAGCTCTAATAAGCCATTTTGACTCTTCGTATGTCATACTAGTATCGGGTTGTGGTAGTTTTGCACCTTCTTTTGCCAGTCTGTCTGCCTCCTCGTTGCCTTGGATGTTGCAGTGAGATGGGACCCACTGCACCACTACTCTTTTTGGTGCGGCCTGCTGGCATAGTTGACAGAGTACTGCTCTTAGATCATTAAGTTCGGTATTTTTCTGGCTTTTCAGTGCTGTGACTACGGCCAGTGCATCTGTAAGCAGGACTATGTGGCTTTCATTCCTTTTACCTGTCACCATTTCTTCCACTGCCGCCCTCAGTGCCTCTGCCTCCGCTCTGAAATTGCTTGCGTATTTTCCAGTAGCGAATGACAGTGTTATTTTTCTGCCATTTGGTAGGCTCAGGAATGCTCCTGCCCCTCCGTACTGTGTTGTATTTGTTACGGAACCGTCGGTGTATGCATGGGTCCAGTCCATGCTTGGGTAGTTTTCCGTAATGTAACTCAGGGTAGTATCTCTTCTTTCTTTTTCAGACTGGCAGTTTTTGTTTCTAATACCTGGTATATTTTCTACCACCTCTGGGAATATATGCTGCCTCCAGGTAGGTTTTCGTACAGTAGGGATGGGCTTTGGTGTTGCAAGTGCGTTCATGGGGTTTTCATGCATCTTTGCTTTGGCTATTTCTGCAAAGTTTCTTCGCTTTAGTTTCCCACTTCTGAAATTGTTTAGTCTCTGGTGCATTGGGTGGTCAGTCAGTCTTCTGAGTTTCTTTGATTGCAGCTGGGCTCTGCAGTCTTTTCTGTCGGCCATGGATTGCAGTTTTGTAATCTTTTCAAGTTCTACAATTGGCGTTGACTTCATGCCTCCTGTTATAACTCTCATGGCTTGGTTTTGGAGTTTGCTAACTTTATCGAAGTTCGCCTTTGCTGCTGTTGTCCATGCCGCAATGCCATACTCGAGAACTGGTCTCACTCTTCCAGTGTACAGTTTCTTTAGTATACTTTCGTCTGCTCCCCAGCTTGTGCCAGCAAGTTTTCTCATGATTGCCATTCTTTCTCTGGCTCTCATTCGGTTTCTCTCGATCTGATTTTTCCATGTCATGCGCCGATCAAATGTGACTCCCAGATAGTTTGGGTTGTCGTTTGGCTGTAGGTATTTGCCGTTTAGACTTAATTTGGTGTTTTGGGGTTTGATTGATAGCGAGAATATTGTACATGTGGTCTTTTCCTCGTTTATTTTGACCAGAGTTATCATCTCAATATCTGTCTCTTCGTTAATAACCAAGAGGGGTGCGAACCTTCCTCTTATCATCACTTCAAAAACCTCCACTATCTCAGGGTGCTTCAGCTTCTCAAGGCTAAATCTTGGTCTAGTTACCTCACTGTTCACAACTTTCTTAAGTCGGAGACGCATGGTCATCATCACTAAGCCGTGGTCACTCCCTATATCAGCTCCAGGGAAACTCCTCGTCCATGCGCTATTGATGCTGGATCTGAATCGCTTCTGGACCAGAATGTAGTCTATTTGACCATGCTGTGCATTATTTGGGCTGTGCCATTTCCACCATCTCCACATTTTGTTTGGTCCTAGAATATTCACTATCATTAACTTGTTGTAATGAGCAAATTCCAGGCGTCTCAATCCTCTATTGTTCGTCTTAGCATTCCCGTATGATCCACATGTGCCTTTCCAATCTCGCACCATGTCTTCACCAATGTTGGCCTTCCCATCTCCCTGTACCACCAGTATATCCTTCTTTGGTATCTCGTTCACAAGTGCCTGTTATTCTTCATAAAAACTGTCTACCTCGCTTTTCTCATAATCGGTGGTAGGTGCATAGCATTGCATCACCGTGATATTGAAAAGCATTGCTTTTAGTCGTTTGCTGAGCAATCGACTTGATACTGGTAGACATCCTAATGCACAAGTTGTTGTGTCTTTATGCACCAACATTCCAACTCCATGTAGATGTTTGTCAGTTCTTTCACTATAATAGAACTTGTGACCCCCTTCAGTGGTATTTTCTCCAACATTCTTCCAGCAGGCCTTACATATGCCAAGCACATTCCATTTGATATTTATCCATCTCTTCGGTCGGTTCTTTCATTTTTCCACATGCTCTAAGTTAATGTGGAAATGCAAACTTTCAAATAAAATTAGAACAGAAGTGATTATGAATTGTTGGGTCAAAAATTATGATTTTATTATGTTCTCATTTTATACAATTATTATTTGAAAAAATGGTTCAGTCATTTCATTTTCTGCAGATTATAAAAGTATACAGGATAACAAAAGAAAATGTTCACTTCTGTATCTAGCATTCTCTATTGTGAAATTATGAAAGTAAATAAATGTCATCTGAGTTTATTGTAAAATGAACAAACGATCAGTTCTATATCAAATGTTATACAAAATAAATTCCACATCTTTAGTTTAACCAAATGTTAATAGGAGCGGACTGGACCAGACCTAGCACTCACTCTTTCAAGCCCAACTTGAGCCAGTGTATTTTGTGCATTTGCAAGCTGAACTTTGAAACTAACTTTCTCTTGCTTATCTTCACAAAGTTCAATACAAAAATCAATTTTTGCCTCTAACTGCTCAGCACGTTTCCAGTTACTCCCAAATTTCTGTAGATTTTAAACTGAGTTAATGTGTGTGTCTTGTGATGTCATGAAGATTACAATGTCTATTCTATCCACTGCCATTCTGGCAAGGTGTGTGGTTACTGCCATTCTGGCAAGGTGTGTGGTGATTTAGAACAATATCTAATAAAGTAGGAAGATAAGGAGGAGCCACATTTTCAGTTTTGATCTCTCATCATCATCATTAGTCCCGTATCCTGACAGGTCATTGGGGCACCGATACCGCAGATTGTTGGACCAGTTCCTGCCACTCCATTGGGGCACCAGTACCGCAGATTGTTGGACCAGTTCCCACCACTCCATTCAGTTTTGTGCCAGGATATTTGTTCTATCTATGAACATTCCCGTCTACTCTCTTTTTCTGCCTCCCTCTCTTACGCTTCCCAGGCACAGTACCTTGCAGGACTGTCTTGGTCAACCCAGATGATCTTGAAACATGCCCATATCATGTGAGCTTGCATGCTTTTACCACAGTCAATAGGTCTTTATATTGGCCGACCTCTCTCTTAATGATGTCCCAAACTGCCTTATGTTGCAATTGAATATCAACCTTTAATATCATCACTGTGTACGCTATTTGATGTTTAAAGTATTCTCTATGTTAACACTTGAGGCAAAGTATAATTGAAATGGGTAATGTTTTCAAAGTAGTATTGTACACTTTATGTAAACTCACAGATTCTTGTAAAATCCACAGAATAACTAAACATATGCCAAATTTGCTGCACAATATTTTTTTGTTTATTATGTCATATTAGTTCAAAAGGCTTGTATATAGTGATTGAAAGTCATGTTATTTTAAGGGTCATGCCAGTTCAAATTGTGACCTGATGTTTAACTTAGGAATTAGCTTAAATAAGTGCCAAACTGATAGATGTTAAGTATGTCGCCCTTGCCAAACTAAGGTGAATACCTGGCAAATGGGAACAAACATCCATGTCTAATATGCTGTGGAGTCACGCAGCACAGGAAAGAGGTAAGACAGCTATTGACCAAACATCCAGAAAACTCAACCTAGTAGGGTATCACCAGTAACACTCTAGAATAAAGTCTATGGAGGTACCAGACTGACCATTCATTATCTATTGTCAAGTTGGCACTTGAAAGTGTGCAAAGGTGAAGGACAAGCTCAATGGTGATATAAATAACCTCAGGCCGACCTCTAACATCTTGATCTATCTTCAAGTCGAGGCCCACAAGTGTACAAGGAAGAAGACTGAATGATTATGTGCACATTTGGTTCAACAAATGCTGATAACAAACTTTTTGTTGACTTCAGTTTAAATAGTGTTAAAAAGGTCGTATTGATTCTTTTATGTCAGATTTCAATTACAACCCTCCTTCCATGGGCATTCTGCAAACCTCCGAGTCTGATTGCATCAGTCAAATGGCACTTCCACTCAGATAATGTGCCATCTTGTTCTTCAATAGGGCTGTTGAGCATGCATACTTTTTTATGACACATTATTAATGCAGGTGCTATTTTTGTTGGCCTAAATGCATTAACAAGCTGTATAAATGCTATGGTTTGAATTGAGTCCATATCTTACTTGTGTCTGAGCTCTGGTCCCTAACTGGACGTGAGTGCAAGGTCTTGCTGTGATAACATTACTGTGAACTTTCTCTCTTATGTAGGAGGCCATTTGTGATCTCACAGAAGCTGTGATGAGAAACTGTGAGGACTGGAATCAGACGATGGAAACAATACAGATAAAACAGGAACCGGATTATAAGGTGTGTGTTGTTGTAAGGGTGTAGACTATTTGATCAACTTGTGTAACTGGGGCAAAATAAGAGCTCTAGGAAAAGTTAACATGACTTTCAGTTACTATATCCAAGCCCTTTGTACTAACAGGGCATAACTAACATTGTACAGTAAATTGACATCTGTTCCCGTTATTCTGTGGATTTTACAAGAATCTGTGACTTTAACTATTCTGCCACGCGTGTGATAAAAGGCAGCTAATGAGTGTTGGGAATGGAGCCTGCTACCCAATTTTGTAGAAGATATAAGTCACAAGAAGAAGAAAGAAAAGACCTGTACACCCAATGGTAGAAGAGGAGTGACTAAGTCAAGTCATTATGGCGATATCTAGTGTACGATACATGTACAGCTGTTGAGCTACTATCACCTAACGCTTAGTGCAGGTCTACACTTTAGTTGGAGATAAAAGATTGGCTACTACAGTTGAGTGAATGATGATAGAAGATTGGCTACTACAGTTGAGTGAATGATGATAGAAGATTGGCTACTACAGTTGAGTGAATGATGATAGAAGATTGGCTACTACAGTTGAGTGAATGATGATAGAAGATTGGCTACTACAGTTGACTGAATGATGATAGAAGATTGGCTACTACAGTTGAGTGAATGATGATAGAAGATTGGCTACTACAGTTGAGTGAATGATGATAGAAGATTGGTTACTACAGTTGACTGAATGATGATAGAAGATTGGCTACTACAGTTGACTGAATGATGATAGAAGATTGGCTACTACAGTTGAGTGAATGATGATAGAAGATTGGCTACTACAGTTGACTGAATGATGATAGAAGATTGGCTACTACAGTTGAGTGAATGATGATAGAAGATTGGCTACTACAGTTGAGTGAATGATGATAGAAGATTGGCTACTACAGTTGACTGAATGATGATAGAAGATTGGCTACTACAGTTGAGTGAATTGTGATAGAAGATTGGCTACTACAGCTGAGTGAATGATACTGACTGGCTAGCAGATGGCACCTCCATCTAGGCATAATGGAACCCTTGCTAAAGATGGCCATGTTGTTGGGAGTGACACGAACCAATTATTTTGTTGTTGAGGGGGTATTGGCGTGACATGAACAAATGATTTTGTTGCCTCTTAGGTTCCTGGAACTTGTACTACACAGCTCCCCATCATGAGTGAGAATATAAAACTGGAATGGGATTATCAAGTAAGTCTATTGTGTGCTGAGTTCGTGCTATCAATCAATACTTGCCTGCTCACTGTGGAATATAGGTCTTCAACATATACAAGCCAAATCCTTCTGTTTTTTGAAATCCTTGACAGCTCTCCTTTCTCCCTGTTTTATTCTCTGTTACCAGGGCCAGAATGGGGAGCACAGACTAGTTACTGTAAACTTCCTGGTCTGCTGTAAGAGGTGACTAAGGATGGCTGGAAGCCTTGTCTTGCACAGAAGTACTATTACTATGAGAATGGATTAGGTGTGAGTATATCTGGTGCTCTAAAATCAAAATGGTCTGGATAAATAAAGAGCCAAATCTGTAAGCGGTAATTCATCTACCTAAAGGAAAACTCACCTCAAACCATTTGCTGTTTTATATGTTGTCTGGAGACGACCAAAGATTATCAAGAGTTTTGTGTTTCATCCAGTTGCAGATATTTGTTCATTTAGCATTAACTCATAGCTCTCCGATTTGTTCGAGAGGGAGAAGTTTTTTCTTTCTTGATTTATTGTTGTGAGCAATGGTGGACCCACTCCTCTAGTCATGTTAGGGCATGCTGCAACCAATTGTTGATCGTGGTGTTGATTCTTCCTCGCACGTCATCCCATATCTGAATACATTCAGAGTTCTCTCCCTTGAGTATCAACCCTCAGGACAGATGTAGGCTAAACAAAAGTCACCAATTAGCTTTTATATTAATGAAACTTTATGCAGATAATAATTGTAAGAAATCAGGGTTAGACATTTGAGATATTCTGGCGATCTAACAAGGCATACATTGTTTGTGAACACCATTCTAGAGAGTAAGATGGGAGACAGTCATCTAAGAGACAGACAGCGTTATTAGTGGTCAAATAACATCTGGTGATGGACTTGCCAAATCTTACATGTGCAATCTAGATGTTGTACTATTAGTTATGTTCCATGTTTCTGTTTCACATACATGTGCAATCTAGATGTTGTACTGTTAGTTATGTTCCATGTTTCTGGGTCACATACATCTGCAATCTAGATGTTGTACTATTAGTTATGTTCCATGTTTCTGGGTCACATACATCTGCAATCTAGATGTTGTACTGTTAGTTATGTTCCATGTTTCTGTTTCACATACATGTGCAATCTAGATGTTGTACTGTTAGTTATGTTCCATGTTTCTGGGTCACATACATCTGCAATCTAGATGTTGTACTATTAGTTATGTTCCATGTTTCTGGGTCACATACATCTGCAATCTAGATGTTGTACTATTAGTTATGTTCCATGTTTCTGGGTCACATACATCTGCAATCTAGATGTTGTACTATTAGTTATGTTCCATGTTTCTGGGTCACATACATCTGCAATCTAGATGTTGTACTATTAGTTATGTTCCATGTTTCTGTTTCACATACATGTGCAATCTAGATGTTGTACTATTAGTTATGTCCCATGTTTCTGGGTCACATACATCTGGAATCTAGATGTTGTACTATTAGTTATGTTCCATGTTTCTGGGTCACATACATCTGCAATCTAGATGTTGTACTATTAGTTATGTTCCATGTTTCTGTTTCACATACATGTGCAATCTAGATGTTGTACTGTTAGTTATGTTCCATGTTTCTGTTTCACATACATGTACAATCTAGATGTTGCACTGTTAGTTATGTTCCATGTTTCTGAGATATCAAAACATTTTTTCGTGAAGGTATGCAGTCTGACTGTGATACACTTAATTCCATTCCGTATTTCTGAGCCATAATGTAGGCTACAGTCTTGTGGCCACATGTAAATTTTTTTAGCAATAATGTAAATGATATTGCTCTTCAAGAGGCCCATGGGTTCAAGTATTTGGTCAGTATTTTTTGGCAGACAGACGGTAGGATCGACAGGGAAATTGAGACTATGTGTCAGAAAGCATCTGCTGTAATTCTATCAGTTGTCACCACTGTTTAGACACCCGAGCATTAGTTTGGTAACAAAGTGACAGCTTATAAACAGTACATTTATGCCAACTCTGTTCTACCAGTGCCAAACACGGTCCCTGTACAAGACGTGAGAGCAGAATTTTGACGTGTGAAATGAAGTGTTTGATAAGGTCATCTGTTTTACCAGGAAGACAGAATGCAAAAAGAAAATACTCAAAGTATGGTTGGCATTGTGCCATGTGCAGAGTACATTTCCAGAAACAAAATATGCTAGTTTGGTCATCTCATGAGAATGCACCTGCATTAACTTCCACCATGACTCACAACGCTGGTAGTTTTGGCTACAGTACAAGAAGGCGGCCGCGAGGCAGGTGGATAGATGACATTAGAGTGATTGTGCAATGACACAGAGTTACATTGACTGACACATGGCACAGGGCAGATGACTTGAGCTCCCTACGAAGCTCAATGACATAAGTGGAAAGAATACTAATTAAAGTTAGGCTACAGTCTAGATGTGGTACTTGTGGTTACATGCCATGTTAACTAACCACAAAGTTGGGCTACAGTCTAGATGTGGTACTTGTGGCTACATGTCATGTGTGCTAGCCACAAAGCTGGGCTACAGTCTAGATGTGGTAATTGTGGCTTCATGCCATGTTAACTAGCCACAAAGTTAGGCTACAGTCTAGATGTGGTACTTGTGGCTACATGCCATGTTAACTAGCCACAAAGTTAGGCTACAGTCTAGATGTGGTACTTGTGGCTACATGCCATGTTTACTAGCCACAAAGTTAGGCTACAGTCTAGATGTGGTACTTGTGGCTACATGCCATGTTAACTAGCCACAAAGTTGGGTTACAGTCTAGATGTGGTACTTGTGGCTACATGCCATGTATGCTAGCCACAAAGCTGGGCTATGTAAATGAAAGAAAGATGACACAAAGAGAGTCAATACCAAAAACAACTGTCTGTGGTTGAACGAGGCATGCATGTCTTGTTGTATATTTGTAGTTGATCTGTGCTTCACAGGTAGCTGAACCTGTTTGATGATGGTTTTCATTGTTTTATGCTCCAGGAGGACACAAAGGAGATTGTTGACATCCCTGATCTGGTCATGGGGATAAAACAAGAACAGTATTATGGGGTATGGGAATGATGATATGAGAGAGTTTATAGATATGAGAGTGTATTGAGTTAGAGAGCTTATAGATATGAGAAAGCTTATAGATATGAGACAGTTTATAGATATGAGAGAGTATTGAGTGAGAGAGTTTATAGATATGAGAGAGTATTGAGTGAGAAAGCTTATAGATATGAGAGTATTGAGTGAGAGAGTTTATAGATATGAGAGTTTATAGATATGAGAGAGTATTGAGTGAGAGAGCTGATAGATATGACAGAGCTTATATATATATATATATATATATATATATATATATATATATATATATATATATATATATATATGAGAGGGCTTTTAGATATGAGAGAGTTTATAGATATGAGAGTTTATAGATATGAGACAGTTTATAGATATGAGAGAGTATCGAGTGAGAGAGCTTATAGATATGAGAGAGCTTATATATATTAGAGAGCTTATAGATAGGGAGCTTATAGATATGAGAGAGCTTTTAGATATGAGAGAGCTTATACATATGAGAGAGCTTATAGATATGAGGACAAGAAGGGAGAACTAACCATGCGTACACACACTATTTTACTGAATATTCCAAAAGCTGAGCCTTTCTTTTATCATAGTAACTTATCATGGTGAGACTGGTGGACACGTTATTGATAGAACTTTCTGTGTTTCTACAATACCCTCCAAAACATGATTCCATTTGTGGCCAGGTCATAGTGCCAGCTGCTATCTAATCAGCATCCGCCTCTCACTTGTCGTAACCAATCATCTGTTACAAAATGAAAATTAGCCAAAGTAATAGATTTTTAACATCATTTCTTGTCCAGTAGAAAGGAGAAATGGGAATAGTGATAGACTTTAGGCCTCACTTTCTCCTTCCATGGGATGTAGAGGTCTCCTTTTTCTTTATCTCAATGTTTCTACAGGATGGTGGTAGTCAGTCCCCTGCTCAGCCCTACTTATTAGTCTCTTACAACATGCCTGGAAGGTTACAGTGTATTTGCTCACCATTCAGACCAAGTAGCACATAGGTACTTTTCAATAACAGTGTACATGATTTCTGCTCTAGGCCAACCCATAATTTAATAATAATATCTGTTCACCGCAAGTGAAGGTTGCGAAAGCGCCAGACGTATATTCACATATGACCGCATGTGGCTGTATAATCTGATGCAAATACTCTACCACGTGTGGAGAATATGTAGACAGCATCAGGAATTAGGATGTATTGATTCTTTCATGCAGCTCACTTATGTGGCACAACTATGGCTCTCTCTTCATTGATGCAAGCACCATTTGTGATAGAAGTGCGCTAGGCTAAGTGGTTCAGAGCAAGCAGATCCCAGAAGATGATATCAATAAAGAAACATTTGAGAGATACTTTCAAAGTCTTTGTATCGTCTCTTTGGATGAGCATTTGTCTGACCTGAGCTGACCATACAACAGCTGCTCATGTGTACAAAGAACATGCCCAGTCCATCTGATCTGTGCTCTCTGCAGCAGCGTATGGATGCCTGGCAGCTCTGCCTGGTTACAGAGTTCAGCACTCTGTCCTGCCAGTCGATCCTGAGCAGCTTACAGAGACATCTCATGGAGAAATGGTTGAGTTTCCTGACATGTCTGCAATAGACTGTTAATGCAGAATAGACATATCCTGTAGTAGAATCACACAGGCCAAAGGTCTTGATGTGATACTTGCTTGACTTGGAGGAATTGTACTGCTTGTGCTTCCAGCGTCCGTTATAGCTTATTACCATTTCATCAATGGCTAGATCCGGAAATGGATCAAATGCATCCTGGAACTTTGCTATTAGTGAATTCAAGAATAGCTCTATTTTGCCTTGCCTACAGATTCAGCATCTCCAACATGCATCATGGTGTGGTAAATTATTTCAAATCTCAATCTGGGAAACACTTGACTACTTCTAGTGTTTCAGCCGTGTTGCCTCAAGAGTTGTAACCTGTTCCATCTTAGCTGTAGTGATAGTGGATACAATAATACATGGCTTTTTGGCCTGTAGTTGTGTGGTTTGTGTGTCCAATAATCCTTCACCGATGTTTTTTTTAAAATCTGAACCCATTGCTGTAATCACTGCCAATAATTTTAACAGCTCATATTTAGTGATAAGTTTCCAACTTGCAAGTGTAGATTTTTGTAAAGAAACTGGTTTGAATTTCTTCAATTCTGCATATTCATTGATCATTGACACCAATGAGTCTAACACATCTGGTGTTATCAAGGCAAGCAAACAATCTAGTATTGCATGCAGACCTGGTTCATGAGTTGGAACAAAGGGAATACTGCCTGTTGTTTCACTTTCAGTTACTTGGTGCCACTGTTCTCTTTCTTGAGCTCCATTATTTACTGCACTATTTGTAAATCTAGCTACCATCTTGGCATTTTTAGGGACCTTTGATGATCCAGGACGTGCCTCATCTTCACTATCACTACTTGTGTTGTCAGTACTATTGTTCTCGAATTCATCAAAATCACTAGTTGAATTATTTTCCGCAATCAGTGTCACTTCTCTCGTCTTCACCAAACATTTCATTCATCTGTTGAAACATGTTTCTAGCCGTTTCCCGCAGTTAGACAAGGTGTACAAGTGCTATTTGTGACCTTTTTGCTTGTTGCCATGGTAAACAATTTTTCACAGTTTGGTAACTAGCTGGAAAATTCTATAAATATGACACAAAAACAATATTTTGCACCTTCTCCGATAAGTGGTTCATAAACAAACTTCCTGTTGGTAAATTAAAATCTCATACTGAAACAAAAAAAGATATTGTAAATGTCTAACTTGTTTTACTATGAAACAATCCTTGGCGCTCACAGCGGCTTATGGCCATGAGTAAAGAAGTGTTTTGGTACGCAACCAGTTAAACATCACTATTTCACTTTATACAAATGGTGAGTTGGTCATTCTCGTCTAGTAAGACGCATATATCATCTTTTCTTTGTGCTACATTGGTAGTATGGGGATCCACAACTTCATTGGGTCTCTGTATAGTTATGGCACTTTCTTCTATATGATAAGAACACCAGCCCCATGCACAGCTCTCCTCAGACATCTCTCATAACATGAGCGGTGGGATGCACTGAAGACACTGCACCACCTGTCCTATCGTGTCCAGCTCCATCTGTTCCAGTAAAAAGGAGCAATGTGAATAACGATACTTTGTGGGTGCATATTTTTCTTGATGTGAATCTAGACTTTCATATTTATCATGTACAAGTGTGCTAAGCCTGTGTACCAGGATGAAACTTGAGAGTGTTATCAATGAGATGTTTATTTTTCAGGCGAAATATGACTTTGGTTGAATTGACCCAACCTTCATCTCTCATCTTAGTTAAGCCTGTGTGTCAGGGTCAAACGAGAGTTTTACTGATCAGATCATTGATTTGTTTCTCAGACAAAAGATGACTGGACTGATGAGTTCATCTCTCAGACTCGGGTAGATGACAACATGGACAGACCAATAATACCAGGAGATGAGAAAGTTGAGGAGCCTGGCTTCTGTCAAGAAGAAGAAGAAGAAGGTAATGTGAGAGAAACAAAGTGGGTATTTTAGAGGATCTTTATTGTTGCTGCAGCTAGTCAGTCACAGTACTGGTAAGGGTGCTTCAGTCAGTCAGTCACAGTACTGGTAAGGGTGCTTCAGTCAGTCAGTCACAGTACTGGTAAGGGTGCTTCAGTCAGTCAGTCACAGTACTGGTAAGGGTGCTTCAGTCAGTCAGTCACAGTACTGGTAAGGGTGCTTCAGTCAGTCACAGTACTAGTAACGGAGCTTGTATGTCACCTCAGTATTGATGTGTAGAGGGGTTAGCTGTAGTGTGCCCAGCTGTAAAAAGGTACAAGACTTTGTTAAAGTTAGGGAAGGTATGGTCAAAAAGACAGGAAACCCCATCTGACAAAGGAATCTGAATTTTTAGGCTTTGAAATATGTGCTTCCATAGCCAATAGATGACTTTGTAGGTCATGAAATCTGTGCTTCCATAGCCAATAGATGACTTTGTAGGTCATGAAATCTGTGCTTCCATAGCCAATAGATGACTTTGTAGGTCATGAAATCTGTGCTTCCATAGCCAAGAGATGACTTTGTAGGTCATGAAATCTGTGCTTCCAGTAGCAAGAGATGACTTTGTAGGTCATATAACTGTTATTTTCATAGCCAAGAGATGACTTTGTAGATCATAAAGTCTATTCTCTCATAGCCAAGAGACGACCTCGTAGGCCATGAAATCTGTGCTTCCATAACCAATTGATGATTGTCAATCAATGAATGACAGCATTCCATCAGCATGGACGTTCCTGGGCTGGTCTTTCTTCCTCCCTCCAGGTGTAATCATTTAGTTTGTTCCTTCTCATATATTCGCTTCATATATTTTTAAATCTAACTCTCTTTCTCTTCACTTAAGGATTCCATATAAGAGACTGTCTGGCTATGTTGGACAGTGTCTTCCGTAGTATATGTCCTGTCCAGTTCCATTTTATTAGCTGAATTTGTAATTTGTTGTTCCAATTGTGGTTATTAGCTCCTTTCTCGTAGGTCGTCATTCCTCACCATGTCCTATCACTTTATGCCCATGATCCTTCGTAGGCATCTGTTAACGAAGGACTGGAGTCTTTGTTGTATGGCCGTGGTCGTACTCCATGGCTCCACTCCATACAGCAACACCGACTTGACACTTGCCTCCATACAGCAACACCAACTTGACACTTGTCTCCATACAGCAACACCGACTTGACACTTGTCTCCATACAGCAACACCAACTTGACACTTGTCTCCATACAGCAACACCGACTTGACACTTGCCTCCATACAGCAACACCAACTTGACACTTGTCTCCATACAGCAACACCAACCTGACACTTGTCTCCACTCCATACAACAACACCGACTTGACACTTGTCTCCACTCCATACAGCAACACCAACTTGACACTTGTCTCCACTCCATACAGCAACACCGACTTGACACTTGTCTCCATACAGCAACACCGACTTGACACTTGTCTCCACTCCATACAGCAACACCAACTTGACACTTGTCTCCATACAGCAACACCGACTTGACACTTGCCTCCATACAGCAACACCAACTTGACACTTGCCTCCATACAGCAACACCGACTTGACACTTGTCTCCATACAGCAACACCGACTTGACACTTGTCTCCACTCCATACAGCAACACCGACTTGACACTTGTCTCCATACAGCAACACCAACTTGACACTTGTCTCCACTCCATACAGCAACACCAACTTGACACTTGTCTCCATACAGCAACACCAACTTGACACTTGTCTCCATACAGCAACACTGACTTGACACTTGTCTCCGTACAGCAACACCAACTTGACACTTGTCTCCATACAGCAACACCGACTTGACACTTGTCTCCATACAGCAACACCGACTTGACACTTGTCTCCATACAGCAACACCAACTTGACACTTGTCTCCATACAGCAACACCGACTTGACACTTGTCTCCATACAGCAACACCAACTTGACACTTGTCTCCATACAGCAACACCGACTTGACACTTGTCTCCATACAGCAACACCGACTTGACACTTGTCTCCATACAGCAACACCAACTTGACACTTGTCTCCATACAGCAACACCGACTTGACACTTGTCTCCGCTCCATACAGCAACACCAACTTGACACTTGTCTCCATACAGCAACACCAACTTGACACTTGTCTCCATACAGAAACACCAACTTGACACTTGTCTCCATACAGCAACACCAACTTGACACTTGTCTCCATACAGCAACACCAACTTGACACTTGTCTCCATACAGCAACACCAACTTGACACTTGTCTCCGTACAGCAACACCAACTTGACACTTGTCTCCACTCCATACAGCAACACCAACTTGACACTTGTCTCCGTACAGCAACACCAACTTGACACTTGTCTCCACTCCATACAGCAACACCAACTTGACACTTGTCTCCACTCCATACAGCAACACTGACTTGACACTTGTCTCCACTCCATACAGCAACACCGACTTGACACTTGTCTCCATACAGCAACACCGACTTGACACTTGTCTCCATACAGCAACACCGACTTGACACTTGTCTCCATACAGCAACACCAACTTGACACTTGTCTCCATACAGCAACACCGACTTGACACTTGTCTCCATACAGCAACACCGACTTGACACTTGTCTCCATACAGCAACACCGACTTGACACTTGTCTCCATACAGCAACACCGACTTGACACTTGTCTCCATACAGCAACACCAACTTGACACTTGTCTCCATACAGCAACACCAACTTGACACTTGTCTCCATACAGCAACACCGACTTGACACTTGTCTCCATACAGCAACACCGACTTGACACTTGTCTCCATACAGCAACACCAACTTGACACTTGTCTCCATACAGCAACACCGACTTGACACTTGTCTCCATACAGCAACACCGACTTGACACTTGTCTCCATACAGCAACACCGACTTGACACTTGTCTCCATACAGCAACACCAACTTGACACTTGTCTCCATACAGCAACACCGACTTGACACTTGTCTCCATACAGCAACACCAACTTGACACTTGTCTCCATACAGCAACACCGACTTGACACTTGTCTCCATACAGCAACACCGACTTGACACTTGTCTCCATACAGCAACACCGACTTGACACTTGTCTCCATACAGCAACACCAACTTGACACTTGTCTCCATACAGCAACACTGACTTGACACTTGTCTCCGTACAGCAACACTGACTTGACACTTGTCTCCGTACAGCAACACCGACTTGACACTTGTCTCCATACAGCAACACCAACTTGACACTTGTCTCCTCTCCATACAGCAACACCAACTTGACACTTGTCTCCACTCCATACAGCAACACCGACTTGACACTTGTCTCCACTCCATACAGCAACACCAACTTGACACTTGTCTCCACTCCATACAGCAACACCAACTTGACACTTGTCTCCATACAGCAACACCAACTTGACACTTGTCTCCACTCCATACAGCAACACCAACTTGACACTTGTCTCCATACAGCAACACCAACTTGACACTTGCCTCCATACAGCAACACCAACTTGACACTTGTCTCCATACAGCAACACCGACTTGACACTTGCCTCCACTCCATACAGCAACACCGACTTGACACTTGTCTCCATACAGCAACACCAACTTGACACTTGTCTCCACTCCATACAGCAACACCAACTTGACACTTGTCTCCATACAGCAACACCAACTTGACACTTGTCTCCACTCCATACAGCAACACCAACTTGACACTTGTCTCCATACAGCAACACCAACTTGACACTTGCCTCCATACAGCAACACCAACTTGACACTTGTCTCCATACAGCAACACCGACTTGACACTTGTCTCCATACAGCAACACCGACTTGACACTTGTCTCCACTCCATACAGCAACACCGACTTGACACTTGTCTCCACTCCATACAGCAACACCGACTTGACACTTGTCTCCATACAGCAACACCGACTTGACACTTGTCTCCGTACAGCAACACTGACTTGACACTTGTCTCCGTACAGCAACACCGACTTGACACTTGTCTCCATACAGCAACACCGACTTGACACTTGTCTCCATACAGCAACACCGACTTGACACTTGTCTCCGTACAGCAACACTGACTTGACACTTGTCTCCATACAGCAACACCGACTTGACACTTGTCTCCACTCCATACAGCAACACCGACTTGACACTTGCCTCCACTTTATACAGCAACACCAACTTGACACTTGTCTCCACTCCATACAGCAACACCAACTTGACACTTGTCTCCACTCCATACAGCAACACCAACTTGACACTTGTCTCCACTCCATACAGCAACACCGACTTGACACTTGCCTCCACTTTATACAGCAACACCAACTTGACACTTGTCTCCACTCCATACAGCAACACCAACTTGACACTTGTCTCCACTCCATACAGCAACACCAACTTGACACTTGTCTCCATACAGCAACACCAACTTGACACTTGTCTCCACTCCATACAGCAACACCAACTTGACACTTGTCTCCATACAGCAACACCAACTTGACACTTGTCTCCATACAGCAACACCGACTTGACACTTGTCTCCATACAGCAACACCGACTTGACACTTGTCTCCATACAGCAACACCGACTTGACACTTGTCTCCATACAGCAACACCAACTTGACACTTGTCTCCATACAGCAACACCGACTTGACACTTGTCTCCACTCCATACAGCAACACCGACTTGACACTTGTCTCCATACAGCAACACCGACTTGACACTTGTCTCCATACAGCAACACCAACTTGACACTTGTCTCCATACAGCAACACCAACTTGACACTTGTCTCCACTCCATACAGCAACACCGACTTGACACTTGTCTCCATACAGCAACACCAACTTGACACTTGTCTCCACTCCATACAGCAACACCAACTTGACACTTGTCTCCACTCCATACAGCAACACCGACTTGACACTTGTCTCCATACAGCAACACCAACTTGACACTTGTCTCCACTCCATACAGCAACACCGACTTGACACTTGTCTCCATACAGCAACACCAACTTGACACTTGTCTCCACTCCATACAGCAACACCGACTTGACACTTGTCTCCATACAGCAACACCGACTTGACACTTGTCTCCATACAGCAACACCAACTTGACACTTGTCTCCATACAGCAACACCAACTTGACACTTGTCTCCACTCCATACAGCAACACCAACCTGACACTTGTCTCCACTCCATACAGCAACACCAACTTGACACTTGTCTCCACTCCATACAGCAACACCAACTTGACACTTGTCTCCATACAGCAACACCAACTTGACACTTGTCTCCACTCCATACAGCAACACCAACTTGACACTTGTCTCCACTCCATACAGCAACACCAACCTGACACTTGTCTCCATACAGCAACACCAACTTGACACTTGTCTCCACTCCATACAGCAACACCAACTTGACACTTGTCTCCACTCCATACAGCAACACCAACTTGACACTTGTCTCCACTCCATACAGCAACACCAACCTGACACTTGTCTCCATACAGCAACACCAACTTGACACTTGTCTCCACTCCATACAGCAACACCAACTTGACACTTGTCTCCACTCCATACAGCAACACCAACTTGACACTTGTCTCCACTCCATACAGCAACACCGACTTGACACTTGTCTCCACTCCATACAGCAACACCAACTTGACACTTGTCTCCACTCCATACAGCAACACCAACTTGACACTTGTCTCCACTCCATACAGCAACACCGACTTGACACTTGTCTCCACTCCATACAGCAACACCAACTTGACACTTGTCTCCACTCCATACAGCAACACCGACTTGACACTTGCCTCCATACAGCAACACCAACTTGACACTTGTCTCCACTCCATACAGCAACACCGACTTGACACTTGTCTCCACTCCATACAGCAACACCGACTTGACACTTGTCTCCACTCCATACAGCAACACCAACTTGACACTTGCCTCCATACAGCAACACCGACTTGACACTTGTCTCCACTCCATACAGCAACACCAACTTGACACTTGTCTCCATACAGCAACACCAACTTGACACTTGTCTCCATACAGCAACACCAACTTGACACTTGCCTCCATACAGCAACACCGACTTGACACTTGTCTCCACTCCATACAGCAACACCAACTTGACACTTGTCTCCATACAGCAACACCAACTTGACACTTGTCTCCACTCCATACAGCAACACCAACTTGACACTTGTCTCCACTCCATACAGCAACACCAACTTGACACTTGTCTCCACTCCATACAGCAAGACCAACTTGACACTTGTCTCCACTCCATACAGCAACACCAACTTGACACTTGTCTCCACTCCATACAGCAACACCAACTTGACACTTGTCTCCATACAGCAACACCAACTTGACACTTGTCTCCACTCCATACAGCAACACCAACTTGACACTTGTCTCCACTCCATACAGCAACACCAACTTGACACTTGTCTCCACTCCATACAGCAACACCAACTTGACACTTGTCTCCATACAGCAACACCAACTTGACACTTGTCTCCATACAGCAACACCGACTTGACACTTGTCTCCATACAGCAACACCGACTTGACACTTGCCTCCACTCCATACAGCAACACCGACTTGACACTTGTCTCCACTCCATACAGCAACACCGACTTGACACTTGTCTCCACTCCATACAGCAACACCGACTTGACACTTGTCTCCATACAGCAACACCGACTTGACACTTGTCTCCGTACAGCAACACTGACTTGACACTTGTCTCCATACAGCAACACCGACTTGACACTTGTCTCCGTACAGCAACACTGACTTGACACTTGTCTCCGTACAGCAACACCGACTTGACACTTGTCTCCACTCCATACAGCAACACCGACTTGACACTTGTCTCCGTACAGCAACACTGACTTGACACTTGTCTCCATACAGCAACACCGACTTGACACTTGTCTCCGTACAGCAACACTGACTTGACACTTGTCTCCATACAGCAACACCGACTTGACACTTGTCTCCATACAGCAACACCGACTTGACACTTGTCTCCATACAGCAACACCGACTTGACACTGACATTGAATATTCTAACTTTGGTATGAATCTTGATTTCTCTAGATCTCCATATGCTGTTTAGTGTCAGGAATGTCTCTCTTGCCTTTCCAATGTTAGTATCTGTACCTCCTGATGTGTCATTGTGCTGTCCAAATAGGTAACTGTATCCACCTCTTCCAGCTACTTTCCCTTCAGCAGCATTGGTTCTCTGATGATAGTGTTGAGTTTAAGAATCTGGCTTTTCTTCAGCAGCATTGGTTCTATGTTAATAGTGTTGAGTTTAAGAAGCTGGCTTTTCTTCATGTTGATATTCAGTCCCAGTTTGGCTGATTATTCTTTTACCCTAACAAGTTTCTCTTGCATTTGGCAATGACTGTGTGACCAGAGAACCAGATCAGCTGCAAAGTCATGGTCCTCCAATTGTGACCATAGTGTCCACTGAATACCATCTCTAGTTTTCTATTGATGTCTTCATTACAAAATTCATAGTCAACAAGATATGGAAGAGCTAGCGCAGACATCCGTGTCATACGCCTGTTTGCATTCCAATGCTGTCAGTCAGTGCTCCACGCTACTAACTATGTACTCAAACATCTTTCGTATGAGGGCTATGCATTTTTATGGTATTCCATAGTGTCTCAGCAGTTGAGATTACTTTGGGAGGTCATGGAATCAGTGACCAAAGAGATGACCTTTCTAGGCCATGGAATCTGTCTGTTCTTAGCCGAGATGACTTTGTAGGTCATAGAATCTGTGCTTCCATAGCCAAAAGATGACCTAGTAGGTCATAGAATTTGTGCTTCCATAGCCAAAAGATAACTTTGTAGGTCATAGAATCTATGCTTCCATAGCCAAGAGATGACCTTTTAGGTCATAGAATCTATGCTTCCAAAACCAAGAGATGACCGTGTAGGTCATAGAATCTATGCTTCCATAGCCAAGAGATGACCTTGTAAACCAAGGAATATGTCCTTTCATAGCCGAGATGACCTTGTAGACCAAGAAATCTGTCTTTTCATAGCCTTGAGATGACCAAGGAGTCTGTTCTTCCATAGCCTAGAGATGACCAAGGAGTCTGTTCTTCCATAGCCTAGAGATGACCAATGAGTCTGTCCTTCCATAGCCTAGAGGTGACCAAGGAATCTGTCCTTCCATAGCCTAGAGATGACCAAGGAGTCTGTTCTTCCATAGCCTAGAGATGACCAATGAGTCTGTCCTTCCATAACCTAGAGATGACCAAGGAGTCTGTCCTTCCATAGCCTAGAGATGACCAAGGAATATGTCCTTCCATAGCCTAGAGATGACCAAGGAGTCTGTTCTTCAATAGCCTAGAGATGACCTTGTAGACCAAAGAATATGTCCTTCCATAGCCTAAAGATGACCAAGGAGTCTGTTCTTCCATAGCCTAGAGATGACCAAGGAGTCTGTCCTTCCATAGCCTAGAGGTGACCAAGGAATATGTCCTTCCATTGCCTAGAGAGGACAAAGGAGTCTGTTCTTCTATAGCCTAGAGATGACCAATGAGTCTGTCCTTCCATAACCTAGAGATGACCAAGGAGTCTGTCCTTCCATAGCCTAGAGATGACCAAGGAGTCTGTCCTTTCATAACCCAGAGAGGACCTTGTAGACCAATGAATCTGTCCTTCAATAGGCAAGAGATGACCTTGTAGGTCAAAATACGTCAAAAATCAATGATGGTCGAATCCGGGGGAAATTGACATATCGCAGGCAGTTTGTGCTGGCCTCTACAGCCTGAGGAAAGTTAGGCAGTCATGTTGTTTTCTCTGTATTTATGACATTTCAATGTTTTATTATACTAATACACATTTTTATAATGTGAGTATTTTATGTGATAGATAATTCAGTTCTGTTTTTTGGTGTCTGTTAACTCAATTAGTTTAGACATCATGAGTTTTTATATAAAAAAAGCAACAACATATTTGACTGCAAGCAGTACACATAACCACTTGCCACCCAAGACCACTCACCGAGTGCTCTGCCGGGGTCTTTGTGTATGACACAGACAAGAATAGCACCGCTACCCTACAGAGAGCATCTTGTAAGAGGCGGCTAACTGTGTGACATGGCATAACACCGGCCATGGTTAGGTGGTTTGTTAAGAGCAGCATAGATGGAGCCTAACAGGTTGTAAATCTACTTTGCTCTAGTGTTTGAGTCTATTAAGATGGACTCGCACATTGGTTAACCACCCTCTGCAGCACTTGTCCCAACACAGCGTGGTAATGGGCTGCTCAAGCTTAGCCAGCTAGGCAAGAAATCCTCCTCTCGGCTATATCCAGCTCACGCCAGAGCTGGGACCTGCACAGAGGCATCCGCCCCTGTAGAAGTATGGGTCCACTAAGTGGGACCTGCACAGAGGCATCCGCCCCTGTAGAAGTACAGGTCGACTAAGTGGGACCTGCACAGAGGCATCCGCCCCTGTAGAAGTACAGGTCGACTAAGTGGGACCTGCACAGAGGCATCCGCCCCTGTAGAAGTATGGGTCCACTAAGTGGGACCTGCACAGAGGCATCCGCCCCTGTAGAAGTATGGGTCCACTAAGTGGGACCTGCACAGAGGCATCCGCCCCTGTAGAAGTACAGATCGACTAAGACTGTGCTTGCAGTTAGAGGAATAAAGGGGCTGACTTTGTCTTAAATTCACAAATGACAACTATTCCTGTTATAATTACAAAAGTAGCTGTAAATACAACATAATGTGCAGTATGTATTTTGATCTAGAAAATCATTACAAAAACTTTATTATAAACACAAATATAACAGATGCATCTGAAGAATTTCAAAGAAATGCATTACGCATGACATGAAATCAGTCTGAATGAAAATATTGTGCAATCTCTAATCAAAACAACTAGATAGTTAGAGAGGACTGATGTCAGTGAAGTTGGAGACATAAATGATCTTATCTGTGCATTTCATTCTTTCAGTGGGCCTATTCTCTGTTCCCCAGGATACGCATGAATAATCTCAGTTTTATTACACACTTTTCTGTAGCAAGCTTTCTCATCCAATCTTCAAATTAGAATATTTTCAAATACAAGAAGAAAATATTGTAGACTGGCCAAGACTGACATATTTGATAATGTAAAATACTTTCAGATGTGACACAGGAAGAGAAGATGACCAACATAACTGAAATGGTGTACAAGAAAGATGGTACCTCTGCTGCTGTATTGACAACTGATAATAACACTGAATCAGAAATAACTGGAAATGCTGTGTCTGGAGATTTCCCTAACTGTCTTGAAAGTTCAGTAGATATTTGTGTGACCAAGAGTATTATGAAGGGGAAACTACAAGATGATGGAACATTCTTAGTGAATGAAATGAGTTCTGATCCTGGCAGATTTGATGGAAGTTTTACATGTGTGAATGACTTAGATGCTGCGAAAGTGCATACAGGAGAGAAATGTTACAAGTGTGATGTTTGTAATTTAGAGTTTAGACAATGTGGACATTTTAAAATGCACAAAAGAATACACACAGGAGAGAAACTTTACAAGTGTGATGTTTGTAGTTTAGAATTTATTCATGACAGTAGCTTGAAAATACATATAAGAACACATACAGGAGAGAAACCTTACAAGTGTGATGTTTGTGGTTTAGGATTTCCTCGCGCAAGTAGTTTGAAAATCCACATAAGAACACATACAGGAGAAAAACCTTACAAGTGTGATGTTTGTAGTTTAGAGTTTACACATCGAGGAAATTTGATAACACATAAAAGAATACATACAGGAGAGAAACCTTACAAGTGTGATGTTTGTGGTTTAGAATTTGTTGGAGGTAGTAGTTTGAAGAGACACAAAATAAAACATGCAGGAGAGAAAGCTTACAAGTGTGATGTTTGTGATTTAGAGTTTTCACTTCGTGGAAATTTGATAACACATAAAAGAATACATACAGGAGAAAAACCTTACAAGTGTAATGTTTGTGGTTTAGGATTTGTGTGGAGCAGTAGTTTGAAAAGTCACAAAAGGACACATACAGGAGAAAAACCTTACAAGTGTGATGTTTGTGGTTTAGGATTTGTTTGGAGTAGTAATCTGAAAAAGCACAGAAGGACACATACTGGTGAAAAACCTTATAAGTGTGATATTTGTGGTTTAGAATTTGCTCGGAGTAGTACTCTGAAAAGGCACAAAGGGACACATGAGTGAGAGAAACCTTACAATTGTGTTAAGTTTGTGTGGAGTTGCAGATTCAGATGATTTGAAAGTAATAGTCATCTGACAAGGCTATAAAGAATACATGTTGACAAGGAGACTAACAAGTGTCATGTGTATCCTTCATTCATCATGGAAACATTGAGAATCACCTCCAAAAAACACATGTATGAGATAAATCCTATAAATGTGGCTGTGTGCTAGATCATACATCAGCCATACAGAAGAGAAACCTTATACATGTGTTTGGACTGTGTGGAGAACATACATCAGCCATACAGAAGAGAAACCTTATACATGTGTTTGGGATGTGTGGAGATCATACATCAGCCATACAGAAGAGAAACCTCCAAGATGAAGTTTCAGATGCTTTCATTGCTCCACTGTAATCTGAAATTACTGTTCAACAAATAGAGAATTTTACACACAGGCATGTTCCTATGGTTGCAGAAGAAACTGAACAGTAGACCATGTTCTCCTCGTCTGCTAGCTCCACCAGACAAGGAGAGGACCAGCATGTCTGTCTCCTACCCAATAAAGGGACATTCTATTTCGACAAGAGGTGGTTGAGATAGACTGCCAAGCTTAAGGAGGAAATAGAGGTGGCAAGTCTTTGTTCTGTGTTCTGTTTTACTGTGCTTAGCTTTTGACAGCCTCCAGACTACCTACATGGTAGCAGGAATTTCCTTGTCCTATTCTGCTTTGTCATATATACATTATGGAGCCATAGGTAGGTTAGGTGAAACATGCTGACCAAGATCCCACCTCACACCAAGGTCTGGTGAAACATACTGACCAAGACCCCACCTCACACCAGGGTCTGGTGAAACATACTGACCAAGACCCCACCTCACACCAGGGTCTGGTGAAACATACTGACCAAGACCCCACCTCACACCAGGGTCTGATGAAACATACTGACCAAGATCCCACCTCACATCAGGGTCAGGTGAAACATACTGACCAAGACCCCACCTCACATCAGGGTCTGGTGAAACATACTGACCAAGACCCCACCTCACACCAGGGTCTGGTGAAACATACTGACCAAGACCCCACCTCACATCAGGGTCTGGTGAAACATACTGACCAAGACCCCACCTCACACCAGGGTCTGGTAAAACATACTGACCAAGATCCAACCTCACATCAGGTGAAACATACTGACCAAGACCCCACCTCACATCAGGGTCTGGTGAAACATACTGACCAAGACCCCACCTCACACCAGGGTCTGGTGAAACATACTGACCAAGACCCCACCTCACATCAGGGTCGGGTGAAACATACTGACCAAGATCCCACCTCACATCAGGGTCAGGTGAAACATACTGACCAAGAACTCACGTTCTGCTCCTGGAAACTGAATGTTACAGTAGCCTTACCAGTAAGATAGGGGTCAACAAATACTTGTCTCTGTTTTAAATCATTTTTCCCTGTGTTTTTGTGAACATTTATGTAAATAAAAGTCTTCCGCTTTTTGAACTGTGTTGTTACTTTTACTGTAACGATATCACTACTATAGATAGACTCATAGGTATTCAGTATGTCTATCAGCAAAATAGCTGAACGAATGAAGGTTGATGTATCCTGTGGTTTCACTAGGCTAAATACCCCCCCCCCCCCCCCCCCCCTCTTTTCACAGCTCAGTCAACATTTTTATTTCCGATGTAAGTGGACAGGTGAGACAAGAAAGATGAGTGTACCTTTGTGGGTTTGGTTGGCCTAATTGGGGCTGTTATGTCTAGACCTCTATTGGTGCTTTATTGTCTGTAAGCCAGGAGGGGATGTTGTAGAATGGCTGATATATTAGTACCAAAATAAAGGCAATTCTGCAATAAGCTCACTAAAACTATATGGCTGTCAGACTAATATACCTAGCTCATGCAGGAGGGCCATTAAAACTATATGTTTGTTTGACTGTAATATACCTAACTCACACAATAATTTAAAGTTAACTTAACTAATTTGGACTGGTTTAGAAGACTTATTAGAGTCTGTAGACAACCAGTTAAATTTGCATTAACCTGCTCTAAAGCTTTGCGCAACCAATCTATTCTTAAATGCATTAACTGTCTCTGCCTCCTCTACCTCCTGGGACAATGCATTCCAAGCATTCACCACTTTCTTGACTAAAAAAAATTTCCTAATATCCAATCTGGACCTTTCTTTAGCTGATTTGTATCTGTGCCCTCTTGTTCTTGTAGGTGGTTGTATTTTGAAAAACTTGTTATAGTCTAATTTAACCTTTCCTGTGATTATCTTATAAACCTGTATTAAGTCACAACGAATTCTTCTCTTTTCAAGGCACTGTAGGCCGGTTTTTTTAAGTCTTTCCTCGTAACTGTAATTCTGGAATCCCACTATAAGTTTTGTCGCTCTTTTTCGTATCCTTTCTGGCATGTTAATATTTCCTCGACAATAAGGACTCCACACATGTACACAGTACTCCAATCTAGGTCTAACTAATGCTTTATACAGTTTGATTATCACCTCCTTACTCCTATGTTTAATATTTCTTTTTATCATACCTAACTGTGCATTTTCCTTATTCACTTCTACCTGGACTTACTCACCTTACCTGTATGTTCTATTATAACCCCTAGGTCCCTTACCTTATCTATATTTCTAATATTGTTCTCACCCATTTTGTAGTTATGTTCCATATTGGATCTACCCATGTGGATGACTGTACATTTATCTATATTAAACTCCATTTGCCATCTTACAGACCAGTCTCAAATTTTATCTAAATCCGACCTCTATATATCTACCTCTGCTATAGATGAGACACTCCTACATAGTTTTGTATTGTCCGCAAATTTTTCAATCATGGATCCTATATCCAAATTGTTTATATATATCAAGAACAATATTGGTCCCAAAACAGAGCCCCCGTAGCCCTCCACTTTTTACTTCACACCAATCAGAGTACTCCTTATTTATGCACACTCTCTGCCTTCTTCCCGTTAACCAATTTTTAATCCGTTCGGCAACCTCCCCACCTATTTCATGTGATTTTAACTTTTTAAATAATCTTCGATGAGGTTACTCATTTTTTGGGGTCTCTTTTTGCTGCTTTATTCACTTTCTGAGCTATGTTTTGCTTGTCTAAATATTTTTAATGTTTCTTTCGATTTACCTGCTTTTATATATTTTTTCCATACTTTATTTTTAGCTCTTCTACATTTAACTACAGATCTAGTTATCCAATTATTACGCTTGGGGTTTACCTGCCTACATGGAACACATTTCACTTTTAGCTTTTCTAGAACTGATTTAAAACTCTCCCACTCTTATTCAACATCTGTTCCTCTGACAATATCTTTACAGATTATGTGGCTCGCTGCCTCTTTCATCCTCTTACCATCTGCCTTAGAGTACTTATATGTTTGTGTGTTTATGTTTTCTTCTTTCCCTGCTATAAGATCCCAACGGATGATTTGATGGCCACTTGAGCCAAACAGTTCCCCAACAGTAATGTTTTCAATCATATTTTCCTCTAGCAAAAACTAAGTCAAGTGTGTCTTTGCCTCTGGTGGCTGCTTCTACATGTTGAATTAAAAAATTGTCAGTTATGCACTTAACAAAAGGTTTTGATTCTATAAGTGCATCTGCCATATCCCATTTTATTTCTGGAAAGTTAAAATCCCCCATTAATAATAATTTCCCTTTACTTGCCTTTGCTATGCTACTAATCAGCTCCTCATCTTCCTCTTTTTGACTTGATGGACATCTATAGCACACTCCAATCACTGTTTTTTCACCCCCACTTTCTATTTCTCCCCATACACTTTCATTTTTGTTACCACATGATAAATAATCTTTGATCGTTATATTAACCAAATTTATACAGTATAATAAAACGCCACCCCCCTTAGTCTTGTCTCCAACTACCCTATCTTTTCTTAACATTGTATATCCCTCTATTTCAAGTTCACTATCTGCAGTGTCAACATATGTCCATGATTCTGTTAACCCTATTATATCTGGTCTTTCTGTGTGAAGAAATTCAGCTAAATGCAAAGACGGAAAATATCCAGTGCATGTATAGAGCAGAGACATGAAGATAGCACTGGGCTCTACTGCGAGAGGTTTTGATGAGAGGTTTTTCATGAGGTGTCTACAGCATATATTGGGGATTGGGTGGCAAGAGAGAATGTCACATAATCTGGTCTTACAGAGAGCAAACACTTACAGCTTGTACTCGATGTTGAGCCAGCGACGTCTACGGTGGTTGGGACACGTTTACCGCCCGGAAGACGAGAGGCTGCCAAAGGATATCCTTTATGAACAGTGAGCCATTGGAGTTAGAAGAATTGCCCGCTCCACACTGCGATTCCAGGACGTATGCAGGAGGGACATGAAGTCATGTGATATCCTATCCGAGGGCTGGGAAGAAATTGCTCAGGGTTGAGCTTTCTGGAGACAGTCAATTGGAGGGGGCATAGTGGCTGTTGACGCTTGTAGAGGTCTTCTGGCTGCAGAGAAAGATTGAAGAGATCGAGGAACAGCCAGGCAAGCCAGCCTCCTCAGTATGATTATCCGATCTGTGGCAGGGACTGTCACTCGCGGATCGGCCTTTACAGCCATAGCAGACAGTGTCGAAATACAGGAGACAGAGCTGGACAAAACTTACAGGGCGCACTGGGCATGGTTTACATGAGATAGAGCTGGACAAAACTGACAGGGCGCACCGGGCATGGTCTATAGAGATTGAGACGCCTATGATGATAATGATGATGATCTACACTACATTTCCCATCGCCGACCACACACTTTTGCCAATGTGCTTACAGCTGCTGGAAACATTGATGGAACCCATTCTTTGACACCTCTCTCATCTGTCTTGGCGCATTGGTGATAACATCCTGAGCATCCTTGAATCGTTGTCCTGTCAATGTCGATTTCAGTCGAAGGAACAAGAAAAAAATCAGGTCGGGAGAGTATTGAGGATGTTCCAAGGTAATCACATTGTGCTTTGCGAAGTTTTGCTTCACCAGTAGGGATCGATGTGCTGGCACATTGTCATGCAGCATAATCCAACATTGTTCTCAATTTTGCTGGTCGTTTTCTTCTGATTGCATCTCTTCGACGACGGAAAATATCAATGTACATTGCCCTGTTAACCCTTCAGCCTTCAGGAATGAAATTATGGTAGACTGGGAATAAAAATAACTTTAAATATAACTTTTTCTTTGCTCTTGCGCAAACGAAATTTCTGTGTCCGGGGATTACGTTGTTGAGAAAATTGCTATCTTGATCAGCCATTGTGATTAGGTCTCCTGCCACGGTCAATCTTGTTTCTTTCTGTTCAGGAAATAACATTTTGGGAACCATGTGTTGACAACCACGGAGCATGTGAAGTTCAATGTGGAGAACACTGGGGCAATTTCCAACTGATATTCCAACTTCTGAGGCTATTTTCTCGACACTAAGTCTTCTGTCGGCACACACAACATTTCGAACACGCTCAATATTTTCATTGTGGGTCGAAGTTGATGGTCGCCCACTACGTGCATCATCATCGACACTAACACGACCATCACGGAAACGCTTATGCCACTCAAATACTTGCGATTTCTTCAATGCGGTATCACCATATGCTTGTGTCTCTGAGGGTGACTTCTAAAGCAAAACACAGAATTTGAAATGTATATGTTGTTCAATCAAGAACATTTTCAACTCCGACGATGCAACGTGCACAAAACACAAACACAATTCTATAACTTCTGTTCGAGAGTATATGTGAAGGTCACGTCTGCCATGTCATGCCGTCAAGGTCACTACCAACTTATAAATATATATTCTCCATAATTTCATCTTTCATTCAAACACGTGTCAACTATTCCGAGAATACCTCGTATTAGTCTAGCATGCATATCGTTTTTAGTGAGCTTATTGTGGGAGCTAGGCATATTTACCCAATCACAATGTGCCAATCAAAATGTGCCATTAGAGGATTATACATAATTGTCAAGCGTTTCCTGTCAGCTGACGAATCACCAGTTGTGGATATCGAGGCATCTCGGAGCATGATCAAGTCATTCCTTGTCTAAAATCTCTTGATGGATCCCTCCCGTTATTGGTCTTGGACATGGAGTCAATCCTGAAAGATTCCTATACCGACCTGTTACATATTTTTAGATCCTCCTCTAATCCCATTTCCACACTGACTATCACCCCTTCCAGATTTCCTGCCCTCAGAAGTTCGCCACACCCTTCAGAATATGTCCCCTCGAAAATCACTCTGCGAGAATGGCATCACTACAGATGACCTCCACTCGTGTGGACCTCTCTTCAGCTCAACAGTGCTCCCTGTAATGTGTCATGCTCCTGAAACACGGACACGAGCAACGGAGAACAATGTGCTAGCGCTTCATGCGTCTCTTGAGAGACATATGGTAGACCTTACTTTCCGCAACCAGCGCATGCAGAACATCCACAATGTGGTTGGTCCTGCAAACAGGGCAACACGGCGGTGGGCAGGCACATATTCAGAACGTTGGAGCACGTCAACAGCAGTCTGGTCTAGTACCCTCAAAGAGGATAAAGATCGTAGGGTAGACCTCCAATGCGCTGGTCAGACTCCCTTGCACTCTACTTCAACATTTTATGATACGTCAAAAGGAAAGTTTACTACCCACTCGGCCTCCATAGCCTCTGAAATAGATTGTTGGAGACAAAGTTGGAGAAAGTAATATCAAGTGGTTTTATGTTTTAGAACGTTTAGAAATGAGCCCTTACGTTCAATAATTGATTGATGTGTCATGTTCATTTTGTGCATACGGTCCTATAATCCAAAAGACGTTAGGATGGTAATACAATTGATTGATAATGATGCCAGGGAGAATCAGGATAATCGATTGATATGCTATTGTACATTGTTTGATAGATAACCCGTATATACATAACACATTTTACAGTACTTGCAACCAAAATCCTGTTTTTAAAGATTCATATGTGTATCTTTTAAAGGAAGAGAGATATACCAAGACAAATCTACAGAAGAGAATGAAAATAGATCTCGGTCAGTAGGCCACAGCTGGAGAGAAAGAGAGAGAGAGAGAGAGAGAGAGACAGGGCAGCTCATGATCGAAGTTACTGGAGGAGGGTTGTCAATGGACTAGGCCCCAAAAGAAGTGATGATTATTCATGATGATGATACTTGAATGAAGTACATGAGATTTTGTTATCCAAACATGTTGATTATACCTGCTACCAGGTAGCCGAAGCTATCCGCATTACGTTTTTTGTTGTTGTTACGATTTTACTTGCTATGGCTAACTTTGCCTGGGGAAAGGTAAATGGGCGGATGGGGAAAGGTAAATGGGCGGATTGGGTAGGAATTCCTTTCATGAAATGGTTGCCCCAACAGCTACCAATGGTTCTTTTATATGCACAGCGTGTGGGCAGAAGATTCTACGTTCTCGTCAATCCTCAATATAACTAGAACATGGCTTCACTTCCCCTAAACTCAGGGGACGCTAGCAATGATTCAAAACACCTTTTTTTGCGCTTTTATTTGTTTGTGTGAGGTAACCGCATTATCGCTCAGTTATATCGACCAACGCCATTTCAACTGTTGTGCATTTTCCGCTATTATATTTGCAAGTTAGGTAAAGCTTTTCACGTGTTCCAATATTTGAGTGTCTATTTTTATATGTAGAGAAATCTGGGGCGAGTCTCTCTGTGGCTCGATTGGCGCGCGTCCAGTGTTCGTACAGCGATCTCAGTCCCGCCAGACCGAGTGAGAGCGCGGCTTGCCCACGAAGCTCGCCCGCGTCTCCCCGCCAAGCTAGCGGGACAGCGTTTGGTGGTGTCGTACCGCTGGTAACAGTACGTTACTGTAGTCCGTATGGAGAAGCTTTGTTAGTCCGCGAGATTCGTTGAAGGCTAGCGGGTATAGCCAATCTCGACAGTTCGTCTCGCTTTAGGTCCCTCTCTCGCAATGAGTTTGGGACCGGAAATTGGAAAGCTGAGGATGAAGTTTGAGACCTCCCCTAGGAACACGGCATAGAGAGAGCAATCTATTGAAGCAAATATCTCCCTCAAGGCCATCACTGCGAAATACAAAAGAACACTGAACCAAATAACAAGAGACAGTTGGAAAAAAAAACAGAAAGCCTCAATTTAGATAAAGAAGGGAAATTAGAAAATTAGTCAGAAACATGAATGACGAAATACCATCAAATAAACAAATTACCATCAAGCGGGCGACAACATGCTTACTGGAAAAAAAGCAGCAAGCCCTTTTAGAGAACATTATGCCAGAGCAAACCACATTGATGTCCCTACAGACAGGCATACAGACATTAGTGATGAACAAAAGAGTCATGACAACATCAAGATTGCACCAGAGGAGCACATGATGGCAATACTAACCATGAATAAAATGGAAGAGGCCATGAGAACTCTAAAGAAAAAGAAATCGCCCGGAAAGGATGGGGTAACAAACGAAATGCTGATGGGGTTGGGCCAAACAGCAAAGAGGAAGTTACTATCAGTCCTGAACCAAAGCTGGAAAAGGGGAATTCTACCGAAGGCATGGAAAGACGCTGTACTTATACCAGTACCAAAGAAAGAAAAAGATAGAACAGATCCAAATGGAAACAGGACTATCAGTCTACTGAGCTGTGTAGGTAAACTGATGGAGCGTATGATAAACACCAGACTGATGTGGCACCTGGAAGCAAAACACATATTAATTCCACAGCAAGCAGGATTTAGACAACACAGATCCACTGAGGACCAGATCACTCTCATAACGCAGGAAATAGAGGATGCTTACCAAGAGAAAATGCATACAGTAGCAGTTTGGGTGGATCTAGAGAAGGCATTTGACAAGGTGTGGAAAGAGGGACTTAAAGTCAAGCTACGAAGAAGTGAAGTATCTGGAAAATTGTACAGATGGATCAGCCACTACCTTGAAAACAAAACAGCCAGAGTTCAAGCACAAGGGCAGATGAGCAAAAAGGTGACACTGGAGCAAAGAGTGCCCCAAGGGGAAGTACTGTCACCCACACTTTTTCTGGTGTATATAAACAACATCATAGAGAATATACCAAGAAGAGTCCACAGCTCCATGTTTGCTGACAATCTGGCTATGTGGACCTCTGAAGAAAATCTCAGCGAAGCAAACAATCGGATGCAGCAGGCCCTAACATAGCTGGAGGAGTGGGCGAAATCATGGCTGGTCAAAATAAATGAAGAAAAAACAACATGTACGATATTCTCCCTTTCAAATAAACCATAGATAACCAAAATGTCTTAATGGCAAATATCTGCGGCTAAACGACAACCCAAACTACTTGGGCGTCACATTTGATCGGCGCATGACATGGAAAAGTCAGATCGAGAAAAACCGAATGAGAGCCAGAGAAAGAATGGCAATCATGAGGAAACTTGCTGGTACAAGCTGGGGAGCAGATGAAAGAATACTAAAGAAACTGTACACTGGAAGAGTGAGACCAGTTCTTGAGTATGGCATTGCGGCATGGACAACAGCAGCAAAGGCAAACTTTGATAAAATTAGCAAACTTCAAAAACAAGCCTTGAGAGTTATAACAGGAGGCATGAAGTCAACGCCAATTGTAGAACTTGAATAGATTACAAATCTGCAATCCATGACCGATAGAAGAGACAGCAGAGCCTAGCAGCAAGCAGAGAAACTCAGAAGACTGACAGACCATTCAATGCATAAGAGACTAAATAGATTTGGAAAAGGGAAACTAAAGCGGAGAAACTTTGCAGAAATAGCCAAAGAAAAGATGAGCGAAGACCCTATGAACACCATAACAACACCAAAGCCCATCCCTACTGAACGCAAACCCACCTGGAAGTAGCATATCATTCCAGAGATGGTAGAAAATATACCAGGTATTGGAAACAAGAACATCCAGACTGAAAAAGAAAGAAGAGACATAACCCTGAGGTACATAGCGAAAAACTACCCAATCATGGACTGGACCCATGCATACACCGACGGTTCTGTAACAAACACAACACAGAACGGAGGGGGAGGAGTATTCCTGAGCCTAACAAAACGGTAGAAAAATTACACTGTCAGTGGCAACTGGAAAATTCTCAAGCAATTACAGAGCGGAGGCAGAGGCACTGAATGCTGCAGTAGAAGCAATGCTGACAGGCGAAAGCAATGAAAGCCAGATAGTCATGTTTACAGATGCCCCGTCCGTGGTTACAGTATTAAAAAGCCAGAAAAATACAGAACTTAATGATTTAAGAGCAGTACTCTGTAAACTATGTCCGCACCAAAAAGAGTAGTGGTACAGTGGGTAACATCCAAGGCAACGAGGAGGCAGACAGACTGACCAAAAGAAGGTGCAAGATTACCCCAACCAGATTCTAGTGTGACCTGCGAAGAGTCCAAAAGGTCTATTAGGGAAATGGGAAACAGAACATACTGGCTACACAAAAAACGATGCCTATTACCAGTTGAAGATAAGAGAGCAGGTCGTGGTCTTCAGACTCCGCACAGGCCACAACAGACTGAGGTACCATTTATTCAATAAACTGAAGATAGGTGGCACTGACGAATGCACCTGTAGTACAGGGAAAATGACCGCTGAATATCTGCTGCAAAATTGCCCGACATAGGAGGACCAGAGAAAGCACATGTGGCCATCACCAGTGGCAACACTAGACAAGCTCTATGGCAGTGTCAATAGCCTCAGGATGACCGCTGCTTTTTTCGAACAAATTCAAGTTGACGTCTGACAGCGTACGAATGTACGAAGAAGAAGAAGATATGTAGAACCGATTTATATTCAATTTTGACAATAAATTATGATATAATTTGTTTTCTCTGTGTTAATGTTCAATCCCTACTCTTGCCTTTTGTTCCTTACCAGAATCACCAATTTCTGTAGTTCTTGTCGCTTCCAGCCACCAGAACTGAATAGGACGTTGTATTGTAGTTTAGAGCAAGACTGCGACTTTCATCCCCGACACATCCGATTCCAGCTATATTTTTTGAGATGATGGGTTTGCCTTTCCACTGCGATACCTATTCTATTCGCCAAACTACATTGGTGCAGCCTGTTTCCAGGGCCGCCGCTTGGAGGCAGAATAATAATTAAAGTAGCAGTTTTCCATCGAAAGGGAAGATGCGGGATCGACTCTTGGTCAGATGTGATTGGCTGACCGTGGTTGAAGCAACCATCAAGAGGCCGCTGGCTGCTGTCAGCTCATTCACTGCTTCATCTCCGACCTCACACTCCTCTTTTTACATCAATATTTAGCGAAGTAAATTTAGCAATAGTAAAGGTTGCTCTCTATTCGTTTGTCTTTCCCATCCGTACCTATGTCTTTCCCATCCGTACCTATGTCTTTCCCATCCGTACCTATGTCTTTCCCATCCGTATCCGTTCATATGTCTTCCAGACACGTTAATAGTTCCTCGTGCTGGGAGCTGTCAAATGCCATTTTATAATCAATGAAGCACACAAATGTTTTTCCCTAAAAATCCAATTAAAATGTAAGATTCTACTGCAACAAGTCATAGAAAAGACCACCTATAGTTCAGAAACACAGGTCGATCTTAAAAAAAATAAATATATATCTCAGCATTTCAAAGATCCCGTTTGCGCTCCATGTGCCTTATTGAGGACATGGTGTTAGGCTTATCTTTTCTTGACCAACGATTCTCTAGGGGTGATGTGGTCAACATCACGTTGGTCACTGCTACTTCCCAGAACTTGTTCTTGAACCACATTTTTTTTAGCTTTGGTCGACCACAGCAGCCGTTTTAATTAGGAAAACATCCTGCACCATTTGGTAATTGAGCCTAGTTTTTGTAGGATCGACGTTACGTCCCTTTTGTGTTCAGTCATAACATGTTGTATTTTAGCTTATTTTAGGTATAAAGAAACAAATGTATCTTCGCTTGTTCTAGCAAGTGACTTAAATGCTATAGTGGGCTCTGATCATGGTCCTTCAGGTGTTAGTAATTTTGGAGTCGACAAAGTCAATAAAATGACCAACGGCTCTTAGAATCATGAACTTTGTGTAACCGATTCCTATTTTCAGACAAAAACCCGGACATACAGTATCGTGGATACATCCAAGGTCAAAGCGATCTCTTCCGCTGGGTCTGATCCTTGCTAGAAGATCTCTCCTCAAGTATGTGCTCTCGCGCGCTCCTACAGTGCAGCCACCAATCATTCATTGGTTCGCTGTAAAATGAGATAGCAGTCAAGGGAGGTCCACCACCAGAATAAAAGATTAGCCACGCATGAACACAAGTAGACTGTCGGACCAAGCGTTGATCATGAGATTTATCAATGATTTTGAGGGAACTATCAATATCCCACATCACGGTACCGCTGCTGCAAAGAGTTTGGATATCTCCAAAACGCCACCCAAAGCACTGGCTATCATCGGAAGAAGAACTAATCAATGAGATGCCTGGTTTGAAGCTAAAATAAAAGATGACACCCATTATTGAGACCAAGCGTGTTGCTCTGATTTAACACAGGCAGCTTTCAAGAGTAGATTATTTCTGGACCGCCAGAAGCCACTTTCAATAAACAGCTAGTCGTTGCCCAAATTAGTACTGGCTACAGCTCAGTGAAAGTACCCAGACCACAGCAAAGACAGTGAACATCAGCCAAATGTACGATGGTCCATCAAGCTAGCCATCCTTGATTAAGAAGATTTAAAAGTAAATGAATTTGTCCACAACCTGATTTGCTGACTATAATTTCTCTGATACTTTTTGGTAATTAAAAGATTGTTTTGTCTTCTTGATAAGTTTTCATTCCATGATCAATTTTTAATATCCATTTTTAATCAGGAGAACAAAAACAGACAACACACGCACAAACAGAATTGCTTCAGCATTTATATAGATTTTTATTAGATCAATAACACCATAGATTTGACTATATCTGTTCTGGTGTTAAAATACTCATAGCGACTTTGTAGACAAACTGTGTCAAATATGGTCTGTGAGGACACACATGACCTATTTCTAAAACAGTTGTACAACATCTCTTAATAGACATGTTACCAAAACTAAGGTCACTTAGTACACAAATACACAAATATGAACGTCGCATTATTCACTCCAAAACTGAACCTCCTCAAAGTCTAACAATTCAATAGCTTTTCCCACTCGTGAAGCAATTCGTGCTGCTTTGGATTCTGTGAGATTCTCTAGTTTCTTATATCTACTAAACACTGGCGACAGTGAACGCAATCTGTGAAACCATCTTGCACCATACTTTATGTTGTTTCTATCGTTTATAAAAGCATTGAATGCTCTGTGATATAACATAGCAAGGTGATCAAGCCAACTCCATTAAATCCTCTGTGATATAACATAGCAAGGTGATCAAGCCAACTCCATTATATCCTCTGTGATATAACATAGCAAGGTGATCAAGCCAACTCCATTATATCCTCTGTGATATAACATAGCAAGGTGATCAAGCCAACTCCATTATATCCTCTGTGATATAACATAGCAAGGTGATCAAGCCAACTCCATTATATCCTCTGTGATATAACATAGCAAGGTGATCAAGCCAACTCCATTAAATCCTCTGTGATCAGAGCCCCATTTTCCGACTGAGAACCCAACACATCCCACTAAACAAACACCTGAACAGAATCCAACACATCCCACTAAACAAACACCTGAACAGAACCCAACACATCCCACTAAACAAACACCTGAACAGAACCCAACACATCCCACTAAACAAACATCTGAACAGAACCCAACACATCCCACTAAACAAACACCTGAACAGAACCCAACACATCCCACTAAACAAACACCTGAACAGAACCCAACACATCCCACTAAACAAACACCTGAACAGAACCCAACACATCCCACTAAACAAACATCTGAACAGAACCCAACACATCCCACTAAACAAACACCTGAACAGAATCCAACACATCCCACTAAACAAACACCTGAACAGAACCCAACACATCCCACTAAACAAACACCTGAACAGAATCCAACCACAACATACTCCTGAGTGCCAGCTGTGCAAACACCCATATGAAACCATTGTTCATTATCTCTTTGAGTGCTCAGCGCATAATGGTTTTAGATACATGGAACACTTTGTATGGCACTTGACAACAGCTGATAAACATGTGCAGATACCATTACATGGCATTGGGCTAAAGGGCAAGAGCCTGGATGCTGCTGGATCCGTAATAACAACTGCGTGTTCTTAACTCAACTAAACATTTTTATACTGGATTAGAAGACTCTGCAGAGTCTGTAAACAACCAGTTTCTTTTACATTTCCTTTTTCCAAAAGCTATGTGTATCTAATCTATTTTTAAATGCATTAATTGTCCCCGCCGCCACTACTTCCTTTGGCAATGCATTCCAAGCATTCACCAATCTCTAACTAAAAAAATATTTCCTAATATTTAATCTGCACTTTCAAGCCATCTGCAAACCCAACAAAAAAACTAACAATTGTAAGGTTTCTCTTATGTGTGTATCATTTGTACTCTTTCAGACTACTACTGTAAACAAATCATAAACCACAAAAATCATATTTGTTTTTCTCCTTTATGTGTCCTTTTGTGATTTTTCAGACTACTACTCCAAACAAATCCTAAACCACAAACATCACAATTGTAAGGTTTTTCTCCAGTATGTGTCCTTTTGTGACTTTTTAGATTACTGTTCGACACAAATCCTAAACCACAAACATCACACTTGTAAGGTCTTTCCCCTGTATGTGTCCTTTTGTGCTTTTTCAGACTACTACTACAAACAAATCCTAAGCCACAAACATCACACTTGTAAGGTTTTTCTCCAGTATGTGTCCTTTTGTGACTTTTCAGACTGCTGTTCCAAAGATACGCTAAACCACAAACATCACATTTGTAAGGTTTTTCTCCAGTATGTGTCCTTTTGTGACTTTTCAGCCTAAAATTACTATGATATCCTAAACCACAAACATCACACTTGTAAGGATTCTCTCCTGTGTGTATTCTTTTATGTGTTGTCAAATGCCCACACTGTGTAAACTCTAAACCACAAACATCACACATGTAAGGTTTTTCTCCGGTATGTGTCCTTTTGTGACTTTTGAGATTACCGTGCCAAAGATATGCTAAACCACAAATATCACACTTGTAAGGTTTTTCTCTGGTATGTGTCCTTTTGTGAGTTTTCAGACTACTATTACAAAGATATCCTAAGCCACAAATCTCACACTTGTAAGGTTTTTCTCCTGCATGTTTTATTTTGTGTCTTTTCAAATGACTACCTCGAACAAATTCTAAACCACAAACATCACACTTGTAAGGTTTTTCTCCTGTATGTATTCTTTTATGTGTTATCAAATTTCCATGATGAGTAAATTCTAAGCTACAGACATCGCACTTGTAAGGTTTTTCTCCTGTATGTGTTCTTATATGAATTTTCAAACTACTACTATGAGAAAATCCTAAACCACAAACATCACACTTGTAAGGTTTTTCTCCTGTATGTGTTCTTGTATGCAATTTTAAAATACTATTATTAATAAATTCTAAACTACAGACATCACACTTGTAAAGTTTCTCTCCTGTGTGTATTCTTTTGTGCATTTTTAGATATGCACTTTGTTTAAATTCTAAGCTACAAACATCACACTTGAAACGTTTCTCTCCTCCATGAACTCTCACGATATGTAAGTTATTCACAAATTTATAACTCCCATCAGACATGCCAGGACCACAACTCATTTCATTCACTAAGACTGTTCCATCATCTTGCAGTTCACCCTTAACAATATACTGTCTCTCACAAACATCTACTGAACTTTCAAGACAGACAGGGGATTCCCTAGACACAGCACATCCAGTTGTTCTTGATTCAGTGTTATTGTCAGTTGTCAATACAGCAGCAGAGGTACCATCTTTCTTGGACACCATGTCAGCTATGTTAATCACTTTCTCTTCCTGTGTCACATCTGAAATTATATCCCATTTACAAATCTTTCAGTCTTGGCCAGTCAACATTTATTTTCTTGCATTTGAAAATATTCTAATTTTAAGATTGGATGAGACGGTTTGCTACAGAAAATTTGTATCATAAAACTGAAATTAACTCTTTACAGCCGGTATTGTTCGGTGTTGGCTGCCTAAAACCTAAAAATGGCAGCCTGTCTCAACTGAAATGGACCTCTGATACATACAGCTGTGTTTCGTGATTTAGTTCAGCTAATTTATTTGTTGTGGCAGCTCTACGTGTTGGTTGCATCCACGTATGCGCAATTGTCATTTAACTATGATTATTTTCAGTAAGTCAATTACAAATCGTGATAGGAGACTGGAAAGTCTAATATTGATTGATTATTGCAGTGAAAGTTGGGCTTCACGACCGTAGAAATGATTTATTGTTTAATCAGTCCAATGATCGCACATCTGGATTACTTGTGGATATTCAACAAACGTCCATATCATACTTTGACTGGGTCACATAATACAAGATGTAGGCATAAACGTATAGGAATTGACTGATATATTTGACAAACTCGAGATTGGATAAATACTTTAAAAAATCCTAATTTCCGCCTCTGTATTAATGTCATTTAATGCTTCATACTAATACATAATCTTTATTATGAATACTTCATGTCATATCTTAGTTGACCTGTACTTCTACAGGAGAATAAGCCCCATGTGCAGGTCCCATCTTAGTTGACCTATACTTCTACAGGAGAATAAGCCCCATTTGCAGGTCCCATCTTAGTTGACCTGTACTTCTACAGGACCATAAGCCCCATGTGCAGGTCCCATCTTAGTTGACCTGTACTTCTACAGGACCATAAGCCCCATGTGCAGATCCCATCTTAGTTGACCTGTACTTCTACAGGACCATAAGCCCCATGTGCAGGTCCCATCTTAGTTGACCTGTACTTCTACAGGACCATAAGCCCCATGTGCAGGTCCCATCTTAGTTGACCTGTACTTCTACAGGACCATAAGCCCCATGTGCAGGTCCCATCTTAGTTGACCTGTACTTCTACAGGACCATAAGCCCATGTGCAGGTCCCATCTTAGTTGACCTGTACTTCTACAGGACCATAAGCCCATGTGCAGGTCCCATCTTAGTTGACCTGTACTTCTACAGGACCATAAGCCCCATGTGCAGGTCCCATCTTAGTTGACCTGTACTTCTACAGGACCATAAGCCCCATGTGCAGGTCCCATCTTAGTTGACCTGTACTTCTACAGGACCATAAGCCCCATGTGCAGGTCCCATCTTAGTTGACCTGTACTTCTACAGGACCATAAGCCCATGTGCAGGTCCCATCTTAGTTGACCTGTACTTCTACAGGACCATAAGCCCATGTGCAGGTCCCATCTTAGTTGACCTGTACTTCTACAGGACCATAAGCCCCATGTGCAGGTCCCATCTTAGTTGACCTGTACTTCTACAGGACCATAAGCCCCATGTGCAGGTCCCATCTCTGATGTGAGCTGGGTGTAGCCAGGAGGAGGATTTCCTGCTTAGCGGGCTAGGCTCGAGCAGCTCATTACTTCCCTATGGAGGGTGGTTAACTGATATGTGAGTCCATCTTAATAGACTCAAACACTAGAGCAAAGTAGACCCACAGCCTATTATGCACCATCTATGCTGCTCTTAACTAACCACGTAACCATGGCCGGTGTTATGCCATGTCACACAGTTAGCTGCCTCCTACGACATGCTCTCTGTGGGTCAGTGGTGCTATTCTTGTCCTTGTCATATACATAGATCCCAACAAACCACTTATGTCATTTATATAGTTTAATTATGTGTCTCACGATGTTTAGATCATCAATTTAGCTAAATTTGTCTAAACGTAATGAATGTTATTTTGAAAAAAACTTTGATGAACAGAATTTTGGGATTTTCGCAGGACTGAAACACCCAAAAAAATGTTTTCAATTACAACCAGAATCCGTACATATGAATGCAAGTCTTCTCATACAAATATTTGTCAAACGTGGTTTTAAAACTATCTAGTTGCTCTAATTATAAACTGATCGCACACAATATTTTCATTCAGTCTGATTTCATGTCACACATTATGCATCTCTTTGAAATTGTTCACATGAATCTGTTATATTGGTGATCATCATAAAGTTTTCATACAACATTATTAGATTAAAATACATACTGTACGTTATGTTGTAATAACACTTTCAAAAAATATGATGTAAACTTGTAGTGATACTCAACCTTGTTTTTCATAATAATGGGAACAGTTGTAAATATGTGCATTGAAGACCAAGTCAACCCCAGTATTCCTCTAGCTGTAAGCATCACCCAGGCTAAAGCCCAAACCCTTTTTAATACAATGAAGGCTGACAGAGGAGATAAATCAGCAAGAGTTGTTCCACAGATTTAAGGTAACGGCTAATTTACATAATATAAAAGTGTAGAGAGAAGCAGCAAGTGCAGGCACAGCTGATGCAGAAACTTATCCTGCAGAACCAGAGAACAATTAAAGAAGATGGTCATTCAAAGCAATATGTTTTCAATGTAGATGAGACAAAGTCTATTTTGGAAGAAAATACCATCTATGATTATTATTGGAAGAGAAGTGAAATCTATGCCTGGATTCAAATCTGCTAAAGCTATACCAACACTCTAGTTAGGGACTAATGCTGAAAGGAGACAGGCCTCATGGTGGCAATCTACATTCCATTCCTTTATTTAGATGCAACCTTCAAAACCCTCACCATTCACCCAAACCCTTCAAATCCAGAGTTGTCATCATCAATCCCTGTAAAATTCCTACCAAAAGTCACCTCCCACAAAAAAAAACATTAAAAAAATGTACATTTCCTGAGGCATGTAAAGAGGCATAAAGATGGCATTGGGCCCTACTGCGAGAGGTGCTCTGACAGGTGAGAGAATCATTGACTGTGACGTGAACAGCAGATGGCAAGATGGATGGAGCACTACTCTGAGCTCTACTATAGGAAAACGATGGTCACTGATGAGGCCTTGTACAGGCTACAGGTCCTGCCCATTATGGAGGAACTTGACAGACCACCATCTCTGGATGAGGCCTTGTGCAGGCTACAGGTCCTGCCCATTATGGAGGAACTTGACAGACCACCATCTCTGAATGAGCTTGATAAGGCTATCAACTACTTCTCAAATGGCAAAGGGGGAGATGGTATCTCACCAGAAGCCATCAAATGCGAGAAATCAGTACTAGCTCAGCCGATGTTCGATCTTCTATGCCTCGGCTGGGAGGAAGGTGCAGTCCCCCAAGATATGCATGACGCCATCATTGTGACTATTTACAAAAACAAAGGTGACCGCGGGGACTACAATAATTATAGAGGGATCTCGCTCCTGAGCGTTGTAGGCAAAGTTTACGCCCGCATGCCACTAAACAGGTTGAGACTGCTCGCAGACAGGGTGTACCCAGAATCCCAGTGTGGCTTTAGAGTAGGTAGATCAACAATGGATATGATTTTCTCGCTTCCCCAAAACCAGAAGAAGTGCAGAGAACAAGACCAGCCGCTCTGTATGATGTTTCTAGACCTCACCAAAGCCTTCGACTGGGTTAGTAGAAAGGGTCTATTCGAACTCCTTGAGAAGATCGGATGCCCCCCAAAAACTGAGTAGTATGATCATTTCTTTTCACACTGATATGAAGGGCTCAGTTCTATACGACGGATCAACTTCAAACTCTTTGCCCATCAAGAGTGAAGTGAAGCAGGGATGTGTGCTCGTGCCGACCCTCTTTTGGATCATCTTCTCCATACTTATGACACATCTGTTGACGGTGTTTATCTACATGCCAGGTCAGATGGGCCAGTCTGATTCATTTTTAGACTGATGTATAAAGCTACTTCTTTTCAATCTTTCACTGACTAAATCTCCAAAAATGGTCTTCACTGAGTGTGTTGCCATGTTCTTGTACTTTTCTGCTTGTACCATGGTCTTAGTGTTCCGTCTATAGGATAGAGGTGTCGATGTCTGTGATTTTTGTCAATTTTATTGGAGTGGTCTACATGGCAGTCTTTATCAGCCGAAGCTCTTGCTGTTGTACTTTATCTAAAGTTTGTAGGTGTGATTTGGCTGCTGTGGACAATGCTGCGGATCCATAGTCCACAATTGGTCTTATTACCCCAGTGTAGACTGTCTTAGCGCTATTTCATTCACCACATGGGGGATGCGGTGGGCTAGTGGTTAAGTGACACGACTCACAATCTGAAGGTGCTGGGTTTGCTCCTTAATCACAGCACCGGCTGGTACCCTGGGGAAGCAAACCCTTAGAAAATGCAAGAGGTACCAAGCAGACCAGTACATAAAATGCGTACCGAAATCAGATGCACTGGGCCCCAACAGGCACAAAATAAAAACATACTGCAATGCACACCGCATTGGGGGAATAAGGCGAAAAAAAACCACATTTTGTAAATTCACTAGCCAATTTGATCCAGCTATTTCTAGGAGGGCAGAAGATGAAATCCACAGCATGGCCTATGTTGTTGTTCTGTTGGAGGTAACACCTCAACAATGGTAATAAAGTCATGTGACAGTTGTTTGTTGTTGAAACACAATTCACTTTCGACATTTCTCAAAGGCCACAATGCATCTGCAATCTACAGATGAGAGAGTGAATTCTTGATTAACTAATACGCAGTACGAACGTGTTCCGATCTGTTTCTATCAGTGAGGGAACTACTGTATGCACATACTTTTTCCATCTCCTGTCTTTGGTTCGAGTGTGTTGCACAGGTCATTGTAAGCTCATGCTGTTATAGGATTTCAGTAATCTATCCATCTGCCAAGTGATTTTTATCACATCTTATGACCAGACCTTCTTGTACTATATATGTTGCAGTCGCATGGCGATTCTCCTGAGATGACTGAACCATCTAGTTTGTCTTGCTATGTATTCAACAGAAGTTCTAGCTCTCGGAATATTTCTAGCTCCATTTCTCACTCTCTCTCTCCTGGTGGCATTAATTCCCTTTCTAACGTGTAAATGTTGGAAAGATACAAACAAAATTGGAGCAGAAGGTGGGGAGATGACACTGATGCTGTTTTGTACATGCATTAAGGAAACCAGCTTCTGCTCTAGAACCCTCAGAGCAAGAGAAATAAAAGTAGACCAAAAACATATATGAGGAATAGAGCACAAGATAAACACAATGAGATGAAGAATACAGGAACAGATGGACAAGGACAGCAGAATTTGTTCAAGATCTGTACTTTGTAGCGAGCTAAGTTTTGATTGAATGAATGAACTGATTGATCATGTAAACCATGTAAACTGAAACTAAAGAGGGATGTTCATAGCACTTGCAACCTTATCATGTCAAACAGATTACTACAGAAAGCACCACCTTAAGATCAGATCAGTCGCAGAGTTTTATCGAAAGCTTCTGTAACCCTAAAACAACTATCATTGGCACATTGACTCCAGTTGGTGAGGTGCACCGGGGGAATTTATAGAGGTAAGGAATAAAGATCAATCCCACACAGAAAAAATCTAGGCTGTACCAGGGTTTTGAGCCTGTGCCACCTTTGTCAGAACACAGATGCCTTTCTGCTCCTGAACCCCTTAGGATCAAACCTAATTAGCAAACATTTGTATCTAAATAACCAAAGCATGAAAAGTAACTCAGTCTGTCAAATATTTTTTTATATAAGAACTCATGATGTCTAAACCAAATGAAGTAATAGACAGAAACCCCATAACATAAAATGTTCACATTAAAAAAATGGGTATTAGTATAAAACATTGAAATGCCATAAATACAGCGGAAACAGCATGACTGCCTCACCTTTTTTCAGGCTGTAGAGGCAGACACTAACAGTCCAAGAAATGCCAATTTCCATTCACCTATATTTGACTTATTCATTTATATTTTGCCAATTAGTTAGTGAAATATTACTTTGTGTGTTTGACATCTGTTTGAATTGTTGTATCGTTCCCCATTGTTCTCCAATGTGGAGTATAGGCCACCATTGTTGCTGGCCCCTTTTCAAGTAAACCTGTTTCCAAGCAAGGTTTTTACTGCATCTGTTCCCTTTAGAGGAAGCCTGAATGAGCTTCTAAAGTGGCTGATCATAATGGCAATGTTTTTCACATGATCAGGTTGCCAGCCTTCTTTAGTCACATTTTATGAGACACTTAGAGGTGACAATGGTCCTATTTTTGTCCATATTTGGGACAACACAGTGTAGATCCTCATTATTACTTCTATTTTCAATTTAGCCTGATCCACTGCCAACAGTCTGTTAGGCTTGCATTCAATATCCACATTTAATCCAAATCCATGACCTAGTCTTATAAAATACTGAGTCATCTCTTGGCTATGGAAAAACAGAATTCATGGCCCACAAAATCATCTCTTGGCTATGAAAAAACATATTTTATGGCTAACAAAGTCATCTTACATATAGGGAAGCACAGATTGATTTCATGGCCTACAAAGTCATCTATCGGTTATAGAAGGATAGATTCCATGGCCCACAAAGCCATCTATCGGTTATGGAGGACAGATTCCATGGCCCACAAAGTCATCTATCAGTTATGGAAGGACAGATTCCATGGCCCACAAAGTCATCTATCAGTTATGGAAGGACAGATTTCTTGGCATACAAAGTCATCTCTCGGCTATAGAAGCAAAGACTTCTTGGCATTCAAAGTCATCTCTTGGCTATGGAAGCAAAGATTTCTTGGCATACAAAGTCATCATTCGGCTACACAATTTACTGATCAGGACCTTACATCAAGGTTAGGTACAACATACTGATTATGTTGTTACATCAGGGTCAGTTATAACATACTGATCAGGTCGTTACATCAGAGTCAAGTCATTACATCAGAGTCAAGTCATTACATCAGGGCCAGGTCGCTACATCAGTGCCAGGTACAGCATACTGATCATGTAGTTTCATCAGGGTCAGGCCCAATAAACTGGCAAAGATCACACCTCTCTTCTGTTTAGCATTACCTGGAAAAATGCTGTTGTCAAGGCAATCTAGCCTAGCACAACAGCTTGGAGTACTCCTATCCACCTTCATCAGCACACTTGGGATGTGGGGAAGGCTTACCAGTACTGTGACTAACTGAAGCACCCTTACCAGTACTGTGACTGACTGAAGCTCCCTTACCAGTACTGTGACTAACTGAAGCTCCCTTACCAGTACTGTGACTGACTGACTGAAGCTCCCTTACCAGTACTGTGACTAACTGAAGCTCCCTTACCAGTACTGTGACTGACTGACTGAAGCTCCCTTACCAGTACTGTGACTACTGAAGCTCCCTTACCAGTACTGTGACTGACTAACTGAAGCTCCCTTACCAGTACTGTGACTAACTGAGCCTCCCTTACCAGTAATGTGACTAACTGAATCTCCCATAACAGTACTGTGACTAACTGAAGCTCCCTTACCAGTACTGTGACTGACTGACTGAAGCTCCCTTACCAGTACTGTGACTACTGAAGCTCCCTTACCAGTACTGTGACTGACTAACTGAAGCTCCCTTACCAGTACTGTGACTAACTGAGCCTCCCTTACCAGTAATGTGACTAACTGAATCTCCCATAACAGTACTGTGACTAACTGAACCTCCCTTACCAGTACTGTGACTGACTAGCTGCAGCAACAATAAAGATCCTCTAAAATACCCACTATGTTTCTCTCACATTACCTTCTTCTTCTTGACAGAAGCCAGGCTCCCCAACTTTCTCATCTCCTGGTATTATTGGTCTGTCCATGTTGTCCTCTACCTGAGTCTGAGAGATGAACTCATCAGTCCAGTCATCTTTTGTCTGAGAAACAAATCAATGATCTCATCAGTAAAACTCTCGTTTGACCCTGACACACAGGCTTAACTAAGATGAGAGATGAAGGTTGGGTCAATTCAACCAAAGTCATCTTTCGCCTGAAAAACAAATGATCTCATTAAGGGGTCATGAAATTAATAAAATCAGACCAAATATTTTATAATGGCAATGTTAGGCTATGAATGTAGATATATTTGCAGGTCTAAAAAAAAAAAAATACTCGGTTGCCATGATAACTGCGGTGACCTTGAAAAAATGCTTGCTTGCAAATACCTTCAATTTAAAAAAAGAAACATGTATTAAAAATAATATGAATGATCCATGAATGTTAAGCATAGTTCTAGGGAAAGGGCATATTTATTTTATGAAAAAGGTTCCAAAATATTTTTTTTTCTATTTTTCTATTTGAGCTCCACGAAAAGTCGACAAAATGCATCAACAATTGGCACAAAAAAATGTATTTTAATAAAATATCTTTGACAAAATTAGGTTTTCTTTAAAAGATTACCAACAAGAGTGTATGAGAAATGTACACACCAAATTGCATGTTTCCAACATCTATATTAGCTGAGATTTTAAGGTTTCAGATACATAACAAATGGGAAAAAAAGATTTTGAGATAATTCAATTTTAAACTTTGAAAGCAAATAAAAATAAGTTTAATAACAAAAAAAAGTATTCTTACATTGTTTTTTTAATTAAGCAACATATACATAGTCATTTGCAAATACAATTGATTGTTAAATGCACCAGCAACATATGTTTCATTTCCTGCTAACTCGTGCTGGTGTTCTTGTCCAATTCGCCTTTTTTTAAAGTTTTTTCCTTTTCCACTTTGTTTCACCCAATGTTCATCTTATTGAATCACAGTATTTTGTGTTCAGCATTCGAGTAGCATGTATGTGATTTACAACACCCCATTCCAGTCCAATTCTGTCCGTTACCATTTTTAGCCCTACAGGACCACAGTTGAAAGATAGAGTGGCAAAGGAAGTTGCCGGCTCTACCGCTGACAGTGAAGCAAATGTTGTTCTAGGGCAGCGCTGCCAAATCAATGAGTTGAAACTTTCATTGGCATTCTGCGTGCCCATTTTTGCAGAAGGAGATTTGTATCTTTCAGCCTTGTCACAATTGGGTAGATGAGTCTGCCAACTTCCGCCAAAAATGTAGGCCAATGTTGTTCGCACAACCATGTCTTCAGAGTTCTCTGGAAGAGGCACCAGGAATTTTCACCCTCTGGACAAAGTCTATGGTTGGGTACATTGTCAGTGCTCCTCATGTGAAAAAACCCAGCTAACACTCCTCGATTAATTGTTGTAACATCAAGGGCATTGTCTTTTAAATTATTGGCATATGTGTTTGTAATTTGTTCGATTGACGACGTGGTCAGTTTAAGATTTAGTGACTCATTTGTTTTCTTCAAATTGCTCAGAGAACATTAAACATCCTTTTTGTGGTGGATGCAATCCTCTTGTCTCAATGTCAGAGCTTTTAGAATGTTGGACTTCATTGAATGCCTTGGCATCATCGTCGCAAAGCATAGTCCCACAAAACAGAGATATTTTGTCAACTGACCTGCCACAGTCTCCATTGCATTTGAAGAACAATCTACATTCTGCTGGCATTGAGGTTTGTGCATTTGTATCCAATTCATAAATTCAGGAGAAACCTGGCTTTGGACCAACTGCACATATTATGCAATAATTGCTGATGACCTGAGTATCCAAAACTAGGCGACTGTCAACGTCAATGGCAATACCAACTCCGTTGTGCTATGAAAGGCCACGTTTTTGTCATGTACCGTATTAAGACACAACGATGACAGGACGCCCTGTGTTACTTTTGGCACGGCCTGGGAGGGGACCTGTAGCTGCTGCTCTTTCTGCAACTACACGAGCTGCTTGACACATTGTTTCTTCTGCTGCGATACTAACAGTTTTGGATACCTTGTAAAATGATTTGTGGTGCATCTGGTTCTTTATGTTCATGGTGGACAGCAATGACTGCAATTTTGCATAGCCAATACCGTTGTCATGACAACCAATGACTGTCTTACAGTTGATGTCATGACAACCAATGACTGTCCTACAGTTGATGTCATACCATTGTCATCACAACCAATGACTGTCCGTCCTATAGTTGATGTCATGCTGTTTATTCTGACCAGTTTGACCACTCTGACTCACAATCTGGACAGAGAATCTGTATAAGAACAGCAAGACCATGTGGTTATTTTGTAATCAACTGAAGATTATTGCTTCTGCAATTTCTACATCCAACTGTGGAAGCAAGAGAATGTAGAAAACTTTGATGGATTAAAGTATACTGATCACTGTTCAGGTTCATTATCCCTTCAGTAAGATTCTTCTGCTCCGCTCTTTTACCGCTTTGGGGGTTCTATAGTTTCAACAGCACCTTGTAGGCTCACTGACTTCAGCATCCACAGTTGAATTGGAATACAGAAAATGACCCATTAATATCAAATACGATGACAAATAAACTCACATTAACAAAGCACACATATGCATGGCACAAACAGCCCAATTTATTTTCAAAATAAATGACAGTTTGACATTCTCACATTTAACATTCTGTCTTATCTAAGACTAAACTAATGACTATCTTTCTATACTTTCACGATGTATTCATAAATTTTAACTATTAATGTCTAGTAATAAATGTGTACTCGTAACTCTAGTAATATAACAGATATTAAATTAATACTTACAGTGAGTAACTTACTGAATAAGTACGTACACAATCTACACAAAATAATATTTCTTGAAAAGCGTAGAGCTCTTTTTGAATTAAATATTGAAGTAAGGCTGCAAGCAAGGAAATGTAGAACGTGGTCATGAACTATAAACATAATTCAGTAAACTTACCTTGAATTTAAAGGTTCTCTTAGTTTTGAGCGTAAATTCCTCTAGGTTTTTGGGGAGCACGCTTGTCACCCTACTTGTATCCTCTCGTTGAAATGACTTTGCTGTTTCTAAATGATACGAACAGTTTCTAAACACAATTAAAAATGACGGACCTGGAAAACACCTCGTTTGCGCATGCGCGACTATTTTGTTCCCATGGACGATACCTGTTTCAACCAATCAGAAATAGTAAAATAATCACACCAATGAAATATCGCATCAGTCGTTATATTTGAAGTATCGTATCGTCTAGACAAAGCTAGCATGTGCTTTCGAATGAAAAATTCTGAAGAGAACTTTGGACCCCGGTCATTATGATATATAATATGACCCATTATACTTTTTTGAAAAAGCTGTTGCTATGTGTCAAACATTGTGTTTTATCATCGGTTTTCGGTATCTTTTTAAAGTAGGTCAACTTTAGAACAGGGGGTAGGGTGTTTATTATTAATTTTTAAATATTAATAAGCTTAAAAATAACATTATTGTATATGTAAACGATTCTATTAATGTTGAACTTAATAAAAATTAACAATTTGAAAAATCAATATTTTTCACCAAAAAAAATAATTTCCAAAGCGCATGGCCCCTTAATAACACTTTAAAGTTTCACACTGCCATGCAGGCTTACAAGTCTAAGAGATAAAGTCATCAGTCCAGCCAGTCATCTGAGAAATGATATCATGAGTAACACTCTGAAGCTTTATCCTGGTACACAGGCTTAGCACACTTGTACATGACAAATATCAAACTCTAGATTCACACAATCAAACAAAACTAACTATCGTTATTCCCATTTCTCCTTTTTACTGGACAAAAAAATGATGTTAAAAATCTACCCAATCTATTACAGAATCTTCACTGGCGCCACGGAGTTCGTGCATTATGCTGAGATTCTCCGACAAATATAGAGAAGTTATGGGTCAAACCGTGTGCAATGACGTTAATTCTTCATCTAGACTAAACTGGACAAGAGGGAACAGGACAAGATAAGATAAGGGCAGAGTGTCCTCAGTGAACATCAGTGCTCATGTTGTGAGAGATGCCTGAGGAGAGCTGTAGATGTAGCTGGCTAAAACACTATTGTGATAGAATTATATTACCATTACAGAAGAGAGGTTGGTTGGTTATTGATTCAGTGGCCATTGGGCTCCTGCCCTTTGGCCCAATGCCATATAGTGGTATCTGCAAGTGTTTGTAAGCTGTTTAGTTCCGTACAAAGTGTTCCATTTGTCTGGCCTCGGAGGAAGAAGCTCTTACCTAACACCGGCAAGCACCGAACATTCAAAAAGATGATGTTCAACAGTTTCACAGGGATGTGTGCACAGCCGACACTCTGGAGCATGTTCTAGTTGGATTCTGTTCAAGTGACTGTTAAGTTGTATGTGCTGAGTGTGAAGTCGAAAAATGGTGCTTTGTTATCTCCTTTTCAGGAGGTTCATGTTGTCTTTGTGATTTGGGATGGCCATATGTTTGTAAATTTCTCTCCCAATATTTCCCATTGCCCATCTATTCAACCAGGCCTCTTTGTTCACAGTCTTCAGTAGTTGTTGGACTGTCTGTGGGGTTGTTGGTGTGTATTGTTGTTCTTGACTTGATCCCTTCTTGGCCAGTCTGTCTGCCTTGTCATTGTCAGGTGTATTTGAGTAACCAGGGATCCATTGTATAACTATTCTGACTTCATGGGATGTGAGAAGTTGGTTGGCATCTAGGGATATTTGGATAAGTTCAGGCCTACAGTGACCACCATCTTCCAGAGCTTGAAGGGCAGATAATGACTCTGTAAAGATTACGATGCTTTTGATGGGAACGCATCAAATACAGTCCTCAAGTGGTACAGAGCTACTTCCAATGCTGTTATTTCTGCCTCACAACGTCTGCCCACAGGCATCAAACAGCTCATCAGATGTTCTGTCTGGATACTCTATGTAGACTCCATATCCCGCTTTAATGGTGGCCTTAAAAGCAGATCCATCAGTATAGATATGTATCCATTCTTCTGGGTAGGTGTCAATCATTCTCTGTGATGCTCTCATAAGACTGACTGGATCAGCACTTATTGTTGAATTATCTGTTAGTTTTGTTTGAATTTCTGGCATTTTTAAACATGTATGTGGTAGTAAATTTCTTGTTGCCCTCTGTGTTTCTTGTTTTTTGTCTGGGACGTGATATCTGTCTTCAATCTTACTGACGTGGAGGACTGACTTTTGTCTGGGGCGTGATATCTGTCTTCAATCTTACTGACGTGGAGGACCGACTGTTGTTTTATTCTCTACTTTTGCTGCCATTTTTCTACAAACCTTCTGTTGGGGTGGGGGGGGGGGGGGGGGTCTTTGCTCATTCTTTTACTCCTCTCATAAACTTCTATATCAGCCACATCTCTCCACATCTCTCCACATCTCTCCACATCTCAAGTGGTTCCACATTCACATGAATTTCACATGCCGCAGTTGGCGCTGACTTCATTGCTCCGCTAATAAGGCGCAGGGCATTGTTCTGCACTTTGTTCGGGGACTCTACATTAGTCTGTAAGCATGTTGTCAGAAGTGCATTGCTGTATTCTAAATCAGAGCGTACATATCCAAGATACAAGTCTCTCAAAGTGTCCTTGTCTGATCCCCATGCTGTACCAGCAAGCCTCTCAAGTGTCCTTGTCTGATCCCCATGCTGTACCAGCAAGCCTCTCAAGTGTCCTTGTCTGATCCCCATGCTGTACCAGCAAGCCTCTCAAGTGTCCTTGTCTGATCCCCATGCTGTACCAGTAAGCCTCTCAAGTGTCCTTGTCTGATCCCCATGCTGTACCAGCAAGCCTCTCAAGTGTCCTTGTCTGATCCCCATGCTGTACCAGCGAGCCGCTTCAATAACTGTTGCCGCCTCAATTATTTATTTTTTAACATTTTGAACGTGTTTCTTGAGGCTGAGCTGTCGGTCTAGCGTGACTCCAAGATATATAGGCTCTTCCTCTCTGGGCAATTTCTGTTTGCCGAATCTCAGACTGAAATTTTTCTTGGCTACTGTGTGGCTATTGGTTAAAGATAGTGTAAAGTCTTTTCACAGTTTATCTTCAGCTTCCACATTTGACAATGCTCATGCAGTTCTCTCAGGTCTCCATTTAATCTTTGTGCTGCCCTTTCTACATCTTCTTGGCTCTGCCATATTGCCAAATCATCAGCATACATAACTTTTTCAGCTTTGATGTGCTTGGCCAGGTCATTTATGTAAATGAGAAAGAGAGTGCAGCTCAAAGCCGAACCCTGTGGTAAGCCTTCCTCTAAGACTTCTTTAGAGGAGACTGCATTGTTCATCTTTGTCTGGATTGTTCGGTCAATGAGGAAATATTTTATCCAGTTGTACAGCTTTTCGCTAATCCCCACATCATTCAACTTCATCAAGAGACCTTTTCTCTTGTGTACCCCACCACTCATGTTGATGTTGTGAGAGATATCTGAGGAAAGTTGCGCATGAGGCTGGTAATCTCATCATATAGAACAAAAGTGCCACCTGTAGAGATCACCTTTAGTGGTGGGTCCCCATGCTCCCATTGTAGCACAAAGAAAAGATGATAACAAATGAGACTTACCAGATGAGAAGGGCCAACTCACCATTTGATGTTTCAAGTTTGATGTAAAATATAATGACACAATAAATGAAAGCTGTTTAATAAGAGTTTCTCAGATTTTTATTTGAGGAACATAGTCATGTCATGTAGACAAATGTAAATTATGGGATGGACTAGCAAGGAAATGCACAATGTCATTGAAAAGTGCTTGTGTGCTACTTGGCCTGAATGGTGAGCAAATACACTGTAACCTCCCAGGCATGTCGTAAGAGGTGAGTAGGGAGATTGAGTAGGAGACCCCCATCCTGTAGAAACTATGACAAGTAGACCTCCCTACATCCCATGGATGGAGGAAGTCAGGTCACTAAGTCAATCCAAAACATTATCAAAATCTTTAGTGTTTCTGTTGACTTCTTTGGCTAGTTTTCATTTTGTAATGTTGTTGTGTTATTATCCCATAGCTGCTGAGCAAGCTTGCTCTTGGTAGCCCAATGACATTCTAATATATATACAGGTCTTCTTCAGTTGAGTCACTGCTTGTAAGAATCTTTTCCTCATGTCCGCAAGCGCCCTGCACACAATGTCGAACTGTTTCATCAGGATGAGAGCAATGTCTACACAAGGGCAGGTGCTGGGGATTGATGCGGTTCAAGTGGCTATTGCCTCTGGTATGTCCTGTTCGGAACTGAAAGATGAGACTTTTATCTCTTCTATGTAGTTTATTTATGTCATCATTACTTTTTGGCTGTGACATTTCGCTCAATACATTGTGACCTGTTGTTCCCATCACCCACCTGTTGTTCCCGTCTCCCACCTGTTCATCCAGATTTCCCGAGTATTATTCTTAATAATTCGTTTTACTGTGTGGTTACTGCAGGGTCTATCCAATTATTGTTTTGCGGCGCCTGTTTTTGCCAATCTGTCGGCCATCTCGTTCCCTAGTAGCCCACTATGTCCAGGGATCCATTGCAAAGTGACATTTATCCCGTGGGCAGTGATGATGTTGTTGATCGCCCTCCCCACCAAGAATATCTCCTTTTCTTTGTTTAGGGTGTTCTTCAGCGCCTCCAGAACCGACTTGGAGTCACTAAAAATTACAAAATCGATTGGCAACAATTTGCCCAAGTCAAACTGTTGGTGCAAAATTTCAACTGCTGTTGTTATAGCTTCAGCCTACGCTTCATCGTTTGAATGGTTTTCGCCGCATGAATCCCCAAACTCATATATGGACCCATTCGGGTATTTCATATGGATACCATACTCTGCAAAAGAGGTAGATTTGAACACTGATCCATCCGTATAAACAAGGACTGCTTATTTTGGGTAGCTAGAGACTCTCTAAGGCAGATGTCTTCAGGATATTAGATGTAATCTCCTTGGTGGCTGCCTTTTCTGTCACGTGTGTTTTAATGACAGGCAGGCAAATATTTTCCGAAAGGATTGGTCAAAAAAACCTATTTTCCATTTCTCTCTTCTCTGGCAGATGGTGAATACAGCTTTCCTCTTCTGCTACATCCAGTGGAGACAATTGCTTCAATCTTCTCTTTTGCTTCCAAGTGTCTATTTGTACCCTATTTGGGTGGTCATTTTCTTGTCTTTTGTATTTCTCTGCCGCTTCAGTCAGCATCCCCTTTCTCCTGATATCTAGCGGTTCTATGTTGGCCTCTATCTCGCACACAGCTGTAGGTGTTGATCCCCTCCCCACACAAATTAGTCTGAGAGCTTGATTCTGCATCCGGTCAATAGATGAGATGTTATTTGTACTCACAGTGGTCTGTATGGGTAAGCTGTAGTCCATCACCGGTCGTACATAATAAAGGTATAGTTGCCGAAGAGTTTATCAGCTTCTCAATTTGTACTAGCAAGTCTTTTGATTAAGTTCAAAAGCTTGGTTGCTATGGTGACATATTTAAAATATTTGGACAAACAGAAGATAAATCAGAAAGTGAATAAAACAGCAAAAATAGACTTGGAATAAAAACTTGCTCAGAGGATCAAGACTGACAGTAAAAGCTTCTTCTCTTATGTTAGAAATAAACAAAGAACGAAAGACAAAGTAGGCCCTCTCCTAGACAGTACAGGGAAAATAATAAGTGAGAATAGAGAGGCAGCTAATCTACTCAATCAGTACTTTGGCACAGTCTACACAAAAGAGGACTGCTCTAAGATCTCAGAGCCTATAGATTTCTTTCAAAGAGACATGGATACAGCGGGATTAACATCAATCTGTATTACAGAGGAAATGGTTTTCAATAAATTGGAGGGGTTGAAAGTGAATAAATGTCTAGGTCAAGATGGTATTCATCCAAAATTGCTGTATGAAATTAGAGACCAACTAGCAAAACCATTGGCTATATTATGTTCTCAATCACTTGCAAAAGGGATTGTTCCAGGGGATTAGAAAAATTCAGGAGGTTTGAGTAAGGAACTGGCTAACCCCATCCTGTAGAAAAAAAAGACCTCTACATCCCATGGATGGGGGAAGTGAGGTCACTAAGTCAGTCTAAACCATTATCAAAATGTTTAGTGTATCGGCTGACTAGCTTAACGTCTTTATACTGGTTTAGAAGAGTCTGTATACAACCAGTCTCGTTTACATCACCTTGCTCTATAAGCTATGTGCATCCAATTTATTCTTAAATGCATTAACCGTCCCTGCCTCCACTACCTCCCCTGATAATGTATTCCAAGTCTGACTAAAAAGATATTTCCTAATATCTAATCTAGACCTCTCTTTAATCAACTTGTAGCTATGCCCTCTTTTTATTGTGGGTGGCTGCATTTTAAAAAACTTGTTATAGTCTAATTTGTCCATTCCTCTGATCATCTTATAAACCTGTATTACGTCACCACGAATTCTTCTCTCTTCGAGACACTGTAGGCCTGTTTTTCTGAGTCTTTCCTCATAACTGTAATTCTGGAATCCCACTATCAGCTTTGTCGCTCTTTTTTGTATTCTTTCCAGCATGTTTATATCCTCTCTATGATAAGGACTCCACACCTGTACACAGTACTCCAATCTAGGTCTAGCTAAAGCTTTATACAGTTTGACTATCACTTCCTTGCTCCTATGTTTAATATTTCTTTTTATCATACCTAACATTGCATTTTCCTTTTTCACTGCTACCTGAACTTGCTCACTCACCTTACCTGTATGTTCTATTATAACCCCTAGGTCCCTTTCCTTATCTATCTTTCTAATATTGTTCTCTCCCATTCTGTAATTATGTTTCATATTGTATCTACCCATGTGGATGACTGTACATTTATCTACATTAAACTCCATTTGCCAGCTTACTGACCATTCTTGAATTTTATCTAAATCCGATCTCAATATATCCACTTCCGCTTTAGATGAGACACTACTGCATAGTTTTTGTGTCATCAACAAATTTTGCAATCATGGATCCCATATCAATGTCCAAATCATTTCTATACATCAAGAACAAAATTGGTCCCAAAACCGAGCCCTGTGGCACTCCACTTTTCACTTCACACCACTTAGAGTAGTCCTTATTTATGCCCACCCTCTGCCTTCTTCCCGTTAACCAATTTTCAATCCATTTGGCAACTTCCCCACCTATTCCATGTGATTTTAACTTTCGAAATAATCTTTCATGAGGTACTCTATCAAAGGCCTTTGCAAAATCTAGATAAATAATGTCCACTGGCTACCCTTTATCTATCATTTTGGTAACCTCCTCCATGAATTCTAATAGATTTGTTAAGCACGATCTCCCTCTAGTAAACCCATGCTGACTATTTCTAATTAGATTAAACTTGTCTAAATGCATTGCAATGTTTTCTTTGATTATTGACTCTAACAATTAACAGACTATGCTCAATTTAACTCATCGGTCTATAATTCGCTGGATCTGACTTTTTTAATAAGGAAATCACTCCTGCATCTTTCCAATCCCGTGGAACAATCCCTTTTGCAAGTGATTGAGAACTTAATATAGCGAAAGGTTTTGCTAGTTGGTCTCTAATTTCATTCAGCAATTTTGGATGAATACCATCTTGACCTGGACATTTATTCCCTTTCAACCCCTCCAATTTTTAAAAAACCATTTCCTCTGTAATACATATTGATCTTAATCCCGCTGTATCCATGTCTCTTTGAAAAATATCTATAGGCTCTGGGATCTCGGAGCAGTCCTCTTTTGTGTAGACTGTGCCAAAGTACTGATTGAGTAGATTAGCTGCCTCCCTATTCTCACTTATTATTTTCCCTGTACTGTCTATGAGAAGGCCTACTTTGTCTTTTGTTCTTTTTTTATTTCTAACAAAAGAGAAGAAGCTTTTACTATCAGTCTTAATCCTCCAAGCAAGTTTTTTTCCCAAGTCTATTGTTGCTGTTTTATTCACTTTCTAAGATATGTTCTGCTTGTCTAAACATTTTAAATATGTTTCTTTTGATTTACCTGCCTCTATATATTTTTTCCATGTTTTATTTTTAGCTCTTCTACATTTAACTACAATTCTAGTTATCCACATTTTACGCTTGGGGTTTACCTCCCTACATGGAACACATTCCTCTTTTAGCGTTTCGAGAACTGTTTTAAAACTCTCCCACTCCTGTTCAACATCTGTTCCTCCGACAATATCTTTCCAGATTATGTGGTTCGCTGCCTCTTTCATTCTCTTAACATCTGCCTTAGAGTAGTCATATGTTCAGGTGTTTATCTTTACTTCTTTCCCTGCAATAAGATCCCAACGGATGATTTGATGGTCACTTGAGCCAAACAGTTCCCCAACGGTAACATTTTCAATCATATTTTCCTCTGTAGTAAAAACTAGGTCGAGTGTGCAGCCTCTGGTGGCTGCTTCTACGTGTTGAATTAAAAATTATCAGTTATGCACTTAACAAAAGGTTTTGCCTCTACAAGTGCTTCTGCCCTATCCCATTTTATTTCTGGAAAGTTGAAATCCCCCATTAATTATAATTTCCTATCAATTTCCTATGCTACTAATCAGCTCCTCATCTTCCTCTTTTTGACTTGATGGACATCTATAGCATACTCCAATCAGTGTTTTTTCACCCTCACTTTCTATTTCTCCCCATACACTTTCATTTTTTGTTACCACATGAAAAATCATCTTTGATCGTTATATTAACAGAATTTATACAGTATAATAAAAGGCCACCTCCCTTAGTCTTGTCTCCAACTAGCCTATCTTTCCTTAACATTGTATATCGAAAACTACTTTGGCCAATTTTCATTTTGTAACAGGTGATTGGTTACGACAAGTGAAAGGCGGATGCTGATTAGATAGCAGCTGGCACTATGACCTGGCCACAAATGGAATCATGTTTTGGAGGGTGTTGTAGAAACACAGAAAGTTCTACCAATAACGTGTCAACCAGTCTCACCATGATAAAAGAAAGGCTCGGCTTTTGGAATATTCAGTAAACTAGAGTGTGTACGCATGGCTAGTTCTCCCTTCTTGTCCTCATATCTATAAGCTCTTTCATATCTATAAACTCTCTGATATATATAAGCTCTCTCATATCTATAAACTCTCTCATATCTATAAACTCTCTCATATCTTTAAACTCTCTCATATCTTTAAACTCTCTCATATCTATAAACTCTCTCATATCTATAAACTCTCTCATATCTATAAACTCTATCATATCTATAAACTCTCTCATATCTATAAACTCTATCATATCTACAAACTCTCTCATATCTACAAGCTCTCATATCTAAAAATCTATCCTATACCTATAAACTGTCTCATATCTATAAGCTCTCTCACTCAATACTCTCTCATATCTATAAACTCTCTCATATCTATAAGCTCTCTCATATTTATAAACTGTCTCATATCTATAAGATCTCTCACTCAATACTCTCTCATATCTATAAGCTCTCTCACTCAATACTCTCTCATATCTATAAGCTCTCTCAATACTCTCTCATATCTATAAGCTCTCTCACTTAATACTCTCTCATATCTATAAGCTCTCTCACTCAATACTCTCTCATTTCTATAAGCTCTCTCACTCAATACTCTCTCATATCTATAAGCTCTCTCACTCAATACTCTCTCATTTCTATAAGCTCTCTCACTCAATACTCTCTATAAGTTCTCTCATATCAACATTCCCATACCCCATAATACTGTTCTTGTTTTATCCCCATGACCAGATCAGGGACGTCAGCAATCTCCTTTGTGTCCTCCTGGAGCATAAAACAATGAAAACCATCAACAAACATCAAACAGGTTCAGCTACCTGTGAAGCACAGCTCGACTACAAATACACAAGACATGTATGCCTCGTTCAACCACAAACAGACTTTTTTGGCCTTAACTCTCTTCGTGTCATCTTTCTTTCATTTACATATTACAACTTTGTGGCTAGCACACATGACATGTAGCCACATGTACCACATCTAGACTGTAGCCCAACTTTGTGGCTAGTCAACATGGCATGTAGCCACATCTAGACTGTAGCCCAACTTTTTGGCTAGCACACATGGCATGTAGCCACATGTACCACATCTAGACTGTAGCCCAACTTTGTGGCTAGCACACATGACATATAGCCACATGTACCACATCTAGACTGTAGCCCAACTTTGTGGCTAGTTAACATGGCATGTAGCCACATGTACCACATCTATACTGTAGCCCAACTTTGTGGCTAGTTAACATGGCATGTAACTACTAGTGTCACATCTGGACTGTAGCCCTGGCTAGCAAACATGACATGTAACTACTAGTGTCACATCTACACTGTAGCCCTGACTAGCAAACATGACATGTAACTACTAGTGTCACATATAGACTGTAGCCCTGGCTAGCAAACATGACATGTAACTACTAGTGTCACATATAGACTGTAGCCCTGGCTAGCAAACATGACATGTAACTACTAGTGTCACATCTAGACTGTAGCCCTGGCTAGCAAACATAACATGTAACTACTAGTGTCACATCTAGACTGTAGCCCTGGCTAGCAAACATGACATGTAACTACTAGTGTCATATCTAAACTGTAGCCCAACTTTGTGGCTAGCAGACATTGCATGTAGCCACAAATATCACAACAAGGTTGTAGACATACTTTATGGCTCAGAAGTACGGAATAAAATTAAGTGTAACAAAATGCACCCTGTCCCCAAAAAGACATTTTTATATCACAGAAACATGGAACAAACCTAAGAGTACCACATACAGACTTTACTCGTATGATTTGACACAGAAACATGGAACATAACTTACTTACTTAGTCGCTCCTCTTCTACTGTGATGTGTATAGGTTTGCCAGAGAGAACGCCATACTGTTCTATCTGCTGTATTTTTCCTGGCCTCTTTCCAATCCAGTCCTCAGTCACTAAGGGACTGTTGTATGTTGTCCTCCCATCATACTTTGGGACATCTGGGGGGGTCTGCGTCCTTGACTTTTTATCTCCCATGACCGCCTTGGAATCTTCTTCTTCTTCTTCTTCTTCGTTCGTTCTCAATCTCCCGCTACCAAACCATGAAAGGGTAAGTAGCAGAATGTAGTCCAGAAAACGGAATGCGTTGTGTTGTAGTTTACAGCTTGGCTGCGATATTTGCACCTTTCGGTCCAACACATCCGACTTCAGCAAGCATTTTTTGAGTACCGGGTTAGCATTCCCTCTTCGATCCCTTCTCCTTAGCCAGTCTGCCCTGCTGCAGCCTGTAATCCAGGATCACCACGTGGAGGTGTAGAAGGGTCTTGGCAGCTATGGTTCGCTGGCCCTGACGCTAGCAGTCAGCTATGGGTAGCTGACCACTGCAGCTCATGCGCTGCTCAGCGTCTTGATCCCGCCTTGGTATCTGATCTTCTTCCATTCTACAGACATGGCAAACCACTTGTGTCTGCAGAGATTGGACTTCGAGATTGCTACGTATTGTCTGGTTACGGAGCTCGTCTCTTTTTGTCACCTGAACCGCCTTTCTTAGGTATCTTATTTCTTGGGCTGTTGTTATTGGCCATGACTGACATCCGTATGTCAGGACAGGCACATAGGTCAAGCGGTATACATCCATCTTTGTTTTCCTGCTTATTTCTCTTTTACTGAGGAATCCTCTGTTTATTGCATGGAAAAGTCTACCTGCTGCTGCCCTTCTTGCAGTTAACTCTTCTTTGATTCCTCCCCTGCTGTCTATTACCATTCCTAGATATTTAAAGTTGCTGACCTGCTCCAATGTCTCTTTTCATCTCTGGCGATCACCATGGTTTTTGTCTTGGAGTTGCTGATGTGCATTCCTTTCTTCTTCAACTGTTTTTCCCAAACCTGCAAGATGATCTGGAGATGTGCCCCGAATTTCATGACAGGGCCATGTCATCTGTAAATGCTAGTTCCGATATGTAACTTGGTCTCATCTTCCAGTACCCTACTTCACACTTTTTTGTCCGTTCCTTGCAGGCTTTGATGACTTCATCCATGAGGAGTATGAAAAGGTACGGTGATAGAATGTCCCCCTGTCTTACTCCGCTAGTGGTCTTGAACTCTCCTGACTTTTGATTTGATGTCCGCACATAATTTCTGCATGTTTTATAGAAACTCTGTATGACAGAGATCAGGGGTCCTGGGATGTTCTTCCTTGTCAGGCACTCCCAGAGTTTGTCCGAAGGAACTTTATCAAATGCTTTCTCCAAATCCAAAAAGGAGAAATGCATCTCCTTATCATACTCAAGAGCCTTTTCACTCAGCTGTCTGAGCGTAAAGATAAGGTCTTGAGTACTTCTGTTTGTCCTCAGCCGTCTGAGCGTAAAGATAAGGTCTTGAGTACTTCTGTTTGTCCTCAGCTGTCTGAGCGTAAAGATAAGGTCTTGAGTACTTCTGTTTGTCCTCAGCTGTCTGAGTGTAAAGATAAGGTCTTGAGTACTTCTGTTTGTCCAAAACCCACATTAAGCCTCGTCCATATTTGGCTCTGCTGGACCTCTTAATTGCCGTTCTAGAATCCTAGAGTAGACTTTCCCGGGGACACTGAGAAGAGAAATACCTCTGTGATTTTCACATTGTCGATTGTCACCCTTTTTAAATATTGGTATTATTATGGCAACCTCCCAATCTCTTGGTATCTTCTTGTGGCGCCAAGCTGCCTTGAGAATCTTCATGAATAGTATCTTTTATGCCGTTCCCATGTATTTAACCATTTCTGGTGTTATACCATCATGTCTTGCTGTTTTGCCAACCTTAATTTTCTCCAATGCTGCCTTTAGTTCTTCCATTGTGATATTATCATTTCCCTCCATGGCTCCCTCTTCTTGAATTGAGACTGTTACTTCTAGAGCTTGGTTTTCCTCCATGACTACAGGTGTTATGCCTGTGGTAGCATAAGGTAACTGTAAAAGGGTCTCCCAAACAGTCAAACAGAAGAAATGGTAGGTAGCCATACCAAGCAGACACAAACCTATTGCCCTACAGGTAGACTGGGGACAGTCAAGAGCTAAGGAAGGTAAATCTGGCAGAAACGTCTGTTAACTGTGATGGACTGGGTAAAAGACAAAACAAGTAACTTAAAAGCACTGTTGACTTCATGAGATCATGGATGACGAGTCATCAGTATGATATCCATTCTGTGGATTCACACTAGGGGGTGAAAAGGACAGGGCCCCTGACTCAAAAGGGTCCACTAAATGCTATTGGTGGACATCCTTTTATGTTCTGAGGACTCAAGGTTCGGAGGGAAGCTACACCATTAATCAGTCATGAATTATAAGAGTTGACAATTCAGTAGATAATCAACATCCGTATTTATAACTTGTATGGCTCACCAAAGGATGATCTACCACCGTAGATTTTCAATCTAAACACCTGACTTTTACGCTTTACTTGAATGAATCATCAATTCCTGCAGTTCTTGTTCACTTTCAACCAGCACAACTGTGCCATCCCCATATCAGATTATTTATTGATACTCTCACAAATAACGAGTCTCTACCTGTCTTTATCACACTACCCAAGAAACCTCTTTTACACAGTTCATGTTTTAGAACAACCAACTTTATGCAGTAATTGATACAAACCACAAACATAATTGATACAAACCACAAACATAATTGATACAATCATATATCTGATGTAGAATATCTCAAAGTTTCAATTGACAACCCAGAATCTGTATTAAATAAATTAATACAGAATACAGGACAACATAATCTATATCATGCCTGATCAGCTGATCTGGAATCAAAGTAGAAGCCGACTTGAACATAAATTAAACTAGAGAAACTGAAAACATAATGAAATAGGCCCACATTCAGAACAAATTAGGTGATGGATTATTGTGATACTTGATGTCATTGTGCATTACTGACAAAGGATATGCTGAAATAATGTGACACTTCACGTTGCTTTATGTGGGTCACCGTGACCTAGGCATGTTGCTTTATGTGGGTCACCGTGACCTAGGCATGACACAAAAATACCAAACAGCTGTACATATATTTATGACAGTCAACAATATTAGCATGTCTTAATTTCATTAACCTCCACTATTAATGAACACATTTGAAGAGACATTCCCATTCATTTTGTCAGAAAACTGACTTTTTCCTGCTTTATATAAGTCAAATTGTAAAGGTCTAAAATATGTGGACAAAACTAATGATCCCTAACTGGACAGTGATGTCAGTGTTTCCACTGTAGAATATGATAAGAGTCACAACAAAAACTCATCTAATCTTTGATGACAAGAACAATTGTGAACAATCAGTTCAGGTGCCACCTCCACAATGATGGTTGGCTGCAATAGATCTCAAACATAATCTATCTTCTGCTCTGTTGGTGCAATCTGACAATCTTTCCAGTCCATCTCCTCATGTTATCCAACCACTAATATCCTCTTGGACGACTACCTCCCCCCTTACCCTCTAGTATGATGTTCACCAACATTTGGTTGCAGCATGCCCTAACATCACCACAGGAGTGGACCCACCATTGGTCCCAAAGATAAATCAAGTGAAAAAAATACATATACAAATTTCTCCGCCTCAAACAGAAAGGGGAGCACCTAATTAATGCTAAATGAACAAATATTTGCAACTGGAACAAACACAAAAACTCTTCCTAGCCTGTGGCTGTCACCAACCAACCTGATGACCCTTTCCTCAGCGTAGCTGCCACCAACCAGCCTGATGACCCTTTCCTCAGCGTAGCTGCCACCAACCAACCTGATGACCCTTTCCTCTGCAGGTCCTAACTCCAACGAACCCTGTCTTGGGCCATGGAAGTCCATGGCATGGTAAGTGCTTCTCCAGGGACGTCTCAGATTTTGTTGAGTTCAGTAAAGGGAGTCTAACCAACGCATTGGAGGTCTTCCCCGTGGTATCTTCTTACTTCGTGGGTGGCCGTGCTGTCTCCGTTCTCCATCGTATCATCGCAACATGTGACCTGCCTACCTATGATTTGCATTGTCTGCATAGATTACTGCATCATTCACCAAGGACAATTGTTGCATGTCAGAATTGTGAAGATTTTGCACATGTTAGTTCCGGAGAGTGATTTCGACCAAACGTTTCTCTAAAAGAGGCCTGGGTCACTCTCAATTTTTCCTGCAGTGATTTTGTTCATGTCCATGTCTCAGCACCATAGCACGTCGCATGGAGCACAGTGGATTTGAAGAGAGAGGCTCGTAGGTTTTGGTCTTGGCAACCGTTCAGGACCGTGTTAATGGACTAGAAGGCTGCCCAGCCCACCTTGTCAGTTCAAGTTCCAGGTTATTCTCCATATTGAGGAGGCGCCCAAGAAACATGTACTCATTGACATCCTTTAGTTGCACTCCATCAGTGAAGATTGAATCAGAATTGGCGAAACAATTAGGCAACACTTTGCCCTTCAAGAAATTCATCTCCAGTTTCGCTTTCATGCCCTCACCATCGAGTAGCTGCATCATTTAGTTGGCTTCTGACTCTGTAATGAGCACTATGTCATCGACAAATCAAAGGTGGTTGAGGCGTCTGTCATCAATATGGATGCCAAAAACATCCCAACTGCATTGGCTGATGACTGATTCCAAACCTGCAGAGAAGAGGCTCAGTGAGAAAGGATCCCTCTAGTGACCCCCCTTCTGAACTGGTACCACAATTAGACGTTGGAAGGGATGCATTGTGGGTAGTGCAGTGTTGCCAACAATTCTCATATAAGCAGGATGGACTCCTTGCTCCAACAGTGTACACAAGACAAAATGTGGTTCTATCAAATCACAAGCTTTATTGTAGTCGATGAAGGCAAATATCAAGAGTGTCTGCAACTCTCTGGCTTTTTCAACAGGGCGGCAGCAGCTTGCAATGAGATCCATTGTGTTGTACGAACCACCGAAAAACTGCTTGATCAACTAGCTGCAATTCTTCTAGAGTGGTGCAGACTCTGACAGGGATGCATTTAGGTAGATGAATTACAGATTTGGGCCTTTACCTATCCAGAACATTCTACTGTTAGGGCACCAGAGATACTTACAACTAATCCCTTCATTTAGGTAGATGAATTACAGATTTGGGCCTTTACCTATCCAGAACATTCTACTGTTAGGGCACCAGAGATACTCACAACTAATCCCTTCATTTAGGTAGATGAATTACAGATTTGGGCCTTTACCTATCCAGAACATTCTACTGTTAGGGCACCAGAGATACTCACAACTAATCCCTTCATTTAGGTAGATGAATTACAGATTTGGGCCTTTACCTATCCAGAACATTCTACTGTTAGGGCACCAGAGATACTCACAACTAATCCCTTCATTTAGGTAGATGAATTACAGATTTGGGCCTTTACCTATCCAGAACATTCTACTGTTAGGGCACCAGAGATACTCACAACTAATCCCTTCATTTAGGTAGATGAATTACAGATTTGGGCCTTTACCTATCCAGAACATTCTACTGTTAGGGCACCAGAGATACTCACAACTAATCCCTTCATTTAGGTAGATGAATTACAGATTTGGGCCTTTACCTATCCAGAACATTCTACTGTTAGGGCACCAGAGATACTCACAACTAATCCCTTCATTTAGGTAGATGAATTACAGATTTGGGCCTTTACCTATCCAGAACATTCTACTGTTAGGGCACCAGAGATACTCACAACTAATCCCTTCATTTAGGTAGATGAATTACAGATTTGGGCCTTTACCTATCCAGAACATTCTACTGTTAGGGCACCAGAGATACTCACAACTAATCCCTTCATTTAGGTAGATGAATTACAGATTTGGGCCTTTACCTATCCAGAACATTCTACTGTTAGGGCACCAGAGATACTCACAACTAATCCCTTCATTTAGGTAGATGAATTACAGATTTGGGCCTTTACCTATCCAGAACATTCTACTGTTAGGGCACCAGAGATACTCACAACTAATCCCTTCATTTAGGTAGATGAATTACAGATTTGGGCCTTTACCTATCCAGAACATTCTACTGTTAGGGCACCAGAGATACTCACAACTAATCCCTTCATTTAGGTAGATGAATTACAGATTTGGGCCTTTACCTATCCAGAACATTCTACTGTTAGGGCACCAGAGATACTCACAACTAATCCCTTCATTTAGGTAGATGAATTACAGATTTGGGCCTTTACCTATCCAGAACATTCTACTGTTAGGGCACCAGAGATACTCACAACTAATCCCTTCATTTAGGTAGATGAATTACAGATTTGGGCCTTTACCTATCCAGAACATTCTACTGTTAGGGCACCAGAGATACTCACAACTAATCCCTTCATTTAGGTAGATGAATTACAGATTTGGGCCTTTACCTATCCAGAACATTCTACTGTTAGGGCACCAGAGATACTCACAACTAATCCCTTCATTTAGGTAGATGAATTACAGATTTGGGCCTTTACCTATCCAGAGCATTCTACTGTTAGGGCACCAGAGATACTTACAACAAATCCCTTCTCATAGCAATAGTAAGTTTGGCTACGACATGGCTTACAGTTTTTAGAAGTCACATGACTGGTAGGTTACATGGTAACTAGTCTGTGCTCCCCATTCTGGCCCCAGCAACACACAGACTACAAGACGGACATAACAGGGTGAAATATAATGCTGAGAGAGCTGGCAAGGATGTCATAGGACAGGAGCATTGTATATGTTTAAGACCTATATTGCACAGGGAGCAGGCAGGTGATTGATAGCAAGAACTCAGCACACAATAGACTTACTTGATACTCCCATTCCAATTTCATTTTTTCACTCATAAAGGGTAGCTGTGTAGTACAAGTGGCAGGAACCTAAGGGACAACAAAACAGTTGGTTCATGTCATTCCAATGCCGTCCCAACAATATGATCATCTTTAGCAAGGTTATAAAAGTCAGCAAGGGTTCCAGTGTGGCTACATGGAAATATCAGCTTCTAGCCAGTCAGTATCATTCACTCAACTGTAGTAACCAGTCTTCTATCATCATTCACTCAACTGTAGTAACCAGTCTTCCATCATCATTCACTCAACTGTAGTAACCAGTCTTCTATCATCATTCACTCAACTGTAGTAACCAGTCTTCTATCATCATTCACTCAACTGTAGTAACCAGTCTTCTATCATTCACTCAACTGTAGTAACCAGTCTTCTATCATCATTCACTCAACTGTAGTAACCAGTCTTCTATCATCATTCACTCAACTGTAGTAACCAGTCTTCTATCATTCACTCAACTGTAGTAACCAGTCTTCTATCATCATTCACTCAACTGTAGTAACCAGTCTTCTATCATCATTCACTCAACTGTAGTAGCCAATCTTCTATCATCATTCACTCAACTGTAGTAACCAGTCTTCTATCATCATTCACTCAACTGTAGTAACCAGTCTTCTATCATCATTCACTCAACTGTAGTAACCAGTCTTCTATCATTCACTCAACTGTAGTAACCAGTCTTCTATCATCATTCACTCAACTGTAGTAACCAGTCTTCTATCATCATTCACTCAACTGTAGTAGCCAATCTTCTATCATAATTCACTCAACTGTAGTAACCAGTCTTCTATCATCATTCACTCAACTGTAGTAACCAGTCTTCTATCATCATTCACTCAACTGTAGTAACCAGTCTTCTATAATCATTCACTCAACTGTGGTAGCCAATCTTCTATCATCATTCACTCAACTGTAGTAACCAGTCTTCTATCATCATTCACTCAACTGTAGTAACCAGTCTTCTATCATCATTCACTCAACTGTAGTAACCAGTCTTCTATCATCATTCACTCAACTGTAGTAACCAGTCTTCTATCATCATTCACTCAACTGTAGTAGCCAATCTTCTATCATCATTCACTCAACTGTAGTAACCAGTCTTCTATCATCATTCACTCAACTGTAGTAACCAATCTACTACCTCCAAGCGTTAGGTGATAGTAGCTCAACAGCTGTACATGTATCGTACACTAGATATCGCCATAATGACTTGACTTAGTCACTCCTCTTCTACCATTGGCTGTACAGGTCTATTCTTTCTTCTTCTTGTGACTTGTATCTTCTACAGAATGGGATAGCAGGTCCCATTCCAAACACTCATTGGCTGCCTTTTATCACACGCGTGGCAGAATTGTTAAAGTCACAGATTCTTATAAAATCCACAGAATAACGGGAACAGATGTCAATTTACTATTAGTTATGTCCTGATAGTACAAAGGGTGTGGATATAATGATTGAAAGTCATGTTATCTTTTCCTAGAGCTCTTATTTTGAGCCAAGTTACACAGGTTGATCAAATAGTCTGCACCCTTACAACAACACACACCTTATAATCTGGTTCCTGTTTTATCTGTATTGTTTCCATCGTCTAATTCCAGTCATCACAGTTTCTCCGAGATCACAAGTGGCATCCTACATAAGAGAGAAAGTTCACAGAAATGTTATCATAGCAAGATCTTATATAATATCACATATTGAAGATTTGTCAGGGTTTGTTTCTTGGATTCTTAGTGACTACAAAAGGGAAGGATTATTAATATATAGTAATTGTATTCCTGAGAAAGAAGTATGGATTAAAGCTGGTGGACATCATGGAAAGGGCAGCTTCAAAGTTGCAATGATTTAGTCAAGCCTAATTCTGAAACAAGCACTGTCCTCGTTGCTGTCTGTCAGTACTCCTTCATGTACCACTCTACTAACTGTGTCGTTGCACATATTCTGGATGAGGGTTGTGTACTTCTCTTGTATCCCATAGTGTCTCAACAGTTGCCATAGAGTACTTTGATCCACACTGTCAAACGCTTTTCACAGTCTATAAAATTTGCGTATAGGGATGATTTTCTATTAATACTTTGTTCTACTATGATGCATAGTACAGCTATATGATTGGTGCCTGATCTTCCCTAGCAAAATTCTGTCTGTTCCTCTCCAAGCTTTTTGTCTACTTCAGTTTTTAATCTGTACAAGATGATTCTGTTTAATCAGATGGCCTTCTTTCCATTCTGTTGGCACACTCTCCTCTTCACATATCGTCTTGAATAATCCTTACAATGTATCAGTGGCCTTATCTATATCTGCTATTATGACTTCTGCTGCTATACCATCTGGTCCTGCCACTTTCCCTTTCTTCAGTTTGGATATGGCCCTTTAGATTTCTATCTTACTTTAAAAAAAAAAAAAGTTATTGCCCATCGCGAAGCGATGATGGTCACAACATCAGATGGTTTTGTCTTAACAATGTGACGTGCGCTGGTCATCAATCTCTCTCTTATCTTAACAATGTGACGTGCGCTGTATGAGGGTTATAGTGAGGGAGAATATGCGCTGGTCATCAATCTCTCTCTTATCTTAACAATGTGACGTGCGCTGTATGAGGGTTATAGTGAGGGAGAATATGCGCTGGTCATCAATCTCTCTCTTATCTTAACAATGTGACGTGCGCTGTATGAGGGTTATAGTGAGGGAGAATATGCGCTGGTCATCAATCTCTCTCTTATCTTAACAATGTGACGTGCGCTGTATGAGGGTTATAGTGAGGGAGAATATGCGCTGGTCATCAATCTCTCTCTTATCTTAACAATGTGACGTGCGCTGTATGAGGGTTATAGTGAGGGAGAATATGCGCTGGTCATCAATCTCTCTCTTATCTTAACAATGTGACGTGCGCTGTATGAGGGTTATAGTGAGGGAGAATATGCGCTGGTCATCAATCTCTCTCTTATCTTAACAATGTGACGTGCGCTGTATGAGGGTTATAGTGAGGGAGAATATGCGCTGGTCATCAATCTCTCTCTTATCTTAACAATGTGACGTGCGCTGTATGAGGGTTATAGTGAGGGAGAATATGCGCTGGTCATCAATCTCTCTCTTATCTTAACAATGTGACGTGCGCTGTATGAGGGTTATAGTGAGGGAGAATATGCGCTGGTCATCAATCTCTCTCTTATCTTAACAATGTGACGTGCGCTGTATGAGGGTTATAGTGAGGGAGAATATGCGCTGGTCATCAATCTCTCTCTTATCTTAACAATGTGACGTGCGCTGTATGAGGGTTATAGTGAGGGAGAATATGCGCTGGTCATCAATCTCTCTCTTATCTTAACAATGTGACGTGCGCTGTATGAGGGTTATAGTGAGGGAGAATATGCGCTGGTCATCAATCTCTCTCTTATCTTAACAATGTGACGTGCGCTGTATGAGGGTTATAGTGAGGGAGAATATGCGCTGGTCATCAATCTCTCTCTTATCTTAACAATGTGATGTGCGCTGTATTTGGGTTATAGTGAGGGAGAATATGCGCTGGTCATCAATCTCTCTCTTATCTTAACAATGTGACGTGCGCTGTATGAGGGTTATAGTGAGGGAGAATATGCGCTGGTCATCAATCTCTCTCTTATCTTAACAATGTGACGTGCGCTGTATGAGGGTTATAGTGAGGGAGAATATGCGCTGGTCATCAATCTCTCTCTTATCTTAACAATGTGACGTGCGCTGTATGAGGGTTATAGTGAGGGAGAATATGCGCTGGTCATCAATCTCTCTCTTATCTTAACAATGTGACGTGCGCTGTATGAGGGTTATAGTGAGGGAGAATATGCGCTGGTCATCAATCTCTCTCTTATCTTAACAATGTGACGTGCGCTGTATGAGGGTTATAGTGAGGGAGAATATGCGCTGGTCATCAATCTCTCTCTTATCTTAACAATGTGACGTGCGCTGTATGAGGGTTATAGTGAGGGAGAATATGCGCTGGTCATCAATCTCTCTCTTATCTTAACAATGTGACGTGCGCTGTATGAGGGTTATAGTGAGGGAGAATATGCGCTGGTCATCAATCTCTCTCTTATCTTAACAATGTGACGTGCGCTGTATGAGGGTTATAGTGAGGGAGAATATGCGCTGGTCATCAATCTCTCTCTTATCTTAACAATGTGATGTGCGCTGTATTTGGATTATAGTGAGGGAGAATATGCGCTGGTCATCAATCTCTCTCTTATCCCGAGTTACCTTGGATCAGTGGCAAGACTATTGGTCGAGACGACTGGAGGTAACTCGCGATGCAGGCACTCTGGTCTTACCTTCGGTAACACCAGGGGACTCTTGAAACTTGCAGGATTCGATCGCCCACTGTTTCTGTTCATCACTCTGAGAGGCAAGTGCCTTAACCTCTTGACTACTGCGATCCCCTTATCTTACTTGGTGAGTTGCTGTCCAAGTTCAAAGTCTCCTCTGCTGGTAGGATGTTTGGTGTTTCTTGTGGTGGGTTGCCGTCCAAGTTCAAAGTCTCCTCTGCTGGTAGGATGTTTGGTGTTTCTTGTGGTGGGTTGCCGTCCAAGTTCAAAGTCTCCTCTGCTGGTAGGATGTTTGGTGTTTCTTGTGGTGGGTTGCCGTCCAAGTTCAAAGTCTCCTCTGCTGGTAGGATGTTTGGTGTTTCTTGTGGTGGAGATCTGTTTAGACTTTCTTTGAAATACTCAACCCATCGTTTCTGTTGTTCCTCCGATGATGTCAATATCCTTCCTTCTCTATCTTTGATTGGTCTATGTCTGTATTTATCTATTTGCCATTCTCTTTGTTAATGAGTAGATCTATCATATTTCCTCTCTCTGCTGCCTTCTGTGCCAACTTATCAATTTATTCCCTTTTATTTTTCCTTGTACATGTCTTGGCCTCTTTGTCTGTAACAGTATAATTACTCTGTGCTTCTGCTTTGGTAGCTCGGGTTCGGCAATTGTTGAGTACAGCTTTCTTTTTTTTCCTTTCTTCTATTTTATGTAACGTCTCTGTTGTGATTCATTCTTTGTGTTGGTTTCTCTTGAATCCCACAGTTTCTTCACATGTCTTATTACCCATCTCTTTAGCCTGGTCCCACATCTCTTTAACCTGGTCCCACATCTCTTTAGCCTGGTCCCACATCTCTTTAGCCTGGTCCCACATGCTATTAATGTCAATTTCTTCATTCTTATATAGCTCTTGTAGCACTTGATATCTGTTATTAAGTTTTAAGCGAAATTCTGTCTTCTTCTCCTGGTGTTGCAATAAGTGTACGTTATAGCTTGTTCTCCTTGCGCTCTGTACTGTGTACGTTTTTAGTTTGAGCTGCAAAATCCCCAGCAACATGTGGTGGTCTGATGCTACATCTGCGCCTGGCTTTACTCTTACATCTTGTAGTGTACTTCTGAACGCTTGACTGGCACAGAAGTGATCAATCTGATTTTCTGTTACATGGTCTGGAGATCTCCATGTGGCCTTATCTATCTTTTTATGTGGAAACATGCTTCTCCAATTATCATTTTGTGTAGGGCACATAACTCTGCAAACATTTCTCCATTTTTGTTCATCTGTCCCATTCCTTGTCTTTCCATAATCTGTTTGTAGCCCAGGTTGTCTGCTCCCACTTTAGCATTAAAGTATTCCATTAAAATGAAGAGATCTGTCTTTTTCTGCATGTAAAGGACCTCTTCGAGCTTGTTGTAGAACTCTTGCTTTCTATCATCATCAGCCTCGTTGGTTGGGGCATAGCACTGAATGATGTTTATATTGATGCGCTTGTTCCTCGTTCTAAAGCTTGCACTCATGATTCGAGTGATAATAGCCTCCCACCTTATGAGCGCCCCGTGCTTCTTTGGAGAGCATCAATGCTACTCCATATGTATGCTGGGCATCAGTTTTCTCGTTTCCAGATATACATTATCATTTCCCCAGTAGACAGTCTCATCTTTCCTGATTGTGTCCATCTTGTTTCGCACAGTCCTAGCACTGCCAATTTATAATCCCTCATCTCGTTAGCTATCTGGGCTGTTTTACCTGCCTGGTACATTGTTATAACATTCCATGTCGCTGTATTTGTTTACTTCTTGGTATTCAGTCAGTCGTTAAGGTTCCTTGCGGCTTTCACTCCAGTGTGTCATTCTTCTAGTTTCCGAAGGCCCTTTCTTTCCCAAGGCCGTTTGCTTTTGCATTGTTAAATGCCAAATCTATTTTTTAAAGTTGGTTACGAAAACATTGATAACAATGCAAAAATGTCCATAGCTAGAACAAATATTCTGGCACAAAAACCAAGGGGAGTGACTGGTACTGGTCCAACAATCTGCAGTATTGGTGCCCCAATGGAGTGACGGGAACTGGTCCAACAATCTGCAGCATTGGTGCCCCAATGGAGTGACGGGAACTGGTCCAACAATCTGCAGTATTGGTGCCCCAAGTGGAGTGACGGGAACTGGTCCAACAATCTGCAGTATTGGTGCCCCAAGTGGAGTGACGGGAACTGGTCCAACAATCTGCAGTATTGGTGCCCCAAGTGGAGTGACGGGAACTGGTCCAACAATCTGCAGTATTGGTGCCCCAAGTGGAGTGACGGGAACTGGTCCAACAATCTGCAGTATTGGTGCCCCAAGTGGAGTGACGGGAACTGGTCCAACAATCTGCAGTATTGGTGCCCCAAGTGGAGTGACGGGAACTGGTCCAACAATCTGCAGTATTGGTGCCCCAAGTGGAGTGACGGGAACTGGTCCAACAATCTGCAGTATTGGTGCCCCAAGTGGAGTGACGGGAACTGGTCCAACAATCTGCAGTACTGGTGCCCCAATGGAGTGACGGGAACTGGTCCAACAATCTGCAGTACTGGTGCCCCAATGGAGTGACGGGAACTGGTCCAACAATCTGCAGTATTGGTGCCCCAATGGAGTGGCAGGAACTGGTCCAACAATCTGCAGTATAGGTGCCCCAATGACCTTTCAGGATACGGGATGATGATGATGATGATGAGAGATCAAAACTGAAAATGTGGCTCCTCCTTATCTTCTTACTTTATTAGATATTGTTCTAAAACACCATACACCTTGCCAGAATGGCAGTAACCACACACCTTGCCAGAATGGCAGTGGATAGAATAGACATTGTAATCTTCATGACATCACAAGACACACACATTAACTCAGTTTAAAATCTACAGAAATTTGGGAGTAACTGGAAACGTGCTGGAGCAGTTGGACGCAAAAATTGATTTTTGTATTGAACTTTGTGAAGATAAGCAAGAGAAAGTTAGTATCAAAGTTCAGCTTGCAAAAGCACAAAATACACTGGCACAAGTTGGGCTTGAAAGAGTGAGTGCTAGGTCTGGTCCTCCATGAGCAAAGTACCAGACAAACATACAATCACACCATAATGATATCATAGCATGCACATACCTGACATCTAAAGTTATGAAGCCTTGACAAGGAAAATCATTACACAACCACGTAGGCTTACACAAAACTAAGAAATCCTAGACGTGGCATTTGTCACCAGTGAACATTTCAATATACTAAATGAAGCAAATACTTACTTACTTACTTTCCATATTCATTGCACACAAAAATAGATCTACAAATATTTGGCCATTCTCTAGAAACAACTACCAAGTCTGCCAATTCTTTCAACATCAAAGCAGCATGGATAAATAAGCATATGAAAAAGTCCACATGAACATTTCTCACAGAAAACTCATTTCTGAAAGCTCTACCACACCAACTAAAAGTACATGACGTTATTTAGGAAACTCTTTTCCAGTCAAAACAGCACATCTTAGAAATGTATTGTACACAATAAATTAGAATGTATGAGTTAGTATTGGACATGCATGGAGAACCAAATTAAAAGTACAAATATGTAAATTATTATTATGTTTAATCTCTCTATCTATCTTCAGTCCACTTATGTAGTTAGACGTCGCAGGGAGGTGTGATCTTCAGTCCACTTATGTAGTTAGACGTCGCAGGGAGGTGTGATCTTCAGTCCACTTATGTAGTTAGACGTCGCAGGGAGGTGTGATCTTCAGTCCACTTATGTAGTTAGACGTCGCAGGGAGGTGTGATCTTCAGTCCACTTATGTAGTTAGACGTCGCAGGGAGGTGTGATCTTCAGTCCACTTATGTCGTTAGACGTCGCAGGGAGGTGTGATCTTCTTTGTTTCATATTTTTTGGAAGGTGAAAATCCACTGATGACTTGCTAGTTCAATCCTAGTATCTGTTAGCTCCTTGAATATACAATCACATATTTTTGAGACTGCTGGTGGTGGAAGCGTAAATTATAACAAGGTAGACCTGCAGCCTGTCAGGCACCATCTAAGCTACTCCACTAATCACATAACCAAGACCTGAAGTTATAGCCACACAGTCCCCTTTTTGCGACATATTCTCTGTGGGGCGAATATCCCTAGAAGAATTTGAGTCGATTTTTAACTTGAAGTTCACCCGAGCAGCGCCCATTAGGCCTACTCTTTTTTCTATTTTAACATGCGTGCCACTGCACACGGGTGTCTGATCTCACTACTCAGAGATCAGGGGAAAAATATTTAACGGATGATCCACATGAAACAATCCCGGTCTCCACCTTCATACCCAAGATGAACACTTTCCCTCGAGACCACCGAGTCCCCCTATGTTTAATATATATGTTTGTAATAACATTTGGTTAAACTAAAGATGTGCAATTGTATATAACATTTGATACAGAACTAATTATTTGTTCACTTTACAATAAACTGAGCTGACATCTATTTACTTTCACAATAGAGAATGCTAGATACAGAAATGATAAAGAATGCAACAAATTTAGAATGAACATTTTCTTTTGTTGTCCTGTGCACTTTTATTATCTGCAGAAATTGAAATGTCTGAACCAACGTTTTAAAAAATAATAAGTGTTTAAATGAGAACAATATAATAAAATAACCATTTTTGACCCAACAATTCATGACATAACTTTTGTTTTAATTATAGTAGAAAGTTTGCATACCCCATTTACTTAGAACAAGATATTTATTATGCTAAACTAGATAATCACGCCCCACATAGAATATGTCGCAAAAAGGGGACCATGTGGCTATACATCAGCTCATTCTCAATCTCCTGCTACTAAGCCCTAAAAAGGGCTTTGCAAGTATGAGGATGTTGTCAGGAGAACGGAATGCGTTGTGTTATAGTTTACAGCTTGATTTTAATATTTGCACCTTTCGGTCTGACATATCCGACTTCAGCTGGCATTTTTTAGTACCAGGTAGGTTTCCCTCTTCGATCCCTTCTCCTTAGCCAGCCTGCTCTGTTGCAGCCTTTTATCAAGGGTTACCACGTGGGAGTGTAGAAGGGTCATGACAGCTCTGGTTCACTAGCCCTCATGCTAGCAGTCAGGTACAGGTCGCATATAGCTCATGCACTGCTATGCATATTGATCTTCAGAGATTTCTAAAATGTTTGTAAAACATTAAATGTTACCCGTTTAAAGTGGACATTTCTACTTCAGGTAACAATGATTCTCAAAATTGCTAAACCATTGTAATATTAGGTCTATATTAGATAATTTCATAAATGGATATAGTTTCAAAACAAGTGTGCCACAAACAACAGAACATATGGATTAGTAGTCTATACTGGGAAAATCTGACATGTTCACTGTTTTTTCCGTGCAGTTTTTTGTTGAATGTTTCTTACTTCTTTACTATTTTACAAATGGAGCCTATATTTATATATTCTTACTGCTCATGCAATCCCCTTTCATTCAATACACGACACGACCACATAATAATAAAATACAGTGACTAGGCACATCGGAATTTACCTATTTCTATTTTTTAGAAACAGGTTCCAGTTTAGCCGATTTTTTAACTCAAAATGTGAAATGGCTACTGACCTATCTTAGCGTGACTCTTTAATGGATTATTTTATTTCTAGGTCAATCCCGTGATTTTTGGCCTGTATAAAAGTCAAACACGCTAGTTCAGTGACCCATTTCACCACTGACCACATGTGAACGACATTGTTTTCTAACTTTCGGAATTTCTGAGATATTGACAAATACACGTAAGTTTGCATGCTATTTAGTGTGAACGGTAATTGTAACTAAATTTATAGTTTGTATTTAGTTAAATTCTGCATCCACTAATCTGTATCTTTTGTTATTTTTGACGTTACATAGTGACACTTAAGTCATGTAGTTTGAACTTAGCCGAGGCTAGTAATTTGTCCACACTGATCATTTCATGACGTCCGCCATTTCTGTCGTCTTTCGCTGCAGTTCTGATTACAATTAATCAATATAAGTAACTTATTAGATAAGTAATTTTAAACATGATCATACTCGTATTAATTTAATGAGCTGTATCAGTACCATCAGGTTCTGCATTTATTTTGAATAAATATTGCGTATACTTATAATACCTAGTTAATGATAATCTGGCAATTTAAGAACCATATATTTCTAGTTCTACTCATTATTATTGTACTCAATGGCAGATTAGTATGGTTATACCAACTGAAGTAATCCATTCTAATACATAATGTATATTTATTTAAATTCTGCATCCACTCTCTGTATGTTTTGTTATTTTTTATGTTATATCACGGCATTTGAGTCATGTAGTTTGAACTTAGCAGAGGCTAGTAATTTCACCAAACTGATTATTTCATGACGTCCGCCATTTTTGTTGTCCTTCACCCTCAGCGGTTCTGATTACAATTAATCAAGTAACTCAGTACATTAATAACTTTAAATACGATTTTATATTGCTTAAACTAATATTTGGTTCAAACATTAATCTGTGTGTCTTGCAAATTTGTTTTAAAATTATTATATTTAACATTTTTTCAGAAATTCTAAGATCTACTGATCATGGCAAACAAGAAGTCAGCTGTTGACCTGAAGGCACATTTGGCATGCTTTGATCCAGTGTATCCACTCAGGAAAGGATACATTGCCCGACTGATAGGAGAAACAAGAGATATCAAAATCATTGCTCTGATACGTAAAGTCAAGGCGCTTGTTCCGACCACGTGTATAGAACAAGATAAGTGTGTAGATGAGATAAAGCTCAGCTGGGCTTTAAAGGTCTTGCAAAAAGAGCTCAAGTTGAAGAAATACCATTTGAGTACACACTGGGACTCACTTGTACATCTTTTTCAGCAGCAATTTCCTATACATTTTAAAGATGTGTCTAATACTGTTGTTTTGTTGCAGCCACAAGAGATTTCCTCTTCTACCGAAGTATCAAGTGTGTCAACTGCAACGATTGGGACACCATCCCCACCAATAAACAAGAAGTGTTTTGCTGATCTGAAAGCACATTTAGCGCGCTTTGGGCCAGTGTATCCACTCAAGAAAGGATACATTGTGCAGCTTTTTGTGGAAACACGAGATCCCTCAATTACTGCTTTGATATGGAAAATCAAGACACTTATTCCAACCACATCTGCAGAACAGGATAAGTGTGTTGATGAAATAAAGCTCTACAATGATCTGCATGCCTTGAAAAAAAATCTGAAGTTGAAGAAAAACAATTTGAGCAGCAACTGGGACTCACTTGTACTACTTTGTCAGCAGCCCTTTCCTGTATATTTTAAAGATGCCGCTAATACAATTGTTTTGTTTCAGACACAAGAGATTGCCTCACCTACTGATGTATCAACTGTTTCAGCTGCAATGGTTAGGCCCCCATCCCCAAAGAAACTTCGTTATGATTGTCATAACTGTGTTACCAAGCAGCGCACACTCAATAATTTGAGAGAGACCATTGTCACATTGCGCAGGCGTTTGTTTGATCAAAAAAAACATAATGCGCAAGAACTGGCACGTTTTGCTCCAAAGGTGGTCAATCAGACTATTCGCAGAAAGGTAAAAAGCCTAAGCTCTTCGAAAGCCAAATGCAAGAGTGCTTTGAGGAGTTACAAAAAGGTGAAGAATTCTTTAGAGAAGTTGAAGGTGAAAAGTAATGCATTGAACGAGAAGCTGCGAGATTATGAGTTGAGACATGACAGCATCCAGAAACAGCTTGAAAAGAAAGATAAGGATTTTAAATTATTGCAGAATAAGTTTGCTCTTTTCCAGCGTCAGTCTAAGATGCACAAGAAACAAGTGAAAAGACAACATGAACGTCAGGTTGCTCACGCTAGAAAGAACTTGAGCTACCTAGAAGCATCCCATGAGAATCAGATGTCCATGTTACAAGAAAAGATAGATGACATCAACAACGAGGTTATACAGGTAAAGGTAGATGGTAAGACGTATGACCATGTATTCAGGAAATGCATGTATAAAAGTTTGATATGTAATGTCAGTGTTCAGCATTGTTGTGATATCCTTCACTATGGGGTATTCCTTCTGTGTGGTAAACAAATTTCAAGCAGACCTGTGCCATCCACTATAGCACAGATAGCTTATGAAATAGGTGTTCTGTCTCAAATTAAGACTGGATATATATTGCATGAGTCATCTTGCACTACTCTGTCATGGGATGCCACAAGTTTAAAAGGATCTCATATCAATGAAGTCCATGTGACTACTAATGTGAAAGACTCTTTATTTCAGACATTTGTCCTGGATATAGGTATGCTTCATGGAGGAACAACAAGTGATTACTATAAGCACGTCAGTCAAGCTTTACTTGATGTCATCGAGACATATTGTGTGTATCGTAATCTGTCAGAGATTGATGCTGTCAATGTCAAGAAAAGTGTTTTTAAAACAATTAAGAGCACAATCACCGACAGAGCACCGGTTAATCACTGTGTTGTCGAGGAAATGAAGAAAAAGTTTGACATGGATTTGCTTGAGCTGAACTGCAATGTTCATCCCCTCGATAGACTTGCACTTTCTGCCAGAACAACACTTGCCAACCTAGACAGAGAATGGGGACTAGCCACTCAACATAGGACTGGATGTATTGCAGCTGAACTTATTCACTGCATTTCCAAAATGAGGTAAAATTAAATGTCCAATGTGTGTATTGTTTATTGAAAAAATGTGTGTTTTTTAAGCAGCTTAATAGATACACTTAATTAAATAGAAAAAATACAGATTTGTTACCTATGTCAATCTTGCAATTGGTGAATTTATGTTTTTAATTGTAGTGTTTATTTAAATAAATTGCTTTTTATTCATTCCAGACACAAACAAGGCACAGGTGACCCAGAAGGATTTGAGACCTTCCTAAGAGGTGAAAAGCTGAAGCTTGGCACTATCCAGAGATATGTGGGGAACAGACTGAATGTTTTGTTTCACATGGCTTCCACCATTTTTGTCCTGCGGGAGAAACTCAAAGATTACTTCGAGCTAAAGTGTAGTCGCACAAAAATGGCGGCAACCATACTTAACTATCTGAAGAACCCCGATATCCAGGCTCAGCTTCAAGCATTTGGACTGTTCTTCAAAATCCTGACTGGGCCATGGATGTGTTTGTTTTATAAGAATGACAAGCAACTTTCAAATCTTGAAGCAGTAAGTACCACTTGGAATAACTTTTACAGTAAATACATTAGTTTCATTAGAATATTACTCCAGCTCTAAATTTTGTCTATCAGATATTGTTGACCATTTTGCTACTAAAGAAACTACTGATACAAATTTTTCAAGTTGTGCCTGGCCTTGCGCTTTATTAATGACACTGATCTTATGCAATTTTTCTCTGCAGGCAAAAGCAGGTTACTTCAAGAAATGCTTGGATTCCCTGAGAGCGTTAGCGGCGAAACCATCATCTATCACCTCCAGAAAGCAGGATCTATTCGGTGGTGACATTGAGTCAGACCATACATTTTTAACTCTCACATTTATTGATGTTGAAAAGTCATATTTAGTTAAATTTAGGCTGGCTGTAAAAAAATTGGCTAATGCTTTCATCTTGAAGCTGGAACGTCAACTGTGCCCATATCTGACTGGGGCTCTAGCAGTGCCAAAAGACACCATGCTGGTGGATACTGCTTCAGCTCCAGTTCACAACATGAGTTCTGAAAGAACTCTGGGCATGATGGACGCTCTATGGCGGAGAGCTCCCAATGCAACCCTTGGTTTCATAGATGGGAAAGTAAAAGGGGTACAGAACAATGTGCTTGAGTGGTTGGATACATTTCCCGACTCCGAGCAGATTGACCTAATCCACTTTGCTGTCCATCATGGAGCCAAGATGAGGTTGCTGCGGGCTGACAATAAGAAAGCTACAGATGCAGCTCGGGCCATTTAGCAAAAATTAATCATTAGGAAAGCAGATAAGAAGAGAAGGGCCAATTATAAAATAATTATTGAGGGTGCCATTTTAAACAATACACCAATATTAGAATTGGAAATTTTTAAAGAAATAGACGATAATGTGAAAGCTAAACTACAGCTATTCATTGACAATAATGATTCTATTTTAGGCATTCCGTTTCTTCAAGTATGGTCTGTGGAAGAAGTTGATGTTGATGTTGTATACCATGGGAAGGTAACATCCTTTACAATGGAGCGGGGGAAGAAGAACAAACCTGACCAGAAGTGTGTGTGCGTGAAGTATTGGACTACAGGTGAAGCTCCTCCAAAAGAGGATTATGTAATGCCGGTGACAGCGATGTTGGCTGATTTCGCTCTTGGGGACATCAAGTTCGAATAATCATCTTTACTGGTAAGTATGTTCCAAGGACTGTCTGTAAATTCTTTTTGTAATTGATATAGCCATATTTGTCCTTTTTTTTTTTAAATTAGCTTTTTGAGGATATAGCAATATTTCCACACACTTGTGACACACTTGTTTGTAAACTACATCCATTAATGAATTAAGCTGCATATCAAACATGTTAAATTTGTGTGATAATTTTTTCTATGTTAAATTGATCAGTTGTGTCCAGATTACAACATGCCAGTTACTCATTCAGAAAAGGATTACAACATGCCAGTTACTCATTCAGAAAAGGATTACGACATGCAGGTGACACAGTTCCTTACTATTTTGTTTTTGACGATGCCACATTTGAATATCCAACTGTAACATGTAAGTATATTCCATGGACCTTCTGTCAGTATATTCCTTATATTTCTAATATTCTTTTTATTTCTAACAATGTATATTCCAAAATCTTGTAAAAACATGGGGGGAAGGGGTAAATTTGTGTAATTATTTGTTCTGTATACTTATTCTGCGAGCATTTGATTTAAATAACAACATTCAATGAATGTATTAATGCTCCTCTCAAAAAGATGGTCAAAACGATATATCACATGTGGTGTAACATGAAGAAAAAAATATTGCAACATTATTTTAGTTGCGAATTATGCAAATGAGGTCGCCATTTTGAATATTAATTAGTCTGTGCATTTTTGAAAAGTCATGTAATTACCTTCATCAGTTGTATTTTGTTCTCCCGAATACAAAAATGTATGGTTTTACAGGTGTTCAATCACGAATAGCTGAGATAATCAATATATTGTCAACTGCACCTCCTTTTTGGAATCAACTTTGCCCAAGTCCCTTAGTCTATATTTTTCTCTATAGCCCTATTGCGATTTTTTAAATAGAAAAAAAATCATAACTTTTTTCGGGAAAGACATAGAGACATGGTTGATATATCATTGGATTGCATTTTTCTTGGGCTTTCTAACAGTTGTATTTGTAATGCTGTAGAGTCAATTTGAAATTTGTATCAAAGTGTCACTGAGTGACACTTTGAAGGTAACACTTTAAGAAATTCATAGAGGGATGCACATTGGAATTTTGCTACGTCCTGAAACAGTTAAATCTCAAAATAACAGTCTCAGCAGCAGAGAAATAACATGTGCTGGCTCACAGGAAAGGTAACAGGTGTGATTCCCATTATTGACACGCTGCATTCATCGCAGCTGTTAGTAAATGGGTGCTTGGATTACATAAGGGAAGGAAAGACATGGAAGAATGGAACTCAGCTGAGGCTTGCACAATTAAGTCTCAACATGTTTATAACAGTGTCTGTCAGTTGGTTCATCTATACATTAATTTAATTGCTTTCTACTCAAAGTAAAGTGAAGCATATGTGATATGGCCACTCTACAGCAAACCTGCTGTGTAGTGTGTTTATTGAACAATTTGCAATAGCCGCTCTTGAGTGGTGGTTCAACTAAAACTGTTTTACTTAGTCTTAGTCGACATGTGTATCTACAGGTCGCAATCCTTGTGCGAGCTAGTGGTAGGTAGGTGCCTTTCTCTGCTTAGCGGGCTGGGCAACACATTAAAAATTGTGTCGTTTTTATGCTGGTCCCAGCTCAGTTTCCAGTCGGTTCTGTCTCGGGAATGGGTTGTCCTGTGGATGGTTAACTTGTTTGTCTTAGGATCGCGAGTGTTAAGCGAATCTTGCCATCTAGCGGTGGGTCTTCCTGTGCTCCATCGCTCGTCTTTCCTTCTGACTACATGGCCAACCCAGCGGGGCTTCAAGTTAAAAACATGGCGGCGTCCATGACATAACTTACCGTCACAATTGTTAATCGTTACTGGGTAACCACAGCGCTCGTGTAGATACTTCTGATAGTTCCGTGTTCAACATGTAAGCAGTCTGTGCTGAGGCAGATGTTTGCAAACACCTAATGATTTCTCGAATAAACTGGTTGTATACAGACTCAGTAGAGCTTTATAAAACAGTATACTGAAGTTTTTGTTGTTGGAAGCCATTTGATGAGAGCTCTTGATGTGCCAGCTTGAAGTTTTGAAAAAAAAAGCCAAACATTGTCTTTAAACAGCCAAGAAAAAGACCAACAAACAGTGTTTAGCATCAAGTCCTTCCTTGCCAAAAATAAATTGCAAGAGCCAAATTAAAGCTTAAAGAGAGGTAAAGTAGACAGATAATTAGGTCTACTATTATCATCTTATTATCTGTTAGTTGGGTTAGTTGGATATCAGCTGCCCTGATGGAAAGAACAGTTGCGCTACGCGTGGGATCGTGGACATCAGAACCTGAGGAGAATATGTCCAGGACTGCCTCAAGGGTCTCCGCTCTCACCGGTGCTGTTCAACATCTACACAGTAAAAGTGGCCAATATTCAACCCACAGGGACAGGGCGAACGTTGACATTTGCCGATGACATCCTAACGTACATGACTGGCGCAAACAGGTAAGAGTTGGTCAAAGACATCCAGAACACCTTGCAAGCAATCTCACAGTGGTGCGGCGACTCAAGCTCCAAGATCAATCCGAACAAGGCCTGCATGATGTGGTGCTCTTTGAATAATTCCATAGTAAAGGCCAAGCTCCCGGGCATCACCATTGACATGTGCGACATGTTGCAATACTTTGAAGTGACTTTTAATAGCAGTCTTTCTTATAACTGTCATGTTCACCACATCGTACAAAGATGCAAGAGAGGGTTAGGAGCACTCAAGACCGTGGTTGCTGCCGACTTGGAACAACGCCTGCTGTTCATCCTATGTCGTTAGGTCGTGTTGTCTATCATCAATAGGCATCCTCACACTATCAAGAACACAGTATAAAAGGTTGGACCACATCCAGAATGAAGGTATGCGACTGGTTCTGGGCTGCACTAGAGATACCCCGATTGTGATGATGCGTTAAATGTTGGGATTGTTATCGGTGACATCCAGACATAAACTGGCACAAGTCAAAGCTTATATGCGTGTGACCACAGACACTCGACACCCTCTGCACAGTAGTATCTCAGACATCAAGAGATCAAGAATCAAGAGAGGGTCGTCATGGATGGCACAGGCTGAGACAACAATCAGACACGTCACTCCAGCTGAGACGATAGCCAAAGGGGACGAATAGGTTCAAGCTGGTGATCGAATGATAGAGTACAAGAGAGTCATTATAACCTTAGGCAAGGAATGCAGAAAACGGAGTAACGAGAGAGCTGAGCACGAGGTGAATCAGCTGATAACTGAGAACACCCAGGAGAGTGACGCTGTCATATACACCGACGGATCAGTGCTGCGCAGTGGGACATCAGGCTGGGCTTTCTCGGCTAGAGTGAGAGGACAGGTCGTTGCTGAGCGCAGTAGGGCATACATGTTAAGAACATCCAGTGTGAGAATGGAGTCGGAAGCAGTGACCTCAGCACTGAAATGGATATCTGAGACTTCTATAACAAGGGCAGTCATCGTGACAGACGCGAAAGCCGTACTTCAGTAAGTAAGAAGGGATGGCTTAGGTACGAGTGGATAGCAGCTGTTAAGGTCTTAAACCTCTAGGCGTTGACATGGATCTACTGTCCTGCTCATGCCGGGGTTCAGGGCAAAGAAGGAGCTGACATCTTGGCTTCACAAGCTCCTATCATGGGCACATTAGTGATGGATAGAAGCGAGATTTTGAAATCAATCAATGACCGCCTGCTGGATGAGGACACCGCAATAGATGAAGCAGCAATTCACAGGCTGCAAAGTTTCGACATTAAACGAGGTTCGAGCGGAGTGGGGCGTATGAGAGGACGGAGCAGGAGAGTGTACAACCAGCGAGCTACAGGGACCGTCAGCATCCATACCCTGTGCCATTTGCTGAGAGAGACTGAGTACCTATGAGTATGCCGGAGTGCAGTGACGTCGATTCTTAGAAACAGAAACAGCTGTGCCCTTTCGTTCTTGGAGCCGATCGTACTTTGAAAAACTTGGTATAGTCTAATTTATCCTTTCCTTTGATTAACTTATACACGTGTCCACTTCTTTCCGCTTTCCCCGTTCTGCCTGTCAGCGTCAGGTTATGAAGAGATCCGGGGAACGAGCCGGACATGTGCATCATCCCCAGTGACATTCCCCATCTCTGATATTTGTGTAATCCACCTTTCTCGTGGTCGGCTTTTGGCGATGAGTCCATTTGTATCTAAATAGCATTGCTTGTTGCAGAGGGGGGGGGGGGAGAGGGGGAAGAGAGAGAGAGAGAGAGAGAGAGAGAGGAGGGTAGACTTGTTACATGGCCAAACTATTTTAGTTGCTGTTTTTGATGTAGTTTAACGCTGATGTTGTTCTCACTTGTCGTCTGGTGTCTTCGCTTCTGGTGTTATATCTCCTTATTACACACAACATTCTTCGCAGGCATTGCATTTCTGTTGTCACGATTAGACTGTTTTTTTCATTTGTTGTTTGTGTTCAGTTTTGACGTTTTAAATGTCTTGTAAATGGTCAGATTTGACCGTTTTTTACATTTGCTGTCAGTTGTGGAATGTCTACTGATCGAACTGTCCAAGAAAGGAGACATGACAAACCGCAACGACTACAGACAAATCACACTGCGATCAGGACTAAGCAAAATATTCAAAAGAATTATCTTAGACACGTTAAAAGAGGATTTATCTTTTAGTTTTAAGGTTTAGTCGAAGAATGAACGTCCCTGCACACGATGTAACCCATACGTATTTTGTTCTTCTCCATATTGTTGGAGAATCTCAGCAATAATTCCGTTGCACCAGCGACGAATCCGTCATAGATTTGGTAGATTTTTTTAAACATATTTTTTAATTTTGCCCAGGCAGCCATTAAGCCTACTATTTTTGATTTCAAACTTCCGAGGGATTTTCAATGTGTGCGACACTATACATGGACGTCCGATCTCTCCTACCCAGTGATCCGGGGAAATACCAGAAAGTCCATGTGAAAAAATGTCCGGTCTCCGCCGTGATTTGAACCCCCGACCTCCAGCACCCGAGGCCGACGCTTTACCTCGATAGGATGTAGTCAAAAAAGCTCAAAGATGAGCGAGCAGGATACCGTCATGAGAGATCATGCACAGATCATATAAGTCCCCTTGCCCATCACAGTGCTACAAATGATTGGGTGGAATTCATCCCTATATGCAAATTTAATTGATTACGGGAAGGCCTTTGACGGTACAGATGAAAGCATGTTATGGCGCGTGCAGAGACATTACATATGGGATCCATGATTGCAAAATTTGCTGATGACACAAAACTATGCAGTAGTGTCTCATCTATAGCAGAAGTGGATATATTGAGGTCGGATTTAGATAAATTCGAGAATGGTCTGTAAGCTGGCAAATGGAGTTTAATGTTGATAAATGTACAGTTATCCACATGGGTAGATCCAATATGGAACATAATTACAGAATGGGAGAAAACAAAATTAGAAAGATAGATAAGGAAAGGGACCTAGGGGTTATAATAGATCATACAGGTAAGGTGAGTGAGCAAGTCCAGGTAGCAGTGAAAAAGGCAAATGCAATGTTAGGAATGATAGAAAGAAATATTAAACATAGGAGCAAAGAAGTGATAGTCAAACTGTATAAAGCATTAGTTAGACCTAGATTGGAGTACTGTGTACAGGTGTGGAGTCCTTATCATAGAGGGGATATAAACATGCTGGAAATAATACAAAAAAGAGCGACAAAGATGATAGTGGGATTCCAGAATTACAGTTATGAGGAACGACTCAGAAAAACCTGCCTACAGTGTCTCGAAGAGAGAAGAATTCGTGGTGACTTAATGCAGATTTATAAGATGATCAGAGGAATGGATAAATTAGACTATAACAAGCTTTTTTTTAAACATAGCCACCCACAATAACACGAGGGCATAGCTACAAGCTGACTAAAGAGAGGTCCAGATTAGATATTAGGAAATATTTTTTTAGTCAGAGGGTGGTGGCTGCTTGGAATGCATTGCCAGGGGAGGTAGTGGAGGCGGGGACAGTTAATGCATTTAAGAATAAACTGGATGCGCATAGCTTTTAGAGCAAGGTGATGTAAATGTAACTGGTTGTATACAGACTCTGCAGGGTCTTCTAAACCAGTATAAAGACGTTAAGTTAAGTTATTACGGAATACCGGAGAAGTCAATGTCACTCAAACAGAATATATACGAAAACAGTTTGTAGAGTGTTACATGAAGGAGCACTAACCGACAGTTGTGAAGTACAAACAGGAGTGAGGCAGGGATGTCTAATGTCACCACTCTTGTTACTGAAGGTCACAGACTGGATTATGAAGAGGTCATCGCCAGGGAAGAGAACAGGTATACAGTGTTCATTGGGGGGTCACAGTTAGATGACCTTACTTTCCGTATCCGGCAACCTCACACAGCCTTCCTCCAAAAACCAGCCACCGACAATGCTCTTTCATGTGCCACCAATAGGTCCTCCACTGTGCAGTATTCCCGCATCCTGGGACATATAATCAGGTGTTATGAATCATCAACGATCACACATTTACAATATTTATTGTCTGCATATCTCCACTTTTCCAAGTAAGACCCACACCTGGACACACCTGTCCTTAACCTGTTCAGAGATCTCCGCGTAGTATATGTCAAATCATGTCCTGGTGCAGGTTCCTCTCTGATCTCCATCCAACCTTCACCGTTCTTTTGGCGCCACTTTTCTATGCGGTTTCTCTTGGGGCTCTGGTCTGAGGGCTGTACAGTTCATAGAAAACTTGTCCTAGATTTCAGTTGAATTCTTTTTGGTGTATGCCCTAAGAGGGTGTCTCTGATCACATGACTGATTGTGTCTCTCAACTTCAGATGTGACATGTCTTCTTATATACCAGCTATTGCATAGACCGTTTCCGTTAGTGTCGGTTTAGGGCATCCTGTTACAATTCGGAATGTATCATTTACTGTCACACCTACCTGTTTCGTGTGTGTAGATGCATTCCATACTGGTGCTGCAGATTCTGTCCATGAAAGACATAGTGCAAGGGCTGATATGTGGAGCACCATTGGTGATGCTCTCCATACAGTGTTTATCAGCTTGCGAATAATATTATTTCTTGCACTGACTTTTTGTTTTATCATAGTGTGCCTTATACGATAACGCGCGGTCCATTACAATGCCCAAGTAGTTGCGTGTATCGCTTTGTTCGAGCACCTGTCTGTACCATTTAATATGAAGCTCCGTCTTTTGTTGGGGTTGACTTTGGGACAGTTTTCCTCACGGCATTCAGCCATTCTGTCTAGAGCTTAAAGTTCAAACTCCACTTCCTCAAAATGCTTTCCATGTGCAGCTATAGCAGTGCCATCGGCATATATGAACTGTCTTGTTCCTAGGCTAATAGGTTGATCATTCGTGTATACATTGTATAGCCCAGGGGCCAGGACACTTCCTTGTGCAAGACTGTTCTTCTGGTTGCGCCATCTACCGTCTTTATTTTTCAAAGTCACATAGAAATGTTTAGTCAGTAGAAAGCATTTGATTACCCGAGTTGGGCGCCAGTCCTTAGTGGCTTTATATATCAGCAGTAGTTGGACGTTTCCTGTGTCTTATGCAGCCGTAAGGTCAACAAAAACAACTCATGTCACCTGCAATTGCTTGTACCCGACCTCAATTTGTTGTTTAAGGTTCAGGATCTGTCAACAGCACGATTTTCCGGGCCTAAACCCTGCCTGTTCTGCGATAAGTTTATCGTCAATAATCCTTGAGATTTGACCCAATATCATTCCTTCAAAAACTTTGAATAGAGGGCATATGAGTGATACAGGGTTGAAATGTATGGCTTTTGTTTGTGTTTTGTTTGACCAGGGCCCCAACTCGTAGCTTTTCTTCAGGTTTGACCAGTGCCTCGACTCTAGCTTTTCTCCAGATTTGACCAGTGCCCCAACTCTAGCTTTTCTCCAGGTTTGACCAGTGCCCCAACTCTAGCTTTTCTCCAGATTTGACCAGTGCCCCGACTCTAGCTTTTCTCCAGGTTTGACCAGTGCCCCAACTCTAGCTTTTCTACAGATTTGACCAGTGCCCCGACGCTAGATTTTCTCCAGATTTGACCAGTGCCCCGACTCTAGTTTTTCTCAAGCCTTTTTGGTATCTGCAGGGTTACTATACATGAATTCATTAATTCTAGCATTCATTCTTTGGTTTTGGGGCCAAAATGTCTGATTTGCTCTGCTCATCTATTCCTGCCGCTTGTTGATTTGCATTCGTTCGGTTGCTTCATCGAGTTCCCCAATGAGGAATGGTGTTCCCAGCAGATCATTGTCGTGTTCCTCTTCCCTTCTGATCTGGGGTTTTCACCCTTTGTGACTGGTTTTCCCGTTAATCAATGATTGTTGAGCAATCTGATTGTGAGTGATGTACGTCTGTATATGTGTATTTATACCTGTATCGTGGCTCAGATTGTTGATAAACTTCAATGCCTTCGATTGGTCTGTTTCACATCGAGCTCATCCACCAACCTGCACCATCGTTCCGTCCTAGAGGCTGATATCGCATGCATTAGTTCTTCTCCTGAAATGATCGTCTCTTCAGCAAAGGGATCGATTTCATCCAAAGACGTGTATTATTCTAGAAGTGTTTTAGACTTTACGTTGAGACCCGGATTGTGCATCCTCTTGTGATACGTGGTCTTGGTATTTTCTTGACGAGGTCAACAAACACTTCAAAGTTTTCTTGTTTCGAGCCGATTTTCACTATCCAAATCTCCACCAAAATAACTCCACCTTGCTCGCTTGAAATTGAAACGTCTTTTAAAAGTCATCTGCAACCAGCTTCGAAATGCATGTACTCTGCGCACAGTCGGTCAAGTCTGCAAAAAGCCACATTCAGCAAACAGCTCGCCGTTGTGCAGATGGTCACTTGCAACGATTCCAACATTTTAATTTCTTACAGCGGCTTCACAAATTTGACTATGGAGACGCATTGTCATCATTGTGAATTCAGGTCTAGAAGATTAACGATCGACATTTTGTTCCTTCTTTGACAACTTCAAGAGAAGCTACACGAGCGGAAGGAGCGGCCTTCATTGACCGGAAAAAGGCTTTTGATTTGGATAGCATGGATGCACTCTTCAAACGCTTCTCTAAAATAGATTGCCCAAGCAAACTGTTATGAATAAGGTGAAAGGATAGGTGGCAACAAATCTTTCACAATATCGAACGTAAAGAAAATTGCATATGCTGATATCTCAGACATTGACAAACAATCCTGGATTAAATGTGAGGACCATGCAATGAAAGAGAAAGATGATTATTAGCAGAAAGATGAATTGCGATTCATTTAGCTGAAAAGACTATCATATCATCCGTTGGGATCTTATAGCAAGGAAAGAAGTAAACATAAGTACACAAACATGCAACTACTCAAAGACAGATGTTAATAAGATGAAAGAAGCAGCGAGTCACATAATCTGAAAAGATCTGTTGGCGGAACAGATGCTTAACAAGAGTGAGAGTTTCAAAACAGTTCTAAACAAGCTAAAAGAGAAATATGTATAGGGAGGTAAATCCCAAGCGTAAAAAGTGGATAACTGGATTTGTAGTTAAATATAGAAGAGCTAAAAATAAAGCATGGACAAATCTATAGAGCCCTGTCAATAAAAATATTAGGACAATCAAAGCATAGCCCAGAAAGTGAATATAGCAACAAAAAAATTGACTTTGAAAAATAAAACTTGCTCAGAGAATTAAGACTAAGAGTCTAAAAGCTTCTTCTCTTATGTTATAAATAAACAAAGAACGAAAGACAAAATAAGCTTTCTCATATGTAGCACAGATAAATACTAAGTGGAAATAGGGATGCAGCTAATCTACTCAATCAGTACTGATGACACCAAACTTTGCAGAAGGGTCTCATGTAAAGCAAAAGTGGATATACTCAAATCGGATTTAGATGAAATTCGAGAATAATCTGAGAGCTGCAAATGGAATTTAATGTAGATAAATATACAGTCAATCACATGGGTAGATCCAATATGGAAGACGATTACAGAATAGGAGTGAACAATATGTGAAAACTGGTCTACAATGTCTAGAAAAGAGAAGAATCCGAGTTGACAATACAAGTTTATAAGATAATTAATGGAAACCATACATTAGACTGTAAGAAGTTGTTTTTTCAAAATACAACCACCTACAAGAACAAAAGGGCACAACTACAAATGAACTAAAGAAATGTCCAGATCAGATATTACGAAATATACTTTTTTAGTAAGAGAGTGGTGAATGCTTGGAATGCATTGCCACAGAAAATAGTGGAGGCAAGGACAATTAATGCATTCAAGAATAGATTGGATGCACATAGTTTTTAGAGCAAGGAAAATTTATGAAACTGGTTGTATACAGACTCTGCAGAGTCTTCTAAACCAGTATATAGACGTTATGTTTCGTTAAGAGTCATCAATCTCGTTGAGTCATCCAATTCTGAATACAGCGAGTACATCCTACGTTTTCATCGTCAGTTATTCCATACCCAAGATATGAGAATCTTGTAACCTGCTCCAGTACCTCTCTCCAAGACATGAGAATCTTGCCACCTGCTCCAGTACCTCTCTCCAAGATATGAGAATCTTGCCACCTGCTCCAGTACCTCTCTCAAAGATATGAGAATCTTGCCACCTGCTCCAGTACCTCTCTCAAAGATATGAGAATCTTGCCACCTGCTCCAGTACCTCTCCGCGAGATATGAGAATCTTGTCACCTGCTCCAGTACCTCACTATTTACTCTGATGTACAATTGAGGCATCCCCGTTGTACTGCTAATTACCCTAGTTTTTAAACAATATTAATGTCAAGGCCACACTCTGCACTATACTTTTGTACTTGTTCCCCAAGGTCTCATAATTCTTCTTCCCTTTCAGCCAACAGTACTGTGTCATCCACATAACGAAGATTGTTTACTATTCTTCCTGTCATCTTTAGTCCAGACATTTCTCCGACTCGGCTGAGGATTTTGTCGGTTAACGTGTTAAAAAGGCAAGGTGACAATACACATCCTTGCCTCACGCCTCATTGTGCAACAATGTTTAGTGAGTAGATATTTTCACATTTGATTGTTGCTCTCTGTTTCTAGTACAGGTTACCAATGATCCTGCTCTCTGTCCCATCAATACCTACTTCTTGGATGCATGTAATTAGCTATCAATATTGTATTCTATCAAAAGCCTTCCTAAAGTCTATGAAGAACACGCAAACATATTTTGTGTTTCTATATATTTGTCAGCCAATATTCTGATACAAAGTATGGCTTCCCTAGTGTCGTTGTATTACCAAAAACTAAACTGTTGCTCGTCAAATCCTCGATTTTATCTTTCATTCTTTCTTGTATGATTTTCAAGAGTATCTTAGTCATGTGACTCATTTAGCTTAAAGTTCTATAATCGTCAAATGCTTTTTGGTATTTTGGACAAGGCAATGAAGACGGACGTATCCAGTTGTGTAGATGTCGATGCATAATGGTATCAATGATCAATGCCGAAGCTGGATAGTGTCTTTAGCCGACGCATAGTTTCCTCAGCAGACCTTTGAAAACATGGCGGGTGTGATATAGAATCCGTCCAGAGTTGATCAGCGAGCGGTGACTCGGTTTCTAATAGCTGAAGGATGTCGACCATTTGGCATTCATCGCAGAATGCAGGCAGTGTATGGTGACAAAAATGTGTCGAAGGCGACAGTGAAGAATTGGACAACGATGATTAAGAAGGACCTGAGTTAACAAAAGATCTTCTGAGACCAGATCAGGTGCATTTTGTTGCGTCAGAAGATGCCATCGCCAAAATTGATGCAGCAATTCGGGTGGACCGTCGCTGGAGATTACGTTCGCTAGCAGAGGAATTCGTTGGAACAGTTCAAATGGTGGTTAGCAAGAAACTGAAGTATCGGAAGGTGTCTTCGCAACGGGTACCTCGGTTGTTGACCAACCACCATTAGGAAGAAAGCATGGGATGGAGTTTGAACCACTTGCTGCGATATGAAAAGGAGGGTGATTCGGTTCTCTTGCACATAGTGGTAGTTGATTAATTGTGGTAGGTGATTAATTGTGGTAGGTGATTAATTGTGGTAGTTGATTAATTGTGGTAGTTGATTAATTGTGGTAGTTGATTAATTGTGGTAGGTGATTAATTGTGGTAGTTGATTAATTGTGGTAGTTGATTAATTGTGGTAGTTGATTAATTGTGGTAGTTGATTAATTGTGGTAGTTGATTAATTGTGGTAGTTGATTAATTGTGGTAGTTGATTAATTGTGGTAGTTGATTAATTGTGGTAGTTGATTAATTGTGGTAGTTGATTAATTGTGGTAGTTGATTAATTGTGGTAGGTGATTAATTGTGGTAGTTGATTAATTGTGGTAGTTGATTAATTGTGGTAGTTGATTAATTGTGGTAGTTGATTAATTGTGGTAGTTGATTAATTGTGGTAGTTGATTAATTGTGGTAGTTGATTAATTGTGGTAGTTGATTAATTGTGGTAGTTGATTAATTGTGGTAGGTGATTAATTGTGGTAGTTGATTAATTGTGGTAGTTGATTAATTGTGGTAGTTGATTAATTGTGGTAGTTGATTAATTGTGGTAGTTGATTAATTGTGGTAGTTGATTAATTGTGGTAGTTGATTAATTGTGGTAGTTGATTAATTGTGGTAGGTGATTAATTGTGGTAGTTGATTAATTGTGGTAGTTGATTAATTGTGGTAGTTGATTAATTGTGGTAGTTGATTAATTGTGGTAGTTGATTAATTGTGGTAGTTGATTAATTGTGGTAGTTGATTAATTGTGGTAGTTGATTAATTGTGGTAGTTGATTAATTGTGGTAGGTGATTAATTGTGGTAGTTGATTAATTGTGGTAGTTGATTAATTGTGGTAGTTGATTAATTGTGGTAGTTGATTAATTGTGGTAGTTGATTAATTGTGGTAGTTGATTAATTGTGGTAGTTGATTAATTGTGGTAGTTGATTAATTGTGGTAGTTGATTAATTGTGGTAGTTGATTAATTGTGGTAGGTGATTAATTGTGGTAGGTGATTAATTGTGGTAGTTGATTAATTGTGGTAGGTGATTAATTGTGGTAGTTGATTAATTGTGGTAGGTGATTAATTGTGGTAGGTGATTAATTGTGGTAGTTGATTAATTGTGGTAGGTGATTAATTGTGGTAGGTGATTAATTGTGGTAGGTGATTAATTGTGGTAGTTGATTAATTGTGGTAGTTGATTAATTGTGGTAGTTGATTAATTGTGGTAGTTGATTAATTGTGGTAGTTGATTAATTGTGGTAGTTGATTAATTGTGGTAGGTGATTAATTGTGGTAGGTGATTAATTGTGGTAGTTGATTAATTGTGGTAGGTGATTAATTGTGGTAGGTGATTAATTGTGGTAGGTGATTAATTGTGGTAGGTGATTAATTGTGGTAGGTGATTAATTGTGGTAGGTGATTAATTGTGGTAGGTGATTAATTGTGGTAGGTGATTAATTGTGGTAGGTGATTAATTGTGGTAGGTGATTAATTGTGGTAGGTGATTAATTGTGGTAGGTGATTAATTGTGGTAGGTGATTAATTGTGGTAGGTGATTAATTGTGGTAGGTGATTAATTGTGGTAGGTGATTAATTGTGGTAGGTGATTAATTGTGGTAGGTGATTAATTGTGGTAGGTGATTAATTGTGGTAGGTGATTAATTGTGGTAGGTGATTAATTGTGGTAGGTGATTAATTGTGGTAGGTGATTAATTGTGGTAGGTGATTAATTGTGGTAGGTGATTAATTGTGGTAGGTGATTAATTGTGGTGCCACCACTTTGAGCCGAGCAGCAAAACTGCTTGCATGCAACGGAAACTTCCCGTTCACTGAAACCAAAAATATTCACGAACATTGTTCAGAAAGCGTTTGCACAGAAAAGGTGGGAAGTACTGCCACACCCATCCTATAGCCCTGAAATGTTCCCTTGTGACTTCCATTTGTTCGGACCCTTAAAAAAATTTCTGAAGGGACAAAGATTCGACTCAGATGCAGATGTCATGGCCTCGGTGGTTTAAAGCAATCAAAGTTATTTTCTTCAGACGGCATCCACTGTCTACCCAAGCAGTGGAATGTGTGTCTGAATGTCTATGGTGACTTTTTCTAACTGACCCTGTGGTATGTTTGCTTCATAACAATTCCTATATTTAATTCTGTCACACCAGATGATGTAACTTTCATAAGCTTGTAATATAGTCACTGGGTCTGGTTTCAATTGAACACGCCTCATATTATTGGGTAGCATGATCTAATTGATTGTTTGAGCCTGCCTTTATTTGCACTTGCACTTTCGCAAAGATTTGTCGAGACTGCTGCTCTTTATGTATAAGCTCTTGACTGGATCAAAGACTACCTCCACTCACGATGTGTGAGAGTCAGGCTGGAAGAACACAGGAGCAAAATGGTCAAACTGCATGAGGGGGTTCCCCAGGGAGGATCACTATCCCCTACCTTGTTTATCTTCTTCATTAATGATCTGCCAAAACAGTTCAGACCACACATCCACAAGACACTCCATGCAGATGACCTGACCATATGGACCCAGGCAGAAAACATCGGATCCGCATAAGCAAGAATGCAGGAAGCAATTAATGCAGTAAAGAAATGGGCAGACTCATGGGGTGTCACAATAAACACAAGCAAGACCCTCTCAACACTCTTCTCGCTCTCTACAAAGCCAGAGCAGGACAAAGCCAGAGCAGGTCGACCTATATTTAGAAAACAGCCTACTTTGTAGAGAAGACAATCCTACATACCTAGGAATGAGATATGACAAAAGATTAATATGGGGCCCACATATAGAGGATACTCAAAAGAAGGCTACACTCAGACTAAGGCTGATGAAAAAACTGGCAGGGACAAATTGGGGCGTAGATGCAAACACAGACAGGTCTACACTGGATACGTACGGCCAACACAGTCAGACAGGTCTACACTGGATACGTACGGCCAACACTGGAATATGGCATGTGTGCCTATGCAACAGCGGCAAAGACCAACCTACAGAAACTAGACAAGGCACAGAATACCGGACTCAGAATTATTACCGGAGGTCTACGAAGCACCCCAATTAGAGAACTTGAAGCGGTAGCAGGCCTCCAGAGCCTTGGTGAGCGCAGAGAAGGAAAAATACTAAACCTGACAGAAAAATACATGCATTTGAATAAACATCCAATGCAGGGAAAAGTCAATGAATTAACAAAAAACCGCATAAAAAGAACAAGCTTCAATCATCTATCAAAATCCCTTACAGCCAGGAACAGTGAGATCATATCAAAATGTCCAACGACATGGGAAATGATACAAGTATATGAAAATACAGACCAACAGCCCAACTTTACGGTGGAAGCGAAAATACCAGGTATCGATAGAAAGGTGGAAGAATCAGACCATGCATTGAGAGAAAAAACCCTAAAGCATATTGGAGACGCCTATCCTCAACCCATGTGGACACACGTCTACACAGATGGATCATCAGAGGAAGCATTGAGGAATGGAGGGGCGGGACTCGTCATATTTCTACAGGATGGAACCGTTGTAGAAAAAGCAAGTGCTGCCGGGGAGCCCTCGACAAATCTAAGAACAGAGCAACAGGCAATAATTGAAGCAGTCAAACTATTGGATGAAAAGGGTTAAAGGATAACAAAATAGTGTTTTTGTGTGACTGCATGGACATTTTGCAGGCCACACAAAGAGAACCATGAAATAATATGGAAAGGGAACTGATATGCCAGCTAAACAAACTCTCAGACCACAATAAAATCACCCTCCAGTGGATTCCAGCTCACTGCAGCATACCTGGGAATGAATGGGCGGACAGGCTAGCCAGAGAGGGAAGACAAAGAGAACAATTCACCCACCCAGTGTCACTGCCAGAAGTCAAGGCAAACATTTAAAAAAAATATAAACAACAGTGGATAGAGAGAACAAACGGTAAATACCCACATGACCCAATCAATAGACTGAATAGGAAACAGTATACCACAATTTTTCGTCCTCAGAACAGGTCATTGCAGACTAAATGCACACATGCATAAAATGAAAGCAGCACAGACTGCACAATGCACATGTCAGAGAGGACCCCAGACTCCAGAACACATCCTGCAAACATGTCCACTGCACCAAGACTCTCGTGAGAAGACCTGGCCGAGGAGAGAAACATACAAGACAAACTGTGGGGAACCATTGAGGACCTGCGACTGACATATTACTTCATGGAGGCAGCCCATCTGGTGGCATAAAACGAGCATACGAAACTGAACGCAAAGAAGAAGAAGAAGAACGTATAAGCTGCTGGTGGACTATTTTCCATACATGACCTACACAGCTGAGCTTCTGCCTGAACCCCTGTCCTACATTTGTGACATGGTTTTGGGTTATCTAAGCTGAACTCTGTGCTGCTTACAATGCATGTAAACACGTGGCGTTCCACAGTCCTCAGTCTTCCCAACCAGAATGAGCCCTTAGTGAAGACTTGAGGATGTGTAAATTTGCCAAACATTGTGCAGATGTAACCCCTATCCGAGCTGGGAGTCGCTGACAGGTGACATATTTGATGCCTACCTTGTCGGAGAATTGAGGGGTTCTCACCATAAGTGGTCTGTAAGTGGAGACATGCACAGACTATAGAGGCTCCCATCATAAGTGGAGACATGCACAGACTATAGGGTTTAGAGGCTCTCACCATAAGTGGAGACATGCACAGACTATAGGGTTTAGAGGCTCTCACCATAAGTGGAGACATGCACAGACTATAGGGTTGAGGGGCTCCCATCATAAGTGGACTGTAAGTGGAGACATGCACAGACTATAGGGTTTAGAGACTCTCACCATAAGTGGAGACATGCACAGACTATAGGGTTTAGGGGCTCTCACCATAAGTGGAGACATGCACAGTCTATAGGGTTTAGAGGCTCTCCCCATAAGTGGAGACATGTACAGACTATAGGGTTTAGAGGCTCTCACCATAAGTGGAGACATGCACAGACTATAGGGTTTAGAGGCTCTCACCATAAGTGGAGACATGCACAGACTATAGGGTTTAGAGGCTCTCACCATAAGTGGAGACATGCACAGACTATAGGGTTTAAAGGCTCTCACCATAAGAGGAGACATGCACAGACTATAGAGTTGAGGGGCCACCATAAGTGGACTGTAGTCGAGACATGCACAGACTATAGGGTTTAGAGGCTCTCATCATAAGTGGACTGTAAGTGGAGACATGTACAGACTATAGAGTTCAGGGGCTCTCACCATAAGTAGGCACTTTGGGGCCACCGCTGCGTTGAGGGCTTGGAAACATAAGTGGTTGCAACTTCGCTGCGGTGGAAACTTGTGGGCTTGCTGTCCTCAAATGTCCCAACATTTTTGTAGTTGTATCAGGAAGCCCAGCCGAGCTATAGGTTGCTGGCAGGTGGCACATTTTTATTTCAACTGTCGTGGATTGTTGATTTATGAATTACAATTCATCATTTAATAGTTGGCCATTGTTTGATTTCCACAACCGTATCTAATGTCCACACAAGAGGGCTTTCAAAGCAAAGACATCAGCTGCTTTCATTAACATAAACCCCATCAAGAGCAGGACAGTAGATCCCTGAAGGTTTGTGACCTCGACTGAATGCATACTGAGGTTCCCTGAAGGTTTGTGACCTCAACCGAATGCATACTGAGGTTATGTGAAGGTTTGTGACCTCGACTGAATGCATACTGATGTTCCGAGTGTAAACCAGTTTCACTGAGGATATCCATATTGTAAATGGCAACACAGAAGTGTAACATCACAGAATAATAAGTGGAAGACGTTTATTTACATAAATGTTAACAAAAACATTAGAAAAAAAACATGATTTAAAACAGACAAGTTTGGTATTTGTGTCTCTTCATACCATCTTTCCCTGTATGGAGATCTGATCTCCTCTAGCTGGGGAGGAAAGAACAGGACTACTCTACCATTTAATATGTTATCTTATGTATCTTCTATTATTTCTAATCTCAGCACACAAAAAAAGAAAATCAATTATTCAGTTTTATTCCTATGTGTCATGTAGATTATTTTGTTCTGGAGCTTTCTATGAAACTCAGGAGAGTCTGCCCACACTTTTAGCCTGTGTGAATGACCTTAAGTGAAAGTCTCTGTCACAATCTTCATGGAGGGTGGGCTGACTGGGCACGATACAGGATTCTTCATCTGGAGACATATGGGTTCAGACCCCAGCATGAACTCATTTTATTTCTTGGTTCATTTTGTCAATAACCACAGGTCATGAATACTGTCGTAGCTGGGAGTGGTGTGAAGGATGAGATCTCAATTCTTCCAAACGCTGGTAGAGTATGTACAACACATGGCACCTCCTGGCCTACTCATACTAACAGGAGTAACGGGCTAATCTCTGGCACACTAGGACAAGAATGATTGGGTAGTTGAAGCCTGTCAGCCGTAGGTGGTCATACAAACCAAACTATGACTGGAAAATTCCTGCTACCATGTAGATAGTCTGAAGCCTGTCAGCCGTAGGTGGTCATACAAACCAAACTATGACTGGGAAATTCCTGCTACCATGTAGATAGTCTGAAGCCTGTCAGCCGTATGTGGTCATACAAACCAAACTATGACTGGGAAATTCCTGCTACCATGTAGATAGTCTGAAGGCTGTCATAAGCTAAGCACAGTAAAACAGAACACAGAACAAAGACTTGCCACCTCTATTTCCTCCTTAAGCTTGGCAGTCTATCTCAACCATCACTCATTGAAATAGAATGTCCCTTTACTGGGTAGGAGACAGACATGCTGGTCCTCTCCTTGTCTGGTGGAGCTAGCAGACGATGAGAACATGGCCTACTGTTCAATTACTTCTCCAACCATAGGAACATGCCTGTGTGTAAAATTGTCTATTTGTTGAATATCAATTTCAGACTAGTAGAGCCATGGAAGCATCTGAAAATTCATCTTTGTGGATTCTCTTCTGTATGGCTGATGTATGTTCTCCATACAGCCCAAATACATGTGTAAAATGTCTCCTCTGTATGGCTGATGTATGTTCTCCTATCACTTAGATTTCAAAGACAACTGTTGATCCAGCAATTATGATACATAGTTATGAAAATATATATTATTAGTTACAGTAATATTTACATTTTTTTGCCAAATTGGGTAAATAAAAAAATGTATGTCTTCTCTGGACAGGTTTTTTAAAATGTTCAACAGTAACAAGTGATGATGGAACCCCAATCTGAGACATATTTTTGATGAAAATCGTAAATGCTGACTATTACTGGACTGGAAAGTATGGAGATGTGTAACAAATTTAGGGTACTTCGTATTTCATAATATTTAAATATACATACAGAAATATATATTCAACATTTTGTACTCACCCTATAAATAATGTAATATTTTTGCTTTAAACATACACACACACACATATATGAATACAAAATAAATAATAAGAATATAACATCACATTTGTAAAGCTTCCGTCGCCCTCTGTGTGTGTACTTTCAAGCCATCACAATCTGCATACCCCACACAACACTTTACACAATTCTAACGTTTCTCTCATGTATGTATCCCTTTGTGTTTTTTCAGACTACTACTCCAAACAAAACTCAAACCACAAACATCACACTTGAAAGGATTTTCTCCTGTATGTGCCCTTTTGTGATTTTTCAGACTACTGTTCCAAACAAATCCTAAACCACAAACATCACACTTGAAAGGATTTTCTCCAGTATGTGACCCTTTGTGCTTTTTCAGACTGCTACTCCAAACAAATCCCAAACCACAAACATCACACTTGTACGGTTTTTCTCCTGTATGTGTTCTTTTGTGACTCTTCAGACTACTATTCCAAAGATAACCTAAACCACAAACATCACATTTGTAAGGCTTTTCTCCAGTATGTATTCTTTTATGTGTTATCAAATTGCCACGAAGTGAAAACTCTAAACTGCAAACATCACACTTGTAAGCTTTCTCTCCTACATGTTTTACTTTGTGTCTTTTCAAACTACTACCTCCAATAAATTCTAAACCACAAACATCACACTTATAAGGTTTCTCCCCTGTATGTATTCTTTTATGTGTAATCAAATTTCCACGATGCGTAAACTCTAAACCACAAACATCACACTTGTAAGGTTTTTCTCCTGTATGTGTTCTTATATGGATTTTCAAACTACTTCTGCGAGGAAATCCTAAGCCACAAACATCACACTTGTAAGGTTTCTCTCCTGTATGTGTTCTTAAATGTATTTTCAAACTACTGTCATGAATAAATTCTAAACTACAAACATCACACTTGTAAAGTTTCTCTCCTGTGTGTATTCTTTTGTGCATTTTAAAATGTCCACATTGTCTAAACTCTAAACTACAAAAATCACACTTGTAACGTTTCTCTCCTCCATGCACTTTCACGATATCTAATTTATTCACAAATCTAATACTCCCATCAGACCTGTCAGGATCAGAACTCTTCTCATTCATTAAGACCATTTCATCATCTTGTAGCTGTCCATTCACAATATTCCTGGTCACACAAACATCTACTGAACTTTCAAGACAGACAGCGGAATCCCCAGACACAACACGCCTAGTTGTATTTGATTCAGTGTTATTGTCATTTGTCAATTCAGCAGTATATGTAACATCTTTCTTGTACACCATTTCAGTTATGTTGGTCATCTTCTCTTCCTGTGTCACATCTGAAAGTATATCACATTATCAAATCTTTTAGTCTTGGCCAGTCTACAATATTTTCTTCTTGTATTTGAAATATTCTAATTTGAAGATGGGATGAGAAAGCTTGCTACAGAAAAGTGTGTCATAAAAACTGAGATTATTCATGTGTATCCTGGGGAACAAAGAATAGGGCCACTGGAAGAATGAAATGGTCAGATAAGATCCCTAATGTGTACTATAGCTCCCAAGCTATATCAACATCAGCTCTTACAAATGTTTTTAATTATAACCAGAACTTGTCCATACAAACCTAAGTTGACTCTTACAAACATTTATCAAACATGGCTTTAGTGTAAAAAACATATAGGTATGGTCAAAACCTACGTTATGACCAAAAGGCATTAATCAAAGACAACAAACAACTATAATGAACTTGTGAACCATAAAAGAAAGAAATAATACTGAAAATAAGGATATGAACATACAAAGGAGTTAAAAAAAGGCACTAAGCTGTATAATGTAAGAAGGTTCAGAGTATGTTGCCGGCCGGATAATAAATAATATTTCTGGAGTCATCTTACAACCTTGATCTAATTCACTTTTGATACTTATAAACTTACTAATATCATTCTGTGTATTACTGCTCTTACATTTTTCCTAAACACTTCTGACTTAATGTTATCTCTGCTGCCTCTTTTACTTGGTCATGTCTCCTGAATTATGTAAACAATAAATACAGATATTAATTTTCCCCCACAACTGGTAAAGGGCTTGACTTAGAGACATGAAACAAGTTTGATTGATCTAAAAATCTTCCATAGAATATTCAGTGAAAATTTAAGCTCAATAGGTTTTTCTGTTCATGAGTTTTTGCATCTTTAGACTCACACACACATATATATATATATGAATGGCATCCTGTCAGTCTCTAGAGACAATGGACTTCACACTAGAGAGGGTCTTTATTCAGTTATTGCCCTTGCATTCGGAGCACACATTTGGGATCTGCATCTTGACTTTCCCTGCTTGCAGGCCAGTACACAAAGCCTGCCTTTAGCCAAGTCTGTCTTTAGCAAGTTCCTCCCAGTTACAGGTGCTCATATCCAATGTTTTCAGGACATGCTGTAGCGGAGGAAAGGTCTACCTTTGTAACGGTTTCCCATGGTCAACTCTCCGTAAAGGATATTTTTGGAATTCGCTCGCCCTCCATTCTGCACAAGTGACCACGTGACTCGTTGGTGATGGTAGATTCGAGGTAGTTAAAATTATTTACTACCTCCAGGTTTTGACCGCTTAAGACAATGTCTGAAGGATTTGCACCCTGAGCCATCACTTCCGCCTGTGTAAAGTGATGATGAGTCCAACAAACAGATCACAGGATTTTGCTAACCTATTTATGAAGATCTGTAACTCGGCTTCCATGTGGGCTACATGGTATGTGAAGAGCATATTCCGAATGACAGCCTTCCTTCTCTTTCTTTTCGCACGAAATCTGGTTAGTTTGAATAATCTCTAATCTGACCTAGTATGCAGGAATGCCCATTCTGTAGCAGTTCCAAAGGCGTGTTTTAGCACGATGGCAAAGAAAGTCCTGAATAGAGTCAGAGCCAGGACACAACGTAGTTTGAATCTGCTGTTAATGTCAAAGGCCTGATTCATGACTGTCGTGCAGCCATGTACCTTTCATGCCAATGTGAACGACCTCATCATGCTCAGTAGGTGGGCAGCCAACTTTGGACAAAACTTTGAAGAGACCATATCTATTTACAAGGTCAAATGCCTTGATGAGGTCAATGAAGGCAAGAAAAAGATGTTTGTGTGTTCTCTGCCTTTCGCTTACAGTTGTCTCAGTGAGAAGACAATATCAACGGTGAACCGTTCTGTGCGAAAACCACACTGAGACTCCAGATACACACAATCGACTAGCTTCTGCAGCCTGCTAGGGTGACACGAGCATACACTTTGCCTACAGTGTTGAGGAGCGATATCTCCCTGTAAGTGTTTCAGTCTCACCATCTATGTTGGTGCCTCTCATGTCCTGTGATATGGCCCCCTCATCCCAACACTGGCAGATATCTTCGTACATGTATTGAAGTATATTTCCCACTCATGCCATGTTGTTTGCTGGAATGTCATGATGTCTGCTGGAATGCCATCCCTACCGGGTGCCTTTTCCACTGGCATCGGCTCAATATCTTTTTCCTAATCTTCTATGCTCAATTTATCATCAAGTTCCAGCAACACCTGCAGAACCTCAATTTCGTTGAGAGCAGAGTCTGCCACTATGTTATTACAGGTGTTCAAGACTGAATAGTGTTCGGCCCATCTATTCATTTGCACATAGCTGTCCAAAATAATCTCACATGTCACAGATTTCAGCGGTACTGTAGACTTCCTTGTAGATCCAAATGCTTTCTATATGCCCCCAAACATTCGCTTGATGTTACCAGTGTCCACAGATGACTGTATGGACTTAAAGAGTTGAAGCCAGTAGTCATTTGCACAATTCCTTGCCAGTTTCTGTACTGTACTCTTTGCGGATTTGTAATTCTTCAAGGTCATGCTGCTCTGAGAAAGTTGACCCCCAGGTGAGCAGATTGGCACTTTTCAATGGCAGGTGCAAGGATGGCGGATCCACCCTGAAACCAGTCATGTCTGCTTGTGGTCTTCTTTCCAAAGATTGCCAAGGCTGTGGTTGACCCTCTGATGTGTTCCCATATTTCTGTAGCACTTCTCATTGTGCTGCTTTGCCAGTAATTCAGAGAGAAAGTTTGTGAATTCTTCCACCCTTTCAGGGATATCAGTTTTTACTATGCCTATGTGGCATTTACCCACAGATCTTTCATGGTGGATCTTCTCAAGCTGGAGCCTCATTTCGCAGCAGACAAGTGAGTGGTCAGTATCACAGTCTGTTCTAGTTCAGACTATCTAGTAATGATCAGGTCCAGCTGATGCCAATATATGAGCGAGGATGACTCAAAGGTACTTAGTGCTGGGGCTTCGTGTGGAAGGTGTTAGTGATGCACAGGCCGTAGTAGGCACACTGTTCAAATCTTCCCAACACCAAACTTTCCTAGGCACATCTGCGCCCATTTTGCGTTGAAGTCCCTCAGTAGGATCAGGTGTTCCTCACTAGGAATCCTTGGGATGAGTGAATTCAGCTGGTGATAGAACTCATCCTTAGAATCACTAGAAGAGCCAAGTGTAGAAGCATACACACTGATCAGATTTATGGTGGCACTGGATGTTTGGAGACTAAGTGATAATTTCTCTGTGCCCTTTTGGCATAGCTCTTTCATTCCAAGGATGAAGTTCTTAACAGCAAAACCAATGTCATGTTTTCTGATATCCTCCACTCCTTTAACTTGCCAGAAGAACGTGTAATCCTTTTCCCTGAGAGACCCAGACACATTTCCTGAACGGTGTCGACCTGAAGCCTATTGAGCTCCTCGTTTATGATTGAAGTGTTGCGATCATCGTTTATTGCCTAAAGATCTTCTGTTACACCTGTGGTCATAGGGTGTACATTCTAGCAGCCAACCCTAACTGTAGGCTTCTTTGCTATGGGTAGATTTATGACGTGATCTCTTTCTAGCTCCGTAGGACCATAGTCTGATATTCCACAGAACAGATCTAGCTTGATCCTAATCAATGGATGAATGGTAATCCGAATTACACACAGGTTGATTTTCAAATAACAACTGATTCATTTCAGAATAGTCACCATCTAAATCGAATTTATCAGCCTTAAAATCCTTGAAATTACTTTCAACTTGTTTTCTTGTTAGCCTTTTAAAATGGTAATTTCCTTAATTTAAAAAAACACACCAAACAATAGTGAAGTCATGCTTTGATATTTACGCAGCCATATTTGTTATTTCCGGAAATCTTGGTGCTGTGTAGACGCCACAATACTAAAATCAAAATCCAAGCAGTACAGCCCAAAATAGGCCGTCCCCCCGTCATACAGATGGCTCGGGGAATCAAGTATTCACACACACCTTGATATACAGGTGTCACAGGTTCAAAAGATTAAATAGTGTGTTTGTGATGGAGAGGTTGTTCTCTAGACAGCTCCATTAAGTTTTCTCTTCTTTTGTTTCTGTGTCCCAACCGATTGGACCCTTGTACTCTTTCTGATCTTATTTTTTAAGTTGAAATCCCCCATGGTTATCCCTGTGTCTCTTCTCTCCACTTTCTGGCTCCTCTGCTGCTGCTGTCTCTGCTGCTGCTGTCTGTGTGTAAACCTGTATTATCGTAAATTTTATTATTTTCCTTTTCAACCTGATCACATGGATATGATTATTGATATGGTTCTACCCAAGTAATGATGCAGACGACTTTTGTGATAGGAGGAAACCAACTCTGCCATATCCGCTCATTTTTTTCCCCTGAGAATAAAAAACAGTCACCTGTCTGAATGTTGAAGTGGCTTTGACCAGCCCATCTGTGCTCCGAGACTCTCAATTTGTCCACATTAGACTTTTCCATTTCCCTCTGAAGCATGTAAAGTTTCCCTCGGTACAGACTCTGGGTGTTCCACATTAGACTTTTCTATTTCCCTCTGAAGCATGTGAAGTTTCCCTCGGTACAGACTCTGGGTGTTCCACATTAGACTTTTCCATTTCCCTCTGAAGCATGTAAAGTTTCCCTCGGTACAGACTCTGGGTGTTCCACATTAGACTTTTCTATTTCCCTCTGAAGCATGTGAAGTTTCCCTTGGTACAGACTCTGGGTGTTCCACATTAGACTTTTCCATTTCCCTCTGAAGCATGTGAAGTTTCCCTTGGTACAGACTCTGGGTGTTCCACATTAGACTTTTCCATTTCCCCCTGAAGCATGTGAAGTTTCCCTTGGTACAGACTCTGGGTGTTCCAAGTTGCAATTCTTAAATTCCTACATAGACATGGGTCAAGGTTTACCACTGTAATATCCTCAGGCATTCGGTCATCATCACTTTTATTCGTACTTGACCTGACCTCACCCCCACTAGATTACTTGATCTGCCTGGCACGGGATCTCACCGTCAGATCCTTGTTCCATTCATTTTGGCTCTCATTGTTTCTTGGAAAAACAACGTGGTGGTTTCCCTTGCCTTCCACATCCACATGACGGATTATATCTCTGCCTTAGACAGTACTGCCTGCCTGTCAGGACAAGTGAGTTCCCTTCTCTGCCTTAGACAGTACTGTCTGTCAGGGCAAGTGAGTTCCCATCTCTGCCTTAGACAGTACTGTCTGCCAGTCAGGGCAAGTGAGTTCCCATCTCTGCTTTAGACAGTACTGCCTGCCTGTCAGGACAAGTGAGTTCCCATCTCTACCTTAGACATGACTGTCTGCCAGTCAGGGCAATTGAGTTCCCTTCTCTGCCTTAGACAGTACTGTCTATCAGGACAAGTGAGTTCCCTTCTCTGCCTTAGACAGTACTGCCTGTCAGGACAAGTGAGTTCCATTCTCTGCCTTAGACAGTACTGTCTGCCTGTCAGGACAAGTCAGTTCCTTTCTTTGTCTTAGACAGTACTGTCTGTCAGAACAAGTGAGTTCCCTTTTCTGCCTTAGACAGTATTGTCTGTCTGTCAGGGCAAGTGAGTTCCCTTCTCTGCCTTAGACAGTACTGTCTGTCAGGACAAGTGAGTTCCCTTTTCTGCCTTAGACAGTACTGTCTGCCAGTCAGGACAAGTGAGTTCCCTTCTCTGCCTTAGACAGTACTGTCTGCCAGTCAGACAAGTGAGTTCCCTTCTCTGCCTTAGACAGTACTGTCTGTCAGGACAAGTGAGTTCCCTTCTCTACCTTAGACAGTACTGTCTGCCAGTCAGGACAAGTGAGTACCCTTCTCTGTCTTAGACAGTACCGTCTGTCTGTCAGGACAAGTGAGTTCCCTTCAATGCCTTAGACAGTACTGTCAGGGCAAGTGAGTTCCCTTCTCTGCCTTTGACAGTACTGTCTGCCAGTCAGGGCAAGTGAGTTCCCTTCTCTGCCTTAGACAGTACTGTCTGTCGAGACAAGTGAGTTCCCTTCTCTGCCTTAGACAGTACTGTCTGCCAGTCAGGGCAAGTGAGTTCCCTTCTCTGCCTAATACAGTACGGTCTGCCAGTCAGGGCAAGTGAGTTCACTTCTCTGCCTTAGACAGTACTGTCTGTCAGGACAAGTGAGTTCCCATCTCTGCCTTAGACAGTACTGTCTGCCAATCAGGACAAGTGAGTTCCCTTCTCTGCCTTAGACAGTACTGTCTGTCTGTCAGGACAAGTGAGTTCCCATCTCTGCCTTAGACAGTACTGTCTGTCTGGACAAGTGAGTTCCCTTCTCTGCCTTAGACAATACTGTCTCCCTATCAGGACAAGTGAGTTCCCTTCTCTGCCTTTGACAGTACTGTCTGCCAGTCAGGGCAAGTGAGTTCCGATCTCTGCTTTAGACAGTACTGCCTGCCTGTCAGGACAAGTGAGTTCCCATCTCTGCCTTAGACATGACTGTCTGCATGTCAGGACAAGTGAGTTCCCTTCTCTGCCTTAGACAGTACTGTCTGCCAGTCAGGGCAAGTGAGTTCCCTGCTCTGCCTTAGACAGTACTGTCTGTCAGGAATGGTGAGTTCCCTTCTCTGCCTTAGACAGTACTGTCTGCGAGTCAGGGCAAGTGAGTTCCCTTCTCTGCCTAATACAGTACGGTCTGCCAGTCAGGGCAAGTGAGTTCCCTTCTCTGCCTTAGACAGTACTGTCTGTCTGGACAAGTGAGTTCCCTTCTCTGCCTTAGACAATACTGTCTCCCTGTCGGGACAAGTCAATTCCCTTCTCTGCCTTAGACAGTACTGTCTGTCTGTCAGGACAAGTGAGTTCCCTTCTCTGCCTTAGACAGTACTGTCTGCCAGTCAGGGCAAGTGAGTTCCCTTCTCTGCCTTAGACAGTACTGTCTACCAGTCAGGGCAAGTCAGTTCCCTTCTCTGCCTTAGACAGTACTGTCTGCCAGTCAGGGCAAGTGAGTTCCCTTCTCTGCCTTAGACAGTACTGTCTGCCAGTCAGGACAAGTGAGTTCCCTTCTCTGCCTTAGACAGTACTGTCTGCCAGTCAGGACAAGTGAGTTCCCTTCTCTGCCTTAGACAGTACTGTCTGTCAGGACAAGTGAGTTCCCTTCTCTGCCTTAGACAGTACTGTCTGTCAGGACAAGTGAGTTCCCTTCTCTGCCTTAGACAGTACCGTCTGTCTGTCAGGACAAGTGAGTTCCCTTCTATGCCTTAGACAGTACTGTCAGGGCAAGTGAGTTCCCTTCTCTGCCTTAGACAGTACTGTCTGTCAGAACAAGTGAGTTCCCTTCTCTGCCTTTGACAGTACTGTCTGCCAGTTAGGGCAAGTGAGTTCCCTTCTCTGCCTTAGACAGTACTGTCTGTCAGGACAAGTGAGTTCCCTTCTCTGCCTTAGACAGTACTGTCTGCCAGTCAGGGCAAGTGAGTTCCCTTCTCTACCTAATACAGTACGGTCTGCCAGTCAGGGCAAGTGAGTTCCCTTCTCTGCCTTAGACAGTACTGTCTGTCAGGACAAGTGAGTTCCCATCTCTGCCTTAGACAGTACTGTCTGCAAATCAGGACAAGTGAGTTCCCTTCTCTGCCTTAGACAGTACTGTCTGTCTGTCAGGACAAGTGAGTTCCCATCTCTGCCTTAGACAGTACTGTCTGTCTGGAAAAGTGAGTTCCCTTCTCTGCCTTAGACAATACTGTCTCCCTGTCAGGACAAGTCAGTTCCCTTCTCTGCCTTAGACAGTACTGTCTGCCAGTCATGGCAAGTGAGTTCCGATCTCTGCTTTAGACAGTACTACCTGCCTGTCAGGACAAGTGAGTTCCCATCTCTGCCTTAGACATGACTGTCTGCATGTCAGGACAAGTGAGTTCCCTTCTCTGCCTTAGACAGTACTGTCTGTCAGGACAAGTGAGTTCCCATCTCTGCCTTAGACAGTACTGTCAGGACAAGTGAGTTCCCATCTCTGCCTTAGACAGTACTGTCTGTCTGGACAAGTGAGTTCCCTTCTCTGCCTTAGACAATACTGTCTCCCTGTCAGGACAAGTCAGTTCCCTTCTCTGCCTTAGACAGTACTGTCTGTCTGTCTGTCAGGACAAGTGAGTTCCCTTCTCTGCCTTAGACAGTACTGTCTGCCAGTCAGGGCAAGTGAGTTCCCTTCTCTGCCTAATACAGTACGGTCTGCCAGTCAGGGCAAGTGAGTTCCCTTCTCTGCCTTAGACAGTACTGTCTGTCAGGACAAGTGAATTCCCATCTCTGCCTTAGACAGTACTGTCTGCCAATCAGGACAAGTGAGTTCCCTTCTCTGCCTTAGACAGTACTGTCTGTCTGTCAGGACAAGTGAGTTCCCATCTCTGCCTTAGACAGTACTGTCTGTCTGGACAAGTGAGTTCCCTTCTCTGCCTTAGACAATACTGTCTCCCTATCAGAACAAGTCAGTTCCCTTCTCTGCCTTAGACAGTACTGTCTGTCAGAACAAGTGAGTTCCCTTCTCTGCCTTTGACAGTACTGTCTGCCAGTCAGGGCAAGTGAGTTCCGATCTCTGCTTTAGACAATACTGTCTCCCTATCAGGACAAGTGAGTTCCCTTCTCTGCCTTAGACAGTACTGTCTGTCAGAACAAGTGAGTTCCCTTCTCTGCCTTTGACAGTACTGTCTGCCAGTCAGGGCAAGTGAGTTCCGATCTCTGCTTTAGACAGTACTGCCTGCCTGTCAGGACAAGTGAGTTCCCATCTCTGCCTTAGACATGACTGTCTGCATGTCAGGACAAGTGAGTTCCCTTCTCTGCCTTAGACAGTACTGTCTGCCAGTCAGGGCAAGTGAGTTCCCTGCTCTGCCTTAGACAGTACTGTCTGTCAGGAATGGTGAGTTCCCTTCTCTGCCTTAGACAGTACTGTCTGCGAGTCAGGGCAAGTGAGTTCCCTTCTCTGCCTAATACAGTACGGTCTGCCAGTCAGGGCAAGTGAGTTCCCTTCTCTGCCTTAGACAGTACTGTCTGTCTGGACAAGTGAGTTCCCTTCTCTGCCTTAGACAATACTGTCTCCCTGTCGGGACAAGTCAATTCCCTTCTCTGCCTTAGACAGTACTGTCTGTCTGTCAGGACAAGTGAGTTCCCTTCTCTGCCTTAGACAGTACTGTCTGCCAGTCAGGGCAAGTGAGTTCCCTTCTCTGCCTTAGACAGTACTGTCTACCAGTCAGGGCAAGTCAGTTCCCTTCTCTGCCTTAGACAGTACTGTCTGCCAGTCAGGGCAAGTGAGTTCCCTTCTCTGCCTTAGACAGTACTGTCTGCCAGTCAGGACAAGTGAGTTCCCTTCTCTGCCTTAGACAGTACTGTCTGCCAGTCAGGACAAGTGAGTTCCCTTCTCTGCCTTAGACAGTACTGTCTGTCAGGACAAGTGAGTTCCCTTCTCTGCCTTAGACAGTACTGTCTGTCAGGACAAGTGAGTTCCCTTCTCTGCCTTAGACAGTACCGTCTGTCTGTCAGGACAAGTGAGTTCCCTTCTATGCCTTAGACAGTACTGTCAGGGCAAGTGAGTTCCCTTCTCTGCCTTAGACAGTACTGTCTGTCAGAACAAGTGAGTTCCCTTCTCTGCCTTTGACAGTACTGTCTGCCAGTTAGGGCAAGTGAGTTCCCTTCTCTGCCTTAGACAGTACTGTCTGTCAGGACAAGTGAGTTCCCTTCTCTGCCTTAGACAGTACTGTCTGCCAGTCAGGGCAAGTGAGTTCCCTTCTCTACCTAATACAGTACGGTCTGCCAGTCAGGGCAAGTGAGTTCCCTTCTCTGCCTTAGACAGTACTGTCTGTCAGGACAAGTGAGTTCCCATCTCTGCCTTAGACAGTACTGTCTGCAAATCAGGACAAGTGAGTTCCCTTCTCTGCCTTAGACAGTACTGTCTGTCTGTCAGGACAAGTGAGTTCCCATCTCTGCCTTAGACAGTACTGTCTGTCTGGACAAGTGAGTTCCCTTCTCTGCCTTAGACAATACTGTCTCCCTGTCAGGACAAGTCAGTTCCCTTCTCTGCCTTAGACAGTACTGTCTGCCAGTCATGGCAAGTGAGTTCCGATCTCTGCTTTAGACAGTACTACCTGCCTGTCAGGACAAGTGAGTTCCCATCTCTGCCTTAGACATGACTGTCTGCATGTCAGGACAAGTGAGTTCCCTTCTCTGCCTTAGACAGTACTGTCTGTCAGGACAAGTGAGTTCCCATCTCTGCCTTAGACAGTACTGTCAGGACAAGTGAGTTCCCATCTCTGCCTTAGACAGTACTGTCTGTCTGGACAAGTGAGTTCCCTTCTCTGCCTTAGACAATACTGTCTCCCTGTCAGGACAAGTCAGTTCCCTTCTCTGCCTTAGACAGTACTGTCTGTCTGTCTGTCAGGACAAGTGAGTTCCCTTCTCTGCCTTAGACAGTACTGTCTGCCAGTCAGGGCAAGTGAGTTCCCTTCTCTGCCTAATACAGTACGGTCTGCCAGTCAGGGCAAGTGAGTTCCCTTCTCTGCCTTAGACAATACTGTCTCCCTATCAGGACAAGTGAGTTCCCTTCTCTGCCTTAGACAGTACTGCCTGCCTGTCAGGACAAGTGAGTTCCCTTCTCTGCCTTAGACAGTACTGTCTGTCAGGGCAAGTGAGTTCCCATCTCTGCCTTAGACAGTACTGTCTGCCAGTCAGGGCAAGTGAGTTCCCATCTCTGCTTTAGACAGTACTGCCTGCCTGTCAGGACAAGTGAGTTCCCATCTCTACCTTAGACATGACTGTCTGCCAGTCAGGGCAATTGAGTTCCCTTCTCTGCCTTAGACAGTACTGCCTGTCAGGACAAGTGAGTTCCATTCTCTGCCTTAGACAGTACTGTCTGCCTGTCAGGGCAAGTGAGTTCCCTTCTCTACCTAATACAGTACGGTCTGCCAGTCAGGGCAAGTGAGTTCCCTTCTCTGCCTTAGACAGTACTGTCTGTCAGGACAAGTGAGTTCCCATCTCTGCCTTAGACAGTACTGTCTGCAAATCAGGACAAGTGAGTTCCCTTCTCTGCCTTAGACAGTACTGTCTGTCTGTCAGGACAAGTGAGTTCCCATCTCTGCCTTAGACAGTACTGTCTGTCTGGACAAGTGAGTTCCCTTCTCTGCCTTAGACAATACTGTCTCCCTGTCAGGACAAGTCAGTTCCCTTCTCTGCCTTAGACAGTACTGTCTGCCAGTCATGGCAAGTGAGTTCCGATCTCTGCTTTAGACAGTACTACCTGCCTGTCAGGACAAGTGAGTTCCCATCTCTGCCTTAGACATGACTGTCTGCATGTCAGGACAAGTGAGTTCCCTTCTCTGCCTTAGACAGTACTGTCTGTCAGGACAAGTGAGTTCCCATCTCTGCCTTAGACAGTACTGTCAGGACAAGTGAGTTCCCATCTCTGCCTTAGACAGTACTGTCTGTCTGGACAAGTGAGTTCCCTTCTCTGCCTTAGACAATACTGTCTCCCTGTCAGGACAAGTCAGTTCCCTTCTCTGCCTTAGACAGTACTGTCTGTCTGTCTGTCAGGACAAGTGAGTTCCCTTCTCTGCCTTAGACAGTACTGTCTGCCAGTCAGGGCAAGTGAGTTCCCTTCTCTGCCTAATACAGTACGGTCTGCCAGTCAGGGCAAGTGAGTTCCCTTCTCTGCCTTAGACAATACTGTCTCCCTATCAGGACAAGTGAGTTCCCTTCTCTGCCTTAGACAGTACTGCCTGCCTGTCAGGACAAGTGAGTTCCCTTCTCTGCCTTAGACAGTACTGTCTGTCAGGGCAAGTGAGTTCCCATCTCTGCCTTAGACAGTACTGTCTGCCAGTCAGGGCAAGTGAGTTCCCATCTCTGCTTTAGACAGTACTGCCTGCCTGTCAGGACAAGTGAGTTCCCATCTCTACCTTAGACATGACTGTCTGCCAGTCAGGGCAATTGAGTTCCCTTCTCTGCCTTAGACAGTACTGCCTGTCAGGACAAGTGAGTTCCATTCTCTGCCTTAGACAGTACTACCTGCCTGTCAGGACAAGTGAGTTCCCATCTCTGCCTTAGACATGACTGTCTGCATGTCAGGACAAGTGAGTTCCCTTCTCTGCCTTAGACAGTACTGTCTGTCAGGACAAGTGAGTTCCCATCTCTGCCTTAGACAGTACTGTCAGGACAAGTGAGTTCCCATCTCTGCCTTAGACAGTACTGTCTGTCTGGACAAGTGAGTTCCCTTCTCTGCCTTAGACAATACTGTCTCCCTGTCAGGACAAGTCAGTTCCCTTCTCTGCCTTAGACAGTACTGTCTGTCTGTCTGTCAGGACAAGTGAGTTCCCTTCTCTGCCTTAGACAGTACTGTCTGCCAGTCAGGGCAAGTGAGTTCCCTTCTCTGCCTAATACAGTACGGTCTGCCAGTCAGGGCAAGTGAGTTCCCTTCTCTGCCTTAGACAATACTGTCTCCCTATCAGGACAAGTGAGTTCCCTTCTCTGCCTTAGACAGTACTGCCTGCCTGTCAGGACAAGTGAGTTCCCTTCTCTGCCTTAGACAGTACTGTCTGTCAGGGCAAGTGAGTTCCCATCTCTGCCTTAGACAGTACTGTCTGCCAGTCAGGGCAAGTGAGTTCCCATCTCTGCTTTAGACAGTACTGCCTGCCTGTCAGGACAAGTGAGTTCCCATCTCTACCTTAGACATGACTGTCTGCCAGTCAGGGCAATTGAGTTCCCTTCTCTGCCTTAGACAGTACTGCCTGTCAGGACAAGTGAGTTCCATTCTCTGCCTTAGACAGTACTGTCTGCCTGTCAGGACAAGTCAGTTCCTTTCTTTGTCTTAGACAGTACTGTCTGTCAGAACAAGTGAGTTCCCTTTTCTGCCTTAGACAGTATTGTCTGTCTGTCAGGGCAAGTGAGTTCCCTTCTCTGCCTTAGACAGTACTGTCTGTCAGGACAAGTGAGTTCCCTTTTCTGCCTTAGACAGTACTGTCTGCCAGTCAGGACAAGTGAGTTCCCTTCTCTGCCTTAGACAGTACTGTCTGCCAGTCAGGACAAGTGAGTTCCCTTCTCTGCCTTAGACAGTACTGTCTGTCAGGACAAGTGAGTTCCCTTCTCTACCTTAGACAGTACTGTCTGCCAGTCAGGACAAGTGAGTACCCTTCTCTGTCTTAGACAGTACCGTCTGTCTGTCAGGACAAGTGAGTTCCCTTCAATGCCTTAGACAGTACTGTCAGGGCAAGTGAGTTCCCTTCTCTGCCTTTGACAGTACTGTCTGCCAGTCAGGGCAAGTGAGTTCCCTTCTCTGCCTTAGACAGTACTGTCTGTCGAGACAAGTGAGTTCCCTTCTCTGCCTTAGACAGTACTGTCTGCCAGTCAGGGCAAGTGAGTTCCCTTCTCTGCCTAATACAGTACGGTCTGCCAGTCAGGGCAAGTGAGTTCACTTCTCTGCCTTAGACAGTACTGTCTGTCAGGACAAGTGAGTTCCCATCTCTGCCTTAGACAGTACTGTCTGCCAATCAGGACAAGTGAGTTCCCTTCTCTGCCTTAGACAGTACTGTCTGTCTGTCAGGACAAGTGAGTTCCCATCTCTGCCTTAGACAGTACTGTCTGTCTGGACAAGTGAGTTCCCTTCTCTGCCTTAGACAATACTGTCTCCCTATCAGGACAAGTGAGTTCCCTTCTCTGCCTTTGACAGTACTGTCTGCCAGTCAGGGCAAGTGAGTTCCGATCTCTGCTTTAGACAGTACTGCCTGCCTGTCAGGACAAGTGAGTTTCCATCTCTGCCTTAGACATGACTGTCTGCATGTCAGGACAAGTGAGTTCCCTTCTCTGCCTTAGACAGTACTGTCTGCCAGTCAGGGCAAGTGAGTTCCCTGCTCTGCCTTAGACAGTACTGTCTGTCAGGAATGGTGAGTTCCCTTCTCTGCCTTAGACAGTACTGTCTGCGAGTCAGGGCAAGTGAGTTCCCTTCTCTGCCTAATACAGTACGGTCTGCCAGTCAGGGCAAGTGAGTTCCCTTCTCTGCCTTAGACAGTACTGTCTGTCTGGACAAGTGAGTTCCCTTCTCTGCCTTAGACAATACTGTCTCCCTGTCGGGACAAGTCAATTCCCTTCTCTGCCTTAGACAGTACTGTCTGTCTGTCAGGACAAGTGAGTTCCCTTCTCTGCCTTAGACAGTACTGTCTGCCAGTCAGGGCAAGTGAGTTCCCTTCTCTGCCTTAGACAGTACTGTCTACCAGTCAGGGCAAGTCAGTTCCCTTCTCTGCCTTAGACAGTACTGTCTGCCAGTCAGGGCAAGTGAGTTCCCTTCTCTGCCTTAGACAGTACTGTCTGCCTGTCAGGACAAGTCAGTTCCTTTCTTTGTCTTAGACAGTACTGTCTGTCAGTCAGGGCAAGTGAGTTCCCTTCTCTGCCTTAGACAGTACTGTCTGCCTGTCAGGACAAGTCAGTTCCTTTCTTTGTCTTAGACAGTACTGTCTGTCAGAACAAGTGAGTTCCCTTTTCTGCCTTAGACAGTATTGTCTGTCTGTCAGGGCAAGTGAGTTCCCTTCTCTGCCTTAGACAGTACTGTCTGTCAGGACAAGTGAGTTCCCTTTTCTGCCTTAGACAGTACTGTCTGCCAGTCAGGACAAGTGAGTTCCCTTCTCTGCCTTAGACAGTACTGTCTGCCAGTCAGGACAAGTGAGTTCCCTTCTCTGCCTTAGACAGTACTGTCTGTCAGGACAAGTGAGTTCCCTTCTCTACCTTAGACAGTACTGTCTGCCAGTCAGGACAAGTGAGTACCCTTCTCTGTCTTAGACAGTACCGTCTGTCTGTCAGGACAAGTGAGTTCCCTTCAATGCCTTAGACAGTACTGTCAGGGCAAGTGAGTTCCCTTCTCTGCCTTTGACAGTACTGTCTGCCAGTCAGGGCAAGTGAGTTCCCTTCTCTGCCTTAGACAGTACTGTCTGTCGAGACAAGTGAGTTCCCTTCTCTGCCTTAGACAGTACTGTCTGCCAGTCAGGGCAAGTGAGTTCCCTTCTCTGCCTAATACAGTACGGTCTGCCAGTCAGGGCAAGTGAGTTCACTTCTCTGCCTTAGACAGTACTGTCTGTCAGGACAAGTGAGTTCCCATCTCTGCCTTAGACAGTACTGTCTGCCAATCAGGACAAGTGAGTTCCCTTCTCTGCCTTAGACAGTACTGTCTGTCTGTCAGGACAAGTGAGTTCCCATCTCTGCCTTAGACAGTACTGTCTGTCTGGACAAGTGAGTTCCCTTCTCTGCCTTAGACAATACTGTCTCCCTATCAGGACAAGTGAGTTCCCTTCTCTGCCTTTGACAGTACTGTCTGCCAGTCAGGGCAAGTGAGTTCCGATCTCTGCTTTAGACAGTACTGCCTGCCTGTCAGGACAAGTGAGTTTCCATCTCTGCCTTAGACATGACTGTCTGCATGTCAGGACAAGTGAGTTCCCTTCTCTGCCTTAGACAGTACTGTCTGCCAGTCAGGGCAAGTGAGTTCCCTGCTCTGCCTTAGACAGTACTGTCTGTCAGGAATGGTGAGTTCCCTTCTCTGCCTTAGACAGTACTGTCTGCGAGTCAGGGCAAGTGAGTTCCCTTCTCTGCCTAATACAGTACGGTCTGCCAGTCAGGGCAAGTGAGTTCCCTTCTCTGCCTTAGACAGTACTGTCTGTCTGGACAAGTGAGTTCCCTTCTCTGCCTTAGACAATACTGTCTCCCTGTCGGGACAAGTCAATTCCCTTCTCTGCCTTAGACAGTACTGTCTGTCTGTCAGGACAAGTGAGTTCCCTTCTCTGCCTTAGACAGTACTGTCTGCCAGTCAGGGCAAGTGAGTTCCCTTCTCTGCCTTAGACAGTACTGTCTACCAGTCAGGGCAAGTCAGTTCCCTTCTCTGCCTTAGACAGTACTGTCTGCCAGTCAGGGCAAGTGAGTTCCCTTCTCTGCCTTAGACAGTACTGTCTGCCAGTCAGGACAAGTGAGTTCCCTTCTCTGCCTTAGACAGTACTGTCTGCCAGTCAGGACAAGTGAGTTCCCTTCTCTGCCTTAGACAGTACTGTCTGTCAGGACAAGTGAGTTCCCTTCTCTGCCTTAGACAGTACTGTCTGTCAGGACAAGTGAGTTCCCTTCTCTGCCTTAGACAGTACCGTCTGTCTGTCAGGACAAGTGAGTTCCCTTCTATGCCTTAGACAGTACTGTCAGGGCAAGTGAGTTCCCTTCTCTGCCTTAGACAGTACTGTCTGTCAGAACAAGTGAGTTCCCTTCTCTGCCTTTGACAGTACTGTCTGCCAGTTAGGGCAAGTGAGTTCCCTTCTCTGCCTTAGACAGTACTGTCTGTCAGGACAAGTGAGTTCCCTTCTCTGCCTTAGACAGTACTGTCTGCCAGTCAGGGCAAGTGAGTTCCCTTCTCTACCTAATACAGTACGGTCTGCCAGTCAGGGCAAGTGAGTTCCCTTCTCTGCCTTAGACAGTACTGTCTGTCAGGACAAGTGAGTTCCCATCTCTGCCTTAGACAGTACTGTCTGCAAATCAGGACAAGTGAGTTCCCTTCTCTGCCTTAGACAGTACTGTCTGTCTGTCAGGACAAGTGAGTTCCCATCTCTGCCTTAGACAGTACTGTCTGTCTGGAAAAGTGAGTTCCCTTCTCTGCCTTAGACAATACTGTCTCCCTGTCAGGACAAGTCAGTTCCCTTCTCTGCCTTAGACAGTACTGTCTGCCAGTCATGGCAAGTGAGTTCCGATCTCTGCTTTAGACAGTACTACCTGCCTGTCAGGACAAGTGAGTTCCCATCTCTGCCTTAGACATGACTGTCTGCATGTCAGGACAAGTGAGTTCCCTTCTCTGCCTTAGACAGTACTGTCTGTCAGGACAAGTGAGTTCCCATCTCTGCCTTAGACAGTACTGTCAGGACAAGTGAGTTCCCATCTCTGCCTTAGACAGTACTGTCTGTCTGGACAAGTGAGTTCCCTTCTCTGCCTTAGACAATACTGTCTCCCTGTCAGGACAAGTCAGTTCCCTTCTCTGCCTTAGACAGTACTGTCTGTCTGTCTGTCAGGACAAGTGAGTTCCCTTCTCTGCCTTAGACAGTACTGTCTGCCAGTCAGGGCAAGTGAGTTCCCTTCTCTGCCTAATACAGTACGGTCTGCCAGTCAGGGCAAGTGAGTTCCCTTCTCTGCCTTAGACAGTACTGTCTGTCAGGACAAGTGAATTCCCATCTCTGCCTTAGACAGTACTGTCTGCCAATCAGGACAAGTGAGTTCCCTTCTCTGCCTTAGACAGTACTGTCTGTCTGTCAGGACAAGTGAGTTCCCATCTCTGCCTTAGACAGTACTGTCTGTCTGGACAAGTGAGTTCCCTTCTCTGCCTTAGACAATACTGTCTCCCTATCAGAACAAGTCAGTTCCCTTCTCTGCCTTAGACAGTACTGTCTGTCAGAACAAGTGAGTTCCCTTCTCTGCCTTTGACAGTACTGTCTGCCAGTCAGGGCAAGTGAGTTCCGATCTCTGCTTTAGACAATACTGTCTCCCTATCAGGACAAGTGAGTTCCCTTCTCTGCCTTAGACAGTACTGTCTGTCAGAACAAGTGAGTTCCCTTCTCTGCCTTTGACAGTACTGTCTGCCAGTCAGGGCAAGTGAGTTCCGATCTCTGCTTTAGACAGTACTGCCTGCCTGTCAGGACAAGTGAGTTCCCATCTCTGCCTTAGACATGACTGTCTGCATGTCAGGACAAGTGAGTTCCCTTCTCTGCCTTAGACAGTACTGTCTGCCAGTCAGGGCAAGTGAGTTCCCTGCTCTGCCTTAGACAGTACTGTCTGTCAGGAATGGTGAGTTCCCTTCTCTGCCTTAGACAGTACTATCTGCGAGTCAGGGCAAGTGAGTTCCCTTCTCTGCCTAATACAGTACGGTCTGCCAGTCAGGGCAAGTGAGTTCCCTTCTCTGCCTTAGACAGTACTGTCTGTCTGGACAAGTGAGTTCCCTTCTCTGCCTTAGACAATACTGTCTCCCTGTCGGGACAAGTCAATTCCCTTCTCTGCCTTAGACAGTACTGTCTGTCTGTCAGGACAAGTGAGTTCCCTTCTCTGCCTTAGACAGTACTGTCTGCCAGTCAGGGCAAGTGAGTTCCCTTCTCTGCCTTAGACAGTACTGTCTACCAGTCAGGGCAAGTCAGTTCCCTTCTCTGCCTTAGACAGTACTGTCTGCCAGTCAGGGCAAGTGAGTTCCCTTCTCTGCCTTAGACAGTACTGTCTGCCAGTCAGGACAAGTGAGTTCCCTTCTCTGCCTTAGACAGTACTGTCTGCCAGTCAGGACAAGTGAGTTCCCTTCTCTGCCTTAGACAGTACTGTCTGTCAGGACAAGTGAGTTCCCTTCTCTGCCTTAGACAGTACTGTCTGTCAGGACAAGTGAGTTCCCTTCTCTGCCTTAGACAGTACCGTCTGTCTGTCAGGACAAGTGAGTTCCCTTCTATGCCTTAGACAGTACTGTCAGGGCAAGTGAGTTCCCTTCTCTGCCTTAGACAGTACTGTCTGTCAGAACAAGTGAGTTCCCTTCTCTGCCTTTGACAGTACTGTCTGCCAGTTAGGGCAAGTGAGTTCCCTTCTCTGCCTTAGACAGTACTGTCTGTCAGGACAAGTGAGTTCCCTTCTCTGCCTTAGACAGTACTGTCTGCCAGTCAGGGCAAGTGAGTTCCCTTCTCTACCTAATACAGTACGGTCTGCCAGTCAGGGCAAGTGAGTTCCCTTCTCTGCCTTAGACAGTACTGTCTGTCAGGACAAGTGAGTTCCCATCTCTGCCTTAGACAGTACTGTCTGCAAATCAGGACAAGTGAGTTCCCTTCTCTGCCTTAGACAGTACTGTCTGTCTGTCAGGACAAGTGAGTTCCCATCTCTGCCTTAGACAGTACTGTCTGTCTGGACAAGTGAGTTCCCTTCTCTGCCTTAGACAATACTGTCTCCCTGTCAGGACAAGTCAGTTCCCTTCTCTGCCTTAGACAGTACTGTCTGCCAGTCATGGCAAGTGAGTTCCGATCTCTGCTTTAGACAGTACTACCTGCCTGTCAGGACAAGTGAGTTCCCATCTCTGCCTTAGACATGACTGTCTGCATGTCAGGACAAGTGAGTTCCCTTCTCTGCCTTAGACAGTACTGTCTGTCAGGACAAGTGAGTTCCCATCTCTGCCTTAGACAGTACTGTCAGGACAAGTGAGTTCCCATCTCTGCCTTAGACAGTACTGTCTGTCTGGACAAGTGAGTTCCCTTCTCTGCCTTAGACAATACTGTCTCCCTGTCAGGACAAGTCAGTTCCCTTCTCTGCCTTAGACAGTACTGTCTGTCTGTCTGTCAGGACAAGTGAGTTCCCTTCTCTGCCTTAGACAGTACTGTCTGCCAGTCAGGGCAAGTGAGTTCCCTTCTCTGCCTTTGACAGTACGGTCTGCCAGTCAGGGCAAGTGAGTTCCCTTCTCTGCCTTAGACAATACTGTCTCCCTATCAGGACAAGTGAGTTCCCTTCTCTGCCTTAGACAGTACTGTCTGTCAGAACAAGTGAGTTCCCTTCTCTGCCTTTGACAGTACTGTCTGCCAGTCAGGGCAAGTGAGTTCCGATCTCTGCTTTAGACAGTACTGCCTGCCTGTCAGGACAAGTGAGTTCCCATCTCTGCCTTAGACATGACTGTCTGCATGTCAGGACAAGTGAGTTCCCTTCTCTGCCTTAGACAGTACTGTCTGCCAGTCAGGGCAAGTGAGTTCCCTGCTCTGCCTTAGACAGTACTGTCTGTCAGGAATGGTGAGTTCCCTTCTCTGCCTTAGACAGTACTGTCTGCGAGTCAGGGCAAGTGAGTTCCCTTCTCTGCCTAATACAGTACGGTCTGCCAGTCAGGGCAAGTGAGTTCCCTTCTCTGCCTTAGACAGTACTGTCTGTCTGGACAAGTGAGTTCCCTTCTCTGCCTTAGACAATACTGTCTCCCTGTCGGGACAAGTCAATTCCCTTCTCTGCCTTAGACAGTACTGTCTGTCTGTCAGGACAAGTGAGTTCCCTTCTCTGCCTTAGACAGTACTGTCTGCCAGTCAGGGCAAGTGAGTTCCCTTCTCTGCCTTAGACAGTACTGTCTACCAGTCAGGGCAAGTCAGTTCCCTTCTCTGCCTTAGACAGTACTGTCTGCCAGTCAGGGCAAGTGAGTTCCCTTCTCTGCCTTAGACAGTACTGTCTGCCAGTCAGGACAAGTGAGTTCCCTTCTCTGCCTTAGACAGTACTGTCTGCCAGTCAGGACAAGTGAGTTCCCTTCTCTGCCTTAGACAGTACTGTCTGTCAGGACAAGTGAGTTCCCTTCTCTGCCTTAGACAGTACTGTCTGTCAGGACAAGTGAGTTCCCTTCTCTGCCTTAGACAGTACCGTCTGTCTGTCAGGACAAGTGAGTTCCCTTCTATGCCTTAGACAGTACTGTCAGGGCAAGTGAGTTCCCTTCTCTGCCTTAGACAGTACTGTCTGTCAGAACAAGTGAGTTCCCTTCTCTGCCTTTGACAGTACTGTCTGCCAGTTAGGGCAAGTGAGTTCCCTTCTCTGCCTTAGACAGTACTGTCTGTCAGGACAAGTGAGTTCCCTTCTCTGCCTTAGACAGTACTGTCTGCCAGTCAGGACAAGTGAGTTCCCTTCTCTGCCTTAGACAGTACTGTCTGTCAGGACAAGTGAGTTCCCTTCTCTGCCTTAGACAGTACTGTCTGTCAGGACAAGTGAGTTCCCTTCTCTGCCTTAGACAGTACCGTCTGTCTGTCAGGACAAGTGAGTTCCCTTCTATGCCTTAGACAGTACTGTCAGGGCAAGTGAGTTCCCTTCTCTGCCTTAGACAGTACTGTCTGTCAGAACAAGTGAGTTCCCTTCTCTGCCTTTGACAGTACTGTCTGCCAGTTAGGGCAAGTGAGTTCCCTTCTCTGCCTTAGACAGTACTGTCTGTCAGGACAAGTGAGTTCCCTTCTCTGCCTTAGACAGTACTGTCTGCCAGTCAGGGCAAGTGAGTTCCCTTCTCTACCTAATACAGTACGGTCTGCCAGTCAGGGCAAGTGAGTTCCCTTCTCTGCCTTAGACAGTACTGTCTGTCAGGACAAGTGAGTTCCCATCTCTGCCTTAGACAGTACTGTCTGCAAATCAGGACAAGTGAGTTCCCTTCTCTGCCTTAGACAGTACTGTCTGTCTGTCAGGACAAGTGAGTTCCCATCTCTGCCTTAGACAGTACTGTCTGTCTGGAAAAGTGAGTTCCCTTCTCTGCCTTAGACAATACTGTCTCCCTGTCAGGACAAGTCAGTTCCCTTCTCTGCCTTAGACAGTACTGTCTGCCAGTCATGGCAAGTGAGTTCCGATCTCTGCTTTAGACAGTACTACCTGCCTGTCAGGACAAGTGAGTTCCCATCTCTGCCTTAGACATGACTGTCTGCATGTCAGGACAAGTGAGTTCCCTTCTCTGCCTTAGACAGTACTGTCTGTCAGGACAAGTGAGTTCCCATCTCTGCCTTAGACAGTACTGTCAGGACAAGTGAGTTCCCATCTCTGCCTTAGACAGTACTGTCTGTCTGGACAAGTGAGTTCCCTTCTCTGCCTTAGACAATACTGTCTCCCTGTCAGGACAAGTCAGTTCCCTTCTCTGCCTTAGACAGTACTGTCTGTCTGTCTGTCAGGACAAGTGAGTTCCCTTCTCTGCCTTAGACAGTACTGTCTGCCAGTCAGGGCAAGTGAGTTCCCTTCTCTGCCTAATACAGTACGGTCTGCCAGTCAGGGCAAGTGAGTTCCCTTCTCTGCCTTAGACAGTACTGTCTGTCAGGACAAGTGAATTCCCATCTCTGCCTTAGACAGTACTGTCTGCCAATCAGGACAAGTGAGTTCCCTTCTCTGCCTTAGACAGTACTGTCTGTCTGTCAGGACAAGTGAGTTCCCATCTCTGCCTTAGACAGTACTGTCTGTCTGGACAAGTGAGTTCCCTTCTCTGCCTTAGACAATACTGTCTCCCTATCAGAACAAGTCAGTTCCCTTCTCTGCCTTAGACAGTACTGTCTGTCAGAACAAGTGAGTTCCCTTCTCTGCCTTTGACAGTACTGTCTGCCAGTCAGGGCAAGTGAGTTCCGATCTCTGCTTTAGACAATACTGTCTCCCTATCAGGACAAGTGAGTTCCCTTCTCTGCCTTAGACAGTACTGTCTGTCAGAACAAGTGAGTTCCCTTCTCTGCCTTTGACAGTACTGTCTGCCAGTCAGGGCAAGTGAGTTCCGATCTCTGCTTTAGACAGTACTGCCTGCCTGTCAGGACAAGTGAGTTCCCATCTCTGCCTTAGACATGACTGTCTGCATGTCAGGACAAGTGAGTTCCCTTCTCTGCCTTAGACAGTACTGTCTGCCAGTCAGGGCAAGTGAGTTCCCTGCTCTGCCTTAGACAGTACTGTCTGTCAGGAATGGTGAGTTCCCTTCTCTGCCTTAGACAGTACTGTCTGCGAGTCAGGGCAAGTGAGTTCCCTTCTCTGCCTAATACAGTACGGTCTGCCAGTCAGGGCAAGTGAGTTCCCTTCTCTGCCTTAGACAGTACTGTCTGTCTGGACAAGTGAGTTCCCTTCTCTGCCTTAGACAATACTGTCTCCCTGTCGGGACAAGTCAATTCCCTTCTCTGCCTTAGACAGTACTGTCTGTCTGTCAGGACAAGTGAGTTCCCTTCTCTGCCTTAGACAGTACTGTCTGCCAGTCAGGGCAAGTGAGTTCCCTTCTCTGCCTTAGACAGTACTGTCTACCAGTCAGGGCAAGTCAGTTCCCTTCTCTGCCTTAGACAGTACTGTCTGCCAGTCAGGGCAAGTGAGTTCCCTTCTCTGCCTTAGACAGTACTGTCTGCCAGTCAGGACAAGTGAGTTCCCTTCTCTGCCTTAGACAGTACTGTCTGCCAGTCAGGACAAGTGAGTTCCCTTCTCTGCCTTAGACAGTACTGTCTGTCAGGACAAGTGAGTTCCCTTCTCTGCCTTAGACAGTACTGTCTGTCAGGACAAGTGAGTTCCCTTCTCTGCCTTAGACAGTACCGTCTGTCTGTCAGGACAAGTGAGTTCCCTTCTATGCCTTAGACAGTACTGTCAGGGCAAGTGAGTTCCCTTCTCTGCCTTAGACAGTACTGTCTGTCAGAACAAGTGAGTTCCCTTCTCTGCCTTTGACAGTACTGTCTGCCAGTTAGGGCAAGTGAGTTCCCTTCTCTGCCTTAGACAGTACTGTCTGTCAGGACAAGTGAGTTCCCTTCTCTGCCTTAGACAGTACTGTCTGCCAGTCAGGGCAAGTGAGTTCCCTTCTCTACCTAATACAGTACGGTCTGCCAGTCAGGGCAAGTGAGTTCCCTTCTCTGCCTTAGACAGTACTGTCTGTCAGGACAAGTGAGTTCCCATCTCTGCCTTAGACAGTACTGTCTGCAAATCAGGACAAGTGAGTTCCCTTCTCTGCCTTAGACAGTACTGTCTGTCTGTCAGGACAAGTGAGTTCCCATCTCTGCCTTAGACAGTACTGTCTGTCTGGAAAAGTGAGTTCCCTTCTCTGCCTTAGACAATACTGTCTCCCTGTCAGGACAAGTCAGTTCCCTTCTCTGCCTTAGACAGTACTGTCTGCCAGTCATGGCAAGTGAGTTCCGATCTCTGCTTTAGACAGTACTACCTGCCTGTCAGGACAAGTGAGTTCCCATCTCTGCCTTAGACATGACTGTCTGCATGTCAGGACAAGTGAGTTCCCTTCTCTGCCTTAGACAGTACTGTCTGTCAGGACAAGTGAGTTCCCATCTCTGCCTTAGACAGTACTGTCAGGACAAGTGAGTTCCCATCTCTGCCTTAGACAGTACTGTCTGTCTGGACAAGTGAGTTCCCTTCTCTGCCTTAGACAGTACTGTCTGTCTGTCTGTCAGGACAAGTGAGTTCCCTTCTCTGCCTTAGACAGTACTGTCTGCCAGTCAGGGCAAGTGAGTTCCCTTCTCTGCCTAATACAGTACGGTCTGCCAGTCAGGGCAAGTGAGTTCCCTTCTCTGCCTTAGACAATACTGTCTCCCTATCAGGACAAGTGAGTTCCCTTCTCTGCCTTAGACAGTACTGTCTGTCAGAACAAGTGAGTTCCCTTCTCTGCCTTTGACAGTACTGTCTGCCAGTCAGGGCAAGTGAGTTCCGATCTCTGCTTTAGACAGTACTGCCTGCCTGTCAGGACAAGTGAGTTCCCATCTCTGCCTTAGACATGACTGTCTGCATGTCAGGACAAGTGAGTTCCCTTCTCTGCCTTAGACAGTACTGTCTGCCAGTCAGGGCAAGTGAGTTCCCTTCTCTGCCTAATACAGTACGGTCTGCCAGTCAGGGCAAGTGAGTTCCTTTCTCTGCCTTAGACAGTACTGTCTGTCTGGACAAGTGAGTTCCCTTCTCTGCCTTAGACAATACTGTCTCCCTGTCGGGACAAGTCAATTCCCTTCTCTGCCTTAGACAGTACTGTCTGTCTGTCAGGACAAGTGAGTTCCCTTCTCTGCCTTAGACAGTACTGTCTGCCAGTCAGGACAAGTGAGTACCCTTCTCTGTCTTAGACAGTACCGTCTGTCTGTCAGGACAAGTGAGTTCCCTTCAATGCCTTAGACAGTACTGTCAGGGCAAGTGAGTTCCCTTCTCTGCCTTTGACAGTACTGTCTGCCAGTCAGGGCAAGTGAGTTCCCTTCTCTGCCTTAGACAGTACTGTCTGTCGAGACAAGTGAGTTCCCTTCTCTGCCTTAGACAGTACTGTCTGCCAGTCAGGGCAAGTGAGTTCCCTTCTCTGCCTAATACAGTACGGTCTGCCAGTCAGGGCAAGTGAGTTCACTTCTCTGCCTTAGACAGTACTGTCTGTCAGGACAAGTGAGTTCCCATCTCTGCCTTAGACAGTACTGTCTGCCAATCAGGACAAGTGAGTTCCCTTCTCTGCCTTAGACAGTACTGTCTGTCTGTCAGGACAAGTGAGTTCCCATCTCTGCCTTAGACAGTACTGTCTGTCTGGACAAGTGAGTTCCCTTCTCTGCCTTAGACAATACTGTCTCCCTATCAGGACAAGTGAGTTCCCTTCTCTGCCTTTGACAGTACTGTCTGCCAGTCAGGGCAAGTGAGTTCCGATCTCTGCTTTAGACAGTACTGCCTGCCTGTCAGGACAAGTGAGTTTCCATCTCTGCCTTAGACATGACTGTCTGCATGTCAGGACAAGTGAGTTCCCTTCTCTGCCTTAGACAGTACTGTCTGCCAGTCAGGGCAAGTGAGTTCCCTGCTCTGCCTTAGACAGTACTGTCTGTCAGGAATGGTGAGTTCCCTTCTCTGCCTTAGACAGTACTGTCTGCGAGTCAGGGCAAGTGAGTTCCCTTCTCTGCCTAATACAGTACGGTCTGCCAGTCAGGGCAAGTGAGTTCCCTTCTCTGCCTTAGACAGTACTGTCTGTCTGGACAAGTGAGTTCCCTTCTCTGCCTTAGACAATACTGTCTCCCTGTCGGGACAAGTCAATTCCCTTCTCTGCCTTAGACAGTACTGTCTGTCTGTCAGGACAAGTGAGTTCCCTTCTCTGCCTTAGACAGTACTGTCTGCCAGTCAGGGCAAGTGAGTTCCCTTCTCTGCCTTAGACAGTACTGTCTACCAGTCAGGGCAAGTCAGTTCCCTTCTCTGCCTTAGACAGTACTGTCTGCCAGTCAGGGCAAGTGAGTTCCCTTCTCTGCCTTAGACAGTACTGTCTGCCTGTCAGGACAAGTCAGTTCCTTTCTTTGTCTTAGACAGTACTGTCTGTCAGTCAGGGCAAGTGAGTTCCCTTCTCTGCCTTAGACAGTACTGTCTGCCTGTCAGGACAAGTCAGTTCCTTTCTTTGTCTTAGACAGTACTGTCTGTCAGAACAAGTGAGTTCCCTTTTCTGCCTTAGACAGTATTGTCTGTCTGTCAGGGCAAGTGAGTTCCCTTCTCTGCCTTAGACAGTACTGTCTGTCAGGACAAGTGAGTTCCCTTTTCTGCCTTAGACAGTACTGTCTGCCAGTCAGGACAAGTGAGTTCCCTTCTCTGCCTTAGACAGTACTGTCTGCCAGTCAGGACAAGTGAGTTCCCTTCTCTGCCTTAGACAGTACTGTCTGTCAGGACAAGTGAGTTCCCTTCTCTACCTTAGACAGTACTGTCTGCCAGTCAGGACAAGTGAGTACCCTTCTCTGTCTTAGACAGTACCGTCTGTCTGTCAGGACAAGTGAGTTCCCTTCAATGCCTTAGACAGTACTGTCAGGGCAAGTGAGTTCCCTTCTCTGCCTTTGACAGTACTGTCTGCCAGTCAGGGCAAGTGAGTTCCCTTCTCTGCCTTAGACAGTACTGTCTGTCGAGACAAGTGAGTTCCCTTCTCTGCCTTAGACAGTACTGTCTGCCAGTCAGGGCAAGTGAGTTCCCTTCTCTGCCTAATACAGTACGGTCTGCCAGTCAGGGCAAGTGAGTTCACTTCTCTGCCTTAGACAGTACTGTCTGTCAGGACAAGTGAGTTCCCATCTCTGCCTTAGACAGTACTGTCTGCCAATCAGGACAAGTGAGTTCCCTTCTCTGCCTTAGACAGTACTGTCTGTCTGTCAGGACAAGTGAGTTCCCATCTCTGCCTTAGACAGTACTGTCTGTCTGGACAAGTGAGTTCCCTTCTCTGCCTTAGACAATACTGTCTCCCTATCAGGACAAGTGAGTTCCCTTCTCTGCCTTTGACAGTACTGTCTGCCAGTCAGGGCAAGTGAGTTCCGATCTCTGCTTTAGACAGTACTGCCTGCCTGTCAGGACAAGTGAGTTTCCATCTCTGCCTTAGACATGACTGTCTGCATGTCAGGACAAGTGAGTTCCCTTCTCTGCCTTAGACAGTACTGTCTGCCAGTCAGGGCAAGTGAGTTCCCTGCTCTGCCTTAGACAGTACTGTCTGTCAGGAATGGTGAGTTCCCTTCTCTGCCTTAGACAGTACTGTCTGCGAGTCAGGGCAAGTGAGTTCCCTTCTCTGCCTAATACAGTACGGTCTGCCAGTCAGGGCAAGTGAGTTCCCTTCTCTGCCTTAGACAGTACTGTCTGTCTGGACAAGTGAGTTCCCTTCTCTGCCTTAGACAATACTGTCTCCCTGTCGGGACAAGTCAATTCCCTTCTCTGCCTTAGACAGTACTGTCTGTCTGTCAGGACAAGTGAGTTCCCTTCTCTGCCTTAGACAGTACTGTCTGCCAGTCAGGGCAAGTGAGTTCCCTTCTCTGCCTTAGACAGTACTGTCTACCAGTCAGGGCAAGTCAGTTCCCTTCTCTGCCTTAGACAGTACTGTCTGCCAGTCAGGGCAAGTGAGTTCCCTTCTCTGCCTTAGACAGTACTGTCTGCCAGTCAGGACAAGTGAGTTCCCTTCTCTGCCTTAGACAGTACTGTCTGCCAGTCAGGACAAGTGAGTTCCCTTCTCTGCCTTAGACAGTACTGTCTGTCAGGACAAGTGAGTTCCCTTCTCTGCCTTAGACAGTACTGTCTGTCAGGACAAGTGAGTTCCCTTCTCTGCCTTAGACAGTACCGTCTGTCTGTCAGGACAAGTGAGTTCCCTTCTATGCCTTAGACAGTACTGTCAGGGCAAGTGAGTTCCCTTCTCTGCCTTAGACAGTACTGTCTGTCAGAACAAGTGAGTTCCCTTCTCTGCCTTTGACAGTACTGTCTGCCAGTTAGGGCAAGTGAGTTCCCTTCTCTGCCTTAGACAGTACTGTCTGTCAGGACAAGTGAGTTCCCTTCTCTGCCTTAGACAGTACTGTCTGCCAGTCAGGGCAAGTGAGTTCCCTTCTCTACCTAATACAGTACGGTCTGCCAGTCAGGGCAAGTGAGTTCCCTTCTCTGCCTTAGACAGTACTGTCTGTCAGGACAAGTGAGTTCCCATCTCTGCCTTAGACAGTACTGTCTGCAAATCAGGACAAGTGAGTTCCCTTCTCTGCCTTAGACAGTACTGTCTGTCTGTCAGGACAAGTGAGTTCCCATCTCTGCCTTAGACAGTACTGTCTGTCTGGAAAAGTGAGTTCCCTTCTCTGCCTTAGACAATACTGTCTCCCTGTCAGGACAAGTCAGTTCCCTTCTCTGCCTTAGACAGTACTGTCTGCCAGTCATGGCAAGTGAGTTCCGATCTCTGCTTTAGACAGTACTACCTGCCTGTCAGGACAAGTGAGTTCCCATCTCTGCCTTAGACATGACTGTCTGCATGTCAGGACAAGTGAGTTCCCTTCTCTGCCTTAGACAGTACTGTCTGTCAGGACAAGTGAGTTCCCATCTCTGCCTTAGACAGTACTGTCAGGACAAGTGAGTTCCCATCTCTGCCTTAGACAGTACTGTCTGTCTGGACAAGTGAGTTCCCTTCTCTGCCTTAGACAATACTGTCTCCCTGTCAGGACAAGTCAGTTCCCTTCTCTGCCTTAGACAGTACTGTCTGTCTGTCTGTCAGGACAAGTGAGTTCCCTTCTCTGCCTTAGACAGTACTGTCTGCCAGTCAGGGCAAGTGAGTTCCCTTCTCTGCCTAATACAGTACGGTCTGCCAGTCAGGGCAAGTGAGTTCCCTTCTCTGCCTTAGACAGTACTGTCTGTCAGGACAAGTGAATTCCCATCTCTGCCTTAGACAGTACTGTCTGCCAATCAGGACAAGTGAGTTCCCTTCTCTGCCTTAGACAGTACTGTCTGTCTGTCAGGACAAGTGAGTTCCCATCTCTGCCTTAGACAGTACTGTCTGTCTGGACAAGTGAGTTCCCTTCTCTGCCTTAGACAATACTGTCTCCCTATCAGAACAAGTCAGTTCCCTTCTCTGCCTTAGACAGTACTGTCTGTCAGAACAAGTGAGTTCCCTTCTCTGCCTTTGACAGTACTGTCTGCCAGTCAGGGCAAGTGAGTTCCGATCTCTGCTTTAGACAATACTGTCTCCCTATCAGGACAAGTGAGTTCCCTTCTCTGCCTTAGACAGTACTGTCTGTCAGAACAAGTGAGTTCCCTTCTCTGCCTTTGACAGTACTGTCTGCCAGTCAGGGCAAGTGAGTTCCGATCTCTGCTTTAGACAGTACTGCCTGCCTGTCAGGACAAGTGAGTTCCCATCTCTGCCTTAGACATGACTGTCTGCATGTCAGGACAAGTGAGTTCCCTTCTCTGCCTTAGACAGTACTGTCTGCCAGTCAGGGCAAGTGAGTTCCCTGCTCTGCCTTAGACAGTACTGTCTGTCAGGAATGGTGAGTTCCCTTCTCTGCCTTAGACAGTACTATCTGCGAGTCAGGGCAAGTGAGTTCCCTTCTCTGCCTAATACAGTACGGTCTGCCAGTCAGGGCAAGTGAGTTCCCTTCTCTGCCTTAGACAGTACTGTCTGTCTGGACAAGTGAGTTCCCTTCTCTGCCTTAGACAATACTGTCTCCCTGTCGGGACAAGTCAATTCCCTTCTCTGCCTTAGACAGTACTGTCTGTCTGTCAGGACAAGTGAGTTCCCTTCTCTGCCTTAGACAGTACTGTCTGCCAGTCAGGGCAAGTGAGTTCCCTTCTCTGCCTTAGACAGTACTGTCTACCAGTCAGGGCAAGTCAGTTCCCTTCTCTGCCTTAGACAGTACTGTCTGCCAGTCAGGGCAAGTGAGTTCCCTTCTCTGCCTTAGACAGTACTGTCTGCCAGTCAGGACAAGTGAGTTCCCTTCTCTGCCTTAGACAGTACTGTCTGCCAGTCAGGACAAGTGAGTTCCCTTCTCTGCCTTAGACAGTACTGTCTGTCAGGACAAGTGAGTTCCCTTCTCTGCCTTAGACAGTACTGTCTGTCAGGACAAGTGAGTTCCCTTCTCTGCCTTAGACAGTACCGTCTGTCTGTCAGGACAAGTGAGTTCCCTTCTATGCCTTAGACAGTACTGTCAGGGCAAGTGAGTTCCCTTCTCTGCCTTAGACAGTACTGTCTGTCAGAACAAGTGAGTTCCCTTCTCTGCCTTTGACAGTACTGTCTGCCAGTTAGGGCAAGTGAGTTCCCTTCTCTGCCTTAGACAGTACTGTCTGTCAGGACAAGTGAGTTCCCTTCTCTGCCTTAGACAGTACTGTCTGCCAGTCAGGGCAAGTGAGTTCCCTTCTCTACCTAATACAGTACGGTCTGCCAGTCAGGGCAAGTGAGTTCCCTTCTCTGCCTTAGACAGTACTGTCTGTCAGGACAAGTGAGTTCCCATCTCTGCCTTAGACAGTACTGTCTGCAAATCAGGACAAGTGAGTTCCCTTCTCTGCCTTAGACAGTACTGTCTGTCTGTCAGGACAAGTGAGTTCCCATCTCTGCCTTAGACAGTACTGTCTGTCTGGACAAGTGAGTTCCCTTCTCTGCCTTAGACAATACTGTCTCCCTGTCAGGACAAGTCAGTTCCCTTCTCTGCCTTAGACAGTACTGTCTGCCAGTCATGGCAAGTGAGTTCCGATCTCTGCTTTAGACAGTACTACCTGCCTGTCAGGACAAGTGAGTTCCCATCTCTGCCTTAGACATGACTGTCTGCATGTCAGGACAAGTGAGTTCCCTTCTCTGCCTTAGACAGTACTGTCTGTCAGGACAAGTGAGTTCCCATCTCTGCCTTAGACAGTACTGTCAGGACAAGTGAGTTCCCATCTCTGCCTTAGACAGTACTGTCTGTCTGGACAAGTGAGTTCCCTTCTCTGCCTTAGACAATACTGTCTCCCTGTCAGGACAAGTCAGTTCCCTTCTCTGCCTTAGACAGTACTGTCTGTCTGTCTGTCAGGACAAGTGAGTTCCCTTCTCTGCCTTAGACAGTACTGTCTGCCAGTCAGGGCAAGTGAGTTCCCTTCTCTGCCTTTGACAGTACGGTCTGCCAGTCAGGGCAAGTGAGTTCCCTTCTCTGCCTTAGACAATACTGTCTCCCTATCAGGACAAGTGAGTTCCCTTCTCTGCCTTAGACAGTACTGTCTGTCAGAACAAGTGAGTTCCCTTCTCTGCCTTTGACAGTACTGTCTGCCAGTCAGGGCAAGTGAGTTCCGATCTCTGCTTTAGACAGTACTGCCTGCCTGTCAGGACAAGTGAGTTCCCATCTCTGCCTTAGACATGACTGTCTGCATGTCAGGACAAGTGAGTTCCCTTCTCTGCCTTAGACAGTACTGTCTGCCAGTCAGGGCAAGTGAGTTCCCTGCTCTGCCTTAGACAGTACTGTCTGTCAGGAATGGTGAGTTCCCTTCTCTGCCTTAGACAGTACTGTCTGCGAGTCAGGGCAAGTGAGTTCCCTTCTCTGCCTAATACAGTACGGTCTGCCAGTCAGGGCAAGTGAGTTCCCTTCTCTGCCTTAGACAGTACTGTCTGTCTGGACAAGTGAGTTCCCTTCTCTGCCTTAGACAGTACTGTCTACCAGTCAGGGCAAGTCAGTTCCCTTCTCTGCCTTAGACAGTACTGTCTGCCAGTCAGGGCAAGTGAGTTCCCTTCTCTGCCTTAGACAGTACTGTCTGCCAGTCAGGACAAGTGAGTTCCCTTCTCTGCCTTAGACAGTACTGTCTGCCAGTCAGGACAAGTGAGTTCCCTTCTCTGCCTTAGACAGTACTGTCTGTCAGGACAAGTGAGTTCCCTTCTCTGCCTTAGACAGTACTGTCTGTCAGGACAAGTGAGTTCCCTTCTCTGCCTTAGACAGTACCGTCTGTCTGTCAGGACAAGTGAGTTCCCTTCTATGCCTTAGACAGTACTGTCAGGGCAAGTGAGTTCCCTTCTCTGCCTTAGACAGTACTGTCTGTCAGAACAAGTGAGTTCCCTTCTCTGCCTTTGACAGTACTGTCTGCCAGTTAGGGCAAGTGAGTTCCCTTCTCTGCCTTAGACAGTACTGTCTGTCAGGACAAGTGAGTTCCCTTCTCTGCCTTAGACAGTACTGTCTGCCAGTCAGGGCAAGTGAGTTCCCTTCTCTACCTAATACAGTACGGTCTGCCAGTCAGGGCAAGTGAGTTCCCTTCTCTGCCTTAGACAGTACTGTCTGTCAGGACAAGTGAGTTCCCATCTCTGCCTTAGACAGTACTGTCTGCAAATCAGGACAAGTGAGTTCCCTTCTCTGCCTTAGACAGTACTGTCTGTCTGTCAGGACAAGTGAGTTCCCATCTCTGCCTTAGACAGTACTGTCTGTCTGGAAAAGTGAGTTCCCTTCTCTGCCTTAGACAATACTGTCTCCCTGTCAGGACAAGTCAGTTCCCTTCTCTGCCTTAGACAGTACTGTCTGCCAGTCATGGCAAGTGAGTTCCGATCTCTGCTTTAGACAGTACTACCTGCCTGTCAGGACAAGTGAGTTCCCATCTCTGCCTTAGACATGACTGTCTGCATGTCAGGACAAGTGAGTTCCCTTCTCTGCCTTAGACAGTACTGTCTGTCAGGACAAGTGAGTTCCCATCTCTGCCTTAGACAGTACTGTCAGGACAAGTGAGTTCCCATCTCTGCCTTAGACAGTACTGTCTGTCTGGACAAGTGAGTTCCCTTCTCTGCCTTAGACAATACTGTCTCCCTGTCAGGACAAGTCAGTTCCCTTCTCTGCCTTAGACAGTACTGTCTGTCTGTCTGTCAGGACAAGTGAGTTCCCTTCTCTGCCTTAGACAGTACTGTCTGCCAGTCAGGGCAAGTGAGTTCCCTTCTCTGCCTAATACAGTACGGTCTGCCAGTCAGGGCAAGTGAGTTCCCTTCTCTGCCTTAGACAGTACTGTCTGTCAGGACAAGTGAATTCCCATCTCTGCCTTAGACAGTACTGTCTGCCAATCAGGACAAGTGAGTTCCCTTCTCTGCCTTAGACAGTACTGTCTGTCTGTCAGGACAAGTGAGTTCCCATCTCTGCCTTAGACAGTACTGTCTGTCTGGACAAGTGAGTTCCCTTCTCTGCCTTAGACAATACTGTCTCCCTATCAGAACAAGTCAGTTCCCTTCTCTGCCTTAGACAGTACTGTCTGTCAGAACAAGTGAGTTCCCTTCTCTGCCTTTGACAGTACTGTCTGCCAGTCAGGGCAAGTGAGTTCCGATCTCTGCTTTAGACAATACTGTCTCCCTATCAGGACAAGTGAGTTCCCTTCTCTGCCTTAGACAGTACTGTCTGTCAGAACAAGTGAGTTCCCTTCTCTGCCTTTGACAGTACTGTCTGCCAGTCAGGGCAAGTGAGTTCCGATCTCTGCTTTAGACAGTACTGCCTGCCTGTCAGGACAAGTGAGTTCCCATCTCTGCCTTAGACATGACTGTCTGCATGTCAGGACAAGTGAGTTCCCTTCTCTGCCTTAGACAGTACTGTCTGCCAGTCAGGGCAAGTGAGTTCCCTGCTCTGCCTTAGACAGTACTGTCTGTCAGGAATGGTGAGTTCCCTTCTCTGCCTTAGACAGTACTATCTGCGAGTCAGGGCAAGTGAGTTCCCTTCTCTGCCTAATACAGTACGGTCTGCCAGTCAGGGCAAGTGAGTTCCCTTCTCTGCCTTAGACAGTACTGTCTGTCTGGACAAGTGAGTTCCCTTCTCTGCCTTAGACAATACTGTCTCCCTGTCGGGACAAGTCAATTCCCTTCTCTGCCTTAGACAGTACTGTCTGTCTGTCAGGACAAGTGAGTTCCCTTCTCTGCCTTAGACAGTACTGTCTGCCAGTCAGGGCAAGTGAGTTCCCTTCTCTGCCTTAGACAGTACTGTCTACCAGTCAGGGCAAGTCAGTTCCCTTCTCTGCCTTAGACAGTACTGTCTGCCAGTCAGGGCAAGTGAGTTCCCTTCTCTGCCTTAGACAGTACTGTCTGCCAGTCAGGACAAGTGAGTTCCCTTCTCTGCCTTAGACAGTACTGTCTGCCAGTCAGGACAAGTGAGTTCCCTTCTCTGCCTTAGACAGTACTGTCTGTCAGGACAAGTGAGTTCCCTTCTCTGCCTTAGACAGTACTGTCTGTCAGGACAAGTGAGTTCCCTTCTCTGCCTTAGACAGTACCGTCTGTCTGTCAGGACAAGTGAGTTCCCTTCTATGCCTTAGACAGTACTGTCAGGGCAAGTGAGTTCCCTTCTCTGCCTTAGACAGTACTGTCTGTCAGAACAAGTGAGTTCCCTTCTCTGCCTTTGACAGTACTGTCTGCCAGTTAGGGCAAGTGAGTTCCCTTCTCTGCCTTAGACAGTACTGTCTGTCAGGACAAGTGAGTTCCCTTCTCTGCCTTAGACAGTACTGTCTGCCAGTCAGGGCAAGTGAGTTCCCTTCTCTACCTAATACAGTACGGTCTGCCAGTCAGGGCAAGTGAGTTCCCTTCTCTGCCTTAGACAGTACTGTCTGTCAGGACAAGTGAGTTCCCATCTCTGCCTTAGACAGTACTGTCTGCAAATCAGGACAAGTGAGTTCCCTTCTCTGCCTTAGACAGTACTGTCTGTCTGTCAGGACAAGTGAGTTCCCATCTCTGCCTTAGACAGTACTGTCTGTCTGGACAAGTGAGTTCCCTTCTCTGCCTTAGACAATACTGTCTCCCTGTCAGGACAAGTCAGTTCCCTTCTCTGCCTTAGACAGTACTGTCTGCCAGTCATGGCAAGTGAGTTCCGATCTCTGCTTTAGACAGTACTACCTGCCTGTCAGGACAAGTGAGTTCCCATCTCTGCCTTAGACATGACTGTCTGCATGTCAGGACAAGTGAGTTCCCTTCTCTGCCTTAGACAGTACTGTCTGTCAGGACAAGTGAGTTCCCATCTCTGCCTTAGACAGTACTGTCAGGACAAGTGAGTTCCCATCTCTGCCTTAGACAGTACTGTCTGTCTGGACAAGTGAGTTCCCTTCTCTGCCTTAGACAATACTGTCTCCCTGTCAGGACAAGTCAGTTCCCTTCTCTGCCTTAGACAGTACTGTCTGTCTGTCTGTCAGGACAAGTGAGTTCCCTTCTCTGCCTTAGACAGTACTGTCTGCCAGTCAGGGCAAGTGAGTTCCCTTCTCTGCCTTTGACAGTACGGTCTGCCAGTCAGGGCAAGTGAGTTCCCTTCTCTGCCTTAGACAATACTGTCTCCCTATCAGGACAAGTGAGTTCCCTTCTCTGCCTTAGACAGTACTGTCTGTCAGAACAAGTGAGTTCCCTTCTCTGCCTTTGACAGTACTGTCTGCCAGTCAGGGCAAGTGAGTTCCGATCTCTGCTTTAGACAGTACTGCCTGCCTGTCAGGACAAGTGAGTTCCCATCTCTGCCTTAGACATGACTGTCTGCATGTCAGGACAAGTGAGTTCCCTTCTCTGCCTTAGACAGTACTGTCTGCCAGTCAGGGCAAGTGAGTTCCCTGCTCTGCCTTAGACAGTACTGTCTGTCAGGAATGGTGAGTTCCCTTCTCTGCCTTAGACAGTACTGTCTGCGAGTCAGGGCAAGTGAGTTCCCTTCTCTGCCTAATACAGTACGGTCTGCCAGTCAGGGCAAGTGAGTTCCCTTCTCTGCCTTAGACAGTACTGTCTGTCTGGACAAGTGAGTTCCCTTCTCTGCCTTAGACAATACTGTCTCCCTGTCGGGACAAGTCAATTCCCTTCTCTGCCTTAGACAGTACTGTCTGTCTGTCAGGACAAGTGAGTTCCCTTCTCTGCCTTAGACAGTACTGTCTGCCAGTCAGGGCAAGTGAGTTCCCTTCTCTGCCTTAGACAGTACTGTCTACCAGTCAGGGCAAGTCAGTTCCCTTCTCTGCCTTAGACAGTACTGTCTGCCAGTCAGGGCAAGTGAGTTCCCTTCTCTGCCTTAGACAGTACTGTCTGCCAGTCAGGACAAGTGAGTTCCCTTCTCTGCCTTAGACAGTACTGTCTGCCAGTCAGGACAAGTGAGTTCCCTTCTCTGCCTTAGACAGTACTGTCTGTCAGGACAAGTGAGTTCCCTTCTCTGCCTTAGACAGTACTGTCTGTCAGGACAAGTGAGTTCCCTTCTCTGCCTTAGACAGTACCGTCTGTCTGTCAGGACAAGTGAGTTCCCTTCTATGCCTTAGACAGTACTGTCAGGGCAAGTGAGTTCCCTTCTCTGCCTTAGACAGTACTGTCTGTCAGAACAAGTGAGTTCCCTTCTCTGCCTTTGACAGTACTGTCTGCCAGTTAGGGCAAGTGAGTTCCCTTCTCTGCCTTAGACAGTACTGTCTGTCAGGACAAGTGAGTTCCCTTCTCTGCCTTAGACAGTACTGTCTGCCAGTCAGGACAAGTGAGTTCCCTTCTCTGCCTTAGACAGTACTGTCTGTCAGGACAAGTGAGTTCCCTTCTCTGCCTTAGACAGTACTGTCTGTCAGGACAAGTGAGTTCCCTTCTCTGCCTTAGACAGTACCGTCTGTCTGTCAGGACAAGTGAGTTCCCTTCTATGCCTTAGACAGTACTGTCAGGGCAAGTGAGTTCCCTTCTCTGCCTTAGACAGTACTGTCTGTCAGAACAAGTGAGTTCCCTTCTCTGCCTTTGACAGTACTGTCTGCCAGTTAGGGCAAGTGAGTTCCCTTCTCTGCCTTAGACAGTACTGTCTGTCAGGACAAGTGAGTTCCCTTCTCTGCCTTAGACAGTACTGTCTGCCAGTCAGGGCAAGTGAGTTCCCTTCTCTACCTAATACAGTACGGTCTGCCAGTCAGGGCAAGTGAGTTCCCTTCTCTGCCTTAGACAGTACTGTCTGTCAGGACAAGTGAGTTCCCATCTCTGCCTTAGACAGTACTGTCTGCAAATCAGGACAAGTGAGTTCCCTTCTCTGCCTTAGACAGTACTGTCTGTCTGTCAGGACAAGTGAGTTCCCATCTCTGCCTTAGACAGTACTGTCTGTCTGGAAAAGTGAGTTCCCTTCTCTGCCTTAGACAATACTGTCTCCCTGTCAGGACAAGTCAGTTCCCTTCTCTGCCTTAGACAGTACTGTCTGCCAGTCATGGCAAGTGAGTTCCGATCTCTGCTTTAGACAGTACTACCTGCCTGTCAGGACAAGTGAGTTCCCATCTCTGCCTTAGACATGACTGTCTGCATGTCAGGACAAGTGAGTTCCCTTCTCTGCCTTAGACAGTACTGTCTGTCAGGACAAGTGAGTTCCCATCTCTGCCTTAGACAGTACTGTCAGGACAAGTGAGTTCCCATCTCTGCCTTAGACAGTACTGTCTGTCTGGACAAGTGAGTTCCCTTCTCTGCCTTAGACAATACTGTCTCCCTGTCAGGACAAGTCAGTTCCCTTCTCTGCCTTAGACAGTACTGTCTGTCTGTCTGTCAGGACAAGTGAGTTCCCTTCTCTGCCTTAGACAGTACTGTCTGCCAGTCAGGGCAAGTGAGTTCCCTTCTCTGCCTAATACAGTACGGTCTGCCAGTCAGGGCAAGTGAGTTCCCTTCTCTGCCTTAGACAGTACTGTCTGTCAGGACAAGTGAATTCCCATCTCTGCCTTAGACAGTACTGTCTGCCAATCAGGACAAGTGAGTTCCCTTCTCTGCCTTAGACAGTACTGTCTGTCTGTCAGGACAAGTGAGTTCCCATCTCTGCCTTAGACAGTACTGTCTGTCTGGACAAGTGAGTTCCCTTCTCTGCCTTAGACAATACTGTCTCCCTATCAGAACAAGTCAGTTCCCTTCTCTGCCTTAGACAGTACTGTCTGTCAGAACAAGTGAGTTCCCTTCTCTGCCTTTGACAGTACTGTCTGCCAGTCAGGGCAAGTGAGTTCCGATCTCTGCTTTAGACAATACTGTCTCCCTATCAGGACAAGTGAGTTCCCTTCTCTGCCTTAGACAGTACTGTCTGTCAGAACAAGTGAGTTCCCTTCTCTGCCTTTGACAGTACTGTCTGCCAGTCAGGGCAAGTGAGTTCCGATCTCTGCTTTAGACAGTACTGCCTGCCTGTCAGGACAAGTGAGTTCCCATCTCTGCCTTAGACATGACTGTCTGCATGTCAGGACAAGTGAGTTCCCTTCTCTGCCTTAGACAGTACTGTCTGCCAGTCAGGGCAAGTGAGTTCCCTGCTCTGCCTTAGACAGTACTGTCTGTCAGGAATGGTGAGTTCCCTTCTCTGCCTTAGACAGTACTGTCTGCGAGTCAGGGCAAGTGAGTTCCCTTCTCTGCCTAATACAGTACGGTCTGCCAGTCAGGGCAAGTGAGTTCCCTTCTCTGCCTTAGACAGTACTGTCTGTCTGGACAAGTGAGTTCCCTTCTCTGCCTTAGACAATACTGTCTCCCTGTCGGGACAAGTCAATTCCCTTCTCTGCCTTAGACAGTACTGTCTGTCTGTCAGGACAAGTGAGTTCCCTTCTCTGCCTTAGACAGTACTGTCTGCCAGTCAGGGCAAGTGAGTTCCCTTCTCTGCCTTAGACAGTACTGTCTACCAGTCAGGGCAAGTCAGTTCCCTTCTCTGCCTTAGACAGTACTGTCTGCCAGTCAGGGCAAGTGAGTTCCCTTCTCTGCCTTAGACAGTACTGTCTGCCAGTCAGGACAAGTGAGTTCCCTTCTCTGCCTTAGACAGTACTGTCTGCCAGTCAGGACAAGTGAGTTCCCTTCTCTGCCTTAGACAGTACTGTCTGTCAGGACAAGTGAGTTCCCTTCTCTGCCTTAGACAGTACTGTCTGTCAGGACAAGTGAGTTCCCTTCTCTGCCTTAGACAGTACCGTCTGTCTGTCAGGACAAGTGAGTTCCCTTCTATGCCTTAGACAGTACTGTCAGGGCAAGTGAGTTCCCTTCTCTGCCTTAGACAGTACTGTCTGTCAGAACAAGTGAGTTCCCTTCTCTGCCTTTGACAGTACTGTCTGCCAGTTAGGGCAAGTGAGTTCCCTTCTCTGCCTTAGACAGTACTGTCTGTCAGGACAAGTGAGTTCCCTTCTCTGCCTTAGACAGTACTGTCTGCCAGTCAGGGCAAGTGAGTTCCCTTCTCTACCTAATACAGTACGGTCTGCCAGTCAGGGCAAGTGAGTTCCCTTCTCTGCCTTAGACAGTACTGTCTGTCAGGACAAGTGAGTTCCCATCTCTGCCTTAGACAGTACTGTCTGCAAATCAGGACAAGTGAGTTCCCTTCTCTGCCTTAGACAGTACTGTCTGTCTGTCAGGACAAGTGAGTTCCCATCTCTGCCTTAGACAGTACTGTCTGTCTGGAAAAGTGAGTTCCCTTCTCTGCCTTAGACAATACTGTCTCCCTGTCAGGACAAGTCAGTTCCCTTCTCTGCCTTAGACAGTACTGTCTGCCAGTCATGGCAAGTGAGTTCCGATCTCTGCTTTAGACAGTACTACCTGCCTGTCAGGACAAGTGAGTTCCCATCTCTGCCTTAGACATGACTGTCTGCATGTCAGGACAAGTGAGTTCCCTTCTCTGCCTTAGACAGTACTGTCTGTCAGGACAAGTGAGTTCCCATCTCTGCCTTAGACAGTACTGTCAGGACAAGTGAGTTCCCATCTCTGCCTTAGACAGTACTGTCTGTCTGGACAAGTGAGTTCCCTTCTCTGCCTTAGACAGTACTGTCTGTCTGTCTGTCAGGACAAGTGAGTTCCCTTCTCTGCCTTAGACAGTACTGTCTGCCAGTCAGGGCAAGTGAGTTCCCTTCTCTGCCTAATACAGTACGGTCTGCCAGTCAGGGCAAGTGAGTTCCCTTCTCTGCCTTAGACAATACTGTCTCCCTATCAGGACAAGTGAGTTCCCTTCTCTGCCTTAGACAGTACTGTCTGTCAGAACAAGTGAGTTCCCTTCTCTGCCTTTGACAGTACTGTCTGCCAGTCAGGGCAAGTGAGTTCCGATCTCTGCTTTAGACAGTACTGCCTGCCTGTCAGGACAAGTGAGTTCCCATCTCTGCCTTAGACATGACTGTCTGCATGTCAGGACAAGTGAGTTCCCTTCTCTGCCTTAGACAGTACTGTCTGCCAGTCAGGGCAAGTGAGTTCCCTTCTCTGCCTAATACAGTACGGTCTGCCAGTCAGGGCAAGTGAGTTCCTTTCTCTGCCTTAGACAGTACTGTCTGTCTGGACAAGTGAGTTCCCTTCTCTGCCTAAGACAATACTGTCTCCCTGTCGGGACAAGTCAATTCCCTTCTCTGCCTTAGACAGTACTGTCTGTCTGTCAGGACAAGTGAGTTCCCTTCTCTGCCTTAGACAGTACTGTCTGCCAGTCAGGGCAAGTGAGTTCCCTTCTCTGCCTTAGACAGTACTGTCTACCAGTCAGGGCAAGTCAGTTCCCTTCTCTGCCTTAGACAGTACTGTCTGCCAGTCAGGGCAAGTGAGTTCCCTTCTCTGCCTTAGACAGTACTGTCTGCCAGTCAGGACAAGTGAGTTCCCTTCTCTGCCTTAGACAGTACTGTCTGCCAGTCAGGACAAGTGAGTTCCCTTCTCTGCCTTAGACAGTACTGTCTGTCAGGACAAGTGAGTTCCCTTCTCTGCCTTAGACAGTACTGTCTGTCAGGACAAGTGAGTTCCCTTCTCTGCCTTAGACAGTACCGTCTGTCTGTCAGGACAAGTGAGTTCCCTTCTATGCCTTAGACAGTACTGTCAGGGCAAGTGAGTTCCCTTCTCTGCCTTAGACAGTACTGTCTGTCAGAACAAGTCAGTTCCTTTCTTTGTCTTAGACAGTACTGTCTGCCAGTTAGGGCAAGTGAGTTCCCTTCTCTGCCTTAGACAGTACTGTCTGTCAGGACAAGTGAGTTCCCTTCTCTGCCTTAGACAGTACTGTCTGCCAGTCAGGGCAAGTGAGTTCCCTTCTCTACCTAATACAGTACGGTCTGCCAGTCAGGGCAAGTGAGTTCCCTTCTCTGCCTTAGACAGTACTGTCTGTCAGGACAAGTGAGTTCCCATCTCTGCCTTAGACAGTACTGTCTGCAAATCAGGACAAGTGAGTTCCCTTCTCTGCCTTAGACAGTACTGTCTGTCTGTCAGGACAAGTGAGTTCCCATCTCTGCCTTAGACAGTACTGTCTGTCTGGAAAAGTGAGTTCCCTTCTCTGCCTTAGACAATACTGTCTCCCTGTCAGGACAAGTCAGTTCCCTTCTCTGCCTTAGACAGTACTGTCTGCCAGTCATGGCAAGTGAGTTCCGATCTCTGCTTTAGACAGTACTACCTGCCTGTCAGGACAAGTGAGTTCCCATCTCTGCCTTAGACATGACTGTCTGCATGTCAGGACAAGTGAGTTCCCTTCTCTGCCTTAGACAGTACTGTCTGTCAGGACAAGTGAGTTCCCATCTCTGCCTTAGACAGTACTGTCAGGACAAGTGAGTTCCCATCTCTGCCTTAGACAGTACTGTCTGTCTGGACAAGTGAGTTCCCTTCTCTGCCTTAGACAATACTGTCTCCCTGTCAGGACAAGTCAGTTCCCTTCTCTGCCTTAGACAGTACTGTCTGTCTGTCTGTCAGGACAAGTGAGTTCCCTTCTCTGCCTTAGACAGTACTGTCTGCCAGTCAGGGCAAGTGAGTTCCCTTCTCTGCCTAATACAGTACGGTCTGCCAGTCAGGGCAAGTGAGTTCCCTTCTCTGCCTTAGACAGTACTGTCTGTCAGGACAAGTGAATTCCCATCTCTGCCTTAGACAGTACTGTCTGCCAATCAGGACAAGTGAGTTCCCTTCTCTGCCTTAGACAGTACTGTCTGTCTGTCAGGACAAGTGAGTTCCCATCTCTGCCTTAGACAGTACTGTCTGTCTGGACAAGTGAGTTCCCTTCTCTGCCTTAGACAATACTGTCTCCCTATCAGAACAAGTCAGTTCCCTTCTCTGCCTTAGACAGTACTGTCTGTCAGAACAAGTGAGTTCCCTTCTCTGCCTTTGACAGTACTGTCTGCCAGTCAGGGCAAGTGAGTTCCGATCTCTGCTTTAGACAATACTGTCTCCCTATCAGGACAAGTGAGTTCCCTTCTCTGCCTTAGACTGTACTGTCTGTCAGAACAAGTGAGTTCCCTTCTCTGCCTTTGACAGTACTGTCTGCCAGTCAGGGCAAGTGAGTTCCGATCTCTGCTTTAGACAGTACTGCCTGCCTGTCAGGACAAGTGAGTTCCCATCTCTGCCTTAGACATGACTGTCTGCATGTCAGGACAAGTGAGTTCCCTTCTCTGCCTTAGACAGTACTGTCTGCCAGTCAGGGCAAGTGATTTCCCTGCTCTGCCTTAGACAGTACTGTCTGTCAGGAATGGTGAGTTCCCTTCTCTGCCTTAGACAGTACTGTCTGCGAGTCAGGGCAAGTGAGTTCCCTTCTCTGCCTAATACAGTACGGTCTGCCAGTCAGGGCAAGTGAGTTCCCTTCTCTGCCTTAGACAGTACTGTCTGTCTGGACAAGTGAGTTCCCTTCTCTGCCTTAGACAATACTGTCTCCCTGTCGGGACAAGTCAATTCCCTTCTCTGCCTTAGACAGTACTGTCTGTCTGTCAGGACAAGTGAGTTCCCTTCTCTGCCTTAGACAGTACTGTCTGCCAGTCAGGGCAAGTGAGTTCCCTTCTCTGCCTTAGACAGTACTGTCTACCAGTCAGGGCAAGTCAGTTCCCTTCTCTGCCTTAGACAGTACTGTCTGCCAGTCAGGGCAAGTGAGTTCCCTTCTCTGCCTTAGACAGTACTGTCTGCCAGTCAGGACAAGTGAGTTCCCTTCTCTGCCTTAGACAGTACTGTCTGCCAGTCAGGACAAGTGAGTTCCCTTCTCTGCCTTAGACAGTACTGTCTGTCAGGACAAGTGAGTTCCCTTCTCTGCCTTAGACAGTACTGTCTGTCAGGACAAGTGAGTTCCCTTCTCTGCCTTAGACAGTACCGTCTGTCTGTCAGGACAAGTGAGTTCCCTTCTATGCCTTAGACAGTACTGTCAGGGCAAGTGAGTTCCCTTCTCTGCCTTAGACAGTACTGTCTGTCAGAACAAGTGAGTTCCCTTCTCTGCCTTTGACAGTACTGTCTGCCAGTTAGGGCAAGTGAGTTCCCTTCTCTGCCTTAGACAGTACTGTCTGTCAGGACAAGTGAGTTCCCTTCTCTGCCTTAGACAGTACTGTCTGCCAGTCAGGGCAAGTGAGTTCCCTTCTCTACCTAATACAGTACGGTCTGCCAGTCATGGCAAGTGAGTTCCCTTCTCTGCCTTAGACAGTACTGTCTGTCAGGACAAGTGAGTTCCCATCTCTGCCTTAGACAGTACTGTCTGCAAATCAGGACAAGTGAGTTCCCTTCTCTGCCTTAGACAGTACTGTCTGTCTGTCAGGACAAGTGAGTTCCCATCTCTGCCTTAGACAGTACTGTCTGTCTGGAAAAGTGAGTTCCCTTCTCTGCCTTAGACAATACTGTCTCCCTGTCAGGACAAGTCAGTTCCCTTCTCTGCCTTAGACAGTACTGTCTGCCAGTCATGGCAAGTGAGTTCCGATCTCTGCTTTAGACAGTACTACCTGCCTGTCAGGACAAGTGAGTTCCCATCTCTGCCTTAGACATGACTGTCTGCATGTCAGGACAAGTGAGTTCCCTTCTCTGCCTTAGACAGTACTGTCTGTCAGGACAAGTGAGTTCCCATCTCTGCCTTAGACAGTACTGTCAGGACAAGTGAGTTCCCATCTCTGCCTTAGACAGTACTGTCTGTCTGGACAAGTGAGTTCCCTTCTCTGCCTTAGACAATACTGTCTCCCTGTCAGGACAAGTCAGTTCCCTTCTCTGCCTTAGACAGTACTGTCTGTCTGTCTGTCAGGACAAGTGAGTTCCCATCTCTGCCTTAGACAGTACTGTCTGCCAGTCAGGACAAGTGAGTTCCCTTCTCTGCCTTAGACAGTACTGTCTGTCTGTCAGGACAAGTGAGTTCCCATCTCTGCCTTAGACAGTACTGTCTGTCTGGACAAGTGAGTTCCCTTCTCTGCCTTAGACAATACTGTCTCCCTATCAGAACAAGTCAGTTCCCTTCTCTGCCTTAGACAGTACTGTCTGTCAGAACAAGTGAGTTCCCTTCTCTGCCTTTGACAGTACTGTCTGCCAGTCAGGGCAAGTGAGTTCCGATCTCTGCTTTAGACAGTACTGTCTGCCAGTCAGGGCAAGTGAGTTCCGATCTCTGCTTTAGACAGTACTGTCTGCATGTCAGGACAAGTGAGTTCCCTTCTCTGCCTTAGACAATACTGTCTCCCTGTCAGGACAAGTCAGTTCCCTGCTCTGCCTTAGACAGTACTGTCTGTCTGTCAGGACAAGTGAGTTCCCTTCTCTGCCTTAGACAGTACTGTCTGCCAGTCCGGGCAAGTCAGTTCCCTTCTCTGCCTTAGACAGTACTGTCTGTCTTTCAGGACAAGTGAGTTCCCTTCTCTGCCTTAGACAGTACTGTCTGCGAGTCAGGGCAAGTGAGTTCCCTTCTCTACCTAATACAGTACGGTCTGCTAGTCAGGGCAAGTGAGTTCCCTTCTCTGCCTTAGACAGTACTGTCTGTCTGGACAAGTGAGTTCCCTTCTCTGCCTTAGACAATACTGTTTCCCTGTCAGGACAAGTCAGTTCCCTTCTCTGCCTTAGACAGTACTGTCTGTCTGTCAGGACAAGTGAGTTCCCTTCTCTGCCTTAGACAGTACTGTCTGCCAGTCAGGGCAAGTGAGTTCCCTTCTCTGCCTTAGACAGTACTGTCTGCCAGTCAGGGCAAGTCAGTTCCCTTCTCTGCCTTAAACAGTACTTTCTGTCTGTCAGGACAAGTGAGTTCCCTTCTCTGCTTTAGACAGTACTGTCTGCCAGTCAGGGCAAGTGAGTTCCCTTCTCTGCCTTAGACAGTACTGTCTGCCAGTCAGGACAAGTGAGTTCCCTTCTCTGCCTTAGACAGTACTGTCTGCCAGTCAGGACAAGTGAGTTCCCTTTTCTGCCTTAGACAGTACTGTCTGTCAGGACAAGTGAGTTCCCTTCTCTGCCTTAGACAGTACTGTCTGCCAGTCAGGACAAGTGAGTTCCCTTCTCTGCCTTAGACAATACTGTCTCCCTGTCAGGACAAGTCAGTTCCCTTCTCTGCCTTAGACAGTACTGTCTGTCTGTCTGTCAGGACAAGTGAGTTCCCATCTCTGCCTTAGACAGTACTGTCTGCCAATCAGGACAAGTGAGTTCCCTTCTCTGCCTTAGACAGTACTGTCTGTCTGTCAGGACAAGTGAGTTCCCATCTCTGCCTTAGACAGTACTGTCTGTCTGGACAAGTGAGTTCCCTTCTCTGCCTTAGACAATACTGTCTCCCTATCAGAACAAGTCAGTTCCCTTCTCTGCCTTAGACAGTACTGTCTGTCAGAACAAGTGAGTTCCCTTCTCTGCCTTTGACAGTACTGTCTGCCAGTCAGGGCAAGTGAGTTCCGATCTCTGCTTTAGACAGTACTGTCTGCCAGTCAGGGCAAGTGAGTTCCGATCTCTGCTTTAGACAGTACTGTCTGCATGTCAGGACAAGTGAGTTCCCTTCTCTGCCTTAGACAATACTGTCTCCCTGTCAGGACAAGTCAGTTCCCTGCTCTGCCTTAGACAGTACTGTCTGTCTGTCAGGACAAGTGAGTTCCCTTCTCTGCCTTAGACAGTACTGTCTGCCAGTCCGGGCAAGTCAGTTCCCTTCTCTGCCTTAGACAGTACTGTCTGTCTTTCAGGACAAGTGAGTTCCCTTCTCTGCCTTAGACAGTACTGTCTGCGAGTCAGGGCAAGTGAGTTCCCTTCTCTACCTAATACAGTACGGTCTGCCAGTCAGGGCAAGTGAGTTCCCTTCTCTGCCTTAGACAGTACTGTCTGTCTGGACAAGTGAGTTCCCTTCTCTGCCTTAGACAATACTGTTTCCCTGTCAGGACAAGTCAGTTCCCTTCTCTGCCTTAGACAGTACTGTCTGTCTGTCAGGACAAGTGAGTTCCCTTCTCTGCCTTAGACAGTACTGTCTGCCAGTCAGGGCAAGTGAGTTCCCTTCTCTGCCTTAGACAGTACTGTCTGCCAGTCAGGGCAAGTCAGTTCCCTTCTCTGCCTTAAACAGTACTTTCTGTCTGTCAGGACAAGTGAGTTCCCTTCTCTGCTTTAGACAGTACTGTCTGCCAGTCAGGGCAAGTGAGTTCCCTTCTCTGCCTTAGACAGTACTGTCTGCCAGTCAGGACAAGTGAGTTCCCTTCTCTGCCTTAGACAGTACTGTCTGCCAGTCAGGACAAGTGAGTTCCCTTCTCTGCCTTAGACAGTACTGTCTGTCAGGACAAGTGAGTTCCCTTCTCTGCCTTAGACAGTACTGTCTGCCAGTCAGGACAAGTGAGTTCCCTTCTCTGCCTTAGACAGTACCGTCTGTCTGTCAGGACAAGTGAGTTCCCTTCTATGCCTTAGACAGTACTGTCAGGGCAAGTGAGTTCCCTTCTCTGCCTTAGACAGTACTGTCTGCCAGTCAGGGCAAGTGAGTTCCCTTCTCTGCCTTAGACAGTACTGTCTGTCAGGACAAGTGAGTTCCCTTCTCTGCCTTAGACAGTACTGTCTGCCAGTCAGGGCAAGTGAGTTCCCTTCTCTACCTAATACAGTACGGTCTGCCAGTCAGGGCAAGTGAGTTCCCTTCTCTGCCTTAGACAGTACTGTCTGTCAGGACAAGTGAGTTCCCATCTCTGCCTTAGACAGTACTGTCTGCAAATCAGGACAAGTGAGTTCCCTTCTCTGCCTTTGACAGTACTGTCTGTCTGTCAGGACAAGTGAGTTCCCATCTCTGCCTTAGACAGTACTGTCTGTCTGGAAAAGTGAGTTCCCTTCTCTGCCTTAGACAATACTGTCTCCCTGTCAGGACAAGTCAGTTCCCTTCTCTGCCTTAGACAGTACTGTCTGCCAGTCAGGGCAAGTGAGTTCCGATCTCTGCTTTAGACAGTACTGCCTGCCTGTCAGGACAAGTGAGTTCCCATCTCTGCCTTAGACATGACTGTCTGCATGTCAGGACAAGTGAGTTCCCTTCTCTGCCTTAGACAGTACTGTCTGCCAGTCAGGGCAAGTGAGTTCCCTTCTCCGCCTTAGACAGTACTGTCTGTCAGGAATGGTGAGTTCCCTTCTCTGCCTTAGACATGACTGTCTGCATGTCAGGACAAGTGAGTTCCCTTCTCTGCCTAATTCAGTACGGTCTGCCAGTCATGGCAAGTGAGTTCCCTTCTCTGCCTTAGACAGTACTGTCTGTCAGGACAAGTGAGTTCCCTTCTCTGCCTTAGACAGTACTGTCTGTCTGGACAAGTGAGTTCCCTTCTCTGCCTTAGACAATACTGTCTCCCTGTCAGGACAAGTCAGTTCCCTTCTCTGCCTTAGACAGTACTGTCTGTCTGTCAGGGCAAGTGAGTTCCCTTCTCTGCCTTAGACAGTACTGTCTGCCAGTCAGGGCAAGTCAGTTCCCTTCTCTGCCTTAGACAGTACTGTCTGTGTCAGGACAAGTGAGTTCCCTTCTCTGCCTTAGACAGTACTGTCTGCCAGTCAGGGCAAGTGAGTTCCCTTCTCTGCCTTAGACAGTACTGTCTGCCAGTCAGGGCAAGTGAGTTCCCTTCTCTGCCTTAGACAGTACTGTCTGTCAGGACAAGTGAGTTCCCATCTCTGCCTTAGACAGTACTGTCAGGACAAGTGAGTTCCCATCTCTGCCTTAGACAGTACTGTCTGTCTGGACAAGTGAGTTCCCTTCTCTGCCTTAGACAATACTGTCTCCCTGTCAGGACAAGTCAGTTCCCTTCTCTGCCTTAGACAGTACTGTCTGTCTGTCTGTCAGGACAAGTGAGTTCCCTTCTCTGCCTTAGACAGTACTGTCTGCCAGTCAGGGCAAGTGAGTTCCCTTCTCTGCCTTAGACAGTACTGTCTGTCAGGATAAGTGAGTTCCCTTCTCTGCCTTAGACAGTAATGTCTGTCAGGACAAGTGAGTTCCATTCTCTGCCTTAGACAGTACTGTCTGCCTGTCAGGACAAGTCAGTTCCCTTCTCTGCCTTAGACAGTACTGTCTGTCTGTCAGTACAAGTGAGTTCCCTTCTCTGCCTTAGACAGTATTGTCTGTCTGTCAGGGCAAGTGAGTTCCCTTCTCTGCCTTAGACAGTACTGTCTGTCAGGACAAGTGAGTTCCCTTCTCTGCCTTAGACAGTAATGTCTGTCAGGACAAGTGAGTTCCATTCTCTGCCTTAGACAGTACTGTCTGCCTGTCAGGACAAGTCAGTTCCTTTCTTTGTCTTAGACAGTACTGTCTGTCTGTCAGGGCAAGTGAGTTCCCTTCTCTGCCTTAGACAGTACTGTCTGTCAGGACAAGTGAGTTCCCTTCTCTGCCTTAGACAGTAATGTCTGTCAGGACAAGTGAGTTCCCTTCTCTGGCTTAGACAGTACTGTCTGTCAGGACAAGTGAGTTCCCTTCTCTGCCTTAGACAGTAATGTCTGTCAGGACAAGTCAGTTCCTTTCTTTGTCTTAGACAGTACTGTCTGTCAGGACAAGTGAGTTCCCTTTTCTGCCTTAGACAGTAATGTCTGTCAGGACAAGTCAGTTCCTTTCTTTGTCTTAGACAGTACTGTCTGTCAGGACAAGTGAGTTCCCTTCTCTGCCTTAGACAGTACTGTCTGTCAGGACAAGTGAGTTCCCTTCTCTGCCTTAGACAGTACTGTCTGTCAGGACAAGTGAGTTCCCTTCTCTGCCTTAGACAGTACTGTCTGTCAGGACAAGTGAGTTCCCTTCTCTGCCTTAGACAGTACTGTCTGTTAGGACAAGTGAGTTCCCTTCTCTGCCTTAGACAGTACTGTCTGTCAGGACAAGTGAGTTCCCTTCTCTGCCTTAGACAGTACTGTCTGTCAGGACAAGTGAGTTCCCTTCTCTGCCTTAGACAGTAATGTCTGTCAGGACAAGTGAGTTCCCTTCTCTGCCTTAGACAGTACTGTCTGTCAGGACAAGTGAGTTCCCTTCTCTGCCTTAGACAGTAATGTCTGTCAGGACAAGTGAGTTCCCTTCTCTGCCTTAGACAGTTCTGTCTGTCAGGACAAGTGAGTTCCCTTCTCTGCCTTAGACAGTACTGTCTGTCAGGACAAGTGAGTTCCCTTCTCTGCCTTAGACAGTACTGTCTGTCAGGACAAGTGAGTTCCCCTCTCTGCCTTAGACAGTATTGTCTGTCAGGACAAGTGAGTTCCCTTCTCTGCCTTAGACAGTACTGTCTGTCTGGACAAGTGAGTTCCCTTCTCTGCCTTAGACAGTACTGTCTGTCAGGACAAGTGAGTTCCCTTCTCTGCCTTAGACAGTAATGTCTGTCTGGACAAGTGAGTTCCCTTCTCAGAGTCACTTCACCCAGTCTGTAGGGTTACCTCACCCATAGTCTGTAGGGTTACCTCACCCATAGTCTGTAGGGTTACCTCAGCCATAGTCTGTAGGGTTACCTCACCCATAGTCTGTAGGGTTACCTCACCCATAGTCTGTAGGGTTATCTCACCCATAGTCTGTAGGGTTACCTCACCCATAGTCTGTAGGGTTACCTCACCCATAGTCTGTAGGGTTACCTCACCCATAGTCTGTAGGGTTACCTCACCCATAGTCTGTAGGGTTACCTCACCCATAGTCTGTAAGGTTACCTCACCCAGTCTGTAGGGTTACCTCACACAGTCTGTAGGGTTACCTCACCCATAGTCTGTAGGGTTACCTCACTCAGTCTGTAGGGTTACCTCACCCATAGTCTGTAGTGTTACCTCACTCGTAGCCTGAAATTATACCCTCTTAGACCTGGCGGCACTGGTTTGTTGGTGCTAGTTGCTCACCTTTCGCCAGAGCCAGAACAGGGGGTACCTCCAGCAGGTGTGGTTGACTTTGCTGCAGGCATTTCTCATGAGATCTATAGCAGCTCTTTCTGTCTTTTTGAAAACTATATTATGATTATTATTGAAACAAATGATGGCTTCAACATGAATGTGTCTATGAGGCTTGAAAACAGCAGAGCTAGCTGCTTCTAGGCCTAGACCACAGACTAACTGAAGCTCCCTTACTAGTACTGTGACTAACTGAAGCTCCCTTACCAGTACTGTGACTAATTGAAGCTCTCATACCAGTACTGTGACTAACTAACTGAAGCTCCCTTACCAGTACTGTGACTAACTGAGCCTCCCTTACCAGTACTGTGACTAGCTGAAGCTCCCTCACCAGTACTGTGACTGACTAACTGAAGCTTCCTTACCAGTACTGTGACTGACTAACTGAGCCTCCCTTACCAGTACTGTGACTGACTAACTGAGCCTCCCTTACCAGTACTGTGACTGACTAACTGAAGCTCCCTTACAGTACTGTGACTAACTGAAGCTTCCTTACCAGTACTGTGACTAACTGAAGCTTCCTTACCAGTACTGTGACTGACTGAAGCTCCCTTACCAGTACTGTGACTAACTGAGCCTCCCTTACCAGTACTGTGACTAACTGAAGCTTCCTTACCAGTACTGTGACTAACTGAGCCTCCCTTACCAGTACTGTGACTGACTAACTGAAACTTCTTTACCAGTACTGTGACTAACTGAGCCTCCCTTACCAGAAATGTGACTACTGAACCTCCCTTACCAGTACTGTGACTAACTGAACTTCCCTTACAAGTACTGTGACTAACTGAGCCTCCCTTACCAGTACTGTGACTACTGAACCTCCCTTACCAGTACTGTGACTAACTGAACCTCCCTTACCAGTAATGTGACTGACTGAAGCTCCCTTACCAGTACTGTGACTAACTGAACCTCCCTTACCAGTAATGTGACTGACTGAAGCTCCCTTACCAGTACTGTGACTAACTGAACCTCCCTTACCAGTAATGTGACTGACTGAAGCTCCCTTACCAGTACTGTGACTAACTGAACCTCCCTTGCCAGTACTGTGACTGACTGAAGCTCCCTTACCAGTAATGTGACTAACTGAAGCTCCCTTACCAGTACTGTGACTAACTGAACCTCCCTTACCAGTACTGTGACTGACTAGCTGCAGCAACAATAAAGATCCTCTAAAATACCCACTTTGTTTCTCTCACATTACCTTCTTCTTCTTCTTGACAGAAGCCAGGCTCCCCAACTTTCTCATCTCCTGGTATTATTGGTCTGTCCATGTTGTCCTCTACCCGAGTCTGAGAGATGAACTCATCAGTCCAGCCATCTTTTGTCTGAGAAACAAATCAACGATCTGATCAGTAACACTCTCGTTTCACCCTGACACACAGGCTTAACTAAGATGAGAGATGAAGGTTGGGTCAATTCAACCAAAGTCATATTTCGCCTGAAAAACAAATGATCTCATTAATAACACTTTAAAGTTTCACACTACCATGCAGGCGTACAAGTCTAAGAGATAAAGTCATCAGTCCAGCCAGTCATCTGAGAAATGATATCATGAGTAACACTCTGAAGCTTTATCCTGGTACACAGGCTTAGCACACTTGTACATGAGAAATATCAAACTCTAGATTCACACAATCAAACAAAACTAACTATCGTTATTCCCATTTCTCCTTTTTACTGGACAAGAAATGATGTTAAAAATCTATTACTTTGGCTAATTTTCATTTTGTAACAGATGATTGGTTACGACAAGTGAGAGGCGGATGCTGATTAGATAACAGCTGGCACTATGACCTGGCCACAAATGGAATCATGTTTTGGAGGGTGTTGTAGAAACACAGAAAGTTCTACCAATAACGTGTCAACCAGTCTCACCATGATAAAAGAAAGGCTCGGCTTTTGGAATATTCAGTAAACTAGAGTGTGTACGCATGGCTAGTTCCCCCTTCTTGTCCTCATATCTATAAGCTCTTTCATATCTATAAACTCTCTCATATCTATAAACTCTCTCATATCTATAAGCTCTCTCATATCTATAAACTCTCTCATATCTATAAACTCTCTCATATATATAAACTCTCTCATATCTATAAACTCTCTCATATCTATAAACTCTCTCATATCTATAAACTCTCTCATATCTATATGTTCTCTCACTCAATACTCTCATATCTATAAACTCTCTCATACCTATAAACTCTCTCATATCTTTAAGTTCTCTCACGCAATACTCTCACATCTATAAACTCTCTCATCTCTATAAACTCTCTCATATCTATAAGTTCTCTCATATCTATAAGTTCTCTCACTCAATACTCTCATATCTATAAACTCTCTCATATCTATAAGTTCTCTCACTCAATACACTCATATCTATAAACTCTCTCATATCTATGTTCTCTCATATCTATAAGTTCTCTCACTCAATACTCTCATATCTATAAACTCTCTCATACCTATAAACTCTCTCATATCTATAAGCTCTCTCATACCTATAAACTCTCTCATATCTATAAACTCTCTCATATCTATAAGCTCTCTCACTCAATACTCTCTCATATCTATAAGCTCTCTCACTCAAAACGCTTTCATATCTATAAGCTCTCTCATCTATATAAGCTCTCTCACTCGATACTCTCTCATTTCATCGTTCCCATACCCCATAATACTGTTCTTGTTTTATCCCCATGACCAGATCAGGGACATCAACAATCTCCTTTGTGTCCTCCTGGAGCATAAAACAATGAAAACCATCAACAAACATCAAACATATTCTACCACAGAAACACACCGCCGCATTCAGCCACAGTTTGTGCCCGGCCTTTCCTCTCTGTGTAATCTTTCTTTCATCTACATAGCAACATTTTGTGTCTAGCAAGCATGACCTACTTGTGTTCTAAAAATACTGTGTCCGCCATTGTGACTATCAAAAATTACATGTACCCCAAAATAACCCAACAAGACTGTAGCACAACTTTATGGCTAGTAAAAGTGACATGTAGCCATAAGTATCAAGACTAGCCAAACTTTATGGCTAGTAAAAGTGACATGTAGCCATAAGTATCAAGACTAGCTACACTTTATGGCTAGTAAAAGTGACATGTAGCCATAAGTATCAAGGCTGCAGCCAAACTTTATGACAATGAATCACGGAATACAATTAAGTGTATCGCAGAATGCACACCTTCACCAAGAGACATTTTGATATCACAGAAACATGGAACATAACTAAGAGTACCACACCCAGACTGTACATGTATGACTTGACACATAAACATAACTAAGAGTACCACACCTAGACTGTACATGTATGACTTGACACAGAAACATAACTAAGAGTACCACACCCAGACTGTACATGTATGACTTGACACAGAAACATAACTAAGAGTACCACACCCAGACTGTACATGTATGACTTGACACAGAAACATGGAACATAACTAAGAGTACCACACCCAGACTGTACATGTATGACTTGACACAGAAACATGGAACATAACTAAGAGTACCACACCCAGACTGTACATGTATGACTTGACACATAAACATAACTAAGAGTACCACACCTAGACTGTACATGTATGACTTGACACAGAAACATGGAACATAACTAAGAGTACCACACCCAGACTGTACATGTATGACTTGACACAGAAACATGGAACATAACTAAGAGTACCACACCCAGACTGTACATGTATGACTTGACACAGAAACATGGAACATAACTAAGAGTACCACACCCAGACTGTACATGTATGACTTGACACATAAACATAACTAAGAGTACCACACCTAGACTGTACATGTATGACTTGACACAGAAACATAACTAAGAGTACCACACCCAGACTGTACATGTATGACTTGACACAGAAACATGGAACATAACTAAGAGTACCACACCCAGACTGTACATGTATGACTTGACACAGAAACATGGAACATAACTAAGAGTACCACACCCAGACTGTACATGTATGACTTGACACAGAAACATGACTAAGATTACCACACCTAGACTGCACATGTATGACTTGACACAGAAACATGACTAAGATTACCACACCTAGACTGTACATGTATGACTTGACACAGAAACATGACTAAGATTACCAAACCTAGACTGTACATGTATGACTTGACACAGAAACATGACTAAGATTACCACACCTAGACTGTACATGTATGACTTGACACAGAAACATGACTAAGATTACCAAACCTAGACTGTACATGTATGACTTGACACAGAAACAGTGTATGTAACTGGCTGTTTTATATTCCAGATGTAAACTCAACAGAGGGACAACATAGCAGATCCCTGCCCACATAATGACATGTGGAAAGAAATGCGGAGACAGAAAGAGAAGTCCTTAAAGAGGACAGTAGCATCATCAGCAATGTGAATTGTAGAAAGAAGGGTTGGAGACGACCCTCCTCGACGTACAACTTCTTACTGCCCCTCCCCCTCTATCAGCAGGTCTGATAATGAGATCACTCTGCTGACTCCTGATACACAAAGCACAAGCCTCGTGGTCAGAGAGCCTTCATTTCATGAAAGGTGGTTATCATGTAGAGATCTAATGGGATGGAACTAGCAAATCAAATGTGTGGTAAGGATAGCTAGAGAAAGGGTCATTAGAGTCATGAGGAAGGAATGGTGGGTTGGAGGGGAGCAAAGTTGAGACCTTGCTAAAAATCAATATTTCGCTTTCGGTTAATGGAAGGTCAGCAGGTACCCATACAACTTGATAATGAGATGCGCTTGATGGAGACGAGCAAGTTCATGCAAGCAGAACAAAAGTCCTCCAACTGGCAGTTGATGATGTTAACAATGTGGATGATGAAATAAGAGAAGAAATCCTGGTTGGTTAGAGATAATAAGTCTTGCAGATAATTGGATAGGGACGAGTGGAGATCAGAAAACAATCTAGCTTAACTAGAGGCAATGCAATACTTACATAGGAAACTACACTTATTGTCAATGTCTTCTAGGTGGTGGAGTTTAAAAAGGCAGTCTCTTGGTGAAACTTGGGGTCAAACAACTGGCAAGAATATTGGAACAAAAGCAATTGTGAATTAAATTGAGATGACAGGTGAATTGAGTTTTCTTAACAGTGACAAGTGACAAATTGGTGGAGGTATGACAAAGATGATGAGGGAGAAGACTTGAAAGCCACTGTGTGGGAGAGATGACTGAAAGCCACTGTGTGAGAGAGATCATGAGAGAGAAGGCTGAAAGCCACTGTGTGAGAGAGATAGAGAGGGAGAAGGCTGAAAGCCACTGTGTGAGAGATCATGAGGGAGAAGGCTGAAAGCCACTGTGTGAGAGATCATGAGAGAGAAGACTGAAAGCCACTGTGTGAGAGAGATCATGAGAGAGAAGACTGAAAGCCACTGTGTGAGAGAGATCATGATGGAGAAGGCTGAAAGCCACTGTGTGAGAGAGATCATGATGGAGAAGGCTGAAAGCCACTGTGTGGTGAGAGATCATGAGGGAGAAGACTGAAAGCCACTGTGTGAGAGATCATGAGGGAGAAGGCTGAAAGCCACTGTGTGAGAGAGATCATGAGAGAGAAGGTTGAAAGCCACTGTGTGAGAGAGATCATGAGAGAGAAGATTGAAAGCCACTGTGTGAGAGAGATCATGAGGGAGAAGGCTGAAAGCCACTGTGTGAGAGAGATCATGAGGGAGAAGGCTGAAAGCCACTGTGTGAGAGAGATCATGAGAGAGAAGATTGAAAGCCACAGTGTGAAAGAGATCATGAGAGAGAAGACTGAAAGCCACAGTGTGAGAGATCATGAGGGAGAAGGCTGAAAGCCACTGTGTGAGAGAGATCATGAGAGAGAAGACTGAAAGCCACAGTGTGAGAGATCATGAGGGAGAAGGCTGAAAGCCACTGTGTGAGAGAGATCATGAGAGAGAAGGTTGAAAGCCACTGTGTGAAAGAGATCATGAGGGAGAAGGCTGAAAGCCACTGTGTGAGAGAGATCATGAGAGAGAAGGTTGAAAGCCACTGTGTGAGAGAGATCATGAGAGAGAAGGTTGAAAGCCACTGTGTGAGAGAGATCATGAGAGAGAAGGTTGAAAGCCACTGTGTGAGAGATCATGAGAGAGAAGGTTGAAAGCCACTGTGTGAAAGAGATCATGAGGGAGAAGGTTGAAAGCCACTGTGTGAGAGATCATGAGGGAGAAGGCTGAAAGCCACTGTGTAAGAGAGATCATGAGACAGAAGGTTGAAAGCCACTGTGTGAGAGGGATTATGCTGGAGAAGACAGAAAGCCACAATGATAAATGAGTGAAGGAAGTCATGAATTTTGAGGAAAGCCCGGCTATATATGGGAAAGTGAGAGATAAAGAAGAGACAACAAATAGTTGTAGCAGTGACGAGTTTGATTTAAAATAAGGCAAGGCTGCGGTGGCACTGTAGATTAAAATAAAGTGTAAAAAAAGACATGTCTAAGTTCGATGAGATAGCACGCTAAGACGAAAACAAATACAAAAGCTACATCACTACCAAAAAGCCTTCATCAGGAACAACGAACAACAAAGATATATGAGCTAGCAACTTTTAGGATGCCAGAGACTCTCACCTAATCCATTCTTATGGTAATAGTAAGTCTGGCCTTTACAAGGTTTCTTTTGTCGTCTCACTTCCTACCAGGTTGTAGCCCAGTGTCATGGTATGTATGTCTTTCACCTCTCTCATAGACAGAGTAACATTTGTCCCCAAGACATAGTTTCTAAAAGTTGTCTCTTTTGTCCCCTCTTACAGCATACCTAGCAGCTTACAGTGCAACCAGTGTGATCACTATTCTGGCACAGACAACACACATACTATAATACAGACATAACAAAGAGAAAGATGATGCTGAGAGAGCTAAGGATGTCTTAGGGTAGAAGGATTTGGCTTGCATATGCTGAAGATCTTTATTCCACAGGGAACAGGCAGGTATTGATTGATAGCAAGAACTCAGCACACAATAGACTTACTTGATAATCCCATTCCAGTTTTATATTCTCACTCATGATGGGGAGCTGTGTAGTACAAGTTCCAGGAACCTAGGAGACAATGAAATAATTGGCTCATGTCACTTCCAACAACAAAATAATTGGTTCATGTCACTCCAATACCTTCCAAACAACAAAATAATTGGTTCATGTCACTTCAATACTTTCTTAACATGGTTAGTTTAACAAGTTCAGCAACGGGGCCATCATGGCTAGATGGAAATGCCAGCTGCTTTCCAATCTTCTATTGCTATAGTAATAGTTGTCCATCGCAAGCAAAGAGGGTGACAGCATCATGCCATCGCTTGGAAATGTGTTCTCTGATGACTGTAAAGCCTCATTCTGGAACGGCACACCCTTCCACATTCAGGGCACACATGTGTTGAACCAGCTGTGGAAATGTGTGTGCTGCTTTTGCGGGCAGCACTCCTCCATAAAACCTCAGCGATGGCTATACTCTCTGCAATCTGAGAACCATCTGTGATACTAGCGCGCCAGGTGGTACAGTTTTATGCAAGCAACTCCCTGGAGGTGACATCAATATTGAAGCTTTTCAGAGAAATTTTCAAGAAGTCTCTGTAGTGTTCTTTCTACCCCCTGGGTTGCGTCTGCTTGCTATGAGCACACGTATAACAGCTGCTTGGAGATGCGCTCATCTGGCATGCGAACGTGTACAGTCCACCTTAGCTGAGCTATTCTCGGAAGTGAATGGATGCTCAACAAGGATCTAAGAGTTAGGCCCCTTGTCCTGCCACCTGATCCAGAGCAGCCTACGTAGACAGCTCAAGTGAAAACAACTGAGCTGTCTGGCATGTCTCCTTTACACTGTCCATGCCTCACAGGCATGCTGCAAAGTGGGGGGCACTGATGCCTCCCAATTACAGAACTCACCTTAGCAATCTTGTTACTGACCTCACAGTCAATATTGGCCTCTCTAGTGAGAGTACTGCCAAGGTATGTGAAGTTAGCAATCGCCTGGACACGTTGGTTCTGTAGAGTAATGTTAGGTTTGATGTAGGGCTGCATTTGTGTGTTATTTTTACTTTTCTATCATTATAAACATAACTGCAGTAGTGAATCTTCAATCATTCTCACAACTGTTTCAGCCAATCTTCTATCATCATTCACTCAACTGTAGTAGCCAATCTTCTATCATCATTCACTCAACTGTAGTAGCCAATCTTCTATCATCATTCACTCAACTGTAGTAGCCAATCTTCTATCATCATTCACTCAACCGTAGTAGCCAATCTTCTATCATTCACTCAACTGTAGTAGCCAATCTTCTATCATCATTCACTCAACTGTAGTAGCCAATGTTCTATCATCATTCACTCAGCTGTAATAGCCAATGTTCTATCATCATTCACTCAACTGTAGTAACCAATCTTCTATCATCATTCACTCAGCTGTAATAGCCAATGTTCTATCACCATTCACTCAGCTGTAATAGCCAATGTTCTATCATCATTCACTCAGCTGTAATAGCCAATGTTCTATCATCATTCACTCAACTTTAGTAGCCAATCTTCTATCATCATTCACTCAACTGTAGCCCCTTACTAAGTGTTAGGTAAAAGTAGGTCGCCAACTGTACATGTATTGTAAAAGTAACCCATAGCATTACTGCCGTAGGGGTGTGGGATGTTAGCGATCTCACACTTCAAAGGCTCGGCTATATGAGGTTAGCCATGATGTTAGCGGTAGCCATCTAATCTCCCTCGCCACTTTTACTTCCCGGACTGAACCGTTACCCATTTCCTCCTCAACTGGGGAATGAACCCAGGACTACTCAGATGTGAAGCCAGCTCGCTAACCACTGCACTACTCGGCTCCATGTATTGTACACTAGATATATCCATAATGACTTGACTTAGTCACTGCTTTTCTACCATGGGGCGTACAGGTTTTCTTTTCTGTGTTGTAAATATCTTCTATAGAATGGGATAGCAGATCCCATTTCCAATGTTCATTACTTACCTCTGTTGACATGCATGGCAGGTTACAGTTGAACAATTCTTAGTTCTCAGAGTGTGGTCCCAGTTACACAAGTTTATCAAATAGTCTACACCCTTACAACAACACACACCTTATAATCTGGTTCCTGTTTTATCTGTATTGTTTCCATCGTCTGATTCCAGTCCTCCCAGTTTCTCATCACAGCTTCTGTGAGATCACAAATGGCCTCCTACATAAGAGAGAAAGTTCACAGCAATGTTATCACAGCAAGACCTTGCACTCACGTCCAGTTAGGGACCAGAGCTCAGACACAAGTAAGATATGGACTCAATTCAAACATTAATACTGACATACATTACTTTATTTAGGAAACTCTTCCCGAAGCAACAATTAAAAAACAGCACATCTTAGAAATACATTGTACAGAATGGATTAACTCTTTGAATACATCTTGTCACTTTAAACTTCCCAGAATTTTCAGTTGCACATGCCTAGCCACTTTGACAGCTTCTTTTGTTTCTTTGCTAAACTTATAAGTTTTTAAGTTATCTTATAAAAATTAGTTCTGGTTTCAGTGGAGAACAATTCTTATTCCGTCTACTGTGTTGACACAAGATTTTAGCTAATTTTGATCATTTTCTTTGAGTGTTTATGTTGCAGACAAAGGCCGCACGAATTCTCAACCATCTGATAGTGACTGATAAGATGCAAGCTTTAATAACATTGTGCATACATGATGGAAACATGTGGGCTAATGGAGGAGCAAGCTTTAATAAGATTGTGCATACATGATGGAAACATGTGGGCTAATGGAGGAGCATAGCAATTCATACAGCAACAGTAACAAAGTTTTTTTGGCATCGATGATAATGACGACGAAGATTATGCCCTGCCACCTTTGAAGGTGAGAGTGGTTCCTAAACAGGGTAGATGTCGTTGTAGAGCAGCAGGTAAAGCAAGGTGTGTTGATGTTACTGTTAGACCTACAACAGCTGCTAGTCACTCAGAATGACCGCTGCTTTCTTCAAACAAATTCAAGTTGACGTCTGACAGCGTACGAAGAAGAAGAAGAGAGTATTTCTCACTTGTCTGCGTGGCAGCAAGCTTTGTGATTCACTTTGTGTGGCCCTACCATTGGTCATGCCTCACAAACGAGACCTTGTTAATAGCTATACTGCCATCAGCTTAGCTTTTGAGGTCACAAGGACATACAAGCTCCTCTCGTCTGGTATAGAAGACCCTGCTGGTAGTTATGTTCTCACCAACATAACTATGGGGCCATAAGTACATACTAGTGAGTGCATCTAACACACCAAAGGTAGCGACATGAAAGAGGAGCGTCATGCAGATATTGCAGTCCAACAGTACAAGGTGGTTGAGATAATGCTAACAGAGAAACAAAACAAAAACAATCAAATGTACAAAGAAGACATGTGAGACATCAAATAGAAACATACTTTTTATCCTGTCAGTGCTGTGAAATCATTTTGTCTTCAACTGCTTTGGAATATCCAGGACTATCAAAGAGTATCCTCAAATTAAATCACTAAGGTATTTAAAAAAATTATTTGTATCAATAATGATTATAATATTTATTGTCGTTAGTTACTTTATGTGGATCTTATTCGTAGGTCAGAAGAGCTGAGTAATAAAGTGATTTCTCACAAAAAATATACCTGATGTGATTCTTGTTACCTGCATGCTACATTCAACCCAGCTGTGAATGGGTGTCTGGATTACATTAGGACAAGAACTCAGGTGAGGCTTGTACAATCAAACAATGAAATTTCTAACATTGTTACACTTCATCAATGACAGCAGTGTCGGAGTGTCTGCTGAGGCTAATTAGTATCCTTAATTAGTAATCAGTGCTCATGATGGGACTACCTTTACTTTTGGGTTGTGCGTTTAGATACATTCAATCACAATGTAACATTGAATGTACTGCTTCACGCCCCAGGTGAAGCATATAACCACCACTACAGCAAACGACACGCGTTGCGTTTTCCTAACACTTGCAGCATTAGCCGTTTCTGGGTAGATCTAGAGATTTAAATAGTTGTTAATGCCAATGGCAACAAATGATGAGGATTGAGGTTGCTAACATTACGTAACACTAGTATTAGTGTTACTAACACTAACAATCGTACACAGTACACACAAATAACGATTAAACGTCAATCATTTTTGCCAGAAATTGAATGGATCGAAGTATACAAACTGTATAATCAAAAGCCTGAAATACAACTTTTTTCAGGGTCTGTCAAAACAAACTGACACATGCACTGATGTAGGTATGAATGACTCTTGTAATTGTTGTTTTATTGTATCCAACATGGCGGCTTTCATGAAACAACTTACCTTCACAACTGTTAATCGTTACTGAGAATAAATGCTGGTTGACCAACACAGGGCTGTTATGGATAATTCTGATAGTTCAATGTAATCAGGCTGTGCTCAGACATATGTTTACACATACCTACTAATGGCTTCTCAGCTGAAGAAGATCTTGTTGTTGGACGCCATTTAATGAGAGCTTTTCCTAATTGAGATGCCAGATTGAAGAAAAAAAACCAAACTCTGCCTTTAAAAAAAATCAAGAAAAAAATCAACATCGCACAAAAGGAGCTAAACACCGCTTTGGACACCGTTATTCAAAACATGGTCGTTATACCTGATGCCAGGTAGCTGTAGCTATCCACAGTCCGTTTTTTTGTTGCGGTTTTACTTTCTGTGGCCTATCTTGCCTGGGGGACGGTATGTGGTTTATTGGGTGAGAGGTCGGCAGTTATAAAGAAGTCAAGAAAGCCATACAACAAAAGATGAGAGAGGCGAAAGAAGCGTGGATATGTGAGCAATGCGCAAACGTCGAAGAGAGACTAAACAGAAATGATGCTAAAGGAGCATACAAGGTGGTCAAAGAACTGGTAACACCAAGACAAAGTAGGAACCTTATGATCCATGATAAAAGCGGCAAGTGCCTTATTGAGGAAAATGACGTGCTGTTCTGAGCTATATAACTATGAAGGGCGAAACAAACCTGAGAAAACATTCCCCCCCAACACCAACAAATATAGAGGATAACCAACTGATAACGAAGGAAGAGGTAATTGCAGCGATAAAGACATTGAGAAGAGGGAAGGCGGCCGGCGTGGACAATATACCAGCAGAGCTCTTACAAGCAGGTGGAGAGGTAGTGGTGGAAGGCTGACACACATCTGCAACAAAATATGGGCGACAGGAAACTGGCCGGACTTATGAACGAAATCAATAGTTATACCGTTACAAAAGTCTGGAAACCTAAAGCTGTGCCAAAATTATAGAACAATAAGCCTCATCAGCCACCCTAGCAAGGTCATGCTTAGATTAATCCTCGACTGATTGAAACCCCAAGCAGAGAACATCATTGCTGAGGAGCAAGCAGGGTTCAGAGAGGGAAGAAGCACTACAGAACAGATATTTAATTTAAGGCTGCTAAGCGAGAAATATCTAGAACAGCAGCAAACACTGTATCGTGTGTTTGTGGATTTTAAGAAGGCGTTTGATAGGGTATGGCATAAAGCGCTTTGGGCAACCATGAGGATGTATAATATCAACGGAAATATTATAACGGTCCTTGAACACCTGTATAACAAGGCGTCTAGCGCAGTTCTTGTGAATGGGAGGCGAGGAGACTGGTTTCGCACATCAGTTGGTGTGAGACACTCTCTCCAACTTTTTTAAATATATTCCTTGAAGGAATTATGAGTTCGGCACTTGGAGTTCACGTTGGTACTGTCAAGATAGGGGGCCGAACGATTACCAACCTTCGTTTTGCAGATGATATCGACGGGTTGGCGGGTTCAGAAGCAGGACTCCAGGAATGGGTCAGAAGGCTCGATGAAACAGCTCTTGACTATGGTATGGAGATAAACGCTGGAAAGACAAAATTAATGACCAACAACGCTACGAGCTTCAACAGCAAGATAAAAGCTAACGGTCAGGAACTCGAAGTGGTTGACCGTTTTAAATATCTTGGGTCGATTGTCAGTGATGAAGGATCAAAATGTGAGGTGTTGGCCAGAATAGCACAGACAATAGCGGCGCTTGCACGGCTGAACAAAATCTGGCAAGATGCACGAAAATCAGATTAATGCGTACACTGGTCCTGTCAATATTCCTCTATGCGTGTGAGACATGGACAGTTACAGCTGACCTTCAACGAAGGATACAGGCCTTGGAGATGATATTTCCGAAAACTTTTAAACGTCACGTACAAAGATCGAGTTACAAACGAGGAAATACGAGATAGAATTACAACAGCAATAGGGCCTTTCGAAGATCTCTTGGCAACTGTCAAAAGAAGGAAACTCACTTTGTACGGTCACATATCGAGATCAAGTGGTCTTGCAAACACAATCCTCCACGGAAAGGTGCATGGCAGACGACGAAGAGGCCGGCCCAAAAAGAGATGGGAGGACAACATAAAAGAATGGACCAGTCTCCGACCAGAAGAGTCACAGACAGCGGCATCTGACAGAGAGGGATGGCGTGGAGTTGTGAGGATGTCTTCATGTGTGCCCCAACAACCTAACCGGTTACGGGATAACCTGACCTGACCTGACCTAAATTGTTGCCCATACAACGGCATTTTTTAATTGTCAGCTGCCAATGGTTCTTGTACGTGCACAGCATGTACACAGGGGCTTCTAATTTTTTTTGTCAATCTCCGATATGACCAGACGATGGCTTCACTTCCCTTGATAGCAGTTCATTTCAGGTGCCATCCCCGCATCGAAGGTCGACTTCAATTGATCTCCGGTGTACTCTATCTCTTGCCGTAATTGTGCAATTTGAGAAACTTTTCCCAGTCCATCTCCTGATGTTATCCACCAACTTAAAGCGTTGTCTGCCTCTCGAACGACTGCCTTCCACTCTACCCAGTATGGGGTCAACAAGGAGGTGTATCTTGTTATATGACCAAAATTACGTAAGTCTAACCCTGATTTCGGTCATTAATTCTCCCCCCCCCCCCTCCCAACGTTTCCAATACTCCAAATTTGTTTTCTTCTTTCCCAGAAATGCGACCCAATCTGCTCTATATATCCACATTTCGAAGGTGTTAATACTCTTTTCCAACTTGTTATTCACTGTCCATGTTTCTTCGCCATAAAGTAGTGACGAGTATACATAACACCTGCCAATTCTCATGTTTAAATTCTGATTTATCTGTTTTGATGTCAGTATGTATCGCATGTTGTCGAGTACCCTTTTGGCCATACCTATTCTCTTTCTGATTTCTTTCTCACAGCTGCCTTCTTCCGTTTTAAAATAAACTAGATAGGAGAAACTCTGTACCTGGTCAAGTAGTTGATCTTTTATTTTAATATACATAGATTGTTTCTTGTCACTTTTCCCCAATTATCTGGGAAATATCAGGGGACGCTTGAAACTTGCGATGACTCGAATTACAATCGTTTGGCGCTTTCATTCTTCGTGAGGTAAGTGCCATACCTTCCAGTTAAATCCATACACGCCATCCATAATCTCTTACTGATTTCCATTTCCAATCTTCAATGTTCCGTGATTATATTTGCAAGTTAGCAGAAGCTTTTACATCTTTATATGGTCATAAGTGCCGTCAGACCTGACTTTGGCAGTTGACACCAGTATAGGTTGCTCTATATTCTTATGTCTTTTCCATCTGTACCTATGTCTTCCAGATACGTTAATGGTTCTTCGTGCTGGGATCTGTCAAAATGCCTTTTTATAGCCAATGAAGCACACACAAATGTTTTTCCCTAAAAATCCAAATAAAATGCAAAACACTACCGCAACAAGTCATATAACAGACTGTCTATAGTGCATTCAGAAACACGCGTCGATCTTGAAAATAATACATCTCAAAGATCATTTAGTTCCGCGTGGCTTATTGTGGTCATGATATTAGGCCTTTCTTTTCTTGACCAACAATCGAGTAGGGGTGATATGGTCAACTTCACACCGGCTACTTCCCAGACTTGTTCTGGCACCATATTTTTTAATATGGATCGACCCCCAGAAGCCGTTTTGATCAGGAAAATACCATTTGGTAATTGAGCCTAGTTTTTGTAGGATCGACGTTACGTCCCTTTTGTGTTCAGTCATAACATGTTGTATTTTAGCTTATTTTAGGTATAAAGAAACGAATGTATCTTCGCTTGTTCTAGCAAGTGACTTAAATGCTATAGTGGGCTCTGATCATGGTCCTTCAGGTCTTGGTAATTTTGGAGTCGACAAAGTCAATAAAATGACCACCGGCTCTTAGAATCATGAACTTTGTGTAACCGACTCCTATTTTCAGACAAAAACCCGGACATTCAGTATCGTGGATACATCCAAGGTCAAAGCGATCTCTTCCGCTGGGTCTGATCCTTGTTAGAAGATCTCTCCTCAAGTATGTGCTCTCGCGCGCTCCTACAGTGCAGCCACCAATCATTCATTGGTTCGCTGTAAAATGAGATAGCAGTCAAGGGAGGTCCACCCCACCAGAATAACAGATTAGCCACGCATGAACACAAGTAGACTGTCGGACCAAGCGTTGATCATGAGATTTATCAATGATTTTGAGGGAACCTATGACTAGAAGAGATCTGAATGTGTGGTGTGTGCAGGACACCGAGGGAATGTGTATGTTCCGGAGTATGTGTATACGCAGATAAATTGAGTGTGTGACGACATGCGAGTATACATTGAACAGATTGAATGTGTAATGTAAAGATCACCTGCCTGAAGGAATCTGAGTAGCAGTGAATGCACAGAATATGATCGTGAAGACGAGTTTGTGAGGAGAGTGTGCAGATAAAGGGAGGGGAGTGTAGCGGCTAGAACTGGGTTGAATGAGAATGGAAGAGTTAACAAAAAGCTAACGCCTAAAACTTCCACTGTAGTTAATATTTATATCAATATATATAATATGTTTACTGTGGTTATGATTATTCTGTTTTGTTGGTATTAATATAATATATCTGTTACCTGCCATTACTGTGCTATTGACTGTGTTGTGTTTCGTGTCATAATGTGGATGTATGTGGTAACATTCTAGATAGATAACTACTCAGCGAATCCCGGACCGCCACAATGTAACAAGAATTTGTTTGGGATTTGCAGATGGAACAAGGTGTCACTACTGGCTACATCAAAGTTCTTGTCACCTGCTACACATATTACACTAGATTTCATGCCACCACAAATGGAGCGAAGGATGTGGCTTTTTATTTTTTTGATCTGCAGACAGGAACTTATGAGAGCCACATATCAAAATATTGACTGAGCAGCGAAGGATACCTGAGAGAACGGAGCAGGGCTATATTTAACCCAGTAAACCACAGGAAATATCAATCTCCCCACCCGTAGCTATTTGTTGACAGAGATATTGAACACCTATGGGTGTGTCCAGAATACAGTGATATCGATACTGTATTATAACACAACATTATGCCGAAGACAGATGTGTCGGACCGAAAGGTGCAAATATCGAAGTCAAACTGTAAACATGTGACACAACGCAAACCCGTTCTCCGGACTACATCCTGCTACTTGCAAAGTCCTGTTCAGGGCTTGGTAGCGGGAGATTGAGAATGAACGCAGAAGAAGATAACACAACATAAAAGTATAACATCAGTGCACATCAAGTCAAAGACTTTTATTTACATCAATTTTAATATAACACAGTGAAAAAAATGATTTAAAACAGACAAGTTTGGTATATGTGTTTCTTCATACGTCAATTTCTTGTATGGATCTCTGATCTCCATACAGGAGAGAAAAGAACAGAACTGCTCAGCCATTTAACAGCTATCTTATTTATCTTCTATTACTTCTAATAGGAGCGGGTAGCCGAATGGTTATTTTTGGAGCACTGGTCTGCCTGGGACTTGCACCAGTTTATGGTTTTCTGCACTAGGGTTCAGTCTCCCAGAAAGACTGGCAGAGTTCCCAATGTTTGATATTGCTGATCCAGTGCCTTGTAAAAGTCTCTGCAGCAAAGAAGTATGACAACACAGATGGCTGGAGGCAGGAGAACATCTGTTAGCACCAGGGTGAGCTGCTCTCATGAGAAGAAATGCATTTATTGTTGAAACTTGAAATAAAAACCAAACAGCATACCTCCACCACTTTTTTCCTGCTCTACCATTATCGTAGTATGAACAATATTGGTCTGCAAGATGTACCCCTCCCATGTACATGCTGTAGTCAAGAACAGGGGTTGGTACTGTGTGCTGTTCGACTCCATGTTTTGTGTGACGACTTGCAACACCGACTGTAGGGTTGCAGTTGGTTGATGTTACATTCACCTGCCTCTTGTCTGTCCACTGTATTGCCACCAGATTATCTTTCTGCTTCATCAGCAACATCCCTTTCTTTGCCTTCGTTTTAACTGGGAATGGTCACCCTTTCCCCATGTGGCTAAATAGCTGTTTGTTTTGTGCTGGATCAAATCCTCGGAAGGAAAATAGTTATGGTAAATGCAGTGATATTTATCAAGGTCATCAGCTACATTATTGTGGTCAACGCTATTCGGCTCATTTTCTTTTTCAGTATAAAATTATGGGGGGCGGCGTGGGCTAGTGGTTAAGTGACACGGCTCACAATCTGAAGGTGCTGGGATTGTTCCCTAATTACAGCACCGGTTGTTACCCCAGGGTAGCAAACCCTTAGAAAAATGCAGGAGGAAGCAGACCCTTACATAAAATGAATGACGTAGTCGGATGCACTGGGATGAAAGGCGCAAAATGAAAACAGTGCAACGCATACCGCCTTGGGGAATAGAGAAATAAGGTGAACACGCACACACAAAAAACCCTAAAATTAAGCTTGTAGCCAGGCTTGGCATCCACAACACACCAGACTTTGATTCCCCATAGGAATGGTTTGCCATGTATGTATTGCTTGAAATAAGAGCCTGTCATTGAAACAACCATGGCTTCATCAACACATATGTCTATCTGGCCTTGTAAACAAAAGAGCAGGCAGCTCTAACCAAATTCAAGAGGCCACACTTTGAGGACGTAATGGTAGTTGAGTGTGCCCCTAGCTGGTTGGTTGGTGTTGCTCATGTGAAAATACTGGTTCATGTTCTCCAACGAAAGATTGTCAGTGGCCCAGTACAATCTGGATATTTCTGGATGCCAAACATCATGTTGATATCCTTTCGTATATCCTCAGCATCCACTGGCTTCCAATGTTTGCTTGCATCTGCTCAGCGTACCAGTTCGTTTGTGTGGCAATCAAATTGAAAAAGGCGTCAGGAATAAACACATTAAAACAGTAAATTGCTGATACTTCTAGGCCAAGACCATGGACAGGGCTGCTAGATTCGGTGAAACTTTCAGTAAATGGTTCACTCCATACATAATGCTCATCAATGATGGATTCAACTTTGGTATCAGAACCTTAAAAATTGCCACCATTATCGTTAACTATAACATCTATATCAGATTGACTTTCTACATCACTTGTATTTATACCATTATTAGGCAGATCTTTCATATCCTGAAGCCATTCGTCAAGAATCTCGAAAGCCATCACAAAAATGAATACGAACTTATAACTTTCCTCGAGGTATCCCTACACATGCCGTTTTGGTTTCAAATAAAACTAGAACATCCATTGAAGCTATTAAAAACACAAAAGTTTCATTTCGTATAAAATATCGTGCTTGTTGAACTGAAATTAAGAGCAAGGGATTCCCTCATGATCATCGTTTATTTCTTGGTTTTTACCTGTGTTCACAAACGAAAATTCCTCAGGCGCTTTTGGCTGGTGCAGGTTGTAAAGGGTTAAACTTGGCAGTCTGTCTCAAGCACTTATCATCAAAATTGAATGCCCCTTTATAGGGTACGACACAAACATGCTGGTTTTCTCCTTATCTGGCAGAGATAGCAGATGAGCAGAACATGGTCTGCGGTTCAATTTATTCTCCAACCACAGGAACATGCACGTGTGTAAAATAAATTGTCTATTTGCTTTTTTTTTCAGACTACAGTGGAGCAATGAACATCTTTGGAGGTTTCTCTTCTGTATCTTCTTAAATTACTACACAGCCCAAAAACACATGTAAGGTTTCTCTTATGTATGGTTTTTTTTATGTTCTCAAACTATCTCACAGCCCAAACAGATGCATCAAATTTATCTCACACATGGGTTTGTTGGTGATGATTCTCAAGAATTTCACGATGAATGAAGGATGCATAACAAACATCAGCCTTGCTAGTTCCCTCTTCAAACATCAGCCTTGCTAGTCCCCTCTTCAATTTGCATTCTTTAGTGCCTTGCTAGATGACTAAACTATAAAAACCAAAACTCCCCCAAGACCCCCCCCCCCCCCCCCCCCCCAATATTATTGTATGTGCTTTCAAGCCATCTGTAAACGAAAGAACAATTTATACAATTTTTAGTTTTCTTTCAGGTGTGTGTCCTTTTGTGTCTTTTCAGACTATTACTCCAAACAAATCCTAAACCACATACATCACACTTGTAATGTTTTTCTCCAGTATGTGTCCTTTTGTGACATTTCAGACTATTGTTACAAAGATATGCTAAACCACACACATCACACTTGTAAGGTTTCTCCCCAGTATGTTTTCTTTTATGTGTTGTTAAATGTCCACACTGTGTGAACTCTAAACCACAAACATCACATTTGTAAGGTTTTTCTCCGGTATGTGTCCTTTTGTGACTTTTCAGACTACTGTTACAAAGATATGCTAAACCACAAACATCACACTTGTAAGGTTTTTCCCCAGTATGTATTCTTTTATGTGTTGTCAAATGCCCACACTGTGTGAACTCTAAACCACATACATCACACTTGTATGGTTTTTCCCCTGTATGTGTCCTTTTGTGACTTTTTAGATTACCATGCCAATAATATGCTAAACCACAAATATCACACTTGTAAGGTTTTTCTCTGGTATGTGTCCTTTTGTGAGTTTTCAGACTACTACTACAAAGACATCCTAAACCACAAATATCACACTTGTAAGGTTTTTCCCCAGTATGTATTCTTTTGTGTCTTTTCAAACGACTACCTCGAACAAATTCTAAACCACAAACATCACACTTGTAAGGTTTCTCTCCTGTATGTATTCTTTTATGTGTTACCAAATTTCCAGAACCTGTAAACTCTAAACTACAAACATCACACTTGTAAGGTTTCTCCCCTGTATGTGTTCTTATGTGGATTTTCAAACTACTACTATGAGAAAATCCTAAACCACAAACATCACACTTATAAGGTTTTTCTCCTGTATGTGTTCTTATATGTATTTTCAAAATACTGTTATTCATAAATTCTAAACTACAAACATCACACTTGTAAAGTTTCTCTCCTGTGTGTATTCTTTTGTGCATTTTAAGATATTTACTTTGTTTAAAGTCTAAGCTACAAACATCACACTTGTAACGTTTCTCTCCTCCATGTACTTTCACGATATGTAAGTCATTCACAAATTTGTAACTCCCATCAGACACGCCAGGATCAGAACTCTTGTCATTCAGCAAGACTGTTCCATCATCTTGTACTTCCTCCTTAACAACATTCTTGGTCTCACAAACATCTGCTGAACTTTCAAGACAGACAGGGGTATTCCCAGACACAACATGTCTAGTTGTTCTTGATTCAGTGTTATTATCAGTTGTCAATACAGCAGCACAGGTACCATCTTTCTTGTACACCATTTCAGTTATGTTGGTCATCTTCTCTTCCTGTGTCACATCTGAAAGTATTTCACATTATCAAACCTGTCAGTCTTGGTCAGTCTACAACATTTTCTTCTTGTATTTGAAAATATTTTAATTTGAAGATTGGATGAGAGGGTTTGCTACAGAAAAGTGTGTCATAAAACTGAGATTAATTATGTGTATCCTGGGAAACAAAGAATAGGGCCACAGAAGAATGAAATGGTCAGATAAGATCCTTAATACGCACACCTGTCTTCCTCTATACCAACATCAGCTCTTACAAATGTTTTCAATTACAACCAGAATCCGTACATATGAATACAAGTCTACTCTTACAAATATTTGTCAAACTTGGTTTTAAAACTATCTAGTTGCTCTAATTATAAACTGATCGCACACAATATTTTCATTCAGTCTGATTTCATGTCACACATAATGCATCTCTTTGAAATTGTTCACATGAATCTGTTATATTGGTGATCATCATAAAGTTTTCATACAACATTATTAGATTAAAATACATACTGTACGTTATGTTGTAATAATACTATAAAAAAAAATTTGATGTAAACTTGTAGTGATACTAAACCTTGTTCTTCATTATAATGGGAACAGTTGTAAATATGTGCACTGAAGACCAAGTCAACCCCAGTATTCCTCTAGCTGTAAGCATCACCCAGGCTAAAGCCCAAACCATTTTTAATACAATGAAGGCTGACAGAGGAGATAAATCAGCAAGAGTTGTTCCACAGATTTAAGGTAACGGCTAATTTACATAATATAAAAGTGTAGAGAGAAGCAGAAAGTGCAGGCACAGCTGATGCAGAAACTTATCCTGCAGAACCAGAGAACAATTAAAGAAGATGGTCATTCAAAGCAATATGTTTTCAATGTAGATGAGACAAAGTCTATTTTGGAAGAAAATACCATCTATGATTATTATTGGAAGAGAAGTGAAATCTATGCCTGGATTCAAATCTGCTAAAGCTATACCAACACTCTAGTTAGGGACTAATGCTGAAAGGAGACAGGCCTCATGGTGGCAATCTACATTCCATTCCTTTATTTAGATGCAACCTTCAAAACCCTCACCATTCACCCAAACCCTTCAAATCCAGAGTTGTCATCATCAATCCCAACAAAAAAGAAACATTAAAAAAAATGTACATTCCCTGAATTTTCTTGAGGGTGAGAGTGAATTGAATACTGAGACGAGGGGACAGAGTGGGCTAGTGGTTAAGTAATACGGCTCCCAACTCAAAGGTGTTGGGGAGTGGTGTGCCGTTAATGGCACAAGGATTCAATTTGCTCTGACAGTTTCGCCATTGTTTGTAATTAATACCAGCATTAGTGGTGTAGATAGTAGCGAAATAACACAGACAGTGTGTAGCTAGTTCTTCGCATTATCGACGTCATCGTGCTGCAAAACTGACTTACTAGGACGACACACGTGGTCTAGGTTCAGCGTTACCTGTACCGTAACAAGGAATTGATTTTCTCAGATGGTGGTAGTTAATACCAACATTTTGTGGTGTAGGAAGTAACAATATAATAGATCCAGTGTGTACCAAGTGATCGGTCAGCAAGATTTCACTGATCGTCATCGATTGTGCTGTGATTTCGCTACATAGTTGACGGTGAATTTGAAGATAGGATTGGTCGGATCTCATTGTTACCAATACAATAATGTGATACCGCAAAAAAAATGGCAGAGACAACTGACCACAAACCGAGTAGAGGACTTGTTAGCCCCGCAGGCAACTCTTCTAGGAGATGGAAAACTCTGATGACAAACCACACATAAGAGTCATCGCGGGAGCTATGGAGATCATGCTCTGATGTCAATGTCTCCAGCAAATGGCACCAAGGAAGGTGGATGCAGACGGAGAGAAAGAAAGAAAAGAGCTGGAAAAAGAACATGTAGAAGAAGGTAACATAGACATGGGTTTAAAAATGTACGTATGGGTACTGGAATTGCCGCAGCACCACCCAACGCGAAGGCATTCTACAAAAATTGGTATATCTTCTTCTTCTTCATCATACGCTGTTTACAGCGATATTTATGTTGCAGTTTTAATTTGTTAGCCTGTGGCTCAGTGCATCCGATTTCAACAGGCGTTTCTGTAGGGTTGACCTCCTTAGCCTTTGACTGTCCCCAGCCTAACTGCAAGGCAGCAATTGTTTTTGGTCAGAGTTGTCTCTCTTAGGAAGTTGTCTTGCAGGACTATCGAGTCTTCCCCACTCGTGTCTATAGGGTTTGGCAATGATATGATGGACTATGTACTAGTTTGTACTATCCCGGAAGAGAGGCAGTCCAGTGTGACTTTGTCCCAGGATCGTCACGTCCTGCCAGAAACGTAGCATTTGCATGTGAGTGAGGTATCTCTTTGCTCCCTTTATTTTCTCGGCTCATCTGCAGTGATGGTACACCTAGCATTCCCCGCCACCCGGGAGGTTGTCACAATAGGGCAGGAGGTGCAATGTCCGCTGGACTGCATCTCTTCTGCGTCCATTGGAATGACTGATAGCAGACAGAGGTAAAGAGCGAGGAAGGAGTGCATTTTACCAGGTGCATTTCTGCGGCTCGACCGGGCCGGGCTGAGACGCAAGCCCCAGCCATGTCGTAGCCTCCCATCACAGCGGTGCTGAGATTTAGGGCGGGATTCTGGCTTAGAGGCGTTCGGCTGTAGTCCCTCAGATGGTAGCTTATCAGCCAAGCACGTGGACCAAATGTCAGCGACCTGTGATTCCTCTCGAAATAGTGCATTTGACCAGGGGACAAGCCTGGTCATTGCACGGAGATGTTGTTCGCCTGGTGCGGACATATCTCATGGTCAAGGGTTGAGTCTCAGCAGTTCGCAGTGAGGTAGCTGATCTACTGCTTAGGACACCCCGACCGAGAACTAAGTCTTCTATAAATGGTTTCATACCTCATCGCCGTATGGGGTGAATATTGAGCAGCTTCCCGCGCGCTTTGATCGCTGACGGCAGAAACCTCATTCTGCGGCTCGACTGGGCGGGGCTGGAGCCCCAGGTCCCCACCATGTCGAAGCCTCCATTTGCAATCGTGCTGAGCTTTTGGGCGGGATTTTGGCTTAGAGGCGTTCGGCCGTAATCCCTCACCTTGTAGCCTCGCGCCGTTGGCTTATCAGAATAGGTATATGATTTTTACATCTTCATGATCCAGTAGAACTGCTTGAAGGAGAATTTTTACCATCAAGTGTCCAGGATACAGGTGCTACAGTAATCCACGCGGGCCTGGCAATGTATAAGAAGCACAAATTTTTCCATACATGGATAGAAACTAGCACCTGTAAAATTGAGAATGTCGAGCTACAAGGGATTGTAGTGACAATCAACCACCAAGAATGGAGAATCTACAATGTATACGCTCACGTAGATCACCTCTTCGAAGACGTAAAGTGGGAGTTTGTCAGATTTGTCACATCAAAGAAGTGAGGAAATGTCACTTAAAATAGGAAAGGGGTCGCCTTGAGCCAGGCATTAGTCCACACAAACCTCACTGTCGTGAATGACCGACGTCCAACTAGACTAGCATCTTGACCGGGGGATACGGAGGGTGTTATTGACCTGGCAATTATATCCAGTGATGTTGCTCCATCCCCACGCTGGGACGTATTAGGGGCACAAGAGAGCGACCATCTGCCATGAGTCATACTTATGGTTGGTTGGTTATTGATCCAGCCGCCTATGGGCTCCTGCCCTTTGGCCCAATGTCATTTACTGGTATCTGCAAGTGTTTGTAGCTGTTGTTTAGTTCCGTACAAAGTGTTCCATTTGTCTGTCCCCGAAGGAAGAAGCTCTTTCCTAATACTACAGCACTGTAGCATGCTTTACTGGGAGTGGGTATGGTGTTGAGGATTAGCCTGTGATCACTTCCAATGTCATCAAGAGCTTGCAGATTGCACGAGCCTATGAAATCAGAGGAACAGATCATCAAATCAGATCGACTGAGAGAGAGGTGGGCCCTGTGCAGCAGCGTTGGGGTAGAGTCTGCATTCTGCAATACAAACAAGTTGGTTGCATCGCAGAGCTCTATGATGAAATTTCCTGTACTGTTATGGTCAGTGTAACCCCAACAAGGTGAGTGTACATTGAAATCCCCTGGAAAGAGTGTTTTGTGATATTGTGTTTCATGCAGATCTGGCAGGTTGCAGGTTGTCTTGTGTGGGGAGGGAGAGGGGGGTTTTCTTTTTCTTCTTCGTTCGTTCTCAATCTCCCACTACCAAACCCTGAAAAGGCTTAAGTAGCAGAATGTAGTCCAGAGAACGGAATGCATTGTGTCATAGTTTACAGCTTGGCTGCGATATTTGCACCTTTCGGTCCAACACATCCGACTTCAGCAAGCATTTTTTGAGTACCGGGTTAGCATTCCCTCCTCGATCCCTTCTCCTTAGCCAGTCTGCCCTGCTGTAACTGTCATCCAGGATCACCACGTGGAGGTGTAGAAGGGTCTTGGCAGCTATGGTTCGCTGGCCCTGATGCTAGCAGTCAGTTATGGGTCGCTAACCACTGCAGCTCATGTGCTGCTCAGCATCTTGATCCCGGGTGTGTTTGTAAATATTGTATATAGTGTACTTTGATCCAGTGTGCCAGATAATGATTTTTTGTATGTCTGTGGAATGGGCTGTTATATGTGTGACATATTCTTGAATGTCATTTCAGATATAGGTAATTATGCCACGGCAGTCAGTGCATAGTTAATGTATCCTGTCAAGCTCAGGTCAGTGTCCTTGTGTAGAGTTTCCTGCAGGAGAGCTACATGAACTCTGTGGCTGTCCAAAACCTTGGCAAGCTCAAGCTTCTTATTTTACAGACCACAAATATTTAACTGTAGAACGTTCAATGAAAGTTTGTTATCTTGTTTTGCACATGCTTCCTCCTAGGTTTTCTTGTGTTAGTATGTTTGCATTTGTTTCCAATAGTCCATTTTTCACCCACTGCAGCCTAGTCACCCACTACAGCCTGGTCACCCACTGCCAGGTGCAGACCTTGATGACCAAACGGTGTCTGAGCTCATTTGTTAAACATTTAAATTTTGTACTTCCCATATTTTGGCATTGTCTGGCTAGTGAGTCTTTGGATTTTCTTCCCACCCCCGGCAGAAGCCAGAAATGTACTGTCCCGACATTAAGTAAATGAGGGGGTACATTAGCAACACTCCAAGTTACCGAAGCCACGGTTGGATTCACTGTGTTCATTCCCCGCCACCAATTGTCTTCTGGTTAGGACGAGTTCTCCTAGGCTCTAGACCTGTAACCAAAAGTTCCAGACAATTGGGTCGTCACGTCTGTGCCTTTACGATTGGGCTCGATTGTCATGGTGCGGCGAATGCAGGTTCTCTTTTCCCATGTCTGTTCAGCATGATGCTGATTCCTTCCTAACCACAGAGGGTGCATGCGTATTGTCCAATAGGAGACCCATTTGTACAGATGGGTTCCTGGCAAGGGCTTAAGAATAAAACTATTTTGTAGTGCCTCATCTACTAAGTTATACTGTAGCACAGTGTTAGTTCTGATAGGTCATGGGAAAAGCCATCAGAGCTTACTCATGCTGGTCGTACTTATACCCAGAGGAAAACACAATAGACACAGGATAGCCAAACAGGTGTTCAGATACACATATAAACAGGATAATGTAGTGATCAAGCTACGTCAGACAATTGGATGCAGGACCACTAGATCACCATTTGTCCAACCAACCTGGTGGACTCAAGCTGTTGATACGACCTGGAGAGAAAAGGAGGCTGCAACAAAGGATTGGCATAAAGCCAGAAAGAGACCTGGTACTACTTTCAACGCGTTGAATGAGGAGGAAGTAAAGCACAAAGCTACCAATTCCTTTAAAGCGAGCGATGGGAGGAGTTCATCACAGGAGTGGGTAATGATAATACCCTCCAGAAGTTCTGGCTTGTGCATCAGAAGATTAATGGAAAGACTACAAGCCAGCTTATCTCCAACATTTAAGACACCACACGAATTCCCCTGAAGACAGACGAAGAAAAGGGTCTAAGTTTTTCAGGTCTCAGTTGATATGTTGCCCAGACGGACAAAGGAGACAGAGATGCCCATCAGGAAATATGAAAAGGCATTTTAGGCGCAGCCATCAGGGAAGAGGCTTATGTAGACCTTATCACCGAGGCAGAGGTCGCAATTAGCTTACGTACCAGCAAAAACACTCCCCCACGTCTCGATGGAGTACAGTATTGCCCCATCAAGCAGTTGGATGAGACAGAGATAAGAAATATGGTGAAGCAGTTCAACCACACTATAGAGAAGTCATCTGTGCCGAAGGACTGGCTTCATAGCTATCTGTGCCCACTGCCTAAACCTGGTAAGGACTCCACGCTTCTCAGCAGCTATAGAATAATCACCATGCAAAATGTATACGGCAAATTGCTCAAGAAAATAGTGGCCAGGAAAATAATGGCCTACCTAGAACGGGAGCAGATTCTACCCGATATGCTGGACAGCTACAGAACAGCGAAGGAGACCTTGGGTAACGCTGGAACTTTCGCGTATGATGTATATGAGGGTTTTCAGTCAAAGCAAGCAAGAAATAGTCGCGGTAGCACTTGACATGGAAGACGCATAAAACCGTGTCGATTTTGGGACTTTTTTTGCATGTCTGAAGCAGTGGGATTTAAACCCGTGGCTGGTTAGTTGAATATCAGCTGCCCTGATGGAAAGAACAGTTGCACTACGCGTGGGATCGTGGACAACCGAACCGAGGCGAATATGTCCGGGACTGCCTCAAGGGTCTCCACTCTAACCGATGCTGGTCAACATCTACACAGTAAAAGTGGCCAATATTCAACCCACAGGGACATCCTAACGTACAGGAGTGGCTCAGACAGGAAAGAGTTGGTCAAAGACATCCAGGAAACATTGCGAGCAATCTCACAATGGTGCGGCGACTCAATCTCCAGGATGAATCCAAACAAGATGTGGTGCTCTTTGAATAATTCCATAGTAACGGTTGTACTCCGGGGCATCACATTTGATGGTTGCGCCATCGACAGGTACGACATGCTGAAATACCTCGGAGTGACTTTTGATCGCAGTCTTTCCTATAACTGCCACGTTGACCACATTGTACAAAGATGTAAGAGAGGACTAGGAGCACTCAAGACGATGGCTGCTGCCGACTTGGAACAACGCCTCCTGTTCAACATATTTCGCCAGGGCGTGTTGTCTGTCATCGATTACGGACTGGGCATCCTAACACTATCAAGAACACAGTGCGAAAGGTTGGAACGCATCCAGAATGAAGGTATGCGTCTGGTTCTGGGCTGTACTAGAGATACGCCGATTGTGATGATGTGGTACATGTTGGGATTGTTATCGGTGACATCCAGACATAAACTGGCACAAGTCAAAGCATGTCACCACAGACACTCGACACCCTCTGCACAGTAGTATCTCAGACATCAAGAGAGGGTCGTCATGGATGGCATAGGCAGAGAAAACAATCAGACATGTCACCCCAGCTGAGACGATAGCCAAAGAGGAAGAATGGATCCAGACTGGTGATAGAAAGATAGAGTACCAGAGAGTCATCATAACCTTAGGCAAGGAATGCAGAGAATGGAGCAACGGGAGAGCAGAGGACGAGGTGAATCAGCTGATAACTGAGAACACGCAGGATAGTGACGTCGTCATATACACCGACGGATCAGTGCTGCGGAGTGGGACATCAGACTGGGGCTTCTCGGCTAGAGTGAGAGCAATGGTCGTTGCCGAGTGCAGTAGGGCATACATGTTAACAACCTCCAGTATGAGAATGGAGATGGAAGCAGTAACCTCGGTGCTGAGATGGATATCTGAGACTTCTTTAACAAGGGGAGTCATCGTGACAGACGTGTAAGCCGTACTTCAGAAGGTACAGAAGAGATGGCTTAGGTACGAGTGGAGAGCCGCTATTGAGGCCTCAAACCAGGCTTTGATATGGATCTACTTTCCTGGTCCTGCTGGGATTCAGCGCAACGAAGGAGATGACATCTTGACTTCACAAGCTCTTGTCATGGGCACGTCAGTGATGGATAGGAATGACATTTTGAAATCAATCAATGACCGCCTGTTAGATGAGGACACTGCATTAGATAAAGTAGCAGCCCACAGGCTGTAAAGTTTCACGTCTGTTCAATTTGTTGTATCATTTACCATTTTTCTCCAATATGGAGTATAGGGCACTACTGCTGGTGGTTTCCAAGCATGTATAATATAATAGCCGTCCATTACAAGCGATGATAACAGCAGCAGTCCCACATAAGCAGTATTTAAGATCAGAGTTGGACACGTGAGTGTCGGTTGTTTTGTATTTCCGCATAGCGCGTGTCTCTGTGCCTCGGAGTCCCTGTGTTCTGCAGCAATGATGGTGTCTTTGATGCTGGTTCAACACCACGCCTGGTGGTCCTGTGCCAGACATTCCCATAAGTTTACATTGATATTGAAGCATGCCAGAGATATTGTGAGGGAGTCATTGAAACCCTTCTGTCTACTGATCAATCGCCGGCCCTCTTTCGACTCACCATACATTAGTTGATTGGGGATGCGGTTATCTAGCATGCACATGATGTGGCCGACACACCTAATCTGGGTCATGTGCAATCATGTGAAGCATAGGTTTTCACTGCACCTGGTCCCTTTATAGGAAGCATGTATCTAATCTTTTGCAGAGGCTGATTATAATGCAATGTTTGTTTTTCCATGAGGAGGTTGCCAGCCCTAAACACAACTCCCCTTTCTTGACCAACTTGGAGGTAACAGTGTTCCTATTTTTGTCCATACTTGGGACCACTCAGGTAGTGTAGATCCTCATTATTACTTCTATTTTCATTTTAGCCTTATCCACTACTAACAATCTAAAATAGGCTTGCATTCAATATCCACATACATGACCAGCTCTTATAAAATATCGGGTCATCTCTTGGCTGAGGAGGCACAAATTCTATGACCTACAAAGTCATCTCTTGGCTGAGGAGGCACAGATTTTATGACCTACAAAGTCATCTCTTGGCTAAGGAGGTACAGATTCTATGACCTACAAAGTCATCTCCTGGCTAATGAGACAGATTCTATGACCTACAAAGTCATCTCTTGGCCAAGGAGGCAGAGATTCTATGACCTACAAAGTCATCTCTTGGCTAAGGAGGCACAGATTCTATGACCTACAAAGTCATCTCTTGGCTAAGGAGGCACAGATATGACCTACAAAGTCATCTCTTGGCTAAGGAGGCACAGATTCTATGACCTACAAAGTAATCTCTTGGCTAAGGAGGCACAGATTCTATGTCCTGCAAAGTCATCTCTTGGCTAAGGAGGCACAGATTCTATGACCTACAAAGTCATCTCTTGGCTATACACGATACTGGTCACGTCATTACATCAGGGGCAAGTACAACATCCCAATCAGGAGTCAGGTATACCATACTGATCAGGTCATTACATCAGGATCAGGTATACCATACTGATCAGATCGTTACATCAGGTACAACATACTGATCAGATCGTTACATCAGGTACAACATACTGATCAGGTTGTTACATCAAGTACAATATACTGATCAGGTTGATACATCAGGTACAACATACTGATCAGGTTGTTACATCAAGTACAACTTACTGATCAGGTCGTTACATAAGGTACAACTTACTGATCAGGTTGTTACATCAGGTAAAACAGAGTAAACATACACATTGTGGGCAATCAACAACAATGGTTAAAGAGCTGCAGCCGGAGTATATACAACCAATGAGTGACAAGAAACATTACACCTTTCGCTGACTAACTGAAGCTCCCTTACCAGTACTGTGACTAACTGAGCCTCCCTTACCAGTACTGTGACTAACTGAAGCTTCCTGACCAGTACTGTGACTGACTAACTGAGCCCCCCTTACCAGTACTGTGACTGACTAACTAAAGCTCCCTTACCAGTACTGTGACTAACTGAACCTCCCTTACCAGTACTGTGACTAACTGAAGCTCCCTTACCAGTACTGTGACTAATTGAAGCTCCCTTACCAGTACTGTGACTAACTAAAGCTACCTTACCAGTACTGTGACTAACTAACTGAAGCTCCCTTACCAGTACTCTGACTGACTAACTGAACCTCCCTTACCAGTACTGTGACTGACTAACTGAAGCTCCCTTACCAGTACTGTGACTGACTAACTGAAGCTCCCTTACCAGTACTGTGACTGACTAACTGAACCTACCCTACCTTACCAGTACTGTGACTGACTGACTGAAGCACCCTTACCAGTACTGTGACTGACTGACTGAAGCACCCTTACCAGTACTGTGACTGACTGACTGAAGCACCCTTACCAGTACTGTGACTGACTAGCTGCAGCAACAATAAAGATCCTCTAAAATACCCACTTTGTTTCTCTCCCATTACCTTCTTCTTCTTCTTGACAGAAGCCAGGCTCCCCAACTTTCTCATCTCCTGGTATTATTGGTCTGTCCATGTTGTCCTCTACCCGAGTCTGAGAGATGAACTCATCAGTCCAGCCATCTTTTGTCTGAGAAACAAATCAATGATCTCATCAGTAACACTCTGACACTGACACAGTCTTAACTAATTGAGGAGCTTCATGGTCACACAAGCGCCAAAATTCAGCTCGGGCAGAATTTCACAGAGAAGTTCTCTACATCATCCGGTGTCCAACAGGGCTGCGTCCTCGCCTCTGCACTTTTCTGCTGCGCCATGGACTGGATGCTCCCAGTCTTCTGCACACAACCCAGGGGTCCTTGTCGGTAACTCCCGGGTAACCAATCTCGTCTATGCTGATGATGTTGTCATACCGGGCTATGATTCTCAGGCCCTGGTAGGCCCCTTAGAGGCACTGGATTGATCGGCTACCCACCTAGGTAACCTCCCAGGCATGTCATAAGAGGTGAGTAAGGAGGTTTGAGTAGGGGACTGGTTACCCTCATCCTGTAGAAAAAGTAGACCTCTACATCCCATGGATGGTGGAAGTGAGGTCACTAAGTCAATCCAAGCCATTATCAAAATGTTTAGTATTTCGGTTGACTACTGTGGCCAATTTTCATTTTGTAACAGATGATTGGTTACGACAAGTGAGAGGCGGATGCTGATTAGATAGCAGCTGGCACTATGACCTGGCCACAAATGGAATCATGTTTTGGAGGGTGTTGTAGAAACACAGAAAGTTCTACCAATAACGTGTCAACCAGTCTCACCATGATAAAAGAAAGGCTCAGCTTTTGGAATATTCAGTAAACTAGAGTATGTACGCATGGTTAGTTCCCCCTTCTTGTCATCATATCTATAAATTCTCATATCTATAAACTCTCTCATATCTTTAAACTCTCTCATATCTACAAGCTCTCTCATATCTATACGCTTGCATACATACAAGCTCTCTCATATCTATAAACTCTCATATCTAGAAGCTCTCTCATATCTATAAACTCTCTCATCTCTACACACTCTCTCATATCTATAAACTCTCTCATATCTATACTCAATACTCTCTCATATCATCATTCCCATACCCCATAATACTGTTCTTGTTTTATCCCCATGACCAGATCAGGGACGTCAGCAATCTCCTTTGTGTCCTCCTGGAGCATAAAACAATTAAAAACATCAACAAACATCAAACAGGTTCTACTACAGACACACACCAAGGTATGCCATGTTCTACCACAGACACACACCAAGGTATGCCATGTTCTACCAGACACACACAAAGGTATGCCATGTTCTACCACAGACACACACCAAGGTATGCCATATTCTACCAGACACACACCAAGGTATGCTATGTTTTACCACAGACACACACGAAGGTATGCCATGTTCTACCACAGACATACACCAAGGTATGCCATGTTCTACCGCAGACACACACCAAGGTATGCCATGTTCTACCACAGACACACACCAAGGTATGTCATGTTCTACCACAGACACACACCAAGGTATGCCATGTTCTACCACAGACACACACCAAGGTATGTCATGTTCTACCACAGACACACACCAAGGTATGCCATGTTCTACCACAGACTGTTTTTTAGCCTTGAGTCTCTCCATGCCATCTTTCTTTCATTTACATAGTCCAACTTTGTGGCTAGCAAACATGACATGTAACTACTAGTGTCACATCTAAACTGTAACCCTGGCTAGCAAACATTTAAAAAATGTATTGTTTGTTTTTGCATTTGCCTTTTTTCTCCATTCCCCAAGGCGGTGTGCATTGCACTGTGGTTTTTATTTTTGTGTAGGGTTCCTCCTGCATTTTCTAAGGGTTTGCTTCCCTGGGGTAACGGCCGGTGCAGTGATGGGGATCGAACCCAGCACGTTCAGTTTGTGAGCCATGTCACTTAACCACTAGCCCATGCCGTCCCCGCTAGCAAACATGACATGTAACTACCAATGTTACATATAGACTGTAGACCAACTTTGTGGCTAAAAAAGTGACATGTAGCCATATGTATCTTATATAGATTGCAGCCTTACTTTATGGCTGACAAAAGACAAATGTAGCCACAAGTATCACAACAAGGCTGCAGCCAAACGTTATGACAAGGAATCACGGAATACAATTAAGTGTATCACAGAATCCACATCTTCACCAAGAGACATTTTGATATCACAGAAATATGGAACATAACTAAGAGTACCACACCCAGACTGTACATGTATGACTTGACACAGAAACATGGAACATAACTAAGAGTACCACACCCAGACTGTACATGTATTACTTGACACAGAAACATGGAACATAACTAAGAGTACCACACCCAGACTGTACATGTATGATTTGACACAGAAACATGGAACATAACTAAGAGTACCACACCCAGACTGTACATGTATGACTTGACACAGAAACATGGAACATAACTAAGAGTACCACACCCAGACTGTACATGTATGATTTGACACAGAAACATAACTAAGAGTACCACACCCAGACTGTACATGCATGACTTGACACAGAAACATAACTGAGAGTACCCCACCCAGACTGTATATGTATGACTTGACACAGAAACATGGAACATAACTAAGAGTACCCCACCCAGACTGTATATGTATGACTTGACACAGAAACAACTGAGTGTTTTCCAACTCCAGATTCAGCAGAATGACATGTGAAAACGAAGCAGAAAGACAAGTCAACAAGGGAAGAAGCAAAGCCTAAACTCTCCCCTCTTCAAGACTAGAGAAGTTTGTGTTACCATGACAAGGGATGTCTGGCTAGCATGACAACCATCAGGGTCTCCCAAGTCAAACTAGAGAAGTTTGTGTGTTACCATGACTACAAGAGCTATGCATGTGGCAGCATAAGGTAACTGCAACAGGGTCTCCCAAACAGTCAAACAGAAGAAATGGTAGGTTGCCATACCAAGCAGACACAAACCTATTGCCCTACAGGTAGACTGGGGACAGTCAAGAGCTAAGGAAGGTAAATCTGGCAGAAACGTATTAACTGGGATGCACTGGGTCAAAGACAAAACAAGTAACTTAAAAGTTATTTATCTAGACTTTGCAAAGGCCTTTGATAGAGTACCTCATCAAAGATTATTTCGAAAGTTAAAATCACATGGAATAGGTGGGGAAGTTGCCAAATGGATTGAAAATTGGTTAACGGGAAGAAGGCAGAGGGTGGGCATAAATAAGGAGTACTCTGAGTGGTGTGAAGTGAAAAGTGGTGTGCCACAGGGCTCGGTTTTGGGACCAATTTTGTTCTTGATATATATAAATGATTTGGACATTGATATGGGATCCATGATTGCAAAATTTGCTGATGAAACCAAACTATGCAGCAGTGTCTCATCTAAAGCGGAAGTGGATATATTGATGTCGGATTTAGATAAAATTCGAGAATGGTCTGTAAGCTGGCAAATGGAGTTTAATGTAAATAAATGTACAGTCATCCACATGGGTAGATCCAATATGGAACATAATTATAGAATGGGAGAAAACAATATTAGAAAGATTGATAAGGAAAGGGACCTAGGGGTTATAATAGATCATACACGAAAGGTGAGTGAGCAAGTTAAGGTAGCAGTGAAAAAGGCAAATGCAATGTTAGGTATGATACAAATAAATATTAAACATAGGAGCAAGGAAGTGATCGTCAAACTGTATAAAGCTTTAGTTAGACCTAGATTGGAGTACTGTGTACAGGTGTGGAGTCCTTATCATAGAGGGGACATAAACATGCTAGAAAGAATACAAAAAAGAGCGACAAAGATGATAGTGGGATTCCAGAATTACAGTTATGAGGAACGACTCAGAAAAACCGGCCTACAGTGTCTCGAAGAGAGAAGAATTCGTGGTGACTTAATACAGGTTTATAAGATGATCAGAGGAATCGATTAATTAGACTTTAACACGTTTTTTAAAAATACAGCCACCTACAATAACACGAGGGCATAGCTACAAGCTGACTAAAGAGAGGTCCAGGTTAGATATTAGGAAATATTTTTTTAGTCAGAGAGTGGTGTCTGCTTGGAATGCATTGCCAGGGGAGGTAGTGGAGGCAGGGACAGTTAATGCATTTAAGAATAAACTGGATGCGCATAGCTTTTAGAGCAAGGTGATGTAAATGTAACTGGTTGTATACAGACTCTGCAGGGTCTTCTAAACCAGTATAAAGACGTTAAGTTAAGTTAAGTTAAAAGCACCGTTGACTTCATGAGATCATGGATGACGAGTCATCAGTATGATATCCATTCTGTGGATTCAAACTAGGGGGTGAAAAGGACAGGGCCCCTGACTCAAAAGGGTCCACCAAATGCTATTGGTGGACACCCTTTTATGTTCTGAGGACTCAAGGTTCGGAGGGAAGCCATTGACCAAACATCAAGAACACTAAAAATACAGCAGTGGAATATGTAGGTAGATCTGAATAAAAAAACGTCCAGCTATTAAGAAGACTACATGAATATCTAATTGATGTGACATGTATTCAAGAGTCCCGTTCAACAGCAAGCAAAGAATTTCAGTTAGACGATACCAGGCTTTCAGATTCGGCCAAGAAGGTGTTCTAATACTTTGGAAAATTCAATTATAAGCACCGAGGTATCAGCACACCATTAATCAGTCACGAATTATAAGAGTTGACAATTCAGTAGATAATCAACATCCGTATTTATAACTTGTATGGCTCACCAAAGGATGATCTACCACCGTAGATTTTCAATCTAAACACCTGACTTTTACGCTTTACTTGAATGAATCATCAATTCCTGCAGTTCTTGTTCACTTTCAACCAGCACAACTGTGCCATCCCCATGTCAGATTATTTATTGATACTCTCACAAATAACGAGTCTCTACCTGTCTTTATCAGACTACCCAAGAAACCTCTTTTACACAGTTCATGTTTCAGAACAACCAACTTTATGCAGTAATTGATACAAACCACAAACATAATTGATACAAACCACAAACATAATTGATACAATCCTATATCTGATGTAGAATTTCTCAAAGTTTCAATTGACAACCCAGAATGTGTATTAAATAAATTAATACAGAATACAGGACAACATAATCTATATCATGCCTGATCAGCTGATCTGGAATCAAAGTAGAAGCCGACTTGAAGATAAATTAAACTAGAGAAACTGAAAACATAATGAAATAGGCCCACATTCAGAACAAATTAGGTGATGGATTATTGTGATACTTGATGTCATTGTGCATTACTGACAAAGGATATGCTGAAATAATGTGACACTTCACGTTGCTTTATGTGGGTGGTCACCGTGACCTAGGCATGACACAAAAATACCAAACAGCTGTACATATATTTATGACAGTCAACAATATTAGCATGTCTTAATTTCATTAACCTCCACTATTAATGAACACATTTGAAGAGACATTCCCATTCATTTTGTCAGAAAACTGACTTTTTCCTGCTTTATATGTCAAATTGTAAAGGTCTAAAATATGTGGACAAAACTAATGATCCCTAACTGGACAGTGATGTCAGTGTTTCCACTGTAGAATATGATAAGAGTCACAACAAAAACTCATCTAATCTTTGATGACAAGAACAATTGTGAACAATCAGTTCAGGTGCCACCTCCACAATGATGGTTGGCTGCAATAGATCTCAAACATAATCTATCTCAAACATAATCTATCTCCTGCTCTGTTGGTGCAATCTGACAATCTTTCCAGTCCATCTCCTCGTGTTATCCAACCACTAATATCCTCTTGGACGACTGCCTCCCCCCTTACCCTCTAGTATGGTGTTCACCAATAATGTATGCCGTGTTAGATCACCAGGATATCTCAAATTTCTAACCAGGATTTCTGACAATCATCGTCTGCATAAAGTTTCTTTGATATAAAAGCTAATTGGTGAATTAAACTTGATTTAGCCTTCATCTGTCCTGGAAATTGAAACTCAAGAGAGAGAACTCAAAGATCAGAATTTATTCAGGAATGGGATGATGTGCGAGGAAAAACCAACACCACAACCAACATTTGGTTGCAGCATGCCCTAACATCACCAACATTTGGTTGCAGCATGCCCTAACATCACCAACATTTGGTTGCAGCATGCCCTAACATCACCACAGGAGTGGACCCACCACAACCAACATTTGGTTGCAGCACGACTTAACATCACCACAGGAGTGGACCCCCCACAACCAACATTTGGTTGCAGCATGCCCTAACATCACCAACATTTGGTTGCAGAATGACTTAACATCACCACAGGAGTGGACCCACCCCAACCAACATTTGATTGCAGCATGACTTAACATCACCAGAGGAATGGACCCATCATAGGTCACGAGGATAAATCAAGAAGAAGAAAAAACACATATACAAACTTCTCCCTCTTGAACAAACCAGAGAGCTATGAGTTAATGCTAAATGAACAAATATCTGCAAGTGGATGAAACACAAAACTCTACCCAGCCTCTTACAGCATACCTGATAAATTACAGGGTAGCTAGTCTGTGCTCCCCATTCTGGCCCAGGTAACACACAGAGAACAAGTCAGACATGACAGGCTGAAAGATGATGCTGATAGACCTGGTAGGGATGTCATACGACAGGTGAATTGCATTTGTTGAAGACCTATTTTGCGCTGGGAGCACGCAGGTGATTGACAGGAAGAACTTAGCACACAAGACTTACTTGATAATCCAACTCCAGCTTTATATCCTCACTCATGATGGGGAGCTGTGTAGTAAAAGTTTCAGGGACCTAGGAGACAACAAAATAATTGATTCATGTCACTTCAATACCCTCCCAAAAACAAATTATTGATTCATATCACTTCAATACCCTCCCAAAAACAAATTATTGATTCATATCACTTCAATACCCTCCCAAAAACAAATTATTGATTCATATCACTTCAATACCCTCCCAAAAACAAATTATTGATTCATATCACTTCAATACCCTCCCAAAAACAAAATAATCGGATCATGTCACTCCAATACCATTCTCACCCCCCCCCCTCCCCCCCAAAAAAAGGTAGCAAGGGTTCCATTGTGGCTACATGGAAATGCCAGCTTCTAGCCAGTTAGTATCATCCACTCAACTGTAGTAGCCAATCTTCTATCATCATTCACTCAACTGTAGTAACCAATGTTCTATCATCATTCACTCAACTGTAGTAGACAATCTTCTATCATCATTCACTCAACTGTAGTAGCCAATCTTCTATCATTATTCACTCAACTGTAGTAGCCAATCTTCTATCATCATTCACTCAACTGTAGTAGCTAACCTCTACTATCTCTAAAGTGTAGACCTGCACTAAGCGTTAGGTGATAGTAGCTCAACAGCTGTACATGTATTGTACACTAGATATCGCCATAATGACTTGACTTAGTCACTCCTCTTCTACCATTGGGTGCACAGGTCTTTTCTTTCTTCTTCTTGTGACTTATATCTTCTACAGAATTGGGTAGCAGGCTCCATTCCCAACACTCATTAGCTGCCTTTTATCACACGCGTGGCAGAATAGTTAAAGTCACAGATTCTTGTAAAATCCACAGAATAACGGGAACAGATGTCAATTTACTGTACAAAGTTAGTTATGCCTTGTTAGTACAAAGGGCTTGGATATAGTGATTCTTCTTCTGTGTTCGTTCTCAATCTTCCGCTACCAAGCCCCGACAAGGGCTTTGCAAGTAGAGGGATGTAATCCACAGAACGGAATGTCTTGTGTTGTAGTCTACAGCTTGACTGCAATATTTGTACCTTTCTGTCCAACACTTTCGTCTTCAGCAGGCATTTTTGAGTATCGGATTAGCGTTTCCTATTCGGTCCCTTCTACTTAGCCAGTCTGCCCTGTTGCAGCCTGTTATCCAGGATCACAGTGTGGAGATGTAGAAGGGTGTTGCAGCTCTGGCCGTGATGCTAGCAGTCGGCTTTGGGTCGCTGACCGCTGCAGCAGCTCATGTGCTGCTCAGCGTCTTGATCCCAGATATAGTGATTGAAAGTCATGTTAACTTTTCCTAGAGCTCTTATTTTGACCCAGTTACACAAGTTGATCAAATAGTCTACACCCTTACAACAACACACACCTTATAATCTGGTTCCTGTTTTATCTGTATTGTTTCCATCGTCTGATTCCAGTCCTCACAGTTTCTCATCACAGCTTCTGTGAGATCACAAATGGCCTCCTACATAAGAGAGAAAGTTCACAGCAATGTTATCACAGCAAGACCTTGCATTCACGTCCAGTTAGGGACCAGAGCTCAGACACAAGTAAGATATGGACTCAATTCAAAACATAGCATTTATACAGCTTGTTAATGCATTTAGGCCAACAACAAAAAAGTACCTGCATTAATAATGTGTCATAAAAAAGTATGCATGCTCAACAGCCCTACTGAAGAACAAGATGGCTCATGGTATGAGTGGAAGTGCCATTTGACTGATCCAATCAGACTCGGAGGTTAGAAGAATGCCCATGGAAGGAGGGTTGTAATTGAAATCTGACATAACAGAATCATTATATGACCTTTTTAGCACTATTTAAACTGAACTCAACAAAAAGTTTGTTATCAGCATTTGTTGAACCAAATGTGCATATAATCATTCAGTCTTCTTCCTTGTACACTTGTGGGCCTCGACTTGAGGTCAGCCTGAAGTTATGTTTCACCATCGAGCTTGTCCTTCACCGATGTACACTTGTGGGCCTCGACTTGAGGTCAGCCTTAAGTTATTTATTTCACCATCGAGCTTGTCCTTCACCGATGTACACTTGTGGGTCTCGATGAGGTCAGCCTGAAGTTATTTGTTTCACCATCGAGTTATGTGTCTCCTCACATCAGCATGCTTCACTCTGCTGTTATGTCTACACCAACATTCCGAGTCAGTACGTCAGCGAGGATGTAAAGTTGCAAGATGAGCTAGATGTGTCTCCTCACATCAGCATGCTTCACTCTGCTGTTATGTCTACACCAACATTCCGAGTCAGTAAGTCAGCGAGGACGTAAAGTTGCAAGATGAGCTAGATGTGTCTCCTCACACCAACACTTGCTCCAGTAATGTCCTGATTAGCTCCTCCATGCCCAGCCAGTAAGTCAGAGAAGATATAAGTAAGCGAGACGAGTGAACATATTAATCCTCATATCAGCATGCTTCTCTATGTTGCCATGTCTACACCAACAATGTCATCAATGAACAAAACAAGTGCCCACAATATTATCTATGGTCGTGACACTACAGTACAGATGATGAATACACTAATTACACAGCCACTAGAGGAAGCAGCATTGTTCACACATCTCAATAAAAGAAAGCTCACAACAGCACATGGCAATATCATCAAATTCAAAAAACAATGACAACCAATTGTATTGCAAAGTATAACAAAATGCAGAGAAACATCAGCAACAAGAACGCTGACAAAGAGACAACAATCCCGCTTTCTCTACACTGGAACGTGTAGCCTAGTAAACAGTGAGTTGGCTAACTAGACTGGGATTACAGCATGCCGGGGCTCGAGTTCACAGACAGAAACAAAATCTGAGTTGTGGTTCATGCCTGGTGTGACCGCTCCTCCAGTTGACCCAGCTATAAATAAATACCTGACTTAGCCCATAAATAGTTATCTTCATCCCCGGCAGCTATTGTTGCAAGTGACCTTTACTTTACACTGTTTGAAAACATACTGCCGGCACATTTATTGGATTCCCTTGAGCTTCAACATGCACATATACTCAGGTGCATTTCATACACATCTCACAATGACATTGGTAACACAGCTGGCCTTCCAAAAAAAAATAAAAGTATAGCCCTAACTATACAAGAAACAATAGGTCTTACCTGGAGACAAGAAAAAATATTACAGAGAAAACTCTTAGAGAAGATGGTGTGTGGCGTGGAGATGGCCTACAAAGAATACAGAGAAAACTCTTAGAGAAGATGGTGTGTGGCGTGGAGATGGTCCTTAATGGACCAGGACAAGCTAGATAACACATGAATGGGTGCATGTTGGATTGAAATAGTTTGTCTGAGATGGTAGACAAAGCCTGAAGACATTATTGACATATATTGAAGATTTGTCAGGGTTTTGTTTCTTGGCTTCTTAGTGACTATGAAGGATCAGGTTTGTATCCTCTCCCCATACCTATTTAAAATGCATGCTGAGGGCATAATGAGGAACGTTAGAGAGGGTAAGAATATAGATGCTGAGGGCATAATGAGGAACGTTAGAGAGGGTAAGAATATAGATGCTGAGGGCATAATGAGGAATGTTAGAGAGGGTAAGAATATAGATGCTGAGGGCATAATGAGGAACGTAAATACAGTGCAATGCACACTGCCTTGGGAAATAAAGAAATGAAGTAAACGCCAAAAAGAAAAACATAAACCAAAAAAATTAAATGATCACATGCAAAACAAGAAGTCAACATAAATTTAAAATTGGGGGTGTGGAAATAAAACAGGTCACGAACTTCAAGTATCTGGGCTCCAGAACTAACAACAATGGCTTCTGTTAAAAGAAATCAAAAGAAGAAATGATGGCAGAATACCAGCAGGAGTCAACACTGATGGCCTCTCTCATGGCCTATCAGAACTAACACCATGCTGCAGTATAACTTAGTAGATGAGGTACTATATAATGAGGATTTTTATTCATAAAACCTTACCAGTAACCCATCTGTACAAATGTTACTCCTATTAGACAATGGGCATGCACCCTCTGTGGTTAGGAAGGAACCAGCACCATGCTGGTTAATGGGATTAACAGAATCATGGACATATGAGGACATTGTAGATAGTGAACTTGAAATAGAGGGATATTCAATGTTAAGAAAAGATAGCGCAGTTGGAGACAAGGATAAGAGAGGTGACATTTTATTATACTGTACAAATTCAAAGAAGATTTATCATGTGGCAACAAAAATGAAAGTGTGTGGGGAGAAATAGAAAGTGGGGGTGAAAAAACAGTTGTCGGAGTATGCTACAAATGTCCATCAAGTCAAAAAGAGGAAGGCGAGTAGCAGATTAGTAGCATAGAAAAGGCAAGGGAAATTATTATTAATGGAGGATTTCAACTTTCCAGAAATAAAATGGGATATGGCAGAAGCACTTGTAGAGTCAAAACCTTTTGTTAAATGCATAACTGACAATTTTTTTATTCAACATGTAGAAGCAGCCACCAGAGGCAAAGACACACTCAACCTAATTTTTACTACACAGGAAAATATGATTGAAAATGTTACTGTTGGAGAACTGTTTGGCTCAAGTGACCATCGAATTATCCATTGGGATCTTATTGCAGGGAAAAAAGTAAACATAAACATGCGAACATACGACTACTCTAAGGCAGATGTTAAGAGGATGAAAGAGGCAGCGAGCCACATAATCTGGAAAGATATTGTCGGAGGAACAGATGTTGAACAGGAGTGGGAGAGTTTTAAAACAGTTCTAGAAACGCTAAAAGAGGAATGTGTTCCATGTAGGGAGGTAAACCCCAAGCGTAAAAAGAGGATAACTGAATTTGTAGTTAAATGTAGAAGAGCTAAAAATAAAGCATGGACAAAATATATAGAGGCAGGTAAATCAAAAGAAACATATGTAAAATATTTGGACAAGCAAAACTTTGTTTAGAAAGTGAATAAAGCAGCAAAAATAGACCACAAAAAAAACTTGCGCATAGGATCAAGACTGACAGTAAAAGCTTCTTCTCTTATGTTAGAAATAAACAAAGAACGGAAGACAAAGTAGGCCCTCTCATAGTCAGCACAGGAAAAATAATAAGTGAGAATAGGGAGGCAGCTAATCTACTCAATCAGTACTTTGGCACAGTCTACACAATAGAAGACTGCTCCAATATCACAGAGCCTATAGATATTTTCCAAAGAGACATGGATACAGTGGGATTAAGATCAATCTGTATTAACAGAGGAAATGGTTTTTAAAAAATTGGAGGGGTTGAAAGTGAATAAATGTCCAGGTCAAGATGGTATTCATCCAAAATTGCTGTTTGAAATTAGAGACCAACTAGCAAAACCATTGGCTATATTATGTTCTCAATCACTTACAAAAGGGATTGTTCCAGGGGATTGAAAAGATGCAGGAGTGATCCCGTTATTCAAAAAAGGCAAAAAATCAGATCCAGCAAATTATAGACCGGTGAGTTTAACAAGCAGTCTGTAAATTGTTTCAGTTAATAATCAAAGAAAACATTGCAATGCATTTAGACAAGTTTAATCTAATCAGAAATAGTCAGCATGGGTTTACTAGAGGGAGAAGGCAGAGAGTGGTTATAAATACGGAGTACACTGAGTGTTGTGAAGTAAAGAGTGGAGTGCCACAGGGTTCAGTTTTAGGACCAATTTTGTTCTTGATATATATATATAAACATTTTGGACATTGATATGGGATTCATGATTGCAAAATTTGCTGATGACACAAAACAATGCAGTAGTGGATATACTGAGGTCGGATTTAGTTAAATTCAAGAATGGTCTGTAAGCTGGCAAATGGAGTTTAATGTAGATAAATGTAGTCATCCACATGGGTAGATCAAATATGGAACATAATTACAGAATGGGCGAGAAAAATATTAGAAAGATAGATAAGGAAAGGGACCTAGGGGTTATAATAGATCATACAGGTAAGGTGAGTGAGCAAGTTCAGATAGCAGTGAAAAAGGAAAATGCAATGTTAGGTATGATAAAAAGAAATATTAAACATAGGAGCAAGGAAGTGATAGTCAAACTGTATAAAGCATTAGTTAGACTTAGATTGGAGTATTGTGTATAGGTGTAGAGTCCTTATCATAGAGGGGATATAAACATTAACGAATTACAGTTATGAGGAAAGACTCAGAAAAACCGGCCTACAGTGTCTAGAAGAGAGAAGAATTCGTGGTGACGTAATACAGGTTTATAAGATAATCAGAGGAATGGATAAATTTGACTATAACAAGTTTTTTTTTAATACAGCCACCCACAAGAACAAGAGGGCATAGCTACAAGCTGACTAAAGAGAGGTTCAGATTAGATATTAGGAAATATATTTTTAGTCAGAGAGTGGTGAATGCTTGGTATGCATTGCCATGGGAGGTAGTGGAGCCAGGGACAGTTAATGCATTTAAGAATAAATTGGATGCATATAGTTTTTAGAGCAAGGTGATGTAAATGAAACTGGTTGTATAAGACTCTGCATCTGCAGAGTATTCTAAACCAGTATAAAGACGTTAAATTGTTAAGTTAAGATAAGTAGCAAAAAACAAACTGCTACACATCTTTAACACAAGCTGGAAACAAGGAACTGTCCCCACAGTGTAGAAGGAATTCAAGAACTATCCCCATTCTTAAACATGGGAAGGACAACATGAAGCCAGGCAGTTACAGACCTATTAGTCTACTCAGCTGTGTGGGGAAACTAATGGAACGAATAGTCAATACTAGAATTACTTGTCATATGTCTGTGACATGTATCTCGCAGGAGATAGAAGATGCATTTCAAGAAAAAAATTAAACACTGGCAGTCTGGATAGACATAGAAAAGCCTTTGATAAAATATGAAAGAGCGGGCTAAAACTCAAACTACTACAAATGGGTGTAACCAACAACATTGGAACAAGTGGAGCAGTGATTATCTAGATAACAGGACATCAAGAGTGGAACTCCAAGGACACCTCAGCAAAAAGATGAAAATGGAACAAGTAATGTGGAATACTCTCACAAATACACATATAGCTAGAAAACAAATGCAAGAGGCCCTAAATAAAATGGACAAATAAATGGCAAATGGCTATAAACAAAACCAAAACCACAGACACAATCTTCTCCTTATCTCCCAAGCCTCAAGAAGTGATCCTGAAAGTAAATGGCCAGATTCTCCCCCTTGACATAAGTCCAACTTATCTGGAAATAACAATGGAACCAAGGTTGACATGGAAAAACCAGATAAAAAAAGCCACCAACAAAGCTGAGAACAGAATGGACATAATGAGAAAGATATCATTCTCAATATGGGGAGCGGACACGGGGACCCTAAAGGGACTGCACACAGGTTTTGTGAGACCAGTGCTAGAATACGGGATAGCAGCGTGGTCCACAGCAACAAAGAATTACTTCCAAAAAAATAAATACAACCCAAAACCACAGTACACGTATCATCACTGGAGTTATGAGAACAACACCAATAAATGCAATGGAGAACATCACACAAAACGAAAGTGTGGAAACGTGCAGTTTAAAAAAACACTCCAGCAGGGGGAGAAGTTCAAATGAAGACCTGATCACCCAATATATGACAGGATAAATCAAATTTCATATAAAAAACAAAAGAACTTGCAAGAGCAGACCAAATAATAAGTTGGACAGTGGTTAGAGATCTAAAACAAACATCCCAAATTCCACCATGGTAAAAAAGCCGTCCCCTGAGATGGTAGAAACCATAGAGGGAATATGAAAAAAGGGAACTGAAGACAGATTTAGAAAGGAAATTTATTACAGAAGAATATCTTAGGAGACTATACCCACCAGAAACATGGACAACACACGTATATACAGACGGCTCATCTAACAAAGCCACATTTAATGGAGGTGGACGGTCTATTACAGACCAAGGAGTGGAAAAAAACAAACTTAAGTATTAACAACGGAAACATACTCTAATAATTTCTGTGCAGAAGCAGAGGCGCTGAAGGTCGCAGCTGAGCTTGTAATTCAAGATAAAGATATTCATCAAGAATACATAGTATTCCTGACTGATGCCATGTCAGTATTAGCAGTGCTAAAACAACACAAAGATGAAGATCTTAAGCAATATATGTTCTCCCTAACACAGCTCTCAGCAGAACACCCAAGATTGGTCATACAGTGGGTTCCATCCCACTGCAATATTGAAGGCAATGAAGCTGCAGACAAACTAGCAAAGTGTGTAGGAGCATCCCCATAAACAGACCTGAGTATCACATATAATGAGGCCAAGACCATAATTAAAGCCAACTTCAGGGTAAAATGGGCTGATCAACACCCCGACATCCGAACAGAAGACAGCTACTATAACTTAACTAGAGAAGAGCAAGTCATCATCTTCAGACTGAGAACTGGGCATAACAGACTCAAGGGTCATCCTTACAACAAAATGAGGATTGAAACAGATGACAAGTGTCCTTGTGGGGAGCATGCCATGTCTGTGGAAACACATCCTACAAAGCTGCACGCTCACGCAGGAAAAGAGAGAACAATACTGGCCTCGCAAGACAGATATGAGACAAAAGCTGTATGGAGATAAAACAGCTTTACAAACAACGGTGTCCTTTGTACACTAACAAAGTGCACTAACTGCCATCGCATAGTTACCTACATCTGAAATGACATACAGGGATATGTCACACATATAACAGCCCATTCCACAGACTTACAGAAAATCAATATCTGGCACACTGGATCAAAATACACTATATACAACCCCCCCCCCCCCCCCCCCCATACGACCTGCAAGAAACACAATATCATAAAACACTCCTTGCAGGTGACTTCAATGGACACTCGTCTCGTCGTCTTGTTGGGGTTACACTGACCACAAGAGTACAGGAACATTTATCGAGGAGCTCTGCAATGCAACTAACTTGTCTATTGCAGAATGCAGACTCTACCCCAACGATTCTGTGCAGGACCCACCTCTCACACAGTCGATCTGATTTGACGATAAATTCATCTGAACTTTTGCAACCTGCAAGTTTTTGATGACATTGAAAGTGATCACAAACCACTTCTACAACCATAAGATCGCCCTCAACAGCATATTTCAAACAGAAAACGTGCTGGAACTACTGAAAAGCAAACTGGCAGTTATTTCAAGAAACATCAGACGATATCCTTATAAACACAACCAACAGTGTTGAAATGCTCAATGAAAAGATTACAAAGGCAATCTTGGAAGCAGCATCACAGTGCATCCCGAGGGGCTGTCGTTAGTCATCTAGACCATTCTGGAATAGAGATGTACAGGGAGCTGTACATGATAGAAAGAATGCAAGAACAGCCCTTGAAACAATGCCATCGCTAGAAGCAAAGGTGCAGTACAACAAAGTGTGTGCCAAATTAAAGCAGACAGTCAGGAAAGCAAAAAGTGAAAAATGAGTAAAAAGTGGAGCAATGAGAAGAACACCAATGGCAGCTTGCGAAATCCACACACCGGTGGAACCCTTTCAAATGCGGACAAATAAGGCGGTTATGGAAGTTAATTTTTAAAATTTTAATTTTTTTGGGGCATTCGCTTTATTTCTATATTCACCAATGCAGTTTTTAATTTGGCGCCTGTCGGCCCAGTGGATCCAACTTCGGCATGCATTTTATGTAAGAGTCTACTTCCACCTGCTTTTTCTAAGGATTTGCTTCCCCGGGGTAATGGCTGGTGCTGTGATGGGGATCAAACCCAGCACTTTCTGGTTGTGAGTCATGTTACTTGACCACTAGCCCACGCTGTCCCCATGGAAGCTTATAAGGAAAGTAGCAGAATGAAATGGGATCATCCCAACAGACTCCTTGTAGACAACTGGCAACCAAAAAGCAGAATTAAACAAAAGTCTGTACTTCACCACGTTAGTGAAATCAAAGACAGATACCATCTACCAGAAAGAAGATAGAGTTACAGAGAGTAGTAAAAGACATACCTCCAAAATCTTTCCTTAAAACTCCAGAAATACAGGCAAAATTAATAGATGATACAACTAAAAATTCAGATCCAAGTACTCTCATTCGAGCAGATCAAAGAACTATTGATGCCTATCCCGATGAATGGATACATGTGTATACTGATGGATCTGCGTTTAAAGCCACCATCAAAGCAGGTTATGGCCTTTATATAAAATACCCGGACGGATAGTCTGATGCTTGATGGGAGGTTTGCTCCAACTATGAAGCCGAGATCACTGCACTTGGAGCCGCTTTGTACCATCTGAGATCACTGCACTTGAAGCTGCTTTGTACCATCTGAGATCACTGCACTTGAAGCCACTTTGTACCATCTGAGATCACTGCACTTGAAGCTGCTTTGTACCATCTGAGATCACTGCACTTGAAGCCACTTTGTACCATCTGAGATCACTGCACTTGAAGCCACTTTGTACCATCTGAGATCACTGCACTTGAAACTGCTTTGTACCAAGAAGATAGTTATTGATGCCTTTCCTTTAAAGTCCCAAAACATTGTTATTTTCACAGATTCAATGTCATCTCTTCAACCATGAATAAATCAGCAGAGGATGATTTCAACATGACAGTGGCGCAGTTCCTTGTCGACTTTGCCAAAGGAGACATCACATTTGCATGATTTCCTAAATTAAATTTGTTCCATGGACAAACTGTAGGTAGATTCTTTTTTTTATAACAACTGTTACAGATACAATTTTCAAAATTATTTGACAACAGATAACTTCCTCCAGATGATGGTGATGTAATCTTGGCTGATTTTGCTCTCTAGGTACATCAAGTATGAATGATGAACTTTAATTAATTTGCAAGTATGTTCCAAGAACCTTCTGCAAGTATACTCTTTATGTGTTACATAGCAATTTTTTAAACTTTTTTTGGTTAGCTCTTTGAGCACATGGCAGTATATCAATCTATGATGCCATGCATTTCCTGTCACTGTTTTATATTTATCATATTACGTGGAAAATATAAACATATAAATATTTCTCAAACAGTCAAAAACATGCAAAAACAAAACAACAATTAACAAAACAGACTTACCCAATAATGACTGTTAATCCATATGTTTTGTTGTCTGTGACACACTTGTCTGTAAATTACATCCATTAATGAATTAAACTGCATATCATACTGTTAAATTTGTGTGATAATTTTTTCTATGTTAAATTGATCAGTTGTGTCCAGATTACAACATGCCAGTTACTCATTCAGAAAAGGATTACAATATGCCAGTGACACAGTTCCTTACTATTTTGTGTGTGTAAATTTGTGTAATAATTTGTTCTGTATACTTATTCTGTGAGCATTTGATTGACATAACAGCATACTCAGAAAAACCGGCCTACAGTGTCTCGAAGAGAGAAGAATTTGTGGTGACTTAATACAGGTTTATAAGATGATCAGAGGAATCAATAAATTAGACTATAACAAGTTTTTTAAAATACAGCCACCTACAATAACACGAGGGCATAGCTACAAGCTGACTAAAGAGAGGTCCAGGTTAGATATTAGGAAATATTTTTTTAGTCAGAGAGTGGTGTCTGCTTGGAATGCATTGCCAGGGGAGGTAGTGGAGGCAGGGACAGTTAATGCATTTAAGAATAAACTGGATGAGCATAGATTTTAGAGCAAGGTGATGTAAATGTAATTGGTTGTATACAGACTCTGCAGGGTCTTCTAATCCAGTATAAAAACGTTAAGTTAAGGCTCCTCTCAAAAAGACGGTCAAAACGATATATCACATGTGGTGTAACCTGAAGAAAAAAGATTTCAATATTATTTTAGTTGCGAATTATGCAAATGAGGTCGCTATTTTTAATATGAATTAGTTCCTGCCTTTTTTAAAAATCATGCAATTACCTTCATCGGATGTAACTTGTTCTTCCGAATAAAACAATGTATGATTTAACAGGCGTTCGTTCAGTCATGACGAGCCGAGATAATCAATATATTGTCCACTCCCCTCTACATTTTGGAATCAACTTTCCTCAAGTCCCTAGTTTATATTTTTCTCTATGTCCCTGTATAGTCCTTTTGCTCATTTTTTTAATTAAAAAAAATTCGTAACTTCCATGGGGGCCGACATAGAAACATGGTTGATATATCACTTGGAAAGCTTTTTCTAGGGCTTTCTAACAGTTGTATTTGTAACGCTGTAGAGTCAATTTGAAAATTGCACTGAATCAGTCACTATCTACTACTAACAATAACAATTAACATTGCATGATTCAATCATGATGATTGCTACACTTCATCCCTGACAACAGTGTCTGTAAGTTGCAGTGTAACACTATTAACAGTGTTACTAGTACTTTTACTTACTACTATAGTACTAGTGTTAGTAATGTTTCCTTTACTTTAACTTTAAAGTACTTTAACTTAGTTCAACTTAACGTTTTTATACTGGTTTAGAAGACTTAACTTTACTGTTTGGCCTTGGGTTCTCACATGCACCAACAAAATTTATTAACTGCTTTCCACTTCAAATGAAGCATATGGTCACTACTACGGCAAACCTGCTGTGTTTTCCGAACATTTGCCTCTCAGTAGTGGTTCAAACTAAAACTGTTTGAGTTTTACTTCTTAGAAATACTACTATTTCTTGAACTACTTGTCTTGTAGTTTTACTACTTGAGTTGGTGTTGAAAAACATGGCGGCGTCCGTGTCAGAACTTACCTTCGCAAGTGGTAATCGTTACTGTGAAAGCTGGGTGGCCAACGCGGGGCTGTTGCAGATATTTCTGATAGTTCAATGTTTAACATGTAAGCATCGCGTGCTTAGTGCAGTTGTTTGTACTCCTAATGGTTTCTGAAATGTATGACTAGCTAATTGTTGGACGCCATTTAATAAGAGCTCTTGATGTGCCAGTTTAAAGTTTTGAAGAAAAAAAGCCAAACATTGCCTCTAAAAAGCCAAGAAAAAGACCAACAAAAGGCGTTTAACATCGCCCTTCCTAGCCAAACATAAATTGTAAGAGCCAAATTAAAGCTTAAAGAGAGCTAAAGCAGCGGCCAGGGCGGAATGGCAGAAGTTAGGATCAATCTGCATACAGCAGGATTAGGATCAATCTGTATTACAGAGGAAATGGTTTTGAAAAAATTGGAGGGGGTGAAAGTGGATAAATGTCCAGGTCAAGATGGTATTCATCCAAAATTGATGTTTGAAATTAGAGACCAAATAGCAAAACCATTGGCTATATTATGTTCTCAATCACTTGCAAAAGGGATTGTTCCACGGGATTGGAAAGATGCAGGAGTGATCCCCTTATTCAAAAAGGGCTAAAAAATCAGATCCAGCAAATTAAAGACCGGGGAGTTTAACGAGCATAGTCTGTAAATTGTTAGAGTCAATAATCAATGAAAATATTGTAATACATTTAGACAAATTTAATCTAATTAGAAATAGTCAGCATGGGTTTACTAGAGGGAGATCGTGCTTAACAAATCTATTAGAATTCATGGAGGAGGTTACCAAAATCATAGATGAAGGGAAGCCAGTGGATGTTAATTATCTGGATTTTGCAAAGGCCTTTGATAGAGTACCTCATGAAAGATTATTTCGAAAGTTAAAATCACATGGAATAGGTGGGGAAGTTGCCAAATGGATTGAAAATTGGTTAACGGGAAGACGGCAAAGGGTGGGTATAAATAAGGAGTACTCTGAGTGGTGTGAAGTGAAAAGTGGAGTGCCACAGGGCTCGGTTTTGGGACCAATTTTATTCTTGATATATATAAATGATTTGGACATAGGTATGGGATCCATTATTGCAAAATTTGCTGATGACACACTACTATGCAGTAGTGTCTCATGTAAAGCAGAAGTGGATATATTGAGGTCGGATTTAGATAAAATTCGAGAATGGTCTGTAAGCTGGCAAATGGAGTTTAATGTAGATAAATGTACAGTCATTCACATGGGTAGATCCAATATGGAACATAATTACAGAATGGGAGAGAACAATATTAGAAAGATAGATAAAGAAAGGGACTTAGGGGTTATAATAGATCATACATGTAAGGTGAGCGAGCAGGTTCAGGTAGCAGTAAAAAAGGCAAATGCAATGTTAGGGATGATAAAAAGAAATATTAAACATAGGAGCAAGGAAGTGATAGTCAAACTGTATAAAGCATTAGTTAGACCTACATTGGAGTACTGTGTACAGGTGTGGAGTCCTTATCAGAAAGGGGATATAGACATGCTGGAGAGAATACAAAAAAGAGCGACAAAGCTGATAGTGGGATTCCAGAATTACAGTTATGAGGAAAGATTTAAAAAAACCGGATTACAGTGTCTGGAAGAGAGAAGAATTCGTGGTGACTTAATACAGGTTTATAAGATGATCAGAGGAATGGATAAGGTAGACTATAACAAGTTTTTAAAAATACAACCACCAACAAGAACAAGAGGGCACAGCTACAAGTTGACTAAAGAAAGGTCCAGATTAGACATTAGGAAGTATTTTTTTTAGCCAGAGTTGTGAATGCTTGAAATGCATTGCCAAGTGAGGTGGTGGAGGCTGGGACGGTTAATGCATTTAAGAATAAATTGGATGCGTACAGCTTCTAGAGCAAGGTGATGTAAATGGAACTGATTGTATACAGACTCTGCAGATTCTTCTAAACCAGAATAAAGACGTTAAGTTAAGTTAAGTTAAGTCATTATGGCAGATTCACAGAAGTCCACTGCTTTCCGCTGTCCCTGTTTTGCCTGTCAGCGTCAGGTTATGAAGAGATCTCTGGAACGAGCTCCACATGTGCATCATCCCCAGTGACATTCCCCATCTCTGATATTTGTGTAATTCACCTTTCTCGTGGTCGGCTTTTGATCTTGAGAACATTGCATCGAAATAAAATAGCATCGCTTGTTGGGGGGTGATGTGTGTTACTTGGCCAATCCATTTTAGTTGCTGTTTTGTTGTCTAAAACTGATGTTGTTCCTACAATGTTGTTCTTGATATAAACAATTTGAACATTCATCTCAGATCCATGATTGCAAAATTCGCTGACACAAAACTGCAATAATGCATCATCTTCAGCAGGGGTGGATATATTGGCTTGGCTTAGCTTCGTTCGTTCTCAATCTCCCGCTACCAAACCCTGAAACGGCTTAAGTAGCAGAATATAGTTCAGAGAACGGAATGCGCTGTCAAAGTTTACAGCTTGACTGCGACATTTGCACCTTTTGGTCCAACACATCCGACTTCAGCAAACATTTTTTGAGTACCGGGTTAGCATTCCCTCTTCAATCCCTTCTCCTTAGTCAGTCTGCCCTGCTGCACCCTGTTATCCAGGATCACTGCATGGAGGTGTAGAAGGGTCTTGGCAGCTCTGGTTCATTGGCCCTGATGCTAGGAGTCAGCTATGGGTCGCTGACCGCTGCAACCCATGCGCTGCTCAGCATCTTGATCCCGGATACATTGAGGTCAAATTTATATAAAATTCAAGAATGGTCTGTAAGCTGGCAAATGGAGTTTAATGTAGATAAATACAGTCATCCACATGGATAGATCCAATATGAAACATAATTACAGAATGGGCGAGAACAATATTAGAAAGATAGAAAACGAAAAGGACCTAGGGCTTATAATAGATCATACAGGTAAAGTGAGTGAGCAAGACCAGGTAGCAATGAGAAAGGCAAATGCAATAGGATAAAAAGAAATATTACACATAGCAGCAAGGGAATGATTGTCAAATTGTATAAATCATTAGTTAGACCTAGATTGGAGTACTGTGTACAGGTTTGGAATCCTTATCATAGAGGGGATATTAATGTGTTGGAAAGGATACAAATAAGAGCGACAAAACTGATAATGAGATTTCAGAATTACAGTGGAAAGACTACAAATACCGGCCTACAATGTCTAGAAAAGAGAAGAATTCGAGGTAACAATACAGGTTTATAAGATATTCAAAGGAAAAGATAAATTAGACTATAACAAGTTGTTTTTTTTCAAAATGCAAACACCTACAAGAACAAGAAGCCATAGTAACAAATTAACTAAAGAAAGGTCCAGATTACATATTAGGAAATATTTGTTTAGTCTGAGAGTAGTGAATGCTTGGAATGCCTTCCAGAAGAATAGATTGGATGCACATAACTTTTAAAGCAAAGGAACGTAAATGAAACTGGTTGTATACAGACTCTGCAGAGTTTTTTAAGACAGTATAAAGACGTTAAGTCTCTTGATGTCTTCGTTTATGGTCTTATATCTTCTTGTTACACCCAATATTCTTCGCAAATATTTAATTTCTGCTGTCATGATTTGACTTTTTCATTTGTTGTTGCTGTCCAGTTATGACATTGGTAGCACGGTGACGAGATGAAAATCGTGTTAGTGATATTTGATAAATGTACTAGAATACAAACTATACAAGAAGATTTGTGAAAAAGAGAAAGTGCCATTGATCAAACTGACCAAGAAAGGACCATAACAGACTGCAATGACTACATAGGAGTCATACTGCTATCAGTAACTATCAAAATATGCAACATAATTATCTAACACAGAATAAAAGAGGAAGTACACAAGAAGCTCAGAGAAGAACAAACAGCATGAGAGATCATGCACATGTCTCCGTGTGTATCATAATGGAACAAAAGATTGAGTGGAATTCATAAATGTATGCAAATTTCATAGGCTATGAGAAGACGTTTGGCAGTATAGATGAATCCATTTGCTGACTGCTGCTGAGGCACAACGGAATATCGAAGAAGTTCATGACACCAATACTGAATCTATAGCAACCAGAGTTTGTATGTAGGGTGTTACATGAAGGAGTACTGACCAATAGTTTTGAGGTACAAACGTGAGTGAGACAAGGATATCTATTGTTACCACTCTCGTTCATGATGGCGATAGACTGGATGTGAAAGATATCAGCGTCAAGGAAAAGAACTGGCATACAGTGGTCAGCTATAGGACCTGAGTCATGCAGATGACTTGGTGCTGCTGTCACACAACCATAGTCAGATGCAAGAAAAACAAAACAAGGTGAGGGAGCATTAAGCCGAATTGGGACTAAATATCAACATGAAGAAAACCAAGCTGTTTATGATGAACACATTAAGCAAAGAGCAAGTCATGGTTGAAGAGACTGGCACTTTCATTTATTCTGGCAGTCCCATTGATACTTCAGGGCTAACAGAGGCAAATGTCAGGGAAAGGCATGCACATCATTCATGTTTCTAAATAATAAATGGAAATCCAGGGAAATAAAGATAACCCAAAATTAAGATTGCTTAAATGGAATATAAAGTCAGTACTCCTGTACAACAGAAACTCGGAAAACAATGACAAAACTCGTCGTTAGCCAATAAATGTCTTCGGGGCATAATGGATAGAGACTTGCAAGAGATGGTGACAACCAAGACCTATCTAAAAGACGCCAACAACAACAAGTGGAGCAACAAATCAAACGCAGAAAATGGGATTGGAAAGGACACACGCTACGGAATGCATTCTTAAACGTGGCCAATGTTGCCCCAACATGACAGTCACAGGGGACGAGGAAGAGAGGTAGATCAAGAAACACTTAGAAAAGAGGACTGTGAAAATGAACTTCGGTTCCCAGAGAAAGGCAGAAAGGGCAGCTCAAGATCGAACTTGCTGGAAGGGGGTGGGGGATTGTCAATGGTCTACGCTCCAAGGTTAAAGGTGTATCGTGCTGTGGTGTTATCCACTCTGCTGCATGCCGGTGAGATATGGACAGTGAATATCAGACAACTCAATCGTTTGAACTTGAACTGTTTACGTAGGCTGCTCCTGATCTGCTGGTAGGACAAGGGGCCTAGCTTTGAGATCCTTGGCAAAACTAACATCTTGAGCCTCCATACACTTCCGAGAATAGCTCAGCTAGGGTGGACTGGACACATTGTATGCATGCCAGATGGGCACATCCATAAGCAGCTGTTATACGATGAGTTCACAGCAGGCAGACGCTTCCAGAAAGGTGGTGGGGGAAAAAGAGCAATGGATGGTGTTGATGATGATGATACTACTACTTAGTCGCTCCTCTTCTAACTACCGTGAGGTGATGATACTACTACTACTTAGTCGCTCCTCTTCTACCTACCGTGAGGTGATGATGATACTACTACTACTTAGTCGCTCCTCTTCTACCTACCGTGAGGTGATGATGATACTACTACTACTTAGTCGCTCCTCTTCTACCTACCGTGAGGTGTAGAGGTGATGATGATGATACTTGTAATCCTGGTATTCAAACAGGTTTTGTATAACTGCTGCCAGGTAGCCATAGCTATCCACAGTACGTTTTATTTTTGTTTGCTGCGTTTTTACTTCCCGAGGCTTACCTGTCCATAGGAATTTCATGCTCTTCCACTCTAGAATCAAATGCAGGTACTTTGCGCACCTTCAGCCAAGTCTACAAGAAGCTACATTCAACAAACAGATGGTCGTTAAGCCGATGAACACCGACTACAGCTCAGTGAATGCACATAAGACTGCTGCACAAAGAGAGAACGACAAATTTACGGTAAAAAGGTTTTTGGTTTTGTAAATAGGAAAACAGCATCCTTGAAAACCATCACCGTCGAGAAAATAAGAGACAAAGAAAAGCAGATGTAGTGATGTGTCCATTATTATTCTGAGCTCAATGCGTGTGACAATAGCATCTCTCACAGCCCGTGGCGCTTTCAAATGCTTCTCAGTATGGACGAGCAAGGCATCGAACCATCTCTACAAGATCACAATTAAATCATTGACAGTTTGGCTTCTGAGAGAGGCAGCGACGACATCACATCTGAGAGAACAGTAGGCAGCGACGACATCACATCTGAGAGAACAGTAGGCAGCGACGACATCACATCTGAGAGAACAGTAGGCAGCGACGACATCACATCTGAGAAAACAGTAGGCAGCGACGACATCACATCTGAGAGAACAGTAGGCAGCGAGGACATCACATCTGAGAAAACAGTAGGCAGCGACGACATCACATCTGAGAGAACAGTAGGCAGCGACGACATCACATCTCATTTGATTAAGGGCTGTAAGAGTGAACTCTTGTAACCATTATATATGATATTATGTCAGTGCTGGAAAGAGACCATTACACCTCTAACGTAACTTAGCGTCTTTATACTGATTTAGAAGACTCATCAGAGTCTGTATACAACCAGTTACATTTGCATTACTCTGCTCTAAAAGCTATGCACATCCAATCTCTGGATATGAGAGATGGACAGACTAATATCTATCACGGCGTGCCTCTGTTTACTGTTCTATGAAAAGTCTTCGCCAAACTCATTTCTTATCACGGCTACAATAATTTAGGGTGTATATCAAGAGTCGCAGTTTGGATTCAGGTCTGACAGATCAACGATCATGTTGATTTATTTTCTCTTTGATAACTTCAGAAACAGCAACAAGAGTAGAAGGAGCCCTTTCATATCGCCGTCATTGACCCGACAAATGCATTTGATCTGGTTAGCATGAATACACTCTTTAAAAGCATCTCTAAAATAGGTTGCCCAAGCAAACTTACAACTACAGTGAGAGGGCAGATGGCAAGAGACAACAACAATGTCACACTATCAGACGTAACAAAAATTGCAAATGATGGCCTCTCAAATCCTATTTCAGGTCAGGTAGTCCCGTAACCAGTGAGGTCATTAGGGCACACATGAAGACATCCTCACAACCCCACACCACCCTTCCCTGTCAGCGGTCGCTGCCTGTGCCTTTTGGTCCATTTGAGATTGGTCCATTCTTTGATGTTGTCCTACCACCTCTTTTTGGAACGGCCTCTTCGTCGTCTGCCTTGCACCTTTCCGTGGAGGATAAAATTGGCAAGACCATTTGATCTCGATATGTGATTGTACCAAGGGAGTTTCATTCTTTTCACAGTTGCCAGGAGGTCTTTAAAAGACCCTATTGCTGTTGTAATTCTATCTCGTATTTCCTCATTTGTAACTCGATCTTTGTACACAACCAATAACCTTTTCACCATCGTACATTTGTCTGATGTTCCCTGTTTGCGCAGGAGTTCCAGATTAAATATTTTAAAATATTTATTTTAGACAAAGAGTGGTGAATACTTGGAATGCATTGCTACAAGAAGTAGTGGAAGCAGGGACAATTAATGAATTTAAGAATAGGTTGGATGCGCATAGCTTTTAGAGCGAGGTAGTGTAAATGAAACTGTCTGTATACACACTCTTCAGAGTCTTGTAAACCAGTATAAAGAAGATAAGATATTGACAAAGAAATCCTGGATTAAATGTGAGGACCATGTAGGGAATGAGGAAGATAATTATTGGCAGAAAGATGGATTGCGATTCATTCAGCTGACAAAAGTTATCAATCTCTTTGATTCGTCCAATTCTGAATACGGTGAGTACGTTATACGTTTTCATCATCGGTTATTATATAACAAAACGGGGACGGCGTGGCCTAGTGGTTAAGTGACACGGCTCACAATCCGAAGGTGTTGGGTTCGATCCCCATCACAGCACCGGCTGTTACCCCGGAGAAGCAAACCCTTAGGAAATGCAGGAGGAAGCAGACCCTTACATAAAATGCATGCTGAAGTCGGATGCACTGGGCTGACAGGCGCAAAAATAAAAACACAGTGCAACGCACACTGCCTTTCTTCGATGTGTCATGTTTCGTTTAAACATACCCATCAATGCATTAGCCTTTTTCACAGCTACCTGGACTTGCTCTCGCCCCTTACACGGATGATCTATTATAACACCTAGGTCCCTGTACTTTTCTATCTGTCTAATATTGTTTACTCCCATCATGCAATTATGTTTCATATTTGATTAGGTATGACCTTGACAGACTGAAAGATCCACTAACCATGGAAGTGTTTCATGATTGCCTGAGGAACAATCTTAACCTAGCAGCAAGCACTGACCCAGATACAGAACACCAGGATGTACAGTCTATGTTAGAAGCCTTCAACACTATACTGAAGGATATGGCAGAGAATATACTGGGAAGGTACAAACGGAGGTCTAAATCCTGGGTCTCGGAACATAAATTACTACTATGTGACACTAGAAGAGCTCTCAAAAATGAGAAAACCATGTCACCCGAGGGGGAAAATGCACATAGATACATAATGGTATCAATGATCAATGCCGAAGTTGAACAGTGGCTTTAGTCTTTAGGACAGCAACTGTACCTTGTCGGATTCATTTCTATGGCCCTTTCTTCTACAGATTTTAGTATGCCTGAGCCTTCCAAATTATTAAGTAGGTGTGGTTTGTTATTTCTGTTGTTATCTGCTTTCTTGTGTGTCACTAGTTTACGGGAAAGGTTTCGCGAGTAAATCCTAAGGAAGAATCTGCATCTCGTACTAACTCCGGTCATCTGGCAACCCGATTAAGGTAGCTGGGAACGAGAGACAGTTGGGCAAAGCTTTACCACTTTAATCTCTTCAAGCATAAGTTATTGCATCAGACGAATGTGCGAGAAAATTAAGGTTTTTATTTTCGGTTCCTGGGTCGTTTCTTTCTTGTCTCACCTGTCCACTTACATCATTAGGAGGTACACTCTTCTTTCTTGTCTCACCTGTCCACTTACATCATTAGGAGGTACACTCTTCTTCTCTCATCTCACCTGTCCACTTACATCGTTAGGAGATACGCTCTTCTTTTTGTCTCATCTCACCTGTCCACTTACATCGTTAGGAGGTACATTTTTCTTTCTTGTCTCACCTGTCCCCTTACATCGTTAGGAGGTACACTCTTCTTGTCTCATCTCACCTGTCCACTCTTCTTTTTGTCTCATCTCACCTGTCTACGTACATCATTAGGAGGTTCACTCTTCTTTCTTGTCTCATCTCACCTGTCCATTCTTCTTTCTTGTCTCATCTCACCTGTCCACTTACATCATTAGGAGGTTCACTCTTCTTTCTTGTCTCATCTCACCTGTCCACTTACATCATTAGGAGGTTCACTCTTCTTTCTTGTCTCATCTCACCTGTCCATTCTTCTTTCTTGTCTCATCTCACCTGTCTACGTACATCATTAGGAGGTACATTCTTCTTTCTTGTCTCATCTCACCTGTCCACTTACATCATTAGGAGGTTCACTCTTCTTTCTTGTCTCATCAACTGTCCAGTAATGTTATTAGGATGTGTGGCAAGATTGTTTCTTTAATAGCATCAATCCATCTTTCTCTTGTAAACTTTTGGAAAAGAATTGAATCATTGTGTCCTTCCAAGCATGTCATAAAAGGTGACATATAAAGGTTGTGCATGTAGCTAGCAACATCATCATGTAAATCTTTAAGACATGAAACCACTACTACAAGTGCTTAGATAAAACCTCCTGTTAGGGAGCCAGTGGAGGTAAAAGATGAATACTGATGATCCAGGAAAGGATGTATGATATATCGTAGTATACAGTTAGGCTGCAATTTCTCCATTTTTGGCCACTAAATGTATTCTTTTAGCCAGGTTGTACAGATGCACGGCCGCCACTTAGAAGCAAAAAAGGGACATTGACAGCTCTGGTTCACCTACCCTGACACAAGAAGACAATGATTTCTAGCTAACCGTTATCATCTCGTTCCGTGTGTCTTCAACCTAACGAGACAGTGACTTCAGCACTGAGGTGACTGTGAGATCTCATTCAGTGTGATCGTTGTGCTTTGGAAGCTACATAAGGGATGGCTAAGAATAACATACATAGAGGTCTCAAACCTGCAGGGATCTGCTCTTCTGGTCATGCAGGCATTTAGGACAATGAAAACAGTTGTTATCTTTGCTTTGAAAGCCCCCTTTGTGTGGACTTAGATATGGTTATGGAAATCAAACAAAAACTGACTTAATGATGAATTGGAACTGATAAATTGGCAATCTGCAGAGCTAGATATAAAAATATAAGGAAAAATAAAGCAAACAAAAATTGTAAATAGGCATGGTCAGATACCGCAGAGACGAAAGCACAAATGAAACCTTTGTTACAACAAATAGGCCTTCATCAGGGACAACGTACAACAACAATAATGAGCTAGCAAATCAAAGAAGGAAAGAATACATACATGGGGGATGTCAACAAATAAGGGGAAAATAGTGTACTTAACTAAGAGAACGTCACATCACTTCTCAGGTTGGATGCCTAATACCAAATGGCAGACAAGGTCAGATAAAGTGGCAAGTACGAAATGAGAAACGGCCGGATAAGCCGATAGCGCCCAAATACGGAAAAGACCAAATGGTGATATAGGTGGAGTGAAAAGAGGAAGGCAAATGGATAGCAGCCAGTATGAGATGAGAATTTAAGAAATCGTATGGAAGATATTTTTAATGCCGTGTGGTTGGAACCAACCCATGCTGGACATCAATCCGTTCTCAAGGACAAATCGATGACGTTGTCAGAGAAGCAAGCAACTACGCCTGTGACACAAACATCAGCCCTACCCTGGAACCCAGGACCATTGAAATGGCAAAATGTAGACAGAGCAGCGAAGGATATATTTAACCCTGTAAATCACAGGATACATCAGTCTTCATACTCTTAGCTATTTGCTGATAGAGATAAGCATATACAAGTCTGTCCAGAGTACAGTGATATTGATAGTGTATAAAGTTATATAATCAATACATATAAAGTAACACAAAAGTGTAACATCACAGAACAAAGAGTGGAAGACTTTTATTTACATAAATGTTAACAAAAACATCCGAAAAAAAAACATGATTTAAAACAGACAAGTTTGGTATTTGTGTCTCTTCATACCCCCTTTCCCTGTATGGAGATCTGATCCCCTATCTGGGGAGGAAAGAGCAGGACTACTCTACCATTTTATATGCTATCTTATTTATCTTCTATTATCTCTAATCTCAGCACACAAAAAAAGAAAATCAATTATTCAGTTTTATTCCTTTGTGTCATGTGAATTATTTTGTTCTGGAGCTTTCTATGAAACTCAGGAGAGTCTGCCCACACTTTTAGCCTGTGTGAATGACCTTAAGTGAAAGTCTCTGTCAAACGGGGGCATTCGTATTGGCGTTAGAGGTGAAATTCTTGGATCGCCGCAAGACGAGATACTGCGAAAGCATTTGTCAAGAATGTTTTCATTAATCAAGAACGAAAGTCAGAGGCGCGAAGACGATCAGATACCGTCGTAGTTCTGACCATAAACGATGCCGACTAGCGATCCGCAGGAGTTGCTTCGATGACTCTGCGGGCAGCTTCCGGGAAACCAAAGTGTTTGGGTTCCGGGGGAAGTATGGTTGCAAAGCTGAAACTTAAAGGAATTGACGGAAGGGCACCACCAGGAGTGGAGCCTGCGGCTTAATTTGACATGCCGAGACCACTCTTCTGGGGTCTAATATGGAACTTGTGCTGGATTTAGACCCCCAGAAATCTGGGGTTATGCCCCCTGTGGCCCGGTTAGGTCTGCATCCAGTGCTCTGAAAAAGGAATTGACGGAAGAGCACTATCAGGAGTGGAGCCTGAGACCTAAATTAACTTAACACGCCAATACTGCAGAATGACTATCAAAAAGTACACCTTCGTGGGGTCTAATAGAGAACATGTGCTGGAATTAGACCCTCGAAAATCTGGGGCTACCCTCTAAGAAACTTGATTGTCTCGCTAAGGGAATTGACGGAAGGGCACCACCAGGTGTGGAACCTGCGGCTTAATTTGACTGAACACGCCAATACTGTAGAACAACTGACAAATCGAGAGCACTGCCGCTTGGGTCTAATAATGAACGTACGCTGGTATTAGACTCACGGATGACAAGTCAGCTCTCAAACACTCAAATGAAAGAACGCCACGGAAATCGTGTTTAACTCCGCAGAAACCGCAGATTTCAAATACCTGGTCATTGAAAAACAAAAGCCCTCAATAAATTCGTCTGACCAAATAGTGAACGGGTGCTGGAAATAGATCATCTGAAGACAGGTCAGTTTTACCCTACAAATGACAGGGCGTTGCTACGGAAAACCAGCTCAAATCGAGAGGAGCCGCAGACACTTTGGTTCACGTACCAGGCTGATAAGCCAAGGGCGCGAGGCTACCATGTGGGGGATTACGGCCGAACCCTTGTAAGCCGCAATCCCGCCCAAAATCTCAGCACCACTGCAATGGGAGGCTTCTACATGCTCGGGACCTGGGGCTTGCGCCCCAGCCCTATCAGGTAGAGCCACAGTAAGAGGTCCTTGTCGTCCGCCAATCAAAGCCGGCGGAAAACTGCTTGATACTCACCCTATACGGCGACGGGGTGCGAAAACACCAACCAAAGACTTAGTACCTGGTCGGGGTGTCGAAAACAGTAGAGCAGCCACCTCACTGTGAACTGTCAAGACTCAACCACTGACCATGAGAGTTGTCCGCACATCAGGCGAACAACATCTCCGTGACATTACCAGGCTTGTCCCCTGGCTGAATGCACTCCGGCTACGATATCTACCTCTGTACGTTATCAGCCATATAACTATCATACTGGACGCAGAAGAGATGCAGACCAGCGGACATTGCACACCTGCCCCACTGTGTCAACACCCCAGGTGGCGGGGAATGCTAGGCGTACCATCCCTGCATAGAAGCCAAGAAAATAAAGGGAAAAAGAGATACCCCACTCACATGCAAATGCTACGTTTCTGGCAGGACGTGACGATCCTGGGATACAGACACACTGGACTGCCTCTCTTCCGGGTAAACCAGTCCATCTCATATATCATCACATATCATCATTGCACCCTATAGACACGAGTAGTGAAGACTCGATAGTCTGGTAAGACAACTTCCATAAGAGAGAAAACTCTGATCATAAACAACTGCTGCCTTGCAGATAGGCTGGGGACAGCCAAAGGCTAAGGAGGGCATCCCTACAGAAACGCCTGTTGAAATCGGATGCACGGGGCCGCAAGCCTAACAAAACAGTGCAACGTAAATCACAGTATGATGGCAGTACAACCTATTCGAAAAACGCATGGCGCTCATCCTGCGGAGTCCCGCCAGGCAGCGACAGTGCCGGGCCCCACGCCTCGAAGGGGCCCACCCTTGACTACTGGTGGTCACCCACCCATGTGTCGTGGAGTCAAGGCACATGGCTATGGGGCAACCTCTATTGGCCAAAACCTCAAGACCCTCAAAATACTACAGTGGAATGCGGAGGGAGTCATTAACAAAAAACTTTCCCTAACACACCACCTGCATGAAGGTAAGATTGACGTGGCATGTATCCAGGAAACGCACCTCAACAATAACCATAAATTCTCAATCAGAGGATATCAGACCTTCCGTCTAGATAGAGAAGGCCACAAAGGAGGGGTCCTGATACTGACCAGAAACTGCATACCGAGTAGCGCGGTATCTGTCAATCACACCGGACAAGCAGAAATTGTAGGAGTGGACATAATGGCTCAAGAGACGAAGCTCCGTATTTTCAATCTGTACGGACCACCAAACAGAGACCTATCGCTCTCGAGTATGGAGGTCAGAGACTCCAACTGCATAGTAGTTGGAGATTTCAACAGCCACTCGGAGAGATGGGGATACTCTGACACAGACAGCAGAGGTGACGAAGTGGAAGATTGGGAGATAGATGCAAATCTCTCCCTAATCAATAGGCCGGAGGATAGCCCTAGCTTCTACTCAAGAACATGGCATACCACCTCGACTCCAGATTTGGCCTTCTCCACACAGGACATACACCATAAAATAGACCGCCAGGTGCTAAACCAACTGGCAGGTAGCGACCACAGGCCGATCAGGCTAACCATTGACATGGAAGTAGGCCCACAGGAAACAAAACCGCTCCCACGTTGGAATTACAAACGAGCCGACTGGGACAGATTTGCAATCCTGACAGATGGGCTGTGTGAAACCATCAACACACGAAACACCAAAATGAAGCCCATGGTAGAGAGCCTAAGCAAGGCAATAATGCAAGCCGCCACTGAAACCATCCCAAGAGAAGCTAGGAAAAACTATAAGCCCTACTGGAATGATGAGTTGCAGAAAGTGGAAGATGCAGTAACAAATGCTAGGAACATGGCAGAGCGAGAAAAATCCATGGAGGCAAACATCGCCCTCAAAGCCGCAGCGGCGAAATACAAACACACGCTCAAGCAAACAGCAAGAGAAAGCTGGAAAAATAAAACGGAAAGTCTAAACCTGGACAAAGACGGGAACAAGCTATGGAAGCTAGTCAGAGCCATGAACGACGAAACCCCGTCAAATAAACAAATTACTATCAAGCAGGGCGAGAACTTGATCACAGGTAAGAAAGCCGCAAACGCCTTTGTCGATCACTATGCCAGAGCAAACCACATCGAGGTCCCTGCAGATAAGCATGCAGACATTAGCGAAGAGCTAACGGGACACGAAAACATAAATACGGCTCATGAAGAGCACATGATGGCCAAACTAACAATGCGCGAAATGGAAGAGGCTATGAGAATGCTAAAGAAAAGGAAATCTCCCGGAAAAGACGGGATAACAAACGAAATGCTGATGGGGCTGGGCCAAACAGCGAAGAGGAAACTACTATCAGTCCTGAACCAAAGCTGGAAAAGGGGTATTGTACCCCAGGCGTGGAAAGACGCAATACTGGTACCAGTACCAAAAACAGGAAAGGATAAAACAGATCCAAATGGATACAGGCCCATCAGCCTACTGAGCTGTGTCGGCAAGCTGATGGAACGGATGATAAACACCAGACTGATGTGGCATCTGGAAGAAAAACGAATACTAATTTCACAGCAAGCCGGCTTTAGACAGCACAGATCCACTGAGGACCAGGTCATCCTCATAGCCCAGGAGATAGAAGATGCCTACCAGGCACAGAAACACACAGTAGCTGTTTGGGTGGATCTGGAAAAGGCATTTGACAAAGTCTGGAAGGACGGACTTAGAGTCAAGCTAAGAAGAAGTGATGTCTGTGGGAAGATGTACAAGTGGATCAACCACTACCTCAAACAAAGAACGGCCAGAGTCCAAGTACAAGGGCAGATGAGCAAAAAGGTGACACTCGAGCAGGGAGTACCCCAAGGGGGAGTATTGTCACCCACACTCTTCCTGGTATATATAAACGATATTACAGAGAATATACCAAGAAGAGTCCATAGCTCAATGTTTGCAGACGATCTGGCTATGTGGACCTCTGAAAAGAATCTCACCATAGCAAGAAATCAGATGCAGACGGCCCTAACATCGTTGGAAGAGTGGGCGAACTCATGGCTGGTCAAAATAAACGAGGAGAAAACCACGTGCACAATATTCTCGCTTTCATTAAAACCCCAAAGTACCAAATTAAGTCTAAATGGCAAAATCCTGCAGCCAAACGACAACCCAACCTATCTGGGAGTCACATTTGATCGGCGCATGACATGGAAAAGTCAGATTGAGAGAAACCGAATGAAAGCCAGAGAAAGAATGGCAATCATGAGGAAACTTGCTGGCACAAGCTAGGGAGCAGACGAAGGCATACTAAAGAAACTGTACACTGGAAGAGTGAGACCAGTTCTCGAGTATGGCATTGCGGCATGGACAACAGCAGCAAAGGCGAACTTCGATAAAGTTAACAAACTTCAAAACCAAGCCATGAGAATTATAACAGGTGGCATGAAGTCAACGCCAATTGTAGAACTTGAAAAGATTACAAAACTGCAATCCATGACCGATAGAAGAGACTGCAGAGCCCAGCTGCAGTCAGAGAAACTCCGAAGACTGACGGACCACCCAATGTACCAGAGACTAAACAATTTGGGAAATGGGAAACTAAAGCGGAGAAACTTTGCAGAAATAGCCAAAGCAAAGATGCACGAAGATCCCATAAACGCACTAACAACACCAAAACCCATCACTACTGTACGAAAACCTACCTGGAGGCAGGATATATTTCCAGAGGTGGTAGAAAATATACCAGGTATTGCAAACAAAAAACTGCCAGACTGAAAAAGAAAGGAGAGACACTACCCTAAGCTTCATAACGAAAAGCTACCCAAGCATGGACTGGACCCATGCATACACCGACGGTTCTGTAACAAACACTACACAGAACGGAGGGGCAGGAGCATTCCTGAACCTACCAAATGGCAAAAAAATAACACTGTCATTCGCTACTGGTAAGTACACAAGCAATTTCAGAGCGGAGGCAGAGGCACTGAGGGCGGCAGTGGAAGAAATGGTGACACACAGTGAAAATGAGAGCCATATAGTCCTGCTGACAGATGCTCTCGCCGTAGTCACAGCGCTAAAAAGCCAGAAAAACACTGAGCTTAATGACTTAAGAGCAGCACTCTGCAAACTGTGCCAGCAGTCCGCACCAAAAAGGGTAGTGGTACAGTGGGTCCCGTCACACTGCAACATCCAAGGCAACGAGGAGGCAGATAGACTGGCAAAAGAAGGTGCAAGACTACCACAAACAGATACCAGTATGACGTACGAAGAGTCAAAACGGCTTATCAAAGCCAGATACATGACCAAATGGGAAACCGAACATACTGGTTACACCAAAAACGATGCCTATTACCAGTTGAACCGAAGAGAGCAGGTAGTTGTCTTCAGACTTCGCACTGGCCACAACAGACTGAGGTACCACCTATTCAACAAATTGAAGATAGGGTGTACCGACGAATGCCCGTGCGGTACTGGTAAAATGACCACTGAACATCTGCTGCAGAACTGCCCGACATACGAGGATCAGAGAGAGCAGATGTGGCCATTACCAGTGGAACTGCAAGACAAGCTCTATGGCAGTGGCGAGAGCCTCAGGATGACCGCCGCTTTTCTCGAAAAAATAATGGTTACTGTCTGACTGTGTACGCAGAAGAAGAAGAAGAAGAAAGTCTCTGTCACAATCTTCATGGAGGGTGGGCTGACTGGGCACGATACAGGATTCTTCATCTGGAGACATATGGGTTCAGACCCCAGCATGAACTCATTTTTTTCTTGGTTCATTTTGTCAATAACCACAGGTCATGAATACTGTCGTAGCTGGGAGTGGTGTGAAGGATGAGATCTCAATTCTTCCAAACGCTGGTAGAGTATGTACAACACATGGCATCTCCTGGTCTACTCATACTAACAGGAGTAACGGGCTAATCTCTGGCACACTAAGACAAGAATGATTGGGTAGTTGAAGCCTGTCAGCCGTATGTGGTCATACAAACCAAACTATGACTGGGAAATTCCTGCTACCACGTAGATAGTCTGAAGCCTGTCAGCCGTAGGTGGTCATACAAACTAAACCATGACTGGGAAATTCCTGCTACCACGTAGATAGTCTGAAGCCTGTCAGCCGTATGTGGTCATACAAACCAAACTATGACTTGGAAATTCCTGCTACCATGTAGATAGTTGAAGCCTGTCAGCCGTATGTGGTCATACAAACCAAACTATGACTGGGAAATTCCTGCTACCACGTAGATAGTTGAAGCCTGTCAGCCGTAGGTGGTCATACAAACCAAACTATGACTGGGAAATTCCTGCTACCACGTAGATAGTTGAAGCCTGTCAGCCGTAGGTGGTCATACAAACCAAACTATGACTGGGAAATTCCTGCTACCACGTAGATAGTTGAAGCCTGTCAGCCGTAGGTGGTCATACAAACCAAACTATGACTGGGAAATTCCTGCTACCACGTAGATAGTTGAAGCCTGTCAGCCGTAGGTGGTCATACAAACCAAACTATGACTGGGAAATTCCTGCTACCACGTAGATAGTCTGAAGCCTGTCAGCCGTATGTGGTCATACAAACCAAACTATGACTGGGAAATTCCTGCTACCACGTAGATAGTTGAAGCCTGTCAGCCGTAGGTGGTCATACAAACCAAACTATGACGGAAATTCCTGCTACCACGTAGATAGTTGAAGCCTGTCAGCCGTATGTGGTCATACAAACCAAACTATGACTGGGAAATTCTTGCTATCACATAGATAGTTGAAGCCTGTCAGCCGTAGGTGGTCATACAAACCAAACTATGACTGGGAAATTCCTGCTACCACGTAGATAGTTGAAGCCTGTCAGCCGTAGGTGGTCATACAAACCAAACTATGACTGGGAAATTCCTGCTACCACGTAGATAGTTGAAGCCTGTCAACTGTAGGTGGTCATACAAACCAAACTATGACTGGGAAATTCCTGCTACCACGTAGATAGTTGAAGCCTGTCAACCGTAGGTGGTCATCTTTCTAGGTTGCTGTTCTTCGCTGAAGCTTCTGGTGCTGACTTCATCATTCTTGGCCAATTTTCTCTGGTAGCGGGCTAATGGATCTTCTTGTTTCTGCTGGCTTCTATCTCACTGGCAAGGTTTCTGTAACATTCAGTTTTCAGGAACATGACGTGGACAAGAGGTCATGGTCAGTATATTTCATGTATTTTCCCCGAGATGAGGTGGGCTATTGGTCAGCATGTTTCACCTGACCTTGAGATGAGGTGGGGTATTGGTCAGCATATTTCACCTGACCCTGACATACTTTTTGTGGCTTCATAATGTATATATGACAAAGCAAAATATGACTGGGAAATTGCTGCTACCATGTAGGTAGTCCGGTGACAATCACAGACTAGACACAGCAAACCAGAACACAAAGACTTGCCACCTCTATTTCCTCCTTAAGCTTGGCAGTCTATCTCAACCACCTCTATTTTCTCCTTAAGTTTGACAATCTATCTCAACCATCTCTATTTCCTCCTTAAGCTTGACAATCTACCTCAACCACCTCTCGTCGAAATAGAATGTCCCTTTAGTGGGTAGGAGACAAACATGCTGGTCCTCGCCTTATCTGGTGGAGCTAGCAGATGAGAACATGGCCTACTGTTCAGTTTCTTCTCCAACCATAGGAACATGCCTGTGTGTAAAATTGTCTATTTATTGAACAGTAATTTCAGATTACAGTGGAGCAATGAAAGCATTTGAAACTTCATCTTGAAGGTTTCTCTTCTGTATGGCTGATGTATATTCTCCCCACAGTCCAAACACACGTGTAATGTTTTACATTCCGTATGTTCTCCACACAGTCCTAACACGTATAAGTTTTCTTTTCTGTATGGCTAATGTATGTCCACAAACTAGCCCACAGTCAAACCACAATTATTTGATTGATCGCATACAAGTGTTTATTGGTGCTGATTCTCAAGATTTCCACGATAAATGAAGGATACACAACAAACTTTGCTCTATTAGTCTCTTTTTCAACATGCAATCTTTAGTGTCTTGTCAGATAACTATGATGCATAAATGTCAAACATCACATTTGCAATGCTCCTGCTATTGTGTGTGTTCTTTTGTGCACTTTCAAACCATCAGCATCTGCAAACCCCACAAAACACTTTACACAATTGTAATATTTCTCTCCTGTGTGTGTCATTTTGTGCTTTTTCAGACTACTACTGCAAACAAATCCTAAACCACAAACATAACACTTATAAGGTTTTTCTCCGGTATGTGTCCTTTTGTGACTTATCAGACTACTGCTCCATACAAATCCTAAACCACAAACATTACATTTGTAAGGTTTTTCTCCGGTATGTATTCTTTTATGTGTTATCAAATTTCCACGAAGTGGAAACTCTAAACTACAAACATCACACTTGTAAGGCTTCTCTCCTGTATGTGTTATTTTGTGTCTTTTCAAAGTACTACCTCTAGCAAATCCTAAACCACAAACATCACACTTATAAGGCTTCTCTCCTGTATGTATTCTTTTGTGTGTTTCAAAATTACCCCACTCTGCAAACTTTAAACTACATACATCACACTTGAAAGGTTTCTCTCCTGCATGTTTTATTTTATGTCTTTTCAAACTGCTACTTCCAACAAATCCTAAACCACAAACATCACACTTGTAAGGCTTCTCTCCTGTATGTATTCTTTTATGGGTTATCATATTTCCACGATGTGTAAACTCTAAACCGCAAACATCACACTTGTATGGTTTTTCTCCTGTGTGTGTTCTTATGTGGATTTTTAAACTACTGCTCCGAGTACATCCTAAACCACAAACATCACACTTATAAGGTTTCTCTCCAGTGTGTATTCTTTTGTGCATTTTAAGACGTCCACATTGTCTAAACTCTAAACTACAAACATCACACTTGTAAGGTTTCTCTCCTCCATGCACTTTCACAATTTGTAAATCATTCACAAATCTATAACTCCCATCCTCTTGTACTTCCTCCTTAACAACATTCTGTGTCTCACAAATATCTGCTGAACTTTCAAGACAGACAACGGAATCCCCAGACACAACATGTCCAGCTGTATTTGATTCAGCGTTATTGTCAGTTGTCAATACAGCAGCACAGGTACCATCTTTCTTGTACACCATTTCAGTTATGTTGGTCATCTTCTCTTTCTGTGTCACATCTGAAAGTATATCCCATTATCAAATCTTTCAGTCTTAGCCAGTCTACAACATTCTCTTCTTGTATTTGAAAATATTCTAATTTGAAGATGGGATGAGAAGGCTTGATACAGAAAAGTGTGCAATAAAAGTGAGATTAATTATGCATATCTTGGAGAACAAAGAATAGGACTACTGGAAGCATGAAATGGTCAGATATCACTAATGTGTGCAGCAGTACCAACATACACTCTTATAAACATCAGTTACAAATTCAAGCCCTCTCTTACAAATATAGTTACCAAAAAAGTTTTAAATCTATGACATGAAGTATTCATAATGTAAATATTTAGATTAGTATGAAGCTTTAAATTTCATTAATGCGGAATGGAATATATCACACACACATACCATCCTGTCTTATATGCTGAAGTCTCAATAGGATATGTTTGTATATCAAAATAATAGTCCACATGCATGACCATTGGTCTGATTCTAAATTACTTCTCAGGTATTGAAGTCCAACTTTCTTTACATTAAATCAGTCAACTTTGAAACCTTACCACATTCTTAAAAGTTTACCTATTGGAAAATACTGTATGGGAGACAACAGCTTGCGTATGTACGAACTGTTGACTATCTTGTAAGTGAGGTTAACATCTAAAACTCTGTAAACTAAATGGTAGAACACAGCGCATGTGTTTAGAAGCCAGTATTGACCCAAACAAATGGAAATGGATGTCTTCTGGGTGGCCGCTACTGGGCATACAAGCTTCACAAGGGTTACGGAAAGGGCCAATTTACATAATATATAAGTTTAGGGAGAAGTAGCAAGTGTAGCTACAGAAACTTATCCTGCAGAACTTGAACACATTCTAGATGATGATGAATATACAAAAAAACAGATTGTCAACATAAACGAGGTGGGTCTATTGTGAATGAAAATGCAGTCTAAGACTTTTATTAAGAGAAGTGAAACTTATGCCTGGATTCAATGTGTAAAAGATAGACTAACACTCTTATCAGCGTCTAATGCAGAAAGAAGACAGGCATTTGGTGGCACAGAAAGAAGACAGGCATTTGGTGGCACAGAAAGAAGACAGGCATTTGGTGGCACAGAAAGAAGACAGGCATTTGGTGGCACAGAAAGAAGACAGGCATTTGGTGGCACAGAAAGAAGACAGGCATTTGGTGGCACAGAAAGAAGTTGACGATTACTTCCTTGCTTGTAGAGGTCAAACCTAATCCTTCAAACCTAATCCTTCAAACCCAGAGTATTTACCTTCAGACCATGTCAAATTGCTATCAAAGGTTCCCTGCTACCAACAAAAAATATGTACATTCCCTTTGTACATTTTCCTTTGAAGATGAGGTTGAATTGAATGCTTTAAACTTTCTTTCAGACACCCAAATGACCAACATTCTATACAACACTATTCATCCTGCACTTTTATAAGAGCCAAATTATTGAAAAGTCAGATTGAGCTTTTCTTCATATTGATTTAACCTTGACCCACATTTGTCAGTGATATACAGTTCATTATTTATGCATTTTCTAGATAAAAAAACAAGGCTAAAATTCTGCTTTACAAACAAATGCACTTTGCGAATATGTTTTGATCCCTATTTGTATAAATGGAAGACTACTGTGTATCCACCTACTTTTTCTGTCCCCTTGTGTCGTTAAGATTAGATATTAGGTCCAGATTGGATTTTAGGAAATATTTTTTTAGTCAGAGAGTGGTGAATGCTTCGAATGCATTGCCATGGGAGGTAGTGGAGGCAGGAACAGTTAATGCATTTAAGAATAAATTGGATGCGCATAGCTTTTAGAGCAAGGTGATGTAAATGAAACTGGTTGTATGCAGACTCTGCAAAGTCTTCTAAACCAGTATAAAGACGTTAAGTTAAGTGCAGTGGAGAGCTGAATTCCCCTTTCTTTGGTTAAAGTGTGTTGAGTCTAGGTCATTGCAAGCTGATGTTAGAATTTCTGTTAAGTCATCTATCCATCTGCCAAGTGATCTTTATTTGGTCTTATAACAAGATCTGGTATCAAGATGCAGAGAAGTGCATGAGCTGCAGTGGTCAGTGATCCAGAGCTGACTGCCAGCGCCAAGACCCTTCTACACATTCACGTAATGATCCTGGATAACATGCTGCAACAGGGCAGACTAGCTAAGGAGAAAGGTTTGAAGAGGGAAGGCTAAGCCAGTACCCAAAAATACCTATGTCAGATGTGTCGGACCGAAAGACACAAATATTGCAGTAAAGCTATAAACTACGACACAATGCATTCCGTTCTTCGGAATTGTATGTCCTTTTCAGGGCTTGGTAGTGAGAGTTAGAGAACAAACGACAAAAAAGAACGACGAAGCAGAAGAATAACCAGATTTGTTTGTCTTTGTTATGCTGCAGTAGCATGAGATTCTCATGAGATGACTCAACTATTTGATGTCTATGTGTTCAACAACAGTTGCAGTTCTCATGTCCTCAGTTTCATTTCTCATTCTATCTCGTCTGGTGACACGCCCTTTCCAGTTCAGGAAAGTATACATCGATACTGCAGAAAACATCTGTTTCCTTCTGATTCAGTTGCATTCTGTATATTTCATCGATGTTTCGTCATTTAGCTTTTCAGACCAATTTTATATATTTTTTGGGTATCTAGTACATGTGCAGCTTTCACTTAATGTAGAGTTATGTGCGCCAGTTTGGTATTTATGAATGTGCTGAATTTTCAAAAATGTCCCTGTTTTCATGATCAAAATATAATTTTAATGGGCGAGAAATGACTTATCAGAGGTCAATAAACATGCACCTGGATTACACATGGATAACCAATACAAGTCCAATTCAGATTTGGACTGGGACACAGAAGAAAGGTGACTGGGGTATTGCTATTGAAGGATTAATGAGGATATTCAGCATCTGTGGTAATTACAAACCATTTTTATGGCACCACATTTTCAACTCCACTTGAATAAAATTGACTGTTCATTTTTATACATACATCTTCAATTTTAATACTTCATGTTATAGATTATTTAATTATGTGTCGTAAAATCTTTAGATTGTATTTTTAGCTTAATTTATTTGATGTTAAATAACTTTATTTTGCAGAACAAAATATTTTACATACGAGGTTATGGCTTTTGTTGTGGACTGTGAGATACAAATCAGCAAAATGGGATCATCCTGAAAAGAGTTCATGACTTTTCTAATGTGCAACTGTTGGACTAATGCAGACAAACAAATGTGAATGGGGAGGTGAGGAGGAAATGCTGATGTTGAGTAATACACATTCAAGAAACCAGCCATTACAAGGCAGTCTATGTTTTGGAGTAAGAGCTATAAAAGTGGACTAAAGATATCAAGAAACGAGCTCAAGATAGATACAATCTGACGAGAGAAGAAAGCAGGACTTGGTTCGCATTTACAGGGTTAAGAAATAAGACATTTTGCTCATTCAATTATCGAGCTAAGAAATAAAGGACATTTGCTCATTCATTTATAGGGCTAAGAAATAAAGGACATTTGCCCATTCATTTATAGGGCTAAGAAATAAAGGACATTTGCACATTCATTTATAGGGCTAAGAAATAAAGGACATTTGCCCATTCATTTATAGGGCTAGAAATAAAGGACATTTGCCCATTCATTTATAGGGCTAGAAATAAAGGACATTTGCCCATTCATTTATTGGCTAAGAAATAATGGAATTGACAGTGGTCCTATTTTGTCCATCTTTGACACCACTCAGACAAAAAAGTTAAGCTTGGATCCAATATCCACATTTCATTCGCATACATGACGAGTCTTATCAAATATTCTTACTATGGAAGCACATATTCCATGACCTACAAAATCATCTCTTGACTATAGAAGTACAAATTCAATGACCTACAAAGTCATCTCTTGACTATAGAAGCACAGATTCCATGACCTACAAAATCATCTCTTGACTATAGAAGCACAAATTCAATGACCTACAAAATCATCTCTTGACTATAGAAGCACAAATTCAATGACCTACAAAGTCATCTCTTGACTATAGAAGCACAGATTCCATGACCTACAAAATCATCTCTTGACTATAGAAGCACAAATTCAATGACCTACAAAGTCATCTCTTGACTATAGAAGCACAGATTCCATGACCTACAAAATCATCTCTTGACTATAGAAGCACAAATTCAATGACCTACAAAGTCATCTCTTGACTATAGAAGCACAGATTCCATGACCTACAAAATCATCTCTTGACTATAGAAGCACAAATTCAATGACCTACAAAGTCATCTCTTGACTATAGAAGCACAGATTCCATGACCTACAAAATCATCTCTTGACTATAGAAGCACAAATTCAATGACCTAAAAAGTCATCTTTTGACTATAGAAGCACATATTCCATGATTCACAAAGTCATCTCTAGACTATAGAAGCAAAAATTCAATGACCTACAAAGTTATCCCTTAACTATAGGAGCACAGATTCCATAACCTACAAAATCACAGCTTTACAAGAATGCAACCATCATAACAGTTAAAGACATGCAGCAAGAGTGTCTCCAGCCAATGAGTGAAATGAGCCTTTACACCCTTTGCCATTTGCTAAGAGAGACTGAGCACCTATGGGTGTGTCTGGAGTGCAGTGAAGTCTAACCGTTAGGAGCAGAACAGAAGATTTGTGAGATGGAGAGTACCCACATCAAATAATGTGGCCTGGGATGAAGTGTTAGAAACTTGACGGACTGAAGTCTCAACCTTTGTCAGGTGGGGTGGCCAGTTACTTTCTTTGCGACCATGTCTTCGCTAACTAAGTATTGTATCAATTTACAGCTGGGTAAACTGCAGTTGATCCTCTACGCATCAATACTGAGGTGACATACAAGCTTTGTTACCAGCACTGTGACTGACTAACTGCAGCTCCCTTGCCAGTACTGTGGTGACTAGCTGCAGCAACAATAAAATTCCTCTAAAATACCCACTTTGTTTCTCTCCCATTACCTTCTTCTTCTTCTTGACAGAAGCCAGGCTCCCCAACTTTCTCATCTCCTGGTATTATTGGTCTGTCCATGTTGTCCTCTACCCGAGTCTGAGAGATGAACTCATCAGTCCAGCCATCTTTTGTCTGAGAAACAAAGGATCTTGTTAGTAAAACTCTCAAGTTTCACCCAACATGAAAAATATGAACCTCTAAATTCCCACCATGAAACAAAACATCAACTATTGTTATAGTATTTTACATTTGCATTGAATGTCTGTACCAGAGAAGAGGGGCTAGGACAGTGGAGTGTCCTTAGTGTCCCCTACTGCCCATCATGTGAGAGACATTTGAGGAGGGGAGGGTGGAGTGGTGGCTGATCACGTGCCCTACCACGCATATTGTAAGTGATGGCTGAGAAGTGTTGTGCATGAGGCTGGTGATCTTATCGTGTTGAACAAAGTACCACCATCACAACCAAAGTACATAGAAAAGATGATATCAAAAGAGGCTTATCAGGCCAGAAAGGCAAACTCATCATTTATGTCAAGTGAATTATTAATGTTTCAAGTTTGATGTAAAATTTTATCCTTTTTTTAAATTGTGTGTTCGCCTTATTTCTCTATTCCCCAGGGCGGTGCGCGCTGCACTAGGATTTTTATTTTGCGCCTGTCAGCCCAGTGCATCCGACTAGGGCATGCATTTCATGTAAGGGTCTGCTTCCTCCTGCATTTTCTAAGGGTCTGCTTCCCTGAGGTAACGGCCAGTGCTGTGATGGGGATCGAATCCAGCACCTTCAGATTGTGAGCCGTGTCCCTTATCCACTAGCCCACGCCGTCCTCTTAAAAGCTGTTTCAATAAATGAGTTACAGATTTTTCTTTGAGGAACATAGTCATGTCATGTGGACATGTAAATTATGGGATGGACTAGGGCTGACATTATGCACAATGTCATTGAAAAGTGCTTGTGTGCAACTTGGTCTGAATGGTGAGCAAATACACTGTAACCTCCCACGCATGTCATAAAAGGTGAGTAAGGAGAATTGAGTAGGGGACTGGCTACCTCCATCATGTAGAAACTATGAGCCAAAGAGAAATAAGACCCCTACATACCATGTATGGTGAAAGTGAGGCCACTAACTCAAACCAAGCCATTATCAAAATGTTTAGTGTGTCAGTGGACTACATTAGCTGGAGCTGTTCTTATTTGACACTTTGCTATCAATAATTGGCTCACACTTCTGAGATGATTGGATAGCAGTTGGCACTATCACCTAATTACAATGGAATCATGTTTTGGAGGTCGTTAACATAGAAACTTCAAACAAAAACATGTAAAAACAGTTACTTCAAACAAAAACATGTAAAAATAGTTACTTCAAACAAAAACATGTAAAAACAGTAACTTCAAACAAAAGCATGTAAAAACAGTAACTTCAAACAAAAGCATGTAAAAACAGTAACTTGAACCAATGAAGTGTGAAACAAGAGAAACTCCTACCAGTCGTCACATGACATACCACCATTCTCATACCTCATAATGATGTTCTTCTTTTATCTCCATGCTCAGATCAGGGATGCTAACAATATCTTTTCTATCCTCCTGAAATATAAAACAATAAAACCATCATTAAATAATACAACAGTTGAGCTCTCTCTATATCATGTTTCTGTTAAGTTCATCTCAAGCCTTCGTCTTGGATGGTTGAGATCAAATTTGGTATTGTTTGACTTGTCCCCATTTGCTGATTTTCTGTGGCTTGAAGTTACGGGTGAATGAGATGGCTGGTCACATGATCAACCTTCCTTAATAGCTGTCCATCGTTGTCGATGAGGACCGCCGACATCATCCTTGTCACAGATTTCCCTGTTGGGTGTGGGTGCACATGTGGCTGAACAGGCCAATGCGGGCACGAAAACATCTGCTACATATCGGGCACACGAGGTTTGTAGAAGGGGATGGTGTTCCCGCTGTTCGGGATTTCCGGGTCTTGCGTCTGTTCTGGGCTTTCACAACACGGTCGTCTTCGCCAGTAGCTACACCCGATTTGACTGCGCTTCTCCAGTCAGATCTGTTTTGCGCAAGACATTCCCAGGTGTTGATGTCTATCTGGCAACTTTTCAGTGAGTCCTTCAGACCGTCTTTAAAACGTTTCTTTGGGCGCCCTCTCTCTCTCAGCTCGCCATAGAGAAGCTTCTTTGAGAGCCGCTCTTCTGACATACGGACGAGGTGTCCGGCCCATCCTAGTCGTGCTTTTTCTAGCAGTGCATGGATGCTGGGCATGTTAGCCCTCGAGAGAACCTTGATGTCAGTGACACGATCTTGCTATCGAATGTGGAATATTCTCCTCAGGCAACCTGTATGGAAGTGGTTTAACCTCCTTGCATGTCCAGAGTATACAGTCCAGCTTTCGCAAGCGTATAGTAGGGTTGGAATGATGATTGCACGGTAGACTTTGAGTTTGGTCTTGACGCTGATGCCACGACGTGCCCAGACCATCGAGCGCATTCTACCAAAGGATGTGCTGGCCTTTGCTATTCTGCTTGCCACCTCATCGTCTAGGCTGACAGATCTCGACAGCGTGCTGCCCAGATATGTGAATTTGTCTACGGCAAGCCTGGTTGGTACATGACCTCTGTTTTTTTGGGATTTATGGTCAGACCAAAATTTTCGCATGCGGCAGAGAACCGGTCCATTCCAACCTGCATGTTCAGTTCTGAGTTGCTCATTAGAGCACAGTCGTCAGCAAATACAAGTTCCCTGATTATGTCGCCAGCCACTTTGGTTTTGGCCTCATTCTTCTGCGATTGAGTAACTTGCCATCTATGCGGTACTTTATGGGTATTCCAAGCTCCAGTGATCTGAAGGTGTCTGTCATCGTGGCCGCGAACATCATGCTGAACAAAGTCGGGGCGAGTACACATCCATGATTTACTCCGTTTGATACTAGAAACGTTACACATTTCTTAATACACGCATGTAAAGCTGGTTACAGTACACCATCCTTTCAGGCTTCAATAACACACAGGTGAATGTCAAGCTAGTTCTACTATATCACTCTGAAACTCAGCATGCAACTGTGAGCTACATATCTAGCTGTAACCCAACTTAATTGCTAACAGAAGTGACATACAAGTATCACAAGAAGACTAGCCCTACTTTATGGCTAACAGAAGTGACATACAAGTATCATCACAAGACTAGCCCTACTTAATGGCTAACAGAAGTGACATACAAGTATCACCACAAGACTAGCCCTACTTTATGGCTAACAGAAGTGACATACAAGTATCACCACAAGACTAGCCCTACTTAATGGCTAACAGAAGTGACATACAAGTATCACCACAAGACTAGCCCTACTTAATGGCTAACAGAAGTGACATACAAGTATCACCACAAGACTAGCCCTACTTAATGGCTAACAGAAGTGACATACAAGTATCACAAGAAGACTAGCCCTACTTTATGGCTAACAGAAGTGACATACAAGTATCACCACAAGACTAGCCCTACTTAATGGCTAACAGAAGTGACATACAAGTATCACCACAAGACTAGCCCTACTTAATGGCTAACAGAAGTGACATACAAGTATCACCACAAGCCTACTTAATGCCTAACAGAAGTGACATAGAAGTATCACCACAAGACTAGCCCTACTTTATGGCTCAGAAACACAGAATAATAATAATGATAACCATCCATAGGAGGCGATGATGACAACAGCAGTCAGACATGATGTGCAGCACCTCACCAGTGAGTCCGGAGGTGGATGTATAGTCCAATTCTGGCACGGAAACCCCTTCCTGACAACAGCAGTCAGACATGATGTGCTGCACCTCACCAGTGAGTCCGGAGGTGGATGTATAGTCCAATTCTGGCACGGAAACCCCTTCCTGACAACAGCAGTCAGACAGACATGATGTGCTGCACCTCACCAGTGAGTCTGGAGGTGGATGTATAGTCCAATTCTGGCACGGAAACCCATTCCACGTATGTAGCATTTAAGGTCAGGGCCAGACATGTGAGTATCAGTTGTTTTGTCTGGACACGTGAGTGTCAGTTGTTTTGTCATTTGGCAAAGTGTGTTTTCTCGGTGCTTCGGAGGCCCGGTGTTTCTCAGCAATGGAGGCATCCTTGATGGTGGTTCTATGCCATGCCTTGCGGTCCTGTGCTAGGCATTCCCATGAGTTTACATCAAATGTTGAAGCGTGTTAGAGATATTTTGAGGGAGTCTTTGATGCGCTTCTTTTGACCACTGACCAGACTCAGGCTCTCTTCCCGCGCACCATACATTAGTTGTTTAGGAATGCGGTTGTCTGGCATGTGCACGACATGGCAGGCCCACCTGATCTGGGTCTTCTGCAACAGCGTGTGGATGCTCGGCATTTTAGCCTTCATGAGGATCTCTGTGTCTGAAACACGGAATATAATTAAGCGCATCACAGCCAGATTGCATATCTTCACCAAAAGACATGATATTTAGAAACATGGAACATAACTAAGAGTACCACACCCATTCTGCACATGTATGACTTGACACAGAAACATGGAACTTCTTCGTACGCTGTCAGACGTCAACCTGTATTTTTTCGAAAAAAAAGCAGCGGTCATCCTGAGGTTGTCGACACTGCCATAGAGCTTGTCTAGTGTTGCCACTGGTGATGGCCACATCTGCTTTCTCTGATCCTCGTATGTCGGGCAGTTTTGCAGCAAATGTTCAGCGGTCATTTTCCCGGTACCACACGAGCATTCGTCAGTGCCACCTATCTTCAATTTGTTGAATAGGTTGTACCTCAGTCTATTGTGGCCAGTGCGAAGTCTGAAGACCACAACCTGCTCTCTTCTGTTCAACTGGTAATAGACATCGTTTTTTGTGTAGCCAGTATGTTCAGTTTCCCATTTGGTCATGTATCTAGCTCTAATAAGTTTTTTTGACTCTTCATATGTCATACTAGTATCTGGTTGTGGTAGTCTTGCACCTTCTTTTGCCAGTCTGTCTGCCTCCTCGTTGCCTTGGATGTTACAGTGGGATGGAACCCACTGTACCACTACTCTTTTTGGTGCAGACTGCTGGCATAGTTGTCAGAGTACTGCTCTTAAATCATTAAGTTCAGTATTTTTCTGGCTTTTTAGTGCTGTGACTATGGCCAGTGCATCTGTAAGCAGGACTATAGGGCTCTCATTCCTTTTACCTGTCACCATTTCTTCTACTGCAGCCCTCAGTGCCTCTGCCTCCGCTCTGAAATTGCTAGTGTATTTTCCAGTTGCCACTGACCGTGTTATTTTTCTGCCATTTCGTAGGCTCAGGAATACCCCCTGCCCCTCCGTTCTGTGTTGTGTTTGTTACAGAACCGTCGGTGTATGCTTGGGTCCAGTCCATGCTTGGGTAGTTTTTCGTTATGTACCTCAGGGTTGTATCTCTTCTTTCTTTTTCAGTCTGGCAGTTTTTGTTTCCAATACCTGGTATATTTTCTACCACCTCTGGAAATAAATGCTGCCTCCAGGTAGGTTTTCGTACAGTAGGGATGGGCTTTGGTGTTGTTAGTGCGTTCATAGGGTCTTCGTTCATCTTTGCTTTGGCTATTTCTGCAAAGTTTCTCCACTTTAGTTTACCATTTCCAAAATTATTTAGTCTCTGATGCATTGGATGGTCAGTCAGTCTTCTGAGTTTCTCTGCTTGCTGCTGGGCTCTGCAGTCTCTTCTGTCGGTCATGGATTGCAGTTTTGTAATCTTTTCCAGCTCTACAATTGGCGTTGACTTCATGCCTCCTGTTATAACTCTCATGGCTTGGTTTTGAAGTTTGCTAATTTTATCGAAGTTCGCCTTTGCTGCTGTTGTTCACGCCGCAATGCCATACTCGAGAACTGGTCTCACTCTTCCAGTGTACAGTTTCTTTAGTATACTTTTGTCTGCTCCCGAGCTTGTGCCAGCAAGTTTCCTCATGATTGCCATTCTTTCTCTGGCTCTCATTCGGTTTCTCTCGATCTGACTTTTCCATGTCATACACCGATCAAATGTGGCTCCCAGGTAGTTTAGGTTGTCGTTTGGCCGCAGGTATTTGCCGTTAAGACTTATTTTGGTGTTTGTTTGAAAGAGAAACATGGAACTTAATTAAGAGTAATACACCCAGACTGTACACGTATGACCTGACATAGAAACATGGAACTTAACTAAGAGTTATACACCCAGTCTGTACATGTATGACCAACACAGAAACATGGAACATAACTAAGAATACCACATCCAAAGGGGAACTGAGACGCTAGTCCAGTCAGGCTCAACATACCGACCAGGATGTCACATCAAGGTCAGGCACAATATACTGACTGGGGCGTCACACCAGGGTCAGGCACAATATTCTTATAAAGACTACTAGCTCTCTTCTGTAGCATGCCACATACAGACCCCAACTTGATTTGGGATAATATGTGAAACAAACTTTGACTGACTTCTTCCCACCCTCCTTTTCCATGCGCTTTGTCCCATTCACATACTCAAGGTTCTAAAGCTGTCCTAAATACTTTCTGTCCCCTGCCTACTCTAACGCTGTCCTAAATACTTTCTGTCCCCTGTCTACTCTAAAGCTGTCCTAAATACTTTCTGTCCCCTGCCTACTCTAAAGCTGTCCTAAATACTTTCTGTCCCCTGCCTACTCTAAAGCTGTCCTAAATACTTTCTGTCCCCTGCCTACTCTAACGCTGTCCTAAATAATTTCTGTCCCCTGCCTACTCTAACGCTGTCCTAAATACTTTCTGTCCCCTGCCTACTCTAACGCTGTCCTAAATACTTTCTGTTCCCTGCATACTGTAATGCTGCCTAAATACTTTCTGTCCCCTGCCTACTGTAACGCTGTCCTAAATACTTACTGCTCCCTGCCTACTCTAACGCTGTCTTTAAGACTTTCTGTCCCCTGCCTACTCTAACGCTGTCCTAAAGACTGTCTGTTCCCTATCTACTCTACTGATCTTCACATTTGGTGCAAAAGCATGGTATATTAGTATTGCTAACTGACCCAGAATGTTATCTCTTGGTCAGTATCTCACTACCTCTAGATACTTATGCTGCTTCTAACTTTATTCTGTCTATCATAAACTACTCAGCGTTACAGTACACAATTTGCTTAGTTAAAAGATGAAACATAAGTGTGATGATGTCAATCATCAAAGATCCTGCCGTGTTTCTGTACAGCTATGAGAGACAATGGTAACAATTGGCACTCTCTCCTTTTCGTTGAGCTTAGAAATAATTGTGGACTACTTGTCCTGGTGAGATATTCATTGAGCTTTCAGAGAGGAATGACTCTACTCTTCTGCTCAATGCTCTAATGAAAATCGTTGACTATTAAAAATGTTACTGGTTTCACGATTGAACTGCATGAAGAACTCTTTAGTATTTACCTGTATCTCTTTCTTTTCTCTGAGTTTACTTGTGTTAATTCTGGCTAATCTGTATATCTGCTTCTGCTCTTGTCCTGGGAGACTGTTCTCCTAACTTCTTGACTACTGAATACTTGTCTTTATCTTCTGAACTTACATGTGTTGTGTCTGGTCAATCTGTATCTCTCTCTCTCTCCTCCTGGGAAATCGACTGCTCACCTTGATTTTCAACTACTAACATATTAGCTTAGAGCTTACATGGGTTAATCTGTATCTCTGTACGTCTCTTATTTCCCTTGCCTGAGGAGACTCAACCACTCTCTCTCACTTCTCATTTCTAAATATTTTTTGTTGGTGTTCGCTTTATCTCTTTATTCCCCAAGGCTGTGTGTGTTGCATTATGTTTTTATGTTGTGCTTGTCTGTCAAGTGCATCTGACTTTGGCAAGAATTTTATGTCTACTTCCTCCTACATTTTCAAAGAGTTTGCTTCCCCGGGGTAACGGCAGGTGCTATAATTGGGGAGCGAACCCTGCACCTTCGGATTGTTAGCCGTGTCACTTTACCACTAGCCCATGCATCCCCTTTACTTCTCAATTATCTCTTTAACTTCACGACTGATTTCTTCCTCAGAACTTACTTGTGTTAATCTGTACCAACTGCTCTTGCTGACTAACTCAATATTTGTCTTTAACCGCTGAACTTAGAATTGCTTCCTCAGAACCTACTTGGTTTTGGTCTGGTCAATATGCATGTCTTCTTTCGTTCCTGGGAGACTGACCACTTACCTTCACTTCCTACTGACCGATTTTCTGGACCTATGCTTATTCAGTCTAATATTATCGACTGACAAATCACAGTTGAGTCTTATGTCCGCGGCAAAGGATGTTCTGACATCACTCAGCCTCTCGAAAAAAAAACCTTTTGCAAAGTTCTTTCATCTCGATCGCTCCGATTTGCATAGAGGTTTTATCTCTGCATTCTCTGATCTATTGCACCAGAAAATTCCCTTCCTGAGTTCGGCAATGCCTTTATTAGTGTGGTGTAAATTGAAACTACAAGACTGTTACACATTTGCTCTGCTTGCCGTTCATCCAGATTTACATATATGGGCCCCGGATATTTACACATCAAAGGACAGAACTTTAATTGCATGATAACAGCAAAGGTTCTAAAACTGCTCTAGCATCCAACGCCTTGGTCCAGGTTCTGAAACTTTTGAGTGCCATAATTTGTGGGTTGGAAATCTGTTAGTTGATCGAGTACCTGTTACACAAGATAAGGCTTACAGTTTGTAAAATATCATCAACATGGCCCATGCCTAACCTTCCTTAATCACATCTAAGATGTCCAGGCAGGTTACAGTGTACCTCATCTGTACTTCCCTTTCTGGTCCTGGTAACACACAAGACTACAAGATGGACATAACAGAGAGAAAGATGATGCCGAGAGAGCTGGCAAGGATGTCATATGTCAGGAGAATTTTGGCTTGTATATGTTGAAGATCTGTATTCCACAGGAAGCAGAGAGGTATTGACTGATTGTAAGGACTCAGCACAAAATGGACTTACTTGATAATCCCATTCCAGTTTTATATTCTCACTCATGATGGGGACCTGTGTGGCACAAGTTCCAGGAACCTAGGGGACAACAAAATCATTGGTTCATGTCACTCCAACGACCTTACAACAATACCGTCAGCTTTAGAAGGGGGAACAAGGGTTCCATCGTGGATCGATGGAAATGCCAACTGCAGGCCAGTAAACATCATTCACTCAACTGTAGTAGCCAATCTTCTATCACCATTCACTCAACTGTAGTAGCCAGTCTTCTATCACAATTCACTCAACTGTAGTAACCAGTCTTCTATCATCATTCACTCAACTGTAGTAACCAATCTTCTATCACCATTCACTCAACTGTAGTAGCCAGTCTTCTATCATCATTCACTCAACTGTAGTAACCAGTCTTCTATCACCATTCACTCAACTGTAGTAACCAATCTTCTATCACCATTCACTCAACTGTAGTAGCCAGTCTTCTATCACCATTCACTCAACTGTAGTAACCAATCTTCTATCACCATTCACTCAGCTGTAGTAGCCAGTCTTCTATCATCATTCACTCAACTGTAGTAACCAATCTTCTATCACCATTCACTCAACTGTAGTAGCCAGTCTTCTATCACCATTCACTCAACTGTAGTAACCAATCTTCTATCACCATTCACTCAACTGTAGTAGCCAGTCTTCTATCACCATTCACTCAACTGTAGTAGCCAGTCTTCTATCATCATTCACTCAACTGTAGTAACCAGTCTTCTATCACCATTCACTCAACTGTAGTAACCAATCTTCTATCACCATTCACTCAACTGTAGTAGCCAGTCTTCTATCACCATTCACTCAACTGTAGTAACCAATCTTCTATCACCATTCACTCAGCTGTAGTAGCCAGTCTTCTATCACCATTCACTCAACTGTAGTAACCAATCTTCTATCACCATTCACTCAACTGTAGTAGCCAGTCTTCTATCACCATTCACTCAACTGTAGTAACCAATCTTCTATCACCATTCACTCAACTGTAGTAACCAGTCTTCTATCACCATTCACTCAACTGTAGTAACCAATCTTCTATCACCATTCACTCAACTGTAGTAGCCAGTCTTCTATCACCATTCACTCAACTGTAGTAGCCAGTCTTCTATCACCATTCACTCAGCTGTAGTAGCCAGTCTTCTATCACCATTCACTCAGCTGTGGTAGCCAATCTCTACTATCTTCAACTAAAGTGTAGACCTGTATTAAGTGTTAGGTGATAGTAGGTCACCAACTGTACATGTATCGTACACTAGATATACCCATAATGACTTGGATTAGTCACTCCTCTGCTACCATGGGGTGTAAGTAAAGTAAAGATACCTTCACGCCATGCGGTGCATAGGAAATATGGTGTTAGGCCCATATTATTTTGTAACCAACGGCACTTAGTGGGTGATGTGATCAGCATCATGGAGGCCGCCTTTACTTCCCAGATTTTTCTGGTGCCTAATTTGTGTGGCTGGGTCCTTAATTTGTGTGGCTGGGTCCTTAATTTGTGTGGCTGGGTCCTTAATTTGTGTGGCTGGGTCCTTAATTTATGTGGGGTATGGGGCCTGGGATGCCAGTTCACTAACCACCGAGCTACCACAGCCCCCATGGGGTGTATAGGTATTATTTTCTTCTTTTCGTAGATGATAGGTTCTGCAGAATAGGATAACAGGTTCTACCTCCAGTGCTTATTCTTAGCAATAATTTTTTGCCCATTGTTACACAGGACGAACAAATAGTCTGCACCCTTGCAACACACACCTTATAATCTGGTTCCTGCTTTATCTGTATTGTTTCCATAGTCTGATTCCAGTCCTCACAGTTTCTCATCATAGCCTCTCCAAGATCACAAATGGCCACCTACATAAGAGAGAAAGTTCACAAACACGTTAGGGCAAGATCTTGGACATAAGTAATATATTGATAAAAGTCAATGCATAGTTTACATACAGATGGCAGTCTCTAGCTATCCAGAATCGACAGTCCTGGTCTATTTGGATAGATCAGCATTAAGATCTACCTCGTTTGCAGGGTATGGTATCCATTGGAAATACCTGGATGGGTCCATATATGAGTTTTGGGATTCATGCAGCGATGATGAGGCTATAAAAACAGCAGTTGAGATTGCAGACATTGTTCTCATCCTGATGAAACAGACACCTACTCACTGAGTGCAAGGCGCTTGCTGGCATGAAGAAAAGTTTCTTGCAGGCACTGCTGATAACTGCCAACACTGTATGGAGCTGTAAAACAACTGAAGATAACCTGTATCTATTTACGAATAGCATTGGGGTGCCAAGAACAAGCTTGCTCAGCAGTTATGGGTTAACAACAACAAAAAACAACACATACAGCTGGCAAATGCATTTAGGCCACTGAAAAACAATATGTGTATAATTAATGTCTGTATAAGCACAAGTACTATAACTTTAAGAGATTCTTCTTCTTCTTTGTACGCTGTCAGACGTCAACCTTTATTTTTTCGAAAAAAGCAGCTGAGGCTGTCGACACTGCCATAAAGCACTTTAAGAGATTCAATGCAGGCATTAATGAAAAAAGATGCCCACTGAACAATTACTAATGACACGAACAATAAAGATAGCACAGGTCTCAACCAAAGTGCAAGCCTTTCGGCTGATGAAACCAAACTTGGATGTTGTTAGACATAAGTAGAATGCTCATTGAGGTAAGCCAACAAGAGAATGCAATTGAAAATAGATGCAAGAGCAAATGTACATAAGTCAAGACATTACTCTATTTCATTCAACCAAACTATTTAACCCTTTTCACCGTAAGCCTCACAAAAGGAAACACATTCCCTACACTTAAGCACTGGGAGATAACTATTTTGAGAATCCATTTATCATTGTTTAAAAAAAATTAAAATCTTTTAACCTGTTCCACAATAGCCCAACCGAAAGTAGCCTTGAATTTTCCGTCTAGGATTCCAATGAGTTTGATTCTAACCAAGGAAATGCCGCTATTGTAGAATTAATAAAGCAAGTATATTTGTGTATGAAATTAAGCATTCATGCTTAGAACAATCTCACAAGATATTAAACTTTTATTTGAGACCAAAATGGCTTTGATAGCTCATCTATAAGGACATTAACAAGTTCTCAAAGCTTGTGTGAAAAAATTTGCCAATTGATCGGATGACTACAGAATATGAAAAATGTGCTTGAATAATGGCAGAAATCCGAGTAGTGATGAAGAAAATGATTCCGAATCGCATATAGACGTTATTGTGGCTGAAAATGTAACCATGAAAGAGATTTGAACACAGATATCGAAGTTGAGACCGTTAATAATGAGCCTGAAGTGTGTGATTGACAGAAGTCAATATTGACATTTTCACTAACTCTAGCGGTCCTGTCCGTGATTTAGGCCTAGAAACTACTAACTCTTCTGTTTACAAGTCTAACAGACATACAAGAAACTTGTCGCTGTTTACAAGTCTAACAGACATACAAGAAACTTGTCGCTGTTTACAAGTCTAACAGACATACAAGAAACTTGTTGCTGTTTACAAGTCTAACAGACATACAAGAAACTTGTCGCTGTTTACAAGTCTAACAGACATACAAGAAACTTGTCGCTGTTTACAAGTCTAACAGACATACAAGAAACTTGTCGCTGTTTACAAGTCTAACAGACATACAAGAAACTTGTCGTAAGTCTTGACCCTGACCATGAAGGAGAAGGAGGAGAACATTGAATGTGGCCCAGGGCTTATTCCTTCTCGATGCAGCCACCACCTGAACTTTTACATTTCTGCCATTGTAGCAGAGTCCAGGTTTTCACTGGGGTTTTTCTTGATAGAATGTTACCACATGTATCCATATCATTCATGACCACACACAGCAAATAACATAGCACGCAGCAGGTGGCAGATTTCTTACATCATGCTCGTACAACAGCTATTAAAGTGAGTGCAATGTGATTACAAACAATACAAGAAATACAATCTTATCTAAATAGATACGCGGAGTTTATAAGCATAAGCTATTGATGTTGCTCCAGACTACCCCAACCCAGTTCTAGCCGCACACTCCCTTCCCCTTATCTGCACCCTCAAAAACTCGTCCTCACGATCGTATTCTGTGCATTCACTCACACTCATATCCCCTCAGGCGGGTGATCTTAACATAATACATTCAATCTATTCAACGTATACTCACATGAGACCACACACTCAATCAATCTGCATACATCGTTCCCTCTGTGTCCTTCACACACTTCCAGATCTCTCCTAGGTGATATGTACTTTCGTATAACTATTCAGGACATGCATCGTTCACAAGGTGTCCTGCACGTAAAACACACATTCATATCGCTTCTAGACACAGGGCGCCAAACACACACCTTATAGAGCGACTGGCAAAGACTCAAAGGCATATGCTGGTTCAGCAACCCTGTATTCTAATTCTATCTCACTAACATTTGTCAAACAGCCTATCAATCGCTCTTCTATAAAGTCGGCAAGCTGAACAGACTCCTAGCTAAATTCTGTCTCTCTCTCTCCATGGCCAGTCTGATTGAGTTAAACTTTCTCTAGTATTATAGTCTCAAGCAGTATCAGAGTTGTCCAATCGACCTCTGGGGGACGTCTGCTCGAGTGATCATCTAGTTAGGATCTACCCCCCTTTAGTCATTATTGGAACGAATCACTCTGAATTCCTGTCACTCACACTGTCGCAGCAAGCTCTGCTGGCCTCTGTCTGTCACTAATCCCAAACTACCCAAATCGGAATGCCAGTGGTCAGCATCTAGCTCCTACCTGTACTAAACACATTCTTTCCCCCAACCCCATTTTCCTTTGTTGACTTAGTATCGAGACGGTGAGTGACCTTGGCCCCACTTAAACTTCCTACATCAGTTTTTTACAGAAGCATACGAAGGACAGAATTCCTCAAACACTGGTTCCATTTCATTGTGTATTTCTCCCTGCAACATCAAGAATTTTATCACAGTTCTGGCCTCTGATTTCTCCACTGTTCTGACAAACCGTTAGAGTAGCAGATCCGGTCAATAAGGTGTGTTGTGCTATACCGGGTTTACCCATCGAGGAGGGAAATTCATACTTCTCAAATCCAGTACAAATTGAATGAGCTACATATGTGCCAAATTTCAACTTTCTCCTCCTACTTCATAGTCAGGGGAAAGACTTATGACAAGTCCCTTGTATTGCAGTTTGGGGTCCATGGGACAGTGAAGCGCAATACAGAACTTGTATGTCTCACAGCATCTCTTGCCCAAGTCTACATCACCTACAGGACTCATAGCCTCTCCTGCCCAAGTCTACCTCACCTACAAGACTCATAGCCTCTCCTGCCCAAGTCTACCTCACCTACAGGACTCATAGCCTCTCCTGCCCAAGTCTACCTCACCTACAAGACTCATAGCCTCTCCTGCCCAAGTCTACCTCACCTACAGGACTCATAGCCTCTCCTGCCCAAGTCTACCTCACCTACAGGACTCATAGCCTCTCCTGCCCAAGTCTACTTCACCTACACGTGGCGGACCCTGTTATGCCCAGTAATCTTGCCAAAGGTTGGGTTTCAACCCCAGGGGGAAGTAAGATGGGACAAGAAACAAGATAAAGACGCAATCGACACCCCAGCCAGTTGGGGCGGGGATGAGCCAACTCTCCCATTGAAGAATTGCTTAAGACGTAGATACAGGGCCAGAAGGCGCACCAGAAACCATAGTATCACGCAACCCTCGCTTTATATAGATGAATACACCTATAGATAAATCCCGCGATGGTGCTCACCTGTGGAGCCCCACCAGGCAGGTGCAGCACCGATTTCTGAGCCTCGACAGAGCCCACCCTCAGCTTCTGGAGGGCCCTCTAAGACTGTCTGGCGGAGTCAGGAGATGGCGGTGGAAAGCTACTGACCCAATAAATACGGATGGAGAGAGACGAAGGGGGACACTTGCTATGATGCACTGGAATGCAGAAAGAGTGAACAGTAGATAGGCTGGGTACAGAAAGGTGGCAGAGTTGGAACACATCCTGAGTGAGAAGCAAATCAGTGTTTGCTGTATTCAAGCGACTCACCTGAAAGCAGATAACATTTTCAAAATAAGAGGATATCAATGCTTCAGACCAGATAGACAAGACAGACGGAAAGGAGGAATACTTACCTTGGTAAGGAACAATATACAAGCGCACGAGAGAACTGCCTCTATAGATGGTGCCGAGTATCAGCAGCTTCAGATAAAAGTAGACAAGATGGAAATAGAGCTCCTCAACTATTACTGGCCAAATAATAAGCCTCTGGGTCTTAGCTCTATTCAGACACCAGCCACCAACTTTAGCAGTGGGAGACTTTCATAGCCATTTCCAGAGCTGGGGCTATAATCACCTCGATCCCAGAGCCAGAGTTATAACCACCTTGATCACAGAGCCAGAGCTGGGGCTATAATCACATCGATCACAGAGCTGGGGCTAGAATCACCTCAATCACAGAGCCAGAGCTGGGGCTATAACCACCTCGATCACAGAGCCAGAGTTATAACCACCTTGATCACAGAGCCAGAGCTGGGGCTATAATCACATCGATCACAGAGCTGGGGCTATAATCACCTCGATCACAGAGCCAGAGCTATAACCACCTCAATCACAGAGCCAGAGCTGGGGCTATTACCACCTTGATTTCAGAGCTGGGGCTGTAATCACCTGGATCAGAGCCAGAGCTGGGGGCAATAACCACCTCAATCACAGAGCTGGGGTTATAATCACCTGGATCACAGAACCAGAGCTGGGGCTATAACCACCTTGATCACAGAGCTGGGGATAGGGCTATAATCACCTCGATCACAGAGCCAGAGCTGGGGCTATAACCACCTCAATCACAAAGCTGGGGCTATAACCACCTCGATCACAGAGCCGGGGCTGTAATCACTGCGATCACAGAGCTGGAGCTATAATCACGTCAATCACAGAGTCAGAGCTGGGGCTATAATCACCTCAATCAGAGTTGGGGCTATAACTACCTCAATTACAGAGCCAGAGGTGGGGCTATAAATACCTCAATCACATAGCTGGGGCTATAACCACCTCGATCACAGAGCCAGGGCTATAATCATCTCGATCACAGAGCTACGGCTATAACCACCTCAATCACAGAGCTGGGGGCTATAATCACCTCAATGACAGAGCTGGGGCTAGGGCTATAATCAACTCGATCAGAGCTGGGGCTATAACCACCTCGATCACAGAGCTGGGGCTAAAACCACCCTGATTACAGAGCCAGAACTGGGGATATAATCACATTGATCACAGAGCTGGGGCTATAACCACCTCGATCACAGAGCCAGAGCTGGGGCTATAATCACCTCAATGACAGAGCAAGAGCTATAATCAACTCGATCAGAGCTGGGGCTATAACCACCTCGATCACAGAGCCATAATCACCTTGATCACAGAGCTGGGGCTATAACCACCTCGATCACAGAGCCAGAGCTATAATCACAGAGCTGGGGCTATAACCACCTTGATCACTGATAGGGGTAACTGATACCCCTGCCTTTTACTCTAGAAGATGGAACTCAACTTCAACTCTAGATCTTGCTTTCGCCACCCCAGACGTACTGGATTCATAAGTAAAGACATTGGAGATAAACTTGGAGGAAGTGATCATCATCCAATCTTTCTCTTCTTCCAGAATGTAACTCTTGGTGCAGGTCCAGTCATCACAAGATGCATGGAAATTTGAGGTCTTGAAAAATCTAGCATACAGTCCTGACTTTGCGCCATCAGACTTCCACTTGCTTGGACCCTTGAAAAACATATGCAGGGTCAGAGGTTTGCAGATGACCATGAGGTAATGGAGTGACAATAAGTGGACAAAGTGTGTTGTCAGGCACAGGTAGGGGACAATGTTGCAAAAATAAGACAACAAATTTCTGCTTTGCACCCTTGCAAAAAATGTTACTAATAAAATTACTGTTACTCGACGACTGTCCCTCACACTTCCAAGAACTTTTCACCTTACTGCCTACCTACATGAGGGATTCAGTGTTTCTACCATGCAACTTAAAGAACCTGATATAATGATTCAAGAAATAGAAACAGTTATAAAGAACAGTCCTAAGAATGTTACCAGGTATGCATGGCATAACAACGGAGGTGATTCAGGCATGTGGGAAACAGTGTTAAAGTGGCTAATGAGACTCTTTACAATGACATGGAAAGAGAAAAGTGTACCAGACAACAAGCTATAGTCTTGTCAATTTCTAAGAAAAAGGGCAACAAAATAAACTGTGAAACGTACAGATGCATTTTGCTTAGTCATACGGGTAAAGTGTATGTGAAGATCTTAGACCAGAGAATAAGACCTAGTGTTGAACCTCAATTTCCCAAAGCTCATTTTAGAATTCAACAGGGCCTGGACTGCACAAATGCCTTATTCACGTTAAGACAATTAAGCAAAAGGTCAATAGAATGAAAATCTTCACACTGCTTTCCTTTTTCAAGAAAAGCATTTTCTTGGGTAGAGAGGATTAAACTTTCAATGATACTGGAAGATAAGGGTGTACAAGGTCAGCTATTTCATAATGTAAGAGCACTGCATTGTACGAGTATAAACGTCGTCAGAACGACTCATGGTGTCACAGATACTTTTAAAATCACTACAGGTGTGAGGCAGCAATGCGTGCTTTCTTCTCTGCTGTTCAACATCTACCTGGGCTAAATGAGATGAGACACCAGAAGTAGAACCAAACTCAATACACACATTGCTCTTTGCAGACGATCAGTGTTTGCTGTTTGACAATGAACATACATGCTTGTCACAAATTAACTAAATGAAGACAGAAACTATGAGGGTCAGCAGAACACTTGAGCCAATCAACATAAGTGTCAATCATATTGCTCTTCCACAGGTCTATGACGGCAGTATTATTTTGGCACTGCAGATTGTAAGCTTGACAGGGAAATCAAGACTATATGTCAGAATATATTTGCTGTGACTTATCAGCTGTCATTACTGCTTAGGCATCTGAGCATTAGTTTGGTAACAAAGCAACAGCTGATAAACAGTAAATTTATGCCGACTCTGTGCTACCAGTGCCAAATGTAGTCTCTGTACAAGACCCATGTGAGCAGAATTTTGATATGTGAAAAGTGTCGGAGGAAGGTCATTGGTGTTACCAGGAAGAATAGACTACGAAGCGAAGACATTCAAAGTATGGTCGGTACTATGTCTTGTGTAGAGTACATTCCCAGGAATAAAATACAGTGGTTCGGTCATCACATGAGATTTAACTCTCTTCCACTGATGGCTTACAACACTAGTAGATCTGGCAGGTGGATAAAAGGCATTAGAGTGGTTATGCAATGACATGGGCTCACAACGACTGAAGCTCCCCATGTCCCTCAACAGCATAACTGAATAGGGAATTAACAAACATGGACAAAAATTCACTAAATATTTTCTGAAAAACTATTTTTTTAAATAGTTTCATTGCTTTAATGTCCATTATTTATCACAAATAACAGTTTTTATATTTTTATAAAAGTGTATCCATATTTCTATATAACTAGACCTCTCATTTGTATTTTTAAAAGCATTAATATATCTAATTTTGTTTTTTGTATGTACGTGGAAAAGCTCTATCTCTATGTCCTTAGGAGCAAGGGATGTATTTTCTAATTTTCAGCATACAGTGTCAAGGGTTAATACATTTCATTACAAAAATGACAAGTTTAATTATATAGAAAAATGGATATACTTTAAAAAAAATATAATATTGATTGTGAGGAATAACGGACATTAATAAAAATGTAAGACACAGAATATGAGTTTCCTAGAAAGTGTGTACAATGTTTGTTATCTCTTCCCACACTGGCCTTATATACAACTTTAACAAACTTGAATGAAATACTAAATGACATTGTCCCTTGCACAAATGGATAGAACACAGCAGACATCCATAAACAGTCTGTACAGAACATCTGCCACACACAACTATCTATTCTAACACACTTTAATCAGAACCTCACGATGAGCATAGAATATATGTTTACTAATTAATTAAAATCCTCACAATTACAAAATAATTTTCAATTCTAAACTTTTGTATTCTTCACTAGGCGTATATACGTGAACATACACTGATGAATAACTATTTTTTTCCTCAGACCTTTTGGTCAAATAATTCAGGACTTCTACCACTCTCTCTGAATGAATACATCCACTCTCTTCGAGTGAGGACCTTTTTCTTCAGTGTTCGTCCTGAATAGGACGAACAGTTGTAGCATACAGCGAGGCTGCGATATCTATGCCTTGGCCCGACACATCCAATTTCAGCTGACTCGTTTGTTTACAGAGTTGTCCTCCCTCTGTGATCCCTAGCTCCTGACCAAACTAGGCTAGTCGCTAGTGCAGCCTGTTTCCTGGACAGTCACATGTTGGCGGAATTGGGTCTTGTCAGCTATGGTTCACTGACCCTGATGCAAGCAGCCAGCTATGAGTCATTGGCTGCTGTCAGTTCATGCACTGCTGCATCTTAGCACCGAGTGAGAGTCTCAACCTCTCTCGCTCTGAGTTAAATGATGTCTGAGTGAAATATCAGCAATGATTTCCAAGTCCTCGACTAGCTCCTTCTTACTGAAATATGGGAATCGTTTGAAGTCCACAATTAGCTCTTTCTTCTAGCAAAATCTCATTTCCTCCTCCCTCTAGGTGAAAATCACAAAATGATGGTAAATGCACTCTCCCCATCCCTAAGTAGGAACATGCATCTCTTGCAGAAACTCCATCCCTAAGTAGGAACATGCATCTCTTGCAGAAACTCCATCCCTTAGGTTCCATTCCATCCCTTGGGTTCCACTCCATCCCTTAGGTTCCATCCCTTAGGTTCCACTCCATCCCTTAGGTTCCACTCCATCCCTTAGGTTCCATTCCATCCCTTAGGTTCCACTCCATCCCTTAGGTTCCATCCCTTAGGTTCCATTCCATCCCTTAGGTTCCATCCCTTAGGTTCCATTCCATCCCTTAGGTTCCATCCCTTAGGTTCCACTCCATCCCTTAGGTTCCATTCCATCCCTTAGGTTCCACTCCATCCCTTAGGTTCCATCCCTTAGGTTCCATTCCATCCCTTAGGTTCCATCCCTTAGGTTCCATTCCATCCCTTAGGTTCCATCCCTTAGGTTCCACTCCATCCCTTAGGTTCCATTCCATCCCTTAGGTTCCACTCCATCCCTTAGGTTCCATCCCTTAGGTTCCATTCCATCCCTTAGGTTCCATCCCTTAGGTTCCATCCCTTAGGTTCCATTCCATCCCTTAGGTTCCACTCCATCCCTTAGGTTCCATCCCTTAGGTTCCACTCCATCCCTTAGGTTCCATCCCTTAGGTTCCACTCCATCCCTTAGGTTCCATCCCTTAGGTTCCACTCCATCCCTTAGGTTCCATTCCATCCCTTAGGTTCCATTCCATCCCTTAGGTTCCATCCCTTAGGTTCCACTCCATCCCTTAGGTTCCATTCCATCCCTTAGGTTCCATTCCATCCCTTAGGTTCCATTCCATCCCTTAGGTTCCATTCCATCCCTTAGGTTCCATCCCTTAGGTTCCACTCCATCCCTTAGGTTCCATTCCATCCCTTAGGTTCCATTCCATCCCTTAGGTTCCATTCCATCCCTTAGGTTCCACTCCATCCCTTAGGTTCCATCCCTTAGGTTCCACTCCATCCCTTAGGTTCCATTCCATCCCTTAGGTTCCATTCCATCCCTTAGGTTCCATTCCATCCCTTAGGTTCCACTCCATCCCTTAGGTTCCATCCCTTAGGTTCCACTCCATCCCTTAGGTTCCATTCCATCCCTTAGGTTCCATTCCATCCCTTAGGTTCCACTCCATCCCTTAGGTTCCATCCCTTAGGTTCCACTCCATCCCTTAGGTTCCATTCCATCCCTTAGGTTCCATCCCTTAGGTTCCATTCCATCCCTTAGGTTCCATTCCATCCCTTAGGTTCCACTCCATCCCTTAGGTTCCATCCCTTAGGTTCCACTCCATCCCTTAGGTTCCATTCCATCCCTTAGGTTCCATCCCTTAGGTTCCACTCCATCCCTTAGGTTCCATTCCATCCCTTAGGTTCCATTCCATCCCTTAGGTTCCATCCCTTAGGTTCCACTCCATCCCTTAGGTTCCATCCCTTAGGTTCCACTCCATCCCTTAGGTTCCATTCCATCCCTTAGGTTCCATTCCATCCCTTAGGTTCCATCCCTTAGGTTCCACTCCATCCCTTAGGTTCCATTCCATCCCTTAGGTTCCATCCCTTAGGTTCCACTCCATCCCTTAGGTTCCATTCCATCCCTTAGGTTCCATCCCTTAGGTTCCATTCCATCCCTTAGGTTCCATTCCATCCCTTAGGTTCCATTCCATCCCTTAGGTTCCACTCCATCCCTTAGGTTCCATTCCATCCCTTAGGTTCCATTCCATCCCTTAGGTTCCATTCCATCCCTTAGGTTCCACTCCATCCCTTAGGTTCCATTCCATCCCTTAGGTTCCATCCCTTAGGTTCCATTCCATCCCTTAGGTTCCACTCCATCCCTTAGGTTCCATTCCATCCCTTAGGTTCCATCCCTTAGGTTCCATTCCATCCCTTAGGTTCCATCCCTTAGGTTCCATTCCATCCCTTAGGTTCCACTCCATCCCTTAGGTTCCATTCCATCCCTTAGGTTCCACTCCATCCCTTAGGTTCCATTCCATCCCTTAGGTTCCACTCCATCCCTTAGGTTCCATTCCATCCCTTAGGTTCCATCCCTTAGGTTCCATTCCATCCCTTAGGTTCCATCCCTTAGGTTCCATTCCATCCCTTAGGTTCCACTCCATCCCTTAGGTTCCATTCCATCCCTTAGGTTCCATCCCTTAGGTTCCATTCCATCCCTTAGGTTCCACTCCATCCCTTAGGTTTCACTCCATCCCTTAGGTTCCACTCCATCCCTTAGGTTCCACTCCATCCCTTAGGTTCCATCCCTTAGGTTCCACTCCATCCCTTAGGTTCCATTCCATCCCTTAGGTTCCACTCCATCCCTTAGGTTCCACTCCATCCCTTAGGTTCCACTCCATCCCTTAGGTTCCATTCCATCCCTTAGGTTCCATTCCATCCCTTAGGTTCCACTCCATCCCTTAGGTTCCACTCCATCCCTTAGGTTCCACTCCATCCCTTAGGTTCCATTCCATCCCTTAGGTTCCATTCCATCCCTTAGGTTCCATTCCCTCCCTTAGGTTCCACTCCATCCCTTAGGTTCCACTCCATCCCTTAGGTTCCACTCCATCCCTTAGGTTCCATCCCTTAGGTTCCACTCCATCCCTTAGGTTCCATTCCATCCCTTAGGTTCCACTCCATCCCTTAGGTTCCATTCCCTCCCTTAGGTTCCATCCCTTAGGTTCCACTCCCTCCCTTAGGTTCCATCCCTTAGGTTCCATTCCATCCCTTAGGTTCCACTCCATCCCTTAGGTTCCATTCCATCCCTTAGGTTCCACTCCATCCCTTAGGTTCCACTCCATCCCTTAGGTTCCATTCCATCCCTTAGGTTCCATCCCTTAGGTTCCATTCCATCCCTTAGGTTCCATTCCATCCCTTAGGTTCCACTCCCTCCCTTAGGTTCCATTCCATCCCTTAGGTTCCATTCCATCCCTTAGGTTCCATTCCATCCCTTAGGTTCCATTCCATCCCTTAGGTTCCACTCCCTCCCTTAGGTTCCATTCCATCCCTTAGGTTCCACTCCATCCCTTAGGTTCCATTCCATCCCTTAGGTTCCACTCCCTCCCTTAGGTTCCATTTCATCCCTTAGGTTCCATTCCATCCCTTAGGTTCCACTCCATCCCTTAGGTTCCATTCCATCCCTTAGGTTCCACTCCATCCCTTAGGTTCCACTCCATCCCTTAGGTTCCATTCCATCCCTTAGGTTCCATCCCTTAGGTTCCATTCCATCCCTTAGGTTCCATTCCATCCCTTAGGTTCCATCCCTTAGGTTCCATTCCATCCCTTAGGTTCCATTCCATCCCTTAGGTTCCATTCCATCCCTTAGGTTCCATTCCATCCCTTAGGTTCCACTCCCTCCCTTAGGTTCCATTCCATCCCTTAGGTTCCACTCCATCCCTTAGGTTCCATTCCATCCCTTAGGTTCCACTCCCTCCCTTAGGTTCCATTCCATCCCTTAGGTTCCATTCCATCCCTTAGGTTCCACTCCCTCCCTTAGGTTCCATTCCATCCCTTAGGTTCCATTCCATCCCTTAGGTTCCATTCCATCCCTTAGGTTCCATTCCATCCCTTAGGTTCCATTCCATCCCTTAGGTTCCACTCCATCCCTTAGGTTCCATTCCATCCCTTAGGTTCCACTCCCTCCCTTAGGTTCCATTCCATCCCTTAGGTTCCATTCCTTCTCTGAATGCCTCCACAAGAACACTTTTCTGATTGCTGTGCTTTGTTGGCACGATGGCTTGATTGTAATCCAGAAGGACAGAATTAATTTCTCCTAATATTTTCATACAATGGTGCAGGTAGACAGAATACAATCTTGTTTAACCGGCAAAAAGGTGTAGAGTTCCTCCCCACCTGGAGGTATTATGTCTGGCCGATTATTACTGTCTGCTTGAACATCTGAATAAAGGCTGAATATGTTTCCTTCATGCATAAAAGTAAAAGTCTTGAGTGCCTGTGTTTTTCCTGTGGCAGCTTATGGCTGCGAATCATGAACGATTACCAAAACTTCTAGACAAAGAATCGAATCAAAATGTTACAGAAAGATCCTCAAAATACCCTGGACAGAGAAAAGAACAAATGTAGACATTCGGCAAGAGCTGAGCATAGAAGAGAACTGGTTTATCAATTCCATTTTGGCTAGAAAATGCAAATACTTTGGTCACATCAAGAGACACAACGGTCTTGAGAGAACAGTGACGGAAGGTATGGTGCCAGGCAAAAGAGGAAGGGGTAGACCAAGAAGACGATGGCACCAAGATATCCAGGAATGCCTGGGTATGACTGTGGCGGAGGCTGGAGTTTTAGCAAGAGAACGAGTTTCTTTCAGATAGACTGTGATGAGAGCGACGTTCTACAAAGGACATGCTACATGATGATGCATTTCCAAAAGGTGTCAGATTCCTTCTCGTCGGAGGTGCCACTGTGTCTGACAAGGAAACATTTCACGTTCAGACATCTTGATAAACTACATTGTAACAAACGTCATTCTGTAACAGCTTATTTGCTTTTCCAGCGTAAAACCTAAAATTCAACATGTAGTCGGTTTTTGGCTTCTGCAGCACACCAGACTTTGATTCCCCATGACGTTGGCTTGTCATGAATATATTACTTGACAGAAAAAGTAAAAAAAAAAAAAAAAGATCCTGTCACGACAATAGCGCAAAAGAAATATGGTGTTAGGCTCAAAGCTGTCACTGAAACCAATCATTGATTCATCAACACTTATGTGTCTGTCTAGATTGTGCACAGAAGAGCAAGCAGCTCAAACAAAGTCCAAAAGAAGCCGCAATTTGAACAGATAGTCATAATTTAGTGCACTCTTGCCAGCTGGTTGGTATTATCATTCACATAAAAAAGTTTGTTTATTTAGGTCAATTCATTGCCTGTCCATTACATCCGCAACAGCTGGCACACAAAGGACTCTATTAGTAATCCAGTACAGCCTGTAATCTTTCAATTTCTAGATGGCAAACATTTTGAATTGCAAAATCCATGTTTCTGAAAAAATGAATTTTAAAATCTGATGTTTCCTTGAAGAATTCCTACTAGGATATCCAATGAAGTTGTTAAAGTCATGGAAGGTTCGTTTCGTGGAAAAGAATCTGCTCGTTGAATGGAAATTAAGAGCAGGGGACTTCCCTTGTGATTACCTATAATTCCTGACACATTCTACACATATTAACATTTCTTGGGAAAAAAAGGGTTAAGCTAAAGTCAACATTGAGATCATTTCTGAATATTACAATATTTTAGTGTGCACAATCATTCCTTCTTAATATACTTTCAGGCATCAACTTGAATATATCTTTTAAAAGTCACGGTCAGTCTGAGGTTATTGGTATCTCTATAGTGTTTGTCCATCTTGTGAGTATACTTCAGATGTCCAACTTGAATATATCTTTTAAAAGTCACGGTCAGTCTGAGGTTATTGTTATCTCTATAGTGTTTGTCCATCTTGTGAGTACACTTCAGATGTCCAACTTGAATATATAAGAAAAGTAGTCTTGAGGTTATTTGTATCTCCCTAGAGCTTGACCTGCAATGTTAGTGGTGATGGCCATAAGTGCAGTCTCTGTTGATGTTTGGCCAACAGCTTACCACTTTGTCATAGAACATTACAGGGTAAGCACCATTAATATTTGGTGAACCTCTGCTAGGTCAGGTAGAAGAGTTTGGCACTCTCAACACATTGTGAGAGTCTTTATGAAAAGTGCCATCTTGAAATGGTTTCATTATCGATGGATGTCCTCACAAAAATAAACTATGTTGCAGTTTCTATAGGGCTTTGGCTCAGTACATAAGATTCCAACAGATATGTCTGTTGGGTTTGTCTTCCACAGTCCAAGGCTGTCCCTTACCTGCCTGGATGGCAGCAGGTGTGTGACTCACACCATACCATGCATCCTGTTGGATAATGGAGATCTTGTTGGCAGCTATGCTACTCATGGGGTAATGAAACCGCCTCTAGTCTACTGCAGTCACTCTGCTGGCAGCTATGATGCCATTAAAATAGCCCTTGGGATCATAAAGACATACAAACACTTCTACCACAACAAGGTGGAAATATGAAAAAAAGAGCATCATTCAGATATCACAGTCCAACGGTACAATGTGGTCCTGATTTAAGCAACAACAAAAATTAAATGAAAATGACAACACGCAAAAAAAGATGCACGACTAATCATAATTAAAGCAGATAATGGACTTTCTATCAGTGGTGTGAAATCCTTTCGTCATGAACTTGCTTTGGAACATCTAGAGCCTATCAAAAGCTCAACAAAATTTAATTCCGAGAGTGTATTTCAATATAATTTGTATCCTTGATGTTTATAATATTTATTGTCTTTAATTACTTTATTTTGATCTTATTTGCAGGTCTTAAATGTTTGCTCACGGGAAATGTATTGGGTGTAAATTCCCTTTATTTATCGGCATGCTACATGAAATCCAGATGTAAATTCGTGCTAGAATTACATTTAGTAAGGAAAGGCAGCAAGTAAGGGAACTAAGTATAAGCTGGCCAATCCTCATAAAAGACTAATAAGACATGTACAAAATGTACATTGTTGATCCTGAAACCAATGATCCATCCTTGACAGCAGTGGGCAGTGTTTTACTTACTACTACTCACTAGTGGTGTAGAACTCAATCATTGAGTTCTCTACACTCCACACACGACACAGTGACCACAGCCTAACATTGAGTCAATGTTAGGCTGTGGTCACTGTGTCGTGTGTGGAGTGTACATAAATGAATGCATTGTTTTCCGCTCCAAGTGAAGCATAGGGTCACGACTACAGCAAACGTGTTGTGCCTCCCGAACATGTGCAGTAGCAGCGACTGAGCACAACTTAGTGGTTAAAATAATAGCAGCTGTTCTGTGTTTGTTTTGTTAACATAACGATAAATGTCATGGATGAGGTTGTTAACCTGGTGCACCTAACTAGTAACTTTCACAGATTAATCGTCGATCATGTTTGCGTAACTAATAAATATTGAGTGGATCTAATTATTCAAACTATAATATAACCAAAATTGTAAACGCTAGACTAAAGTTAGGGACTGGGTCTCAAAAACGAACAATAAACAACCAACTGTATGATCCAAGAAATCATCTAATGAATGATTGAAGATGAAGAATGAATAATAATGCAACATGGCTGCTTCCATGTCAGAACTTACCTTCACAACTGTTAATCGTTACTAGGAAAGCTGGGTGGTCAACACAGGGCTGGTGTAGATAAACTACTTTTGATAGTTCCGTGTTTCAAATGTAAGCATTGCGTGCTTAGTGCAGTTAGTTTGCAAACAAACTAACTGGCGTCTCTACTTTGTTGGAAGCCATTTAATGAGAGCTCTTCTCTAACAGGGTTGCCGGGTGAAAGTTGGGAAAACATGTCCAAAAAATAATTTTTTTTAAACCAAAATATGACAAACCTGTTAACGTCTTCTTCTTTTCTTCTTTTTTCCTCATCCTGTTTTGTCTTTCATTTTCAGCGTCAGGTTATAGAGAGATCTCTAGAACGAGCCCGACATGTACCTCATGCACAGTGGCATTCACCGCCTCAGATATTTCCTCAAAACACATAACCATGGCTCCATGGCTGGTGTTATGCCATGTCACACATTTAGTCACCTGTTAGACATGCTCTCTGTGGGGCAGTGGTGCTATTCTTGTCTTTGTTATACATAAAGACCCCAGACGGACCACTCGGGACAAACTGTAGACCTCCCTCCCTGTGCTTCCCATGACCTTTCTGATCAACCAAGTTTTCGTTGTTTGCTGTTCTTATTTTAATAGCATTTCTCCAATCTTCTGGCATTTCCTGTGTGGACCACACTAGGTTATACAATCTTTGCAGCCACAATATCCGTACCTCACCGGCTTCTTTAATTTCGACAGGCCATGGACATTTGTTGGGTGGAGCAGCGTGTACAGCATTTCTGATTTATGAAAGCCTGATGTTTGGTTCTAGCTCCTTGATTACGTTCACGGCGATATCTTGTTTGTCATCGACCTTACTTGTTGGTAAATTGAGAAGTTCTTTAAAGGATTGCTGCCATTTGTTGAGGACCAGTTACCGCCGTCGTCGTCGTCGTCAATAATTTCTTTTATATTGTAACAATCATCTCTGCCTCTCATACTTTTGGATTGTAACAATCATCTCTGCCTCTCATACTTTTGGATTGTAACAATCATCTCTGCCTCTCATACTTGTGATTTTAATGTAGAAATGTATTATTGTATTTCTGTAACCCAAATGAAGACGTTTCCCATACTCTTTCGAAGATTTAGATTGAAACTCCTTACTCACCAACTTTGCGTGTTTTCTTGCTACCTGATAGTCGACATATACTGTTTCTTTTTGCTTATAGCGCATGTTTTGTTTCTATTCTTCTTCTGTTTGGTAGCTGCTTGAACGGTCTTGAACCTCTTGACTTGAAAGTGTTACATGTTTATTTGCATATATGTACCGATATCATGTGACATAAAAGATTCATATCATACTCATGAATGTTATTCCCATAACAACTAGCGGAGTCCGAGACGTATGGTTTGTCTGATGTCAAGTTTATTCGCAGTTTTGACGATGAAGTATATTTGACCCATTATCATCATGTGCTGTCTCCGCAACGGAGATTGATGGTAATGGATCTCCATTTGTCTCTGTCTCGCGCCAGGCTGGCACACTCAGTCAAACTGTGTCCTGACCACATCCTGATGTTGTCGGTTCAACTGTGCACGCAGTCAAACTGTGTCTCGACCACATCCTGGTTGGGTCTGTCCATCTGTGCCTTTGGCTCTCTTGCCCCCTCCCCTCCCTTTTCCCCTCAAAGAAAAAAGTATAGCAGACTGTCATACTGCTTGACATGACCAAAATATTTTATTTTCCTGTTTTTTATTTCCTTCAGAAGTACCTGTTCCACCTGGAGTTGTTCCAGCACCTTTGGATTTTCCTTTCTTTTCAAGAAACGCGTCTGTCTTCTTGATATCCCACATTTTAAAGGCCTTAATACGCTTCTTCATTTTCTTTGCCAGTGTACATGTTTCTACTCCAGACAATAAAACTGAATGCCCATAGCAATTAATTATTCTTATTTTTAAGTTGTGATATATCTGCTGTGACAGAAGTGTATCTCTCATGCGGTTGAATGTATTTTTGACCATTGCATTCTTTTAATGATCCCCCTTTCACATTTGCTTTCAGCCGAAATGAGTTGACCAAGATATACAAAAATTGACAGAGATTCCGGGATTCCTCTATTTATGTGGATGAAAGCGTTTGGACTTTCTTTCTTTTTGGTGAACACCATAGCTTTATTCTTTTTTATGTTGATTTCAAAATACATAATGCTGACTTTTGCTGGTCATCTTATACATTAACTTCTGCAGATGAACTGGATCCTAAGCCATTAACCCTGTGTAATCAGCATATCTGATATTATTGATACTCCGCTCTCTTACATCAAACTGAGGCATTTCATGTATGTCTTTGAAAATGTATTTTGTGCATTCAGCAAGCAAGGGGAAAGTACACACCCGTCTCACTGGCTCTTTCCGTCTTGTCAGACGTGAGTAATTGTGCTTTGAAAAAAGGGATGTAACTACATTCCATGACGATATTGAAATTGACTTGTAAGACCAATCCAAGCAGAGAAGCGTCTTCCACGGTGTATGCAAGGAACGTTAGGACCGTTTGCGGCATCCCATGGTGTGCCGTGTCTTCTCAAGCTCTGAGTCGTTAGTCTATCCGCAATCAGTAACTCCTTTGTCTGTATTCCATGCTATAATCCTGTCCCTCCATGTAACACGATCCATAGCGTCGTGTTCCAACGATTCCAAATATATGCCCGCATCATTTATATCCCGCGTGCATACATCCTGGTACCGAAGTACTGGCTGGCCTCGTGACTTTTTCCCAAACTGTAATTTCTCATAGAGAAGATCTTTTGGAATTTTGCTATCTTAACTTACCATAACATAACTTAACGTCTTTATACTGGTTTAGAAGACTCTGCAGAGTCTATATACAACCAGTTTCATTTACACTATCTTACTCTAAAAGCTATGCGCATCCAATTTATTCTTAAATGCATTAATTGCCCCTGTCTCCACTACCTCCTGTGGCAATGCATTCCAAGTATTCACCACTCTCTGACTAAAAAAATATTTCCTAATATCTAATCTCGACATCTATCTCTTTAGTTAATTTGTAGCTATGCACTCTTGTTCTTGTGGGTGGTTGTATTTTGAAAATAAACTTGTTATATTATAACTTATCCGTTCCTATGATTATCTTATAAACCTGTATTATCACCTCTAATTCTTCTCTCTTCTAGACACTGTAGGCCGGTTTTTCTGAATCTTTCCTCATAACTGTAATTCTGGAATCCCACTATCAATTTTGTCGCATTTCTTTGGATCCTTTCTAGCATGTTTATATCCCCTCTATGAAAAGGACTCCCCACCTGTACACAGTACTCCAATCTAGGTCTAACTAATGCTTTATACAGTTTGACTATCACTTCCTTGCTCCTGTGTTTCTTCTTCTTCTTTGCGATCGGTTTTGTATGCTCGTTTTATGCCACCAGATGGGCTGCACCCATGAAGTGACACGTCAGTCACAGGTCCTCAATGGTTCCCCACAGTTTGTCTTGTATGATTCTCTCCTCGGGCCAGGTCTTCTCACGGGAGTCTTGGTGCAGTGGACATGTTTGCAGGATGTGTTCTGGAGTCTGGGGTCCTCTCTGACATGTGCATTATGCAGTCTGTGCTGCTTTCATTTTATGCAAGTGTGCATTTAGTCTGCAGTGACCTGTTCTGAGGAGGAAAATTGTGGTATACTGTTTCCTATTCAGTCTATTGATTGGGTCCTGTGGATATTTGCTGTTTGTTCTCTCTATCCACTGTTGTTTATATATTTTTTGGATGTTTGCCTTGACTTCTGGCAGTGACACTGGGTAGGTGAATTGTTCTCTTTGTCTTCCCTCCCTGGCTAGCCTGTCCGCCCATTAATTCCCAGGTATGCCGCAGTGTGCTGGAATCCACTGAAGTTGGGCTGTTGGTCTGTATTTTGATATACTTGTATCATTTACCATGTCGTTTGACATTTTGATATGATGTCACTGTTACTGGATGTAAGCGCTTTTGATAGCTGATTGAAGCTTGTTCTTTTTATGCGGTTTTTTGTTAATTCATTGAATTTTCCCTGCATTGTATGTTTATTCATACGCTTGTATTTTTCTGTCAGGTTTAGTATTTTTCTTTCTCTGCGCTCACCGAGGATCTGGAGGCCTGCTACCGCTTCGAGTTCTCTAATTGGGGTGCTTCGTAGACCTCCGGTAATAATTCTGAGTCCGGTATTCTGTGACCTGTCTAGTTTCTGTAGGTTGGTCTTTGTCGCTGTTGCATAGGCACCCATGCCATATTCAAGTGTTGGCCGTACGTATCCAGTGTAGACCTGTCTGACTGTGTTTGCATCTGCACCCCAATTTGTCCCTGCCAGTTTTTTCATCAGCCTTAGTCTGAGTGTGGCCCTCTTTTGAGTATCCTCTATGTGTGGGCCCCATGTTAATCTTTTGTCATATCTCATTCCTAGGTATGTAGGATTGTTTTCTCTAGGAAGTAGGCTATTTTCTAAATATAGGTCGACCTGCTCTGGCTTTGTAGAGAGCGAGAAGAGTGTTGAGAGGGTCTTGCTTGTGTTTATTGTGACACCCCATGAGTCTGCCCATTTCTTTACTGCTTTAATTGCTTCCTGCATTCTTGCTTTTGCAATTTTAGTGTTTTATGCCTAGGTCCATATGTCCAGGTCATCTGCATGGGGTGCCTTGTGGATGTGTGGTCTGAACTGGTTTGGCAGATTATTAATGAAGAGGATAAACAAGGTAGGGGATATGGATCCTCCCTGGGGAACCCCCTCATGCAGTTTGAGCATTTTGCTCCTGTGTTCTTCCAGACTGACTCTCGCACATCGTAAGTGGAGGTAGTCTTTGATCCAGTCAAGCATTTTCCCCCTTATTCTGCAGCCTGCTAATTTTAGCATTAGTCCTTTCTTCCAGACTTTATCAAAAGCTTTAGTCAGGTCAAAGAAGGTGGCCAATAGTTTGCATTAACTCTGAAAGGCATCTTCGATTTCCTGGGTCAGATAAGCGGTCTGGTCGTCGGTACTCCAATATTTTCTATAGCCAGACTGGCACTCGTCCTGTGTTTAATATTTCTTGTTATCATACCTACATTGCATTTGCCTTTTTCACTGCTACTTGGACGTATTCACTTCCCTTACCTGTGTGATCTATTAAAACCACTAGTCCCCTTTCCTTTTCTATCTTTCTAATATTGTTCACTCCCAAAGTTCTCAAACACACTGATTGATTCCAATGGAATATTGTGATGTTTGATATCATTACCGTCCAGATTGATATTTTCCAGACATTATAAATTCTTGACTAAAAAACAATGATGGCCGCAGACTAATAGAATTATGCCAGGTCAGGTCAGGTTATCCCGTAACCGGTGAGGTCGTTGGGGCACACATGAAGACATCCTCACAACTCCACGCCATCCCTCTCTGTCAGATGCCGCTGCTCGTGACTCTTCTGGTCGGAGACTGGTCCATTCTTTTATGTTGTCCTCCCATCTCTTTTTGGGCCGGCCTCTTCGTCGTCTGCCATGCACCTTCCCGTGGAGGATTGTGTTTGCAAGACCAATTGATCTCGATATGTGACCGTACCAAGTGAGTTTCCTTCTTTTGACAGTTGCCAAGAGATCTTCGAAAGGCCCTATTGCTGTTGTAATTCTATCTCGTATTTCCTCGTTTGTAACTCGATCTTTGTACGTGACGTTTAAAAGTCTTTAAACATCTCATCTCCAAGGCCTGTATCCTTCGTTAAAGGTCAGCTGTAACTGTCCATGTCTCACAAGCATAGAGGAATATTGACAGGACCAGTGTACGCATTAATCTGATTTTCGTGCTTAGTGCTAACCGTTTGTCTTGCCAGATTTTGTTAAGCCGTGCAAGCGCCGCTATTGTCTGTGCTATTCTGGCCAACACTTCACATTTTGATCCTTCATCACTGACAATCGACTCCAGATATTTAAAACGGTCAACCACTTCGAGTTTCTGACCGTTAGCTTTTATCTTGTTGTTGAAGCCCGTAGCGTTGTTGGTCATTAATTTTGTCTTTCCAGCGTTTATCTCCATATCATAGTCAAGAGCTGTTTCATCGAGCCTCCTGACCCATTCCTGGAGTTCTGCTTCTGAGCCCGCCAACCCGTCGATATCATCTGCAAAACGAAGGTTGGTAATCGTTCGGCCCCCTATCTTGACAGTACCAACGTGACCTCCAAGTGCCTCACTCATAATTCCTTCAAGGAATATATTGAAAAGAGTTGGAGAGAGTGTACAGCCCTGTCTCACACCAACTGATGTGCGAAACCAGTCTCCTCGCCTCCCATTCACAAGAACTGCGCTAGACGCCTTGTTATACAGGTGTTCAAGGACCGTTATAATATTTCCGTTGATATTATACATCCTCATGGTTGCCCAAAGCGCTTTATGCCATACCCTATCAAACGCCTTCTTAAAATCCACAAACACATGATACAGTGTTTGCTGCTGTTCTAGATATTTCTCGCTTAGCAGCCTTAAATTAAATATATGTTCTGTAGTGCTTCTTCCCTGTCTGAACCATGCTTGCTCCTCGGCAATAATGTTCTCTGCTTGGGGTTTCAATCGGTCGAGGATTAATCTAAGCATGACCTTGCTAGGGTGGCTGATGAGGCTTATTGTTCTGTAATTTTGGCACAGCTTTAGGTTTCCAGACTTATGTAACGGTAAAACTATTGATTTCGTCCATAAGTCCGGCCAGTTTCCTGTCGCCCATATTTTGTTACAGATGTGTGTCAGGCCTTCCACCACTACCTCTCCACCTGCTTGTAAGAGCTCTGCTGGTATATTGTCCACGCCGGCCGCCTTCCCTCTTCTCAATGTCTTTACCGCTGCAATTACCTCTTCCTTCGTTATCAGTTGGTTATCCTCTATATGTGTTGGTGTTGGGGGGAAGGTTTGTTTCGCCCTTCATAGTTGTATAGCTCGGAACAGTACTCTGTCCATCTTGCCAGTACATCATTTCCCTCAATGAGACACTTGCCGTTTTTATCATGAATCATATGGTTCCTGCTTTGTCTTGGTGTTACCAGTTCTTTGACCACGACCACCTTATATGATCCTTTAGCATCATTTCTGTTTAGTCACTCTTCGATGTTTTCGCATTGCTCACATATCCACGCTTCTTTCGCCTCTCTCATCTTTTGTTGTATGGCTTTCTTGGCCTCATTATAACTGCCGACCTCCTCCGGTGGGTGATTGTGTTTTTTCAGTGACCTTCTTTTATCACAAAGGTCTAGAATGTCTTTGGTCACCCATGGCTTCTTTTTTGTTTGGTGGCATCCCAGGATCTCTGTTGCAGTATCTATGAGAGCTGCGTTTAGAGACTCTGTAACTGTATCTGTATCCAGTCCCTCTCTGAGAGCCATCAGTGGTGAAAATCTCCCTCACACCCTTGCTTGGAATACTTCGGTGATCTTTGGGTCCATTAGTTTGTCCAGGTCAAACTTTAGCCTGGTCACATCCTTCTTTGCGACTCCCTTCAATCGCAGACGTATGGTCATCATAACCAGATCGTGGTCACATCCTTCTTTGCGACTCCCTTCAATCGCAGACTCATGGTCATCATAACAAGATCGTGGTCACTTCCTTCTTTGCGACTCCCTTCAATCGCAGACGCATGGTCATCATAACCAGATCGTGGTCGCTTCCTGTGTCAGCTCCGGGGAAACTTCTTGTTTTGTCGGTGTTGATGCTCGATCGGAACCTCCTCTGGACCAGTATATAGTCAATCTGGCTGTGCACTTCATTGCTTGGGTCATGCCATGTCCAGCGTCTCGACGGCTTGTTTAACCCAAACGTATTTGCCACCACCGGCTGGTTGCATCTTGCAAATTCTAGGAGTCTGAGGCCCCGGTCATTGGTTTCTTTATTTCCGTATGGTCCACATGTTCCCCTCCAGTCGTAGACTGCATCTTCCATTTTTTTGCATTCCAATCAATTATGTAGTCAGAACGATTTGTTTATAACCGAACTTGACATTGTTAAACTAGTTTAGAGAACTTGAAAAGATTACAAAACTGCAATCCATGACCGACAGAAGAGACTGCAGAGCCCAGCTGCAGTCAGAGAAACTCCGAAGACTGACGGACCATCCAATGTACCAGAGACTAAACAATCTGGGAAATGGGAAACTAAAGCGGAGAAACTTTGCAGAAATAGCCAAAGCAAAGATGCACGAAGATCCCATAAACGCACTAACAACACCAAAACCCATCACTACTGTACGAAAACCTACTTGGAGGCAGGATATATTTCCAGAGGTGGTAGAAAATATACCAGGTATTGCAAACAAAAACTGCCAGACTGAAAAAGAAAGGAGAGACACTACCCTAAGCTTCATAACGAAAAGCTACCCAAGCATGGACTGGACCCATGCATACACCGACGGTTCTGTAACAAACACTACACAGAACGGAGGGACAGGAGCATTCCTGAACCTACCAAATGGCAGAAAAATAACACTGTCATTCGCTACTGGTAAGTACACAAGCAATTTCAGAACAGAGGCAGAGGCACTGAGGGCGGCAGTGGAAGAAATGGTAACACACAGTGAAAATGAGAGCCATATAGTCCTGCTGACAGATGCTCTCGCCGTAGTCACAGCGCTAAAAAGCCAGAAAAACACTGAGCTTAATGACTTAAGAGCAGCACTCTGCAAACTGTGCCAGCAGTTCGCACCAAAAAGGGTAGTGGTACAGTGGGTTCCGTCACACTGCAACATCCAAGGCAACGAGGAGGCAGACAGACTGGCAAAAGAAGGTGCAAGGCTACCACAAACAGATACCAGTATGACGTACGAAGAGTCAAAACGGCTTATCAAAGCCAGATACATGAACAAATGGGAAACCGAACATACTGGTTACACCAAAAACGATGCCTATTACCAGTTGAACCGAAGAGAGCAGGTCGTTGTCTTCAGACTTCGCACTGGCCACAACAGACTGAGGTACCACCTATTCAACAAATTGAAGATAGGGTGTACCGACGAATGCCCGTGCGGTACTGGTAAAATGACCACTGAACATCTGCTGCAGAACTGCCCGACATACGAGGATCAGAGAGAGCAGATGTGGCCATTGCCAGTGGAACTGCAAGACAAGCTCTATGGTAGTGGCGAGAGTCTCAGGATGACCGCCGCTTTTTTCGAAAAAATAATGGTTACTGTCTGACTGTGTACGCAGAAGAAGAAGAAGAAACTAGTTTAGAAGGCTCACAGAGTATGTATACTTCTTCTTCTTCTTCTTCTTCTTCGTACGCTGTTTACAGCGATATTTACGTTGCACTGTTTTATTTTGTTAAGCCTGTGGCTCAGTGCATCCGATTTCAACAGGCGTTTCTGTAGGGTTGCCCTCCTTAGCCTTTGGCTGCCCCCAGCCTAACTGCAAGGCAGCAGTTGTTTTTGGTCAGAGTTGTCTCTCTTAGGAAGTTGTCTTGCAGGATTATCGAGTCTTCCCTACTCGTGTCTATAGAGTTTGGCAATGATATGATGGACTATGTACTAGTTTGTACTATCCCGGAAGAGAGGCAGTCCAGTGTGACTTTGTCCCAGGATCGTCACGTCCTGCCAGAAACGTAGCATATGCATGTGAGTGAGGTATCTCTTTGCTCCCTTTATTTTCTCGGCTCGTCTGCAGTGATGGTACGCCTAGCATTCCCCGCCACCTGGGACGTTGTCACAATAGGGCAGGAGGTGCAATGTCCGCTGGACTGCATCTCTTCTGCGTCCATTGGGATGGCTGATAGCAGACAGAGATAAAGAGCGAGGCAGGAGTGCATTTTACCAGGTGCATTTCTGCGGCTCGACCGGGCCGGGCTGAGACGCAAGCCCCAGCCATGTCGTAGCCTCCCATCACAGCGGTGCTGAGATTTAGGGCGGGATTCTGGCTTAGAGGCGTTCGGCCGTAGTCCCTCAGATGGTAGCTTATCAGCCAAGCACGTGGACCAAATGTCAGCGACCTGTGATTCCTCTCGAAATAGTGCATTTGACCAGGGGACAAGCCTGGTCATTGCATGGAGATGTTGTTCGCCTGGTGTGCGGACATATCTCATGGTCAAGGGTTGAGTCTCAGCAGTTCGCGGTGAGGTAGCTGATCTACTGCTTAGGGCACCCCGACCGAGAACTAAGTCTTCTACAAATGGTTTCATACCTCATCGCCGTATGGGGTGAATATCGAGCAGCTTCCCGCCCGCTTTGATCGGCGGACGGCAGAGACCTCATTCTGCGGCTCGACCGGGCGGGGCTGGATCGGCAGCCCCAGGTCCCCACCATGTCGAAGCCTCCCTTTGCAATCGTGCTGAGCTTTTGGGCGGGATTTTGGCTTAGAGGCGTTCAGCCGTAATCCCTCACCTTGTAGCCTCGCGCCGTTGGCTTATCAGCCTAGTACGTGAGAGTATGTATACAACCAGTTCTTTCATCTCCATCGATACTAACAATAACTTTGAGCATCCAAACTATTTCTGAATGCATTAACTGTCCCTGTCATCACCACATCCTTTGGCAATGCATTCCAAGTATTCACCACTCTCTGACTAAACAAATATTTTATAATATCCACAAAATAGCCAATACCTTTTTTCAGCATAAGAAATCCCAAGTATTTACGTGATACATATGACCCGAGTTGCAGAAGTCAGACTTTATACTTATTAAGAGAAACAAGACGAGCAGTATTAGATTCATTTTTTGTCGTTAGCCATACCTAACTTATGTGTAGATGTGATCACAAGACGGTAGTTTTGGTTATGAGAGTTCATGCGCAAAAGCACCCAAGACGACAAGGCATGTTAGCAAAATAATCGATCCAAATAAACAAACTTAGAGGAACAGACATCCAAAAGAGCTTATGTTACAACAATTTACGAGAGCTTTACTAGACTGACCACAGTAATTAAATCTCTCGAAAAAAAATAGTCGGTTAAAAATTATTTACTAGAAGCAGCCACAGAAAAATGTGCCACTGTAAAATAAAGACATTCAAGGCCGTTAATTACAGCGTGGTGGGGCGATAAAGTAAAAACATAGACTAAAGAGAAGAACAATAGATACAAGCATAAGATAACAAGAATATATGTACCTCCAGTCCACTTATGTCGTGGGGAGGTGTCACCTCTTTTTTTTCATATTTGTGGCAGGCGAAAATCTATTGGTGACTTGCCAGGTCAATTCCAATATCTAACGGTTGGTAACTTGGTAGTCCCTGGAATATACGATCGCCTATTTGTGGTAATTGTGCTGGTGAAAGCGTAAATTAGAGCAAGGTAGATCCGCAGTCTGTTATACGCCATCTATGTCGCTCCGCTAACCATATAACCAAGACCTGATGTATAGTCAAACTGTCCCCTTATTACGACATATTCTGTGGGGCAAGAATTCCTAGAATAATTTGAGTAGATTTTTAACTTGAATTTTGCCCGAGCAGCGGCCGTTAAGAGTACTCTGTTCGATTTCCAACTGCCAATTGATTTTTAACGTGCTTGCCACTGCACACGGGTGTCTGACCTCACTACTCAGAGATCGTGGAAAATTTTTACCGGATGATTCGCGTGAAAAAATGCCGGTTTTCACCGTGGTTCGAGCCCGCAACCTCCAGCACCCGAGGCGAATACCTTACCTCGAGACCATTGGTGATGTATACACTGCAAATATTTGAGAACAAGAGAAAGTAACACTGTGCTGATTAGGATGAAATATATAAAAGATAAGTTGAAAATGGGCAAACTTGAAATTTATGTGGAGAGAGAGAGAATAAATGTCACAACAAATTCAAGGGCACAGATTTGAATCATTTATTACCCAGTCTGGTTTTGCTGTTAACGTAGGCTGATTATATTTCCTTGAGACAAAAACGTGAAATTCGGATGGCAAAAACAGGACGGGGAGATTTGCATTGTAACATTCTGTATTCATGACAAAGCAAGACAATTTTTAAAAGTGTTATTACATAAAGCTTACAATTATTCTTCAATGACCGAATCACACACACACATTTAGGTAGGCGTAGAGGGGGGGGGGGGGGGGGGTCTGTATTTCACCAATATCGTACACTGAATGTTTCTCTGATGAAATAATCTTGTAACAAATTGTGGTCTTTCAAGACCTGATCATACAAATTCCCATACTCCAAGACACAAGTTGTAACATGATGATGACGATTTTATAAACTTTTTAGCTGTGAGCAGTAAACTCTTGACTGCCCAATACCTATCAGATATAAACTTTTTAGCTGTGAGCAGTAAACTCTTGACTGCCCAATACCTATCAGATATAAACTTTTTAGCTGTGAGCAGTAAACTCTTGACTGCCCAATACCTATCAGATATAAACTTTTTAGCTGTGAGCAGTAAACTCTTGACAGCCCAATGCCTCTCAGATATAAACTTTTTAGCTGTGAGCAGTAAACTCTTGACTGCCCAATACCTATCAGATATAAACTTTTTAGCTGTGAGCAGTAAACTCTTGACTGCCCAATACCTATCAGATATAAACTTTTTAGCTGTGAGCAGTAAACTCTTGACAGCCCAATGCCTCTCAGATATAAACTTTTTAGCTGTGAGCAGTAAACTCTTGACTGCCCAATACCTATCAGATATAAACTTTTTAGCTGTGAGCAGTAAACTCTTGACAGCCCAATACCTATCAGATATAAACTTTTTAGCTGTGAACAGTAAACTCTTGACAGCCCAATGCCTCTCAGATATAAACTTTTTAGCTGTGAGCAGTAAACTCTTGACTGCCCAATACCTATCAGATATAAACTTTTTAGCTGTGAGCAGTAAACTCTCGACAGCCCAATGCCTCTCAGACAAAAGCACACATCATCCGCAATTGTTGTAGTGATGTGTAGAGTGTGTTGAGTATGGTGGGGTGTGGTGGTAGCAGCTGGTTCCGCAGATCGGCTAGCCCTGGGCACAAAGTCAGGAGGTGCTCGACTGACTCCTCGTGGTCGTGGCAGAATCTGCAGTTTGGTTCACGTAGTGCGTCTCATCTGTTCAGAAGTTTGTTGAGAGGTGCACGGCCTGTTTTCAGCTTGAAGATCAAACTCTGGTCTATTCGTTTCAGTTTCTTGGCTGGTCCTGGAGATCTGGGTTTGCTTGGCGTTTGAAATATACTCTGCGTATCTGGGATGTGGTCCACTGATCTAGCCACTCCTGATTGGTATTTTTTCGGGATTTACTTGCAGGTCTGTAGTGATATGTAACAGAGTAACATATCTTAGCTGTATAGACAATATACAGGTAGGAGCTTATACAACCATTTATTTATTTCTTCTTCGTGGGATTTGAGTCAGTGCAGCTGAACTCAGTCCCGCCAGAATTTGAGCAACCAAATCGAACCACGACGTTAAATTTCAGGCCATGTGTCGAAACCTAGAACGATAGAGGTAGACTTGTTGCCGCCGCGTCGTCTGGAAAACACGCGAACAGGAGAGGGGGGGGGGGGGCGGCATTATGGAAAGCAGACGGACAAAAATGCGCGCCGTTTTGGAAATCACGTGATCTGGGGAAGGAGATCAATCAAATATAAAAGCCCGACATGGAAAGCCGTGAGAATCATTACCTGAGGACACTTTCCAGAGAGACAGTGAATGAGAGCAGGTGACGGAAAGAATAGACTTGACTTCAGAGACAGAGAGAAAACACTTCACAGTGCATTACTAGATAACCACAGAGAGAGAGAGAACACTTCACTTCAGAGATTACATGAGGTAGACACAGAGAGAGAACACTTCACTTCAGAGATTACATGAGGTAGACACAGAGAGAGAACACTTCACTTCAGAGATTACATGAGGTAGACACAGAGAGAGAACACTTCACTTCAGAGGTACTTTGGAAAGAGACGCTCAGTGAAGGGCAGGCGACGGAAAAAGACGCTCAGTGGAGGGCAGGCGACGGAGAGAGACGCTCAGTGGAGGGCAGGCGATGGAGAGAGACGCTCAGTGGAGGGCAGGTGACGGAGAGAGACGCTCAGTGGAGGGCAGGCGACGGAGAGAGACAGTTGAGACACACAGCAAGCAAGGTAACTACCGTCATTGTATGCAGTGGTCATGATTATAAGTAGTCATCTCATTCATCATATTGACGCAGTCCCACTGATCACGTAGACATCGCCTTGATCACATGAATGTAAGTCGTCCGTCGCAGCTAGAGGCAGTTTTACGGTGATCCCATGGATCATAGTTGTTGCAGTCTATCCTGACCACGTAGAGACCACTTTGATCTACCGCCGCCAAGAGGAACAAAGCCACGGACGTCATGCCTGGGTTCAGAACCTACGAGCTTCACCATCAGCGGCAATCCGCAACTAAGATCAATCGCAGCATACCAGATCAGGTGAGGAGAAAGAACCGGGAAATAACAGTATCGATAAGGTTAGGTTTAGCGGTAGGAGTGTTTTAGATAAGCATGTGAGAGAAAGAATTTAAGTTGTTAGAGAGTTTATAGTTGGCAGTGTAACCTGAATAAATAATATGTTGTATTTTGTTTAGACTTAGTATTTCTTGAATTTGTTTAGAGTGGGTGTAGAGTGCAATAGAATAATAGAGCAGAGCCCTTTGCCGTCTGCGACAGAGCCCCATCAAATCAACCAGCTCTGGTACAATAGAATAGATCAGAGCCCTTTATAGTCTGCGACAGAGCTCCAATAAAAATCAACCGGCTCTGGTACAGTGATGCTAGGTAGTGGCTGTAGCAGCATTGCCCCACTTCTGACCAGCTCATCAGCCTTCTCATTTCCTGGGACTCCGACATGGCCAGGTATCCACTTGAGTACCACATCTGCTCCATAAGAGGTGGACAATTGGTCAATTAATTTGTAGATATTATTAACATCTGGAGACATTCTGTTTTCCAAGGCTTGGAGTGCAGACTTTGAGTCTGAGAAAACAACGACCTCCTCAGGCTGTATAGTGCCATGAGAAAACAACGACCTCCTCAGGCTGTATAGTGCCATGAGAAAACAACGACCTCCTCAGGCTGTATAGTGCCATGAGAAAACAACGACCTCCTCAGGCTGTATAGTGCCAAGAGAAAACAACGACCTCCTCAGGCTGTATAGTGCCATGAGAAAACAACGACCTCCTCAGGCTGTATAGTGCCATGAGAAAACAACGACCTCCTCAGGCTGTATAGTGCCATGAGAAAACAACGACCTCCTCAGGCTGTATAGTGCCATGAGAAAACAACGACCTCCTCAGGCGGTATAGTGCCACTTTCAAAATCTGAGATTATTCGGCACAAAGCTTTTTCTATTGCTATTATTTCTGCTTCATAATTGGAACAGGTCTCTCCACAAGGGCCATAGGTGTAGGGGTGGTCTTCTTGGTGCAGGTCATAGATGTAGGGGTGGTTTTCTTGGTGCAGGTCATAGATGTAGGGGTGGTCTTCTTGGTGCAGGTCATAGATGTAGGGGTGGTTTTCTTGGTGCAGGTTATAGATGTAGGGGTGGCCTTCTTGGTGCAGGTCATAGATGTAGGGGTGGTTTTCTTGGTGCAGGTTATAGATGTAGGGGTGGCCTTCTTGGTGCAGGTCATAGATGTAGGGGTGGCCTTCTTGGTGCAGGTCATAGATATAGGGGTGGTCTTCTTGGTGCAGGTTATAGATGTAGGGGTGGTCTTCTTGGTGCAGGTTATAGATGTAGGGGTGGCCTTCTTGGTGCAGGTCATAGATGTAGGGGTGGCCTTCTTGGTGCAGGTCATAGATGTAGGGGTGGTCTTCTTGGTGCAGGTCATAGATGTAGGGGTGGCCTTCTTGGTGCAGGTCATAGATGTAGGGGTGGCCTTCTTGGTGCAGGTCATAGATGTAGGGGTGGCCTTCTTGGTGCAGGTTATAGATGTAGGGGTGGTCTTCTTGGTGCAGGTTATAGATGTAGGGGTGGTCTTCTTGGTGCAGGTCATAGATGTAGGGGTGGCCTTCTTGGTGCAGGTCATAGATGTAGGGGTGGTCTTCTTGGTGCAGGTCATAGATGTAGGGGTGGCCTTCTTGGTGCAGGTTATAGATGTAGGGGTGGTTTTCTTGGTGCAGGTTATAGATGTAGGGGTGGCCTTCTTGGTGCAGGTTATAGATGTAGGGGTGGCCTTCTTGGTGCAGGTCATAGATGTAGGGGTGGCCTTCTTGGTGCAGGTCATAGATGTAGGGGTGGTCTTCTTGGTGCAGGTCATAGATGTAGGGGTGGTCTTCTTGGTGCAGGTTAAAGTATTTAATTACAGTGCCATATCCAGCGTTGGTGGTAGCCCCGGTGGCAGATCCATCTGTGTATACTTGGATGTTCTGTGGATATGAGTCTATAGTTTCCAAAGCAATTGTTTTCAGCAAAGATGGTAGGGAGTTCCTGTCGGCAGAGGGGTCGGAGAGAACAGTTCTTACTGTGGGGGTTGTTGCCTGCCAACAAGGTGGTCCATCATTGATGACCGCCATAAGCCTTCTACCCTCTGGCAGGTGGTGTTTATCGATTTTGTCTTGCGCCTTTTTTAAGAAAGATGTCTTTTTTATTCTATGCTTTTGGTGCCAATGTTCAACCATTTTCCTAATCTCCTCCGTAGGGTTCATTCTTAAGTATCTTCCACGCATTTCCACGACAGAGCGTTCTGGTCTGAGGTTTAGAGGTTCGATGTCTGCGTTATTTTCATGCACCACTAATAAACCCCAGAGCGTGATTTTGTACTCTGCTCAGCTTGTATTAGAGGCTTTTTCTTGCAATGGGTAGGAGGGGGAATGAATAGGATGTATAACTGGCGTAGTGAATCTTGGTCTGCCTCCCATTCCACAAGTAGAGAATTGCTTGATGAGTCTGAGCCTTGTGGATGGTTGTCCAATCAGCTTGTCTATATGGGGTTTCATAGTAAGTCTACGGTCAAGCCCGACTCTGGGTATCTCGCGGTTTTGTCATAGGTTAATTTCACTCCGTTCATTTTGACATCAATATTTTCTTCTTGAATCCTTTTATTTAAGCTGAACAAGCTGAAGACAGTTTTCTCTACATTAATTTCAAGCTTCCAAAACTGGCAATATGTAGAGATGTTTGTCAGATTCATAGTCATATGTTTGGTGATGGGTTTTAGATGTTTTCCTTTTGACCAAATGACCAGGCCATCAGCAAAGAGTGCCTTTTGGCAGGTTAGGACATCTGGTAGGTCGTTCATGTACACAAAGAATAATGTACAACTTAGCGCAGATCCCTAGGGCAGTCCTTCCAGGGTCATTTGTTTGGATGTTGATCTGCTGAATGTTGTTCACATTGTTCTGTTATGGAAGAAACCTTTTAGCCAGCTGTACATTCACCCTGATATTCCTGTCCGGATTGTTCTGTTATGGAGGAAACCTTTTAGCCAGCTGTACATTCACCCTGATATTCCTGTCCGGATTGTTCTGTTATGGAAGAAACCTTTTAGCCAGCTGTACATTCACCCTGATATTCCAATCTTGAAGAGGAGGCCAGTCCTTCAAACTCAATCGTAGGCTTGTCTGAGGTCAATGAATGTTGCCAGCACACTGTTTTTCTCCTGGAAAGCATCACCTACCTCTTTGGTAAATCTTATCAGCTGGTCTATTGTTTGTTCCTGTCTTCTAAAGCCTGAATGGTTTGTATTAAGAATCTTGTAGCTTTATAGCTGCCACCAATATAACCTTTCGCTTATCATCCTTTCAGCGACCTTTCCTAAGTTTGAAGTCAGGGAGATCTGACGATAGCTTATTACTAGGTTTGATGGTTTGTCTTTCTTTAGGATTGGGGTGATGTTGGCTTTTCTCCAGTCTGTTGGTAGCTTGCGTTCTCTCCAGTCTGTTGGTAGTTTGCGTTCTCCGTATTGTTTTTAGCTTCTCCGAGTTGTTTTTGTTGTTTAGCTTCTCATTGTTGTTGTTTAGCTTCTCTGTGGTGTTGTTTCACTTCTGTGTTGTTATTTCACTTCTCCCTATTTCACTTCTCCATGTTGTTTCACTTCTGTGTTGTTATTTCACTTCTCCCTATTTCACTTCTCCATGTTGTTTCACTTCTGTGTTGTTATTTCACTTCTCCCTGTTATTTCACTTCTCCCTGTTATTTCACTTCTCCATGTTATTTCACTTCTCCCTGTTATTTCACTTCTCCCTGTTATTTCACTTCTCCATGTTATTTCACTTCTCCCTGTTATTTCACTTCTCCCTGTTATTTCACTTCTCCCTGTTATTTCACTTCTCCGTGTTGCTTTTTCACTTTCTTGTGTTGTTTCACTTCTTGTGTAGTTGTTGTTTTATCTTTCCGAGTTGTTGTTTCATTTCTCTGTGTTGTTTCATTTCTTTGCGTTGTTTCACTTCTCCCTGTTATTTCACTTCTCCGTGTTGCTTTTTCACTTTCTTGTGTTGTTTCACTTCTTGTGTAGTTGTTGTTTTATCTTTTCGAGTTGTTGTTTCATTTCTTTGCGTTGTTTCACTTCTCCATGTTGTTTCACTTCTCCATGTTGTTTCACTTCTCCATGTTGTTTCACTGCTCCGTGTTGTTTCAAACAACATGCCCAGCCCATCTGATCTGGGCTCTCTCTCTCTCTCTCAAGCAGACATGCAAATAACACACCCAGCCCATCTGATCTGGTCTCTCTCTCTCTCTCTCAAGCAGACATGCAAATAACACACCCAGCCCATCTGATCTGGTCTCTCTCTCTCTCTCAAGCAGACATGCAAACAACATGCCCAGCCTATCTGATCTGGGCTCTCTCTCTCTCTCTCAAGCAGACATGCAAACAACATGCCCAGCCTATCTGATCTGGGCTCTCTGTCAGAGATTTAGGATTGTTGCTTCTTTCACCTTAATTAATAAAGTAGAAGGCAGACATGCTGGTCCTCTCCTTGTCTGGTGGAGCTAGCAGACGATGAGAACATGGCCTACTGTTCAGTTTCTTCTCCAACCATAGGAACATGCCTTGTGTGTAAAATTCTCTATTTGTTGAACATAAATTTCAGATAACAGTGGAGCAATGAAAGCATCTGAAACTTCATCTTGAAGGTTTCTCTTCTGTATGGCTGATGTATGTTCTCCCCACAGTCCAAACACATGTATAAGGTTTCTTTTCTGTATGGCTGGTGTGCATGTTCCAAATACACATCTGTATGACTTATAACTTAACGTCTTTATACAACCATATTTTTTACATTCACTTGATCTAAAAATGACTATGTACTATTCATGAATGCATTAATTGACCCTGCCTGCACTATTTCCTGTGGCAATGCATTCTGATCTTTCACCACTCTCTGACTAAGAACGTACTTCCTGATATCTAATCTGGATCTTTCTTTAACTAATGTGTGGCTATGCCGTCCTGTTCTTTAAGGTGGAAAAACTTGAACTATTTTGAAAAACTTGTTAAAGTCTAAAACTACCACATAGCCCAAATATAAAAAAAGTTTTTCTTGTTACTGCGTTTCTTTTTTTTTTTGGTACTGGCAATTCTTAAAATTTTCATGATGAATGAAAGATACAAAACAAACATCAACCGCCCTTGGTTTATATGCTTTTTTTTAGTGCATGGTCAGATGATTGTGCTATATAAATACCACACCACAAATATGATTTATATAAGTCCCCCTTTTCCCACATGTGTATTATAATATTTTAATACTTCCACACTGAGTAAACTCTACACTACAAACATGACGCATTATTTTTCTCATGTGTGTGTTAATTTGTGTTTTTTCCAACTATTACCTCGACCAAATCCTAAACCTCAAACTTGAAAGGATTGTCTTCTGTATGTTTTTACTTGGTCTCTTTTCAGACATTGCCCTTAATAAATCTTAAAACACAAACATCACATTTGTAAGGTTTATTACCTGTATATGATCTTATGTGTGCTTTAAAATGTCTACAATCTGGAGATTCTAAATTATAAAATGTCTACAATCTGTAGATTCTAAATTACAAACCTAACACTTGAAAATGTTCTCTTCTGTATGTGTTATTTTGTGCACTGCTGTTGGACACACAGAATCTTCTAACTAAATTTGCTGGTCGCCAGGAATGTGAGTGGACGGTGACCTGAGGTTATCTGCTGGTTAACGCTAGCAGGCCTATCTTTCATTGTTACAGATTGTTGTTGACAATAACTTGCCTGAATCAGTCACTTGGCAGTCATTCTTAACCTTGATTTCACTGGGAGTGGAGGGAATTTCTGGTATAACAAGAAAGAGCCATTATTCCTGTGTACTTCCGTGAAAGTTTGAAAGTCCTATTTTTAATAGTTTGTGTTGACATTTCCTTGTCTGTGGTGCTTGAAAACGGAAAAAGACATGCAAGAGCTTCAAAGCAAAATATTTCGTAAACGAACATTAGCAATGCTACACAGAGATACTCGCTGATTTCTGTGATATGGTGGTGGAAGAGAAGAACAAGCACCAGTTGACCACAATAGCATTCACCCTCCTTTACATAAAATAGACATTGATAGAGTATGCCCTCCTTACTTACACATTCTTCTTGGCATCCTCATGACACACCACAACCTCTTAGAAAATGAAACCGATGTCATAGATTTAGAAATAGAAAACCATACCAGCGACAAGAGATCAACATAAGCTGATATCCTGATAAAATATGGAAGAAACTGGATAAACTTTGAAAAAAAAACCCATCAGAAATTGAATTCCTGCCAGGGTGTTCTGTGTTTGAGAATGATTCGATTCAAAGGGAAGCACTGCAGGAAAAACTTAAGAATTTCTGAAGATACATACCATACACTCCATTGACTCTCAGGTCTGGACTCTATCCAACATACCATACACTCCATTGACTCTCAGGTCTGGACTCTATCCAACATACCATACACTCCATTGACTCTCAGGTCTGGACTCTATCCAACATACCATACACTCCATTGACTCTCAGGTCTGGACTCTATCCAACATACCATACACTCCATTGACTCTCAGGTCTGGACTCTATCCAACATACCATACACTCCATTGACTCTCAGGTCTGGACTCTATCCAACATACCATACACTCCATTGACTCTCAGGTCTGGACTCTATCCAACATACCATACACTCCATTGACTCCAAGGTCTGGACTCTATCCAACATACCATACACTCCATTGACTCCAAGGTCTGGTCCTGTGTGCTCTAAACTGGATCAAGTTCTCCACAAACATGGCATTATACCACAGGCATACCACAGTAGAGCTTTCATTGGCAACCATTGCAACTTTACCAGTCTACACAGACTTAACAAAACCAGTTACAACCACTACAATTGCTTACCTATCAAACTTTATAATAATAGACAATAATCAGGCATTCAAAATTCGAAACCGCTTTGACACACTAAACAAAATGTACGCTGAAATCCACCTAGCAGTGTTCCACCCAGACTCCATAAACACACAACCTACAGATGATATACAAGCATGCATTGATACATTCATGACATTGTACAGGAAGCTCTTTCACAACAAAACTATACCAAAGCAGCACATTCTAGAGCAGCATTGTGGACCATGAATAGAGAGATATGGATTTGGCCTAGGATTTCACGAGGAACAAGGAGGAGAACTTCTACACTCTTCTATTGCCAAACTAGGGAGGAGAACTTCTACACTCTTCTATTGTGAAACTAGGGAGGAGAACTTCTACTCTTCTATTGCCAAACTAGGGAGGAGAACTTCTACTCTTCTATTGCCAAACTAGGGAGGAGAACTTCTACTCTTCTATTGTGAAACTAGGGAGGAGAACTTCTACTCTTCTATTGCCAAACTAGGGAGGAGAACTTCTACTCTTCTATTGCCAAACTAGGGAGGAGAACTTCTGGAATAAGAAATGGTAAGGCGAGACTGAGATGCATCATGGAGGCCCATCTTCTACACGTCTCACCAGAATTACAAACATCTACTACTTGTAGCAAGAAGAGAAAATTAAGTTAGTTTATATGTGATAGAGATCATTATTTGTGTAAGAGCGGCTCATAGAACATAATGATTTATGTAATATGGTTAGTAAACGGAACAACACGATTAGTTCAAACAGTAACTTTACTTTGAAGAAACGGAATAAATGTATTATCAAGAAATACCATCTCATGCGCATCTTCAAGAGGATTTGTTACATGACTTTGGATACATTTATAATTGACTTATTCTGACTAAGTAGTTTTCTGGTGGAATGTTGTAGATAAACCATCACTTTCAGCCCTTCCTTACATGTCCTACACTCCAAACTTATTGAGATGGTAGTACTAGGTATGTATATTGTATATGTCAAGTACAAATAGATTCTGTGAAGGTAAAATCAGACTTTTATATGATTAAATTGGGTCTCCCTGAAATGCTTTTAACTTGCCATTTCCAATATATTCTAATTTTTTTACAGTTAAACAAAGGTGTCTCAAATATTGCAACGATAACCAACACATAGTTCACCCCTTCATTTGTTCAATAGGAATGTCCATAGAGATGGTGATTGGTTTGTTCATGTTAAAATACATTTTTGAAACATGTAAACTAAAAGTCACAAACCGACATTAACTGTGAGCTCTGGTAAGGGATTTGACCCAGAAACCTGCGTTTGACCATATGAACAGAAAATGTGCCCATTGTGATTCCAGGAAGAGACATTTAACTAAAATGTAGGAGATAAATGGATGTGTGTGTCTTTTCAAACTATGGCCTAAAAATGATAAATCTCAAACATTGAACTTTAAAGTTTTCTCTCCTATATGTGTTGTTTTGTGTCTTTTCAAACTACTACCTCGAACAAATGCTAAATCACAAACATCACACTTGAAAGGTTTCTCTCCTGTATGTGTTAATCGGTCTCTTTTCAAACTGCTGCCCCGACTAAATCCTAAATCACAAACATCACACTTGTAAGGTTTCTCTCCTGTATGTGTTCTTATGTGTCTTTTCAGACTGCTGCCTCGACCAAATCCTAAGCCACAAACATCACATGTGTAAGGCTTCTCTCCTGTATGCATTCTTTTGTGTGTTATATAATTTCCTAGCTGTGTAAACTCTAAACTACAAATATCACACTTGAAAGGTTTCTCTCCTGTATGTGTTCTTTTATGTATTTTCATACTACCACCCCGAATAAATCCTAAACCACAAACATCGCACTTATGGGGTTTCTCACCAGTATGTGTCATTTTGTGTCTTTTCAGATTACTGCACTGAACAAATCTTACACCACACACTTCACATTTGTAAGGTTTCTCTCCTGTATGTTTTCTTTTATGGATTATAAAATGTCTACACTGTGTAAACTCTAAATTACAAACATGACATTTGAAAGGTTTCATACATGTATGTGATATTTTGTGTTTTTTCAGATTATTACGCTGAACAAATCCTAAACCACAAACATCACACTTGTAACATTTCTCTCCTCCATTTATTTTCATAATATCTAAGTCATTCACAAATCTATAACTCTCATCAAACCTACCGTAATAAGAACTCTTGTCATTCAGCAAGACTATTCCATGATCTTGTACTTCCTCCTTAACAACATTCTTGGTCTCACAAACATCTACTGAACTTTCAAGACAGACAGGGGAATCCCCAGACACAACATGTCTAGTTGTTCTTGATTCAGTGTTATTGTCAGTTGTCAATACAGCTGCACAGGTACCATCTTTCTTGTACACCATTTCAGTTATGTTGGTCACCTTATCTTCCTGTGTCCCATCTGAAAGTATATCCCATGATCAAATCTTTCAGTCTAGGCCAACCCACAACATTGTCTTCTTGAAGATGAGATGAGACGGTTTGCTACAAAAAAGTTTGTCATAATGCTCATATCAATCATGTGTATTTTGGGGAGAACAAAGAATAGGACTACCTGAAGCATGAAAAATGGTCAGATAAGATCCCTAATGTGTACTGCAGTCCCCCACTATACCAACATCAGCTCTTAGAAATGTTTTCAATGATAACCAAAACCTCTACATAAGAATGAAAGTCCTCTCCTACACACACTTTTCTAACAAGGCTGTAAAAGCAAGCACTTCTTCTGATTAACAGACTGAGCACAATGTTTTCATAAAGTTTCAAGTCAAAATTTGTACACAACACATCTCTCTCATGTTATGTACGTGCATCAGTTATATTTGTGTGTATAATAAAGATACCATAATAATTTTTTAGATTAAAACACAAACTGTACATCGTTAACACTTTAAGATACATATATAATATAGACTTACATTGACAATTAACTTGCTTTTGTGATTATAAAACACTTCATAGCACATGTATAATGTACTTACAGACCAAAACCTTAAAACAATTGTCAACTGTCACATACACTTTTTAAACATGGTTGTAAAACCCACAGGTTACTCTGACTGTACAGTTTTCATACTTATATTTGTGTTCTAATATTGTAGTATTCATACTTATATTTGTGTTCTAATATTGTAGTATTCATACTTATTTTTGTGTTCTATTGTAGTATTCATACTTATATTTGTGTTCTAATATTGCAGTATTCATACTTAAATTTGTGTTATAATATTGTAGTATTCATACTTATATTTGTGTTCTAATATTGTAGTATTTATACTTATATTTGTGTTCTAATATTGTAGTATTCATACTTATATTTGTGTTATAATATTGCAGTATTCATACTTATATTTGTGTTCTAATATTGTAGTATTCATACTTATATTTGTGTTCTAATATTGTACAATATTCATACTTATATTTGTGTTATAATATTGTACAATATTTACACTTATATTTGTGTTATAATATTGTACAATATTCATACTTATATTTGTGTTATAATGTTCAAAATGGTCCCTAAGTGTGAAGATCAAGCTAAAGGTAACCATGAACTTGAAAGAAAAAGCATAAACTAATCCAACTTAGTGACCAGGGAATGGGTGTCAGTGAAATAAGATTTAAGATAAGCATCAATTTTGATAAAGGTTGTGCCTCCGAGATATAAGTAGACATTTCTTGAATATTTCAGGGTGATGAACATGAAAATGACAACGAAAATGCCAAATTGGCTACTATTTCTGAGAAATTCACAATTAATTATATATATAATATTATGATAGAGTGATACATGCACATGAACCAGTAAACTGCACTTCTATGTTTGACGTCACTTTGACTGTTGCTTGCATAGCTGCTCAGGATCTTCTCTGCCAAGCATCCAGCAGTAGTTAGCCAACGTTCAAGTGAACATCTTTTCCTGGGATTGTTTCTCCATTGTGCCAATGTCCTGGTCAAAACGTTCACCATGGTGACCACTAACTATGCCACAGCTGACAAAGAAAAAATCCAAGTAGGAATGGAGAAAGTAGGAATGGAGAAAGTAGGAATGGAGAAAGTAGGAATGGAGAAAGTGGATCTTTAAAGACATATTGCAGCCAAGTTTGTGATACAGATAGGTAGTGACTCATAGGTAATTGCTTGCATCAGGGCCAGTGAATGAGCTGGCAGCAGGTAGTGACTCATAGGTAATTGCTTGCATCAGGGCCAGTGAATGAGCTGGCAGCAGGTAGTGACTCATAGGTAATTGCTTGCATCATGGCCAGTGAATGAGCTGGCAGCAGGTAGTGACTCATAGGTAATTGCTTGCATCAGGGCCAGTGAATGAGCTGGTAGCAGGTAATGACTCATAAGTAATTGCTTGCATCAGGGCCAGTGAATGAGCTGGCAGCAGGTAGTGACTCATAGGTAATTGCTTGCATCATGGCCAGTGAATGAGCTGGCAACAGGTAGTGACTCATAGGTAATTGCTTGCATCAGGGCCAGTGAATGAGCTGGCAGCAGGTAGTGACTCATAAGTAATTGCTTGCATCAGGGCCAGTGAATGAGCTGGCAGCAGGTAGTGACTCATAGGTAATTGCTTGCATCAGGGCCAGTGAATGAGCTGGCAACAGGTAGTGACTCATAGGTAATTGCTTGCATCAGGGCCAGTGAATGAGCTGGCAGCAGGTAGTGACTCATAGGTAATTGCTTGCATCAGGGCCAGTGAATGAGCTGGCAGCAGGTAGTGACTCATAGGTAATTGCTTGCATCAGGGCCAGTGAATGAGCTGGCAGCAGGTAGTGACTCATAGGTAATTGCTTGCATCAGTGCCAGTGAATGAGCTGGCAGCAGGTAGTGACTCATAGGTAATTGCTTGCATCAGGGCCAATGAATGAGCTGGCAGCAGGAAGTGACTCATAGGTAATTGCTTGCATCAGGGCCAGTGAATGAGCTGGTAGCAGGTAATGACTCATAAGTAATTGCTTGCATCAGGGCCAGTGAATGAGCTGGCAGCAGGTAGTGACTCATAGGCAATTGCTTGCATCAGGGCCAGTGAATGAGCTGGTAGCAGGTAGTGACTCATAGGTAATTGCTTGCATCAGAGCCAGTGAATGAGCTGGCAGCAGGTAGTGACTCATAGGTAATTGCTTGCATCAGGGCCAGTGAATGAGCTGGCAACAGGTAGTGACTCATAGGTAATTGCTTGCATCAGGGCCAGTGAATGAGCTGGCAGCAGGTAGTGACTAATAGGTAATTGCTTGCATCATGGCCAGTGAATGAGCTGGCAGCAGGTAGTGACTCATAGGTAATTGCTTGCATCATGGCCAGTGAATGAGCTGGCAGCAGGTAGTGACTCATAGGTAATTGCTTGCATCATGGTCAGTGAATGAGCTGGCAGCAGGCAGTGACTCATAGGTAATTGCTTGTATCATGGCCAGTGAATGAGCTGGCAGCAGGCAGTGACTCACAGCTGGTTGCTTGCATCAGGGCCAGTGAATGAGCTGGCAGCAGGCAGTGACTCATAGGTAATTGCTTGCATCAGGGCCAGTGAATGAGCTGGCAGCAAGTAGTGACTCATAGGTAATTGCTTGCATCAGGGCCAGTGAATGAGCTGGCAGCAGGCAGTGACTCACAGCTGGTTGCTTGCATCAGGGCCAGTGAATGAGCTGGCAGCAGGCAGTGACTCACAGCTGGTTGCTTGCATCAGGGCCAGTGAATGAGCTGGCAGCAGGCAGTGACTCACAGCTGGTTGCTTGCATCAGGGCCAGTGAATGAGCTGGCAGCAGGTAGTGACTCATAGGTAATTGCTTGCATCAGGGCCAGTGAATGAGCTGGCAGCAGGCAGTGACTCACAGCTGGTTGCTTGCATCAGGGCCAGTGAATGAGCTGGCAGCAGGCAGTGACTCACAGCTGGTTGCTTGCATCAGGGCCAGTGAATGAGCTGGCAGCAGGCAGTGACTCACAGCTGGTTGCTTGCATCAGGGCCAGTGAATGAGCTGGCAGCAGGCAGTGACTCACAGCTGGTTGCTTGCATCAGGGCCAGTGAATGAGCTGGCAGCAGGCAGTGACTCACAGCTGGTTGCTTGCATCAGGGCCAGTGAATGAGCTGGCAGCAGGTAGTGACTCATAGGTAATTGCTTGCATCAGGGCCAGTGAATGAGCTGGCAGCAGGCAGTGACTCACAGCTGGTTGCTTGCATCAGGGCCAGTGAATGAGCTGGCAGCAGGCAGTGACTCACAGCTGGTTGCTTGCATCAGGGCCAGTGAATGAGCTGGCAGCAGGCAGTGACTCATAACTGGCTACCTGTATCAGGGTCAGACACCCATTACTGATGAAAAACCTATTCCACCTCCAAGTGACCACCCTGAAAGACTGCAACCATGCAGCTTGGCTAAAAGATGAAGGATCGAAAAGGGCAGGTAAACACAGTCCCAACAATGCTTTGCTGAGATCGGATGTTTCGGGTGTGAAGGTGCAGATATCACAGTCTAGCTTTAAACTACAGCACAACAACACAAACATTCATTTCAGGACAAATGCTGAAGAAGAACTCAAGGAAAAGCCATCTGTAGACTGTACAGTCCTTGGAACAGAACTCTGAGAGTATCCGCTTTGAAACGTGGCATCAAAAGTGCGTTGCAGAATGGATAGAGATCAATCAAATAACTTGCCACAGGGAATACACTACTGTGCTGTGACTAACTTAAGCTCCCTTACTAGTACTGTGACTAATTGAAGCTCTGGTACTGTGACTGACTAACTGAGGGACCCTTACCAGTACAGTGAATAACTGTAGCTACCTTACTTGTACTGTGATTAACTGGAGCACTGTTACCAGTACTGTGACTAACTGAAGCTCCCTTACCAGTACTGTGACTAACTGAAGCTCCCTTACCAGTACTGTGACTAACTTAAGCTCCCTTACTAGTACTGTGACTAATTGAAGCTCTGGTACTGTGACTGACTAACTGAGGGACCCTTACCAGTACAGTGAATAACTGTAGCTACCTTACTTGTACTGTGATTAACTGGAGCACTGTTACCAGTACTGTGACTAACTGAAGCTCCCTTACCAGTACTGTGACTAATTGAAGCTCCCTTACCAGTACTGTGACTAACATGCAACAATAAAAATCCTCTAAAATACCCACTTTGTTTGTCTGACCTTACCTTCTTCTTCTTCTTCTTCTTGACAGAAGCCAGGCTCCCCAACTTTCTCATCTCCTGGTATTATTGGTCTGTCCATGTTGTCCTCTACCTGAGTCTGAGAGATGAACTCATCAGTCCAGCCATCTTTTGTCTGAGAAACAAATCAATGATCTGATCAGTAACACTCCAGTTTGATGCAGGCTTAGTGAGGTTGTACATGGCAAATTACAAAACACAATCTATCATTATAGTATTTCACTGTCATTGCTTTTTTTTACTGGATAAGAGAGGACAGGGCAGGAGGGTAGAGTGTGTGTGGGGGGGGGGGGGGGGGGGAATTGTCCATAGTGTCTCCTACTAGTCATAACTCAACTTCTTTATAGTGGTTTAGAAGACTCTGCAGAGTCTGTAAACAACCTATTTCATTTACATTTCCTTGCTCTAAAAGCTATGCGCATCATCCAATCTATTCTTAAATGCATTAATTGTCCCTGCCTGCACTACTTCCTGTGGCAATGCATTCCAAGCATTCACCACTCTCTGACTAAAAAAATATTTCCTTATTTCTATTCTGGACCGACCTTTCTTTAGTTAATTTGTAGCTATGCCCGCTTGTTCTTGTGGGTGGTTGTATTTTGAAAAACTTGTTATAGTCTAATTTATCCGTTCCTTTGATTCTCTTATAAACCTGCATTAAGTCACCACAAATTCTTCTCTTTTCTAGACACTGTAAACCTGTTTTCTGAGTCTTTCCTCATAATTATAATTCTGGAATCCAACTATCATCTTTGTCGCTCTTTTTTTAATCTTTTCCAGCATGTTTATATCCCCTCTATGATAAAGACTCCACACCTGTACACAGTACTCCACACCTGTACACAGTACTCCAATCTAGGTCTAATTAATGATTTATACAGTTTGACTTTCACTTCCTTGCTCCTATGTTTAATATTTCTTTTTAGCATAATCAACATTGCATTTGTCTTTTTCACTGCTACCTTAACTTGCTCACTCACCTTACCTGTATGATCTATTATAACCCCTCAGTCCCTTTCCTTTTCTATCTTTCTAATATTTTTCTCGCCCATTCTGTAATTATGTTCCATATTTGATCTACCCATGTGGATGACTGTACATTTATCTACATTAAACTCCATTTGCCAGCTTTCAGACCATTCTCAAATTTTATCTAAATCAGACCTCAGTATATTCATTCTTCTTTAGATAATCCACTTCTGCATAGTTTTGTGTATTCAGTTAATGGAATACAGACAAAGGAGATACTGAATACAGACAAAGGAGATACTGATTGCTGATAGGCTAAAGACTCAGAGTTTGTGATGACAAGCCACACCATGTGGTGCCGCAAACGGTCCTCATTTGTCTTGCACACACTTTGGAAGATGCTTCTCTGCCTGGATTGGTCTTACGAGTCACATTCGTTACCATCATGGACTATAGTTTCATACCTTTTAAAAGCACAATTATTCACGTCTGAGAGGACAGAAATAGCTTGTGAGCCCCATTCTAGACCCGGTAGAACACAAAGGACAAGACAGATACATCAGGGAGATAGACGATGCTGAGAGAGTTGGTAAGGATATCATAGGACAGGAGGCTTGTATATGCTGAAGACCTATATTCCACAGTGAGCAGGCAAGTATTGATTGATAGCAAGAACTCAGCACACAACAGACTTACTTGATAATCCCATTCCAGTTTTATATTCTCACTCATGATGGGGAGCTGTGTAGTACAAGTTCCAGGAACCTAAGGGACAACAAAATCATTGGTTCATGTCACTTCAATACCCTCCCAAATACATGACCGCCTTATGAATTCAGCAAGGGTTAAATTGTGGCTTGATGGAAATGCTAGATACCAGCCAGTAAGTATTCTTCACTCAACTGTAGTATCTGATCTTCTATCATTCTTCACTCAACTGTAGTATCTGATCTTCTATCATTCTTCACTCAACTGTAGTATCTGATCTTCTATCACCAACTAAAGTGTAGATCTGTACTAAGTGTTAGGTGAAAGTAGGACCTAGAGGTTATAATAGATCATACAGGTAAGATGAGTGAGCCAGTCCAGGTACCAGTGAAAAAGGCAAATGCAATGTTAGGGATGATAAAAAGAAATATTAAACATAGGAGCAAGGAAGTGATAGTCAAACTGTATAAAGCATTATTTAGACCTAGATTGGAGTATTGTGTACAGGTGTGGAGTTCTTATTGTAGAGGAGATATGAATATGCTTGAAAGGTTACAAAGAAGAGCGACAAATCTGATAGTGAGATTCCTGAATTAGGGTTATGAGGAAAGACTCATAAAAACCGGCCTACAGTGACCAGAAAAGAGAGTAATTTGAGGTGACTTAATACAGGTTTATAAGATAATAAAAGGAACGTGTAAATTAGACTATAACAATTTTTTTTCAAAATACAACCACCTACAAGAACAAGAGGGCACAGCTTCAAGCTGACTAAAGAAAGGTCCAGATTAGGTATTAGGAAATATTTTTTTAGTCAGAGAGTGTTGAATGCATTGCCACAGGAAGTAGTGAAGGTAATGACAATTAATGCATTTAAGAATAGATTGGATGCACATAGCTTTTAGAGCAAGGTAATGTAAATGAAACTGGTTGTATACAGACTCTGCATATTCCTCTAAACCAGTATAAAAACGTTAAGTTAAGGTCACCAACTTTACATGTATCATACACTAGATATACCCATAATGACTTGGCCACTCCTCTTTACCATGGATTGTACTGGTCTTCGGGATCAAGATGCTGAGCAGCGCATGAGCTGCAGTGGTCAGTGACCCATAGCTAACTGCTAGCGTCAGGGTCAGCGAACCATAGCTGCCAAGACCCTTCTACACCTCCACGCGGTGATCCTGGATAACAGGCTGCAAAAGGGCAGACTGGCTAAGGGGAAGGGATCGAAGAGGGAATGCTAACCCGGTACTCAAAAAATGCTTGCTGCAGTCGGATGTGTTGGACCGAAAGGTGCAAATATCACAGTCAAGCTGTAAACTACGACACAATGCATTCCATTTTCTGGACTACGTTCTGCTACTTAAGCCGTTTCAGGGTTTGGTAGTGGGAGATTGAGAACGAACGAAGAAGAAGTACTGGTCTTTTCCTTTTTATTGTGGCTTATATTTTTGAAAGAATGGAGTAGCAGGCTACATTCCAAACACTCATTAACTCCTTCTTATGACATGCACAGCAGGTTACAGTTGAACAATTCTTAGTTCTCCGTGTGTGGCCCCAGTTACACGGGTTGATCAAATAGTCTGCACCCTTACAACAACACACACCTTATAATCTGTTTCCTGTTTTATCTGTATTGTTTCCATTGTCTGATTCCAGTCCTCCCAGTTTCTCATCACAGCTTCTCTGAGATCACAAATGGCCTCCTACATAAGAGAGAAAGTTCACAGCAATGTTATCACAGCAAGACCTTGCCCTTACGTCCAGTTAGGGACCAGAGCTCACACAAGCAAGAATTGGATGAAATTCAAAGCATAGCATTTATGTAGCAAAGATACATTTAGTTTCCCAAAGAACAGTACACGCATATATGGTCTGTTCAAAATGTTCCTAAACCTCTGACATTGCAAGCTAATGCTGTATCAACGTCCAGTTAGTGACACTGTCTAGTGATGACTTTAAGTAACTTGTGTTTTTTTATTGTGATTGTTTATCATCATGTAGCTGGTTGTTTACGTGTGTGCACATTGATTGTCACGTTTCTTGAGATGTCTGAGTTTCATGAGCATCAAATCAACATCTGCCTCAAGCTTAGAAAGACGTTCAAACAGGTTTATGGGGATCAGTGCATGAGCCTTGCACGTCGTTACATATGGTTTACGTGAGTTAAAGATGATCAACATTTGACAACGCTCATATTCCCCAGGTTCCTCAGCTCGTATGTTTGAATTTGTCATCTGAGTTTGGAAAATAGCAGAAGAGTGCATTATCTCTATAGAATTGAGACAAAATAGTAGTTTTCGCAGTGACAGAAAAAAGCTTGGCAGGTCAGGCTGAGCGTAAAAATGATGTTGACGGTGTGTTCTTACATCTACGGTTTTGTGCACGGTGAGAGGAGAGCCAAACAGTTAGCTGTTGGTACACTCTGGAAGTGCTGAAACATCTGAGGTCACACCTGCAGAGAAAAAAGTCTGAGTTGTGGAGAAACAACTCCTGGTTTCTCCATCATGAGAATGTGCAAGCCCAGACATCAATGCTGGTTCAGGAATTAACGGCAAAAATAAATATAAGTGTGGTTCTAGAGCCAGACTACTCATGTCAGCTGGTATCATCAGAATTGTTTCTATTTCCCAAACTGAAATCCTGCTTGAAATGATTATGATTCAGACTATAGAAAAAGTTAAGGAGATTTCAGAGATGGACCCATGCACAATCCCGCAAAATACTATCCGAGATTCAATCCAGAAGTAGAAAAAACATTAGGAGTGATGTATTAATAGAGGGGAGGGAGAGATAAGGCTGACTATGTTCTAGGAAAGTCTAAAAGAAGTTATACAAAAAAGTTCTGGAACTTTACGTACAGACCTCGCATGTATAGGTACAAATATCACAAATATATGAGAATCAGTGCAGATGATTGAACAAAAATTATGCTTACTGAATAACTTTTATTTAAGATGAAGAACTTTTAAAGTTGTGTGCATGCCTTTTGGTCAATGCAAATGAACAGAAACGTTGTTGGACGCAAGTGAGATGGATGTTAAGAAGGGAATGTAATCGACATCAAGCGCAAAAGCAAATGTATGTAAGTAAAGGTAATGTATGTAAGTAAGTAAAGGTAATGCTGTACTAACTTTAATCATTAGATCAGACACTTTTACCACGGTTTCAACTAAAGTCAAACAACGAGTTTGTGTCTGAACATTATCAGATTTTGGCCAACCAATGTTGTACATAATCATTCCTTCGTCTCAGTGCACTTTCTGACATTAATTTGATCATATCTTGAGAAAACAGGTGGTCCACTTGAGATTATTGGTATCTCAATAAAACTTGCCATTGAATGTTACTGGTGATGGTCATAAGTGCCTTCTTTGTTCCTTCTATGTTGAGTTTTCTGGATGTTTGGTCAACAGCTTTCTTACCCCTTTGCTGGGCTGTGTTACTCCACAGAACATTGTGTGTGAGAGCAGCATTAACATTTGATGAACTTCTGCTAGAGGGGTTTGGCAGTCTCAACACATAGCGGGAATCTTCATCATGAACCATCATCATACAATGGTTGATTGACGATGTCCTCAAAAACAAATTGTGTTACATTACGTCTGTGGCCCAGTACATGTGATTTCAATAGGTATTTCTGTTGGGTTTGTCTTCAATGTCTGCTATGGAACCACATCAAAACAACATGCACCTCCAGATGGCTGGAGAGACCCTTCTGACAGCTGGGCTACCACCAGAACAGCTCTTGGGATCATGAGAACAGCCAAGCTTCTCTACCACGACAAGGTGGAGACATGAGAATTGAGATTCATCCAGATATCACAGTCCAACTGTACAATGTGACCCTTATTATGCTACAAAATAAATACTATTAAAATGAAACAGAAAACTCATTCAAAATAGATGCAGAAAACACATAACAGCAATTGTATCAACTTTCAGTGCTGTGAAATATTTTAGTCATAAACTGATTTGGAATATCCAGGGGCTAACAAGATGTTGAAAGGTTACATTTAAATATCATTTATATCATCGATGTTCATAATATTTATTGTTGCTAGTTAGTTTATCTGGATCTTATTTGTAGGTCCAAGTTAAAAGTCTGACTGAGCAGCTGATTATATCATGCTACTCACACGAAAGGTACCTAGTGTGATTCATGTTATCGACATGCTACGCTCAACCCAGCTGTAAATGGGTGCTTGGATTACATTAGGTAAGGAAAGGCAGCAAGGAAGGGAACTGGTCACGCCTCCTTTAAGAGTGAGCAGTTGTTTCAAGGTTTGATATGGCCATGATGAGGTTGCTAACCCTATGCACATATATGGATTAAGCTATGATGATTTTTGTGCAACTAACAGATATTAACTTAACTTAACGTCTTTATACTGGTTTAGAAGAATCTGCAGAGTCAGTATACAACCAGTGTCATTTACATTACCTTGCTCTAGAAGCTGTACGCATCCAATCTATTCTTAAATGCATTAATTGTCCCTACCTCCACTACTTCCTGTGGTAATGCATTCCATACATTCACCACTCTCTGGCTAACAAATATTTCCTAATATCTAATCTGGACCTCTCTTTAGTTAATTTATAGCTATGCCCTCTTGTTATTGTAGGTGGTTGTATTTTGAAAAAAAACTTGTTATAGTCTAATTTACCCGTTCCTCTGATCATCTTATAAACCTGTATTAAGTCACCAGGAATTCTTGTCTCTTCTAGAAACTGTAGACCAGTTCTTCTGAGTCTTTCCTCATAACTGTAATTCTGGAATCCCACTATCAGCTTTGTCGCTCTTTTTTGTATTCTTTCCAGCATGTTTATATCCCCTCTATGATAAGGACTCCACACCTGTACACAATATTCCATTCTAGGTCTAACTAAAGCTTTATACAGTTTGACTTTCACTTTCTATATATTGAGTGAATCAAAGTAAACGAACTGTATAACCAACTAAAAGTCAGACAAAAAGTGGTCTCGATGTAAGGTGTCCGCCTTGGGTGCCGGAGGTCGCGGGTTCGAATCACGGTGGAGACTGGAATTTTTTTCACGTGGTAACAATTCCCCCGATCTCTGGGCAGTGAGATTGGACGCCCGTGTTCAGTGTCGGACACGTTAAACATTCCTTGGCAGTTGGAAATCGAAAAGAGTAGGCTTAACGGCCAATGCCCAGTCAAAATTAAAGTTAAAAATCTACCCAAGTCATTTGTACCTTGTCCATGTTAAGAGCAGTTATAGATGGCCTCTAACTGGCTGGGGCCTCATCACTGAGGGTTTTCTTAGCTCTAGTGTTTGAGACTATTAAGATGGACATCTGTTAAACCACCAATAAACTGGTTGTATACAAACTCTGTAGGGTCTTCTAAAGCAGTATAAAGACGTTAAGTTAAGTTAAAAGTTTGAGTTTCACAAACTGACACATTTAAGTGTAGGTAGGCCTTTGGGCTGTTGTTGTTGTTTCCATTGTATCCAATATGGCTGCTTCCATGTCAGAACTTGACTTCACTAAATTGTTAATCGTTATTCAGAAAGCTGGGTGGCCAACACATAGCTGTTGTAGATACTTCTGATAGTTCCGTGTTTAACATGTAAGCAGTCTGAGCTATTTGCAGTTGTTTGCAAACACCGACTGGCGTTTCTTCTTTGGTGATTGAAGTCGGAGCTTAGTTGCCGGATCAACATTTTGAAGAAAAGCCAAACATTGCCTAAATAAAGCCAAGGAAAAGCCAAACACTGCCTAAACGTATCCTGTTCTCTTCTGTTCTTTTCTCTCTCTCTCTCTCTCTCTCTCTCTGTCTCTCTCTCTCTCTCTCTCTCTCTCTCTCTCTCTCTCTCTCTCTCTCTCAGTAAATTGGGAAGAGTGCGAATAATGATGGTTCATGTAGTTTGTTAGTTACACACATTTCTAGACGGTCCTCTCTTGCGCCCATGACATGAGCAGCTTGACTGGTCGAGTTCACGCTAACACAGCTAGCAATGATCACAAAGACACGTACTTTTCGGCAGTCGATAACGCTTCAGATGTTTAGAACCAGACCTTTCCCTTGGGGCGACGGACAGCACAGCATGTTCCACAATCATCACATGAATGCACTGCCAGATGGATATGAAGAGGATGATTGTGTTTGTTCTAAATAAGCTCACACAGTGAATCAATCACCAGTTTATTTATGGTTTTAATTATAAAATCAATCAGTAAATCAATATTCTTTCTAATTCGATGAACAAAAAAGAGCTACAAAACTGATCATATGATTCCAGAATTACAGTGATAAGGAAAGACCAAGAAAAGCTAGACTACAATATCTAGAACCGAGAAGAATCCGAGGTGACTTAATACAAGTTTATAAATTAATCAACGGAAAGGATAAATTAGACTATAACAAGTTTTTCAAAGTACAACCGGCTACAAAAACAAGAGGCACATCTTCAAACTGTAGGTCCAGATTAGATATTAGGAAATTTGTATTAGTCAGAGAGTGGTGAATGCTTGGAATGCATTGTCACAGGATGTGGTGGAGGCATTGAAAAATACATGAGATGCTCAGTTATTTTTAGTATTGGTGGAGTAGAATAAACTAGTTGTGTACAGACACTATGTAGAGCCTTCTAAACCAGTATAATGAAGTTCAGTTTATTTTCCGATTGGACCTCGATCGATATCAAAGATCTGCAGTATGGCAATTGATGATTGCAGTGTCGTCATCTAACAGACTTCCAAATGTCTCTCATATCCATATATACCCATAATTGGTGCCTGTGAGACCAGGATGTCAGTTATTTCGTTGACCTCAACACCAGAATGTTCAAGGCAGTTGACCTACACCAGTCCCTGCAGGTTTATAGCTGTTATCTCATTAGGTCATAGTCAACCACTCTGTACATCCCGAGGTAAGAATTGAGTCTGACAGGTTGACTGCCCCCGTTTATAAGACACCGGAAAGCTAAGTCAGAGCTGCAGTCACTGCTTCCATCTGCCTTCTCGCACTGGAAGTTGATGCTATGTCAGAGAAGACCCAACCAGATCTCTGACTGTGTAACACCGATCCATCGGTATATATGATGACATGACTGTACTGCGTGTTGTCATGTATCCGCTGGTTAACTTCGACCTCTCATTACACCGCTCTACATTCGATGTAACCATTTATCTGCTGGTTAACTTCGACCTCTCATTACACCGCTCTACATTCGATGTAACCATTTATCTGCTGGTTAACTTCGACCTCTCGTTACACCGTTCTACATTCGATGTAACCATTTATCTGCTGGTTAACTTCGACCTCTCATTACACCGCTCTACATTCGATGTAACCATTTATCTGCTGGTTAACTTCGACCTCTCATTACACCGTTCTGCATTCGATGTCGGGATCTGATGTAATCTGGCATTCTATCGCCAGTGCGGACGATTCTTTTTCTTCTTCTTATTTCTCTTCTTCTAGCCCGGCAAGGTTTATGAAGGAGACTGCGTTTCAGGTCTTCGTTGGTCCCCTACAACTTCTCGAGCATGGTTGCTCCACCGCCCAGACTGTCTCTCTTTGGTTTGTATAAGTAAGACAGCCCTGCAGGATATATATAGGCAGTGCCTCTGAGACCCATTCTGTGGAGATGTGCCTTCATTCTGCAATGTCCTCTGCTCGTCTCTGACAAATTTTTATATGCTCTCATTTTATGGCTTGTATTCGTCATGCTAGTCTCTTCATTCTGTCCTCGTGGATTGTTTGATGAGTGTCTTTGCTTCTTCTTAGCTCTATGGATGGTGAGTCTGCGTCGCACCACATTCGGTGTTGGCGAGCTCATCTGCTTTCTCGTTTCCAAGGATCCCACTGCGGACCGGAATCCACTATAGAACTAGATCTGTTTTTTCGACAGCCATCCTATGTCGCATTTTGATTTCGTGTGAGATTATGTCTTGCTTTGGTCTTGATGTGGCTTAGAGTGCGCTCCTGGAGTCTGTTAGAATGACCGTTTTCCTTGTAGTTATGTTTTGGCTGATAAAAATCTTTTGAGTTTCCGCATCTCATCAACAGCCGTTAACTTAACGTCTTTATACTGGTTTAGAAGACTCTACAGAGTCTGTATACAACAAATCTTCATTTACATTACCTTGCTCTAAAAGCTATGCGCATCCAATTTATTCTTAAATGCATTAACTGCCCCTGCCTCCACTACCTCTCGTGGCAATGCATTCCAAGCAGACACCACTCTCTGACTAAAAAAATATTTCCTAATATCTAATCTGGACCTGTTGCTTCAGCTCTGAAATTGGTACAGGTCTCTCCTGCTGGTATACATGTCTCTCCTGCTGGTATACAGGTCTCTCCTTCTGGTATGCAGGTCTCTCCTGCTGGTATGCAGGTCACTCCTGCTGGTATGCAGGTCTCTCCTGCTGGTATACAGGTCTCTCCTGCTGGTATGCAGGTCTCTCCTGCTGGTATGCAGGTCTCTCCTGCTGGTATGTAGGTCTCTCCTGCTGGTATGCAGTGATTTTCTATTTCGCCGTAACAGTGTGCGAAATAGATTCTACTGCCTCCTCTTGTATCGCTCACCGAGGCAGATCCATCTGTGTACACACGTGCCCAAGAGTTGCCAGGGTACTGTCTCTTGTGCTTATGCAGACCGTGGATTGTTTTATTGCTGACGGCTCACTTTTCTTCGTTAATCCTGGAACCTCCAAGATTATCATGGACCGGGCCTGGCTCCGTATCTACGGTTCTTGAGTAAGCGCTTTTCGATTTCAGCTTTTATGATGTCTGCATGTTTTCTGTGAATTTCTCTGGCCATATGGTTTGGGCTTTCCTTTAGTAATCTATTTTCAGTTCTGTCTTGGAACTTCTGGTGTAGAGGGTTATCAGGTAGCCTCTTTAGTTTTTAAATCGAGTTAGGGATTTGTATTTTCTCCTTAATTCGAGAGGCTCAATATTTACTGTTTTCCCCAGCTCTGTAATAGGAGTGCTTCTCAATGCTCCAAGGGTAATTCTGTAACTCATGTTTTTTTAAACTCGGTCTAGCTTTCCTGTGTTTCTTTTGGTTGCTGTTGCCCAAGTCCTAGAGGCATATTCCACGATTTGTTTGATTGCCATAGTGTAGACTTGCATAAGGATTTTTTAAATCCTTAAGTGTGGATCATTCTTCCTACTTGACTATCGTCATTGTGGATCATTCTTCCTACTTGACTATTGTCATTGTGGATAATTCTTCCTACTTGACTATCATCAGCGTGGATCATTCTTCTTACTTGACTATCGTCAGTGTGGATCATTCTTCTTACTTGACTATGGTCAGCGTGGATCATTCTTCTTACTTGACTATCGTCAGCGTGGATCATTCTTCTTACTTGACTATCACCAGAGTGGACCCATTCTTCTCATTTGACTATCGTTTCACTATCGACACCCACTGTGCAGTAGGATTTCAGACATCAAGAATCAAGAGAGTGGGATCATGGATGGCACAGACAGAGACAACAATCGGACATGTTATCCCAGGTGAGACGATAGCCAAAGGGGAAGAATGGGTCCACACTGGTGATAGAATGATATAGTACCAGAGAGTCATCATAACCTTAGACAAGGAATGCAAAAAATGGAGCAATGAGGGAGCAGAGGACGAGGTGAATCAGCTGATAACTGAGAACATGCAGGATAGTGATGTCGTCATATACATCAATGGTTCAGTGCTACGGAGTGGGACATCAGGCTGGGGCTTTTCTGCTTTAGTGAGAGAACATGTCATTGCTGACAGCAGTAGAGGATATATGTCAACAACCTCCAGTTTGAGAATGGAGACGGACGCAGTGACCTCAGCGATGAGATGGATATCTGAGACTTCTTTAACAAGAGTAGCCATCATGACAGACATGCAAGCCGTACTTCAGAAGGTACAGAAGGGATGGCTTAGGTACGAGTGCATAACAGCTGTTGACGCCTCAAACCTCCAGGGGTTGACATGGATCTACTGTCCTGGTCATGCTGGGGTTCAGGGCAATGAAAGAGCTGACATCATGGCTTCACAAGTTCCCATCATGGACACATTTGTGATGGATAGAAGTGACATCTTGAAATCAATCAACGACCGCCTGCTAGATGAGGACACCGCAATAGATGAAGCAGCAATCCAGACTATAAATTTTCAACATGAAACGAGGTTCAAGCGGAGTATGGCGTATGAGAGGACAGAGCAGGAGAGTGTACAACGAACGAGCTACAGGGACCATCAGCATCCATACCTTACACCATTTACTGAGAAAGACTGAGCACCTATGGGGATGCCCAGAGTGCAGTGACGTTGATTCTTAGAAATAGAAACTAATGCAAGCAGCCAGCTATGGATTGCTGGCCCGGATGCTAGCAGACAGCTATGGATTGCTGGCCCGGATGCTAGCAGACAGCTATGCGACCCTATATATAATATAAAAATATAAGTTATCAGACGACAGAGAATGGATATATTATCCAATGAGCCATAGGAAACATCAACCTCTATAACTGTAGCTTCTTGCAGACACCCATGAGTCTGTCCAGAAGTACAGTGATATCAATACTGCATAATGTAACAAAGTGCAATACCACAATACAAAAAGTGGGAGACTTTTATTTACATTAATTTTTATTTTAAAAAGCATTACAAATGTGATTAACACTGAGAAGTTTTTTGTATGTGTCTCTTCATACGACAATACCAGTTTGGTATATGTGTCTCTTCATATGACAATACCAGTTTGGTATATGTGTCTCTTCATATGACAATACCAGTTTGGTATATGTGTCTCTTCATACGACAATACCAGTTTGGTATATGTGTCTCTTCATATGACAATACCAGTTTGGTATATGTGTCTCTTCATATGACAATACCAGTTTGGTATATGTGTCTCTTCATACGACAATACCAGTTTGGTATATGTGTCTCTTCATACGACAATACCAGTTTGGTGTCTCTTCATACGACAATACCAGTTTGGTGTCTCTTCATACGACAATACCAGTTTGGTGTCTCTTCATACGACAATACCAGTTTGGTGTCTCTTCATACGACAATACCAGTTTGGTGTCTCTTCAAACGACAATACCAGTTTGGTGTATGTGTCTCTTCATACGACAATACCAGTTTGGTGTATGTGTCTCTTCATACGACAATACCAGTTTGGTGTATGTGTCTCTTCATACGACAATACCAGTTTGGTGTATGTGTCTCTTCATACGACAATACCAGTTTGGTGTATGTGTCTCTTCATACGACAATACCAGTTTGGTGTATGTGTCTCTTCATACGACAATACCAGTTTGGTGTATGTGTCTCTTCATACGACAATACCAGTTTGGTATATGTGTCTCTTCATACGACAATACCAGTTTGGTGTCTCTTCATACGACAATACCAGTTTGGTATATGTGTCTCTTCAAACGACAATACCAGTTTGGTGTATGTGTCTCTTCATACGACAATACCAGTTTGGTGTATGTGTCTCTTCATACGACAATACCAGTTTGGATCTGAATCCCATACCTGGGAGGAAAGAACAGGCCTACTCCCCCAGTGAACTATTTCTGTCATTGTAGCTAGTCTCATTCCACACGAAGCATATGATGACACAGCAAAGCAGTCCTCTAACAGGGAAGTCTGTGTCAGAGCACTTACCTGCCCTCCAAAAGTTTTAATAGCCCAAATGAATAATCCAATTTAGTTGCTTCTACGACTTGCTTAGAAGTTCATACTGGATTTATTGAATCCACTTCAGGTACCACCCTTTTCCCAAACGTGTTGTCTGGGATGACATCATCGTGTCATACAATGTGCTACACAAGCCATCTCTACAACAGTAGATAACGAATCATCCTGTCTTACAATGTGCTACACAAACCATCTCTATAACGAATCATCCTGTCTTACAATGTGCTACACAAACCATCTCTATAACGAATCATCCTGTCTTACAATGTGCTACACAAACCATCTCTACAACAGCAGATAACGAACCATCCTGTCATACAATGTGCTACACAAGCCATCTCTACAACAGTAGATAACGAATCATCCTGTCTTACAATGTGCTACACAAACCATCTCTATAACGAATCATCCTGTCTTACAATGTGCTACACAAACCATCTCTATAACGAATCATCCTGTCTTACAATGTGCTACACAAACCATCTCTATAACGAATCATCCTGTCTTACAATGTGCTACACAAACCATCTCTATAACGAATCATCCTGTCTTACAATGTGCTACACAAACCATCTCTATAACGAATCATCCTGTCTTACAATGTGCTACACAAACCATCTCTATAACGAATCATCCTGTCTTACAATGTGCTACACAAACCATCTCTACAACAGCAGATAACGAATTTGAAGCAGGGGATTTCCTGGAACTGTAATGTTGGGCATCCCATGCTCCGAATGGGGCGAGAAAATGGAGCACAATGAAAAAGGTGATACCATATTCATGGAACACATGACTGGCACAATAGTTAGTGCACACAATGGCAGGGTTTACTTAACTGTATCCTGCTAATAAGCCAGGCAAAGCAGGAAGTGGCCAGCCCACCTCACATGCTCAGATCTAGAACAATCAAGTCATTACCACTTCATCCCCTGTGGCAAAACCTACTGTTTGATCACCTCTACCACATTCATAACTGACCCGACTTTGAGGTGGGGTCTTGGTCAGTATGTTTGACCTGACTCTGAGGTGCAGTCTTGGTCAGTATGCTTTACCTGACTGAGATGGAGTCTTGATTCGCATGTTTGACCTGACTCAGGTGGAATCTTGGTCAGTATGTTTTACCTGACTGAGGTGGAGTCATGGTCAGTATATTTGACCTGACTGAGGTGGAGTCTTGATTCGCATGTTTGACCTGACTCAGGTGGAATCTTGGTCAGTATGTTTTACCTGACTGAGGTGGAGTCTTGGTCAGTATGTTTGACCTGACGCTAAGGTGGGGTCTTGGTCAGTATGTGTGACCTGACTCTAAGGTGGGGTCTTGGTCAGTATGTTTGATCTGACTCTGAGGTGGGATCTTGGTCAGTATGTTTGCCTGACTGTGACTAACATAGTCTGATCAGTAAGTTGATCTGACCGAGATGAGATCTTGATCAGTATGTTTCACCTGACTCTGACAACATAGTCTGATCAGTATGTTTTGCCTGACTCTGACAACATAGTCTGATCAGTATGTTTTGCCTGACCGGACGTTAGTCTCATCTTTCCTAATGTGGTCCTGGTCAGTATGTTTCACTTGTCTCTATGGAAAGATGGTGTCCTGGTAATTATATTTCACCTTACCCTGAAAAGAGTTGGGGTACTGTTCATGTTTCACCTGACCGTGATGTGAAGTATTGTTCCTAATGTTTCACCTGACTATGACATGAGGTCTTGGTCAGTATGTTTCACCTGACCCTGACTTAAGTTCTTGGTCAGTATGTTACACCTGACCACAGCACACATCTTGGTTCCCTAATCTATACAGGACATAGGAAACTATGACTGGGCAGCTCCTGCTACCATGTAGGCAGTTTGATGATAGCCAGTCTACACACTGTTAACTAGAATATTAACCCTTTCCAGCTCGCAGATGCTGTTTTCGCCTGCCACAATAAATACAGACGTCTGAAACATGAGAGTTTGCGTTTTGTGATTTAGTTTGTCCATTTTGTTTTTTATAAATATATCATCATCATCATGTTGCATGTCATTTATAGAACGTCATTCCCATTCCAGCCAATCTGAAAGAAACTCTTTCCCTTGACAAAACTCCAACCTCCGCCCCAGTTATACCCAGGGATTCCTGGATATCTTTGTGCCATCGTCTTCTCGGTTTACCCCTGCCTATTACTTGGCACCATACCTTTTATCACTGTTCTCTCAAGACCGTTCTTTTGATGTGACCAAAGTATTTAAATTTTCTGGTCAAAATAGAATTGATAAACTGATATCTATTGGTGAAATGGACAATGCATAAAATTGTTTATTTGTTGAACAGAAGCTTCAGGCTACAGGAGACACAATGGAAGCATCTGAAACTTTATCTTTAAAGGCTTTGTACCAGACAGAACAGGGTCTTGCTCTTTAAGGCCGCACCTCGTCTATCCACCTTAGTCAAAAGAATTTAACAACTAACACAATAAACTTACTCAGGAACACATCCCCAAAACCGTGATAAACAAATTCTTGATTTCTTACTGTACGACACTGGCACTCTTCTACTATTCACAACTTCTCTCTCACTCCTATCCAGGGATTATCTAACCTATCCCTACCTGAACACTTAAAATATTGTCAACAGTCACTTTTTTGTGCTTGGCCTGCCGTGACGCAAGTCCGAATTATGGCGGAATGACGCGATGGGTAATTCGAGCTGTGGCCCTAACCCAGGTAAATCGACCTTGGTCCTGTTCCTCAGTGACGCCTGTTGAATTTAGTGGTGGATGTCAGGAAAAACTAAATTAGGCAGCCACAGGTTTCAACTGACGTGTATTGAACAAGGGCCGGCTGACCACGTGATAACTTGTCGCGGGTCAACACACGTGATAACTTGTTGCGGGTCAATACACGTGTCAGATTGCAACGTTCACTCCCACAGCGGGCAGCTATGACTGACACCCCCACAGCGGGCAGCTATGACTGACACTCCCACAGCGGGCAGCTATGACTGACACTCCCACAGCGATCAGCTATGACTGACACTCCCACAGCGGTCAGCTATGACTGACACTCCCACAGCGGGCAGCTATGACTGACATTCCCACAGCAGGCAGCTATGACTGACACTCCCACAGCGGTCAGCTATGACTGACACTCCCACAGCAGTCAGCTATGACTGACACTCCCACAGCGGTCAGCTATGACTGACACTCCCACAGCGGTCAGCTATGACTGACACTCCAACAGCGGTCAGCTATGACTGACACTCCCACAGCGGGCAGCTATGACTGACACTCCCACAGCGGGCAGCTATGACTGACACTCCCACAGTGGGCATCTATGACTGACACTCCCACAGCGGGCAGCTATGACTGACACTCCCACAGCGGTCAGCTATAACTGATGACTGACACTCCCACAGCGGTCAGCTATGACTAACACTCCCACAGCGGTCAGCTATGACTGACACTCCCACAGTGGTCAGCTATGACTGACACTCCCACAGCGGGCAGCTATAACTGACACTCCCACAGCGGTCAGCTATGACTGACACTCCCACAGCGGTCAGCTATGACTGACACTCCCACAGCGGTCAGCTGTGACTGACACTCCCACAGCGGGCAGCTATGACTGACACTCCCACAGCGGGCAGCTATGACTGACACTCCCACAGCGGGCAGCTATGACGGACAACAACTCAAGAGATCGCCCACTTGGCTAGATGAAATGCAACTCACAATTGAAAACTATGAATTCCTCGAACTGGAGCTCAGACGATGTGACGTTCAAATTCAAAGTAAAGTGGCCAACTCGTTCAAGGTGTTGAGCACTGGAAAACCTCCTGCAAAGTGTCGAGCTCTGGATTGCTCGGACTGAACTCATGCAATGTGTTGAGCTCTGGATCGCTCGGACTGAACTCGTGCAAGGTGTCGAGCGCTGGAAGATCTTGTGCAACTCATGCTGACAATCTCTTAATGTACGTCGTTCAAATGTCTCCCTCTTCAAAGTATCGCTCTGCAAATCGGGTAAGGTCGGTCTCTCTGCAAATCGTGTAAAGTCTCTCTTCTTTAGTCTCTTGTGCTCTGCAAATCAGGCAAAGTCACTCTAGCTGCAAATGGCATAAGGTAACTCTTCTTCAATCGCTAGCGCTCTGCAAATCGCGTAAAGTAACATCCCTGGCTCCCGGCCCGCCATCGGCTTTTATAACACTGGACTATTTTCTTAGCAGGCGCTACTTTCAAAATGGTGTCGCTATTACTCCGCCACCCTCGGCCGTACTCGCTTCCGTGAGTGGTCAGGTCTAGGTGAGAAGTCCGTAGGGAGACAAGATTTGTCTGCCCAGACTAAATCAGTCACAGCTTCTCTTCTATAAGGCTTTTAGGCTCCTCACCAGGGAGTACTATTTTATATAATCAAGAATCCACATACATCACCTTTTTAAAGTCAACCACCACCATATGTTCCACTGTGCCTTCTCGGATCACTGCTCCAAATCCTAAACTGCAAACATCACACATATAAGGTCTCTCTGCTGTGTTTACAGTATGTAAATGTACTTTTGCATGTTTTAAAATGTCCACAATGTGTAAAATCTAAATTATGAAAATAACACTTCTCTCATGAATGTGTCATTTTATGTTCTTTCAGACTTTTACCCCAAACAAACACTAAACCACACACATCACACTTGTAAGGTGTCTCTCCTGTATGTGTTCTTATTTGTAATTTTCAGACCACTTCCCTGAATAAATCCTTAACCACAAAAATCACATTTGTAAGGTGTTTCTCCTGTATGCATTCTTATATGTATTTTTAAAGTACTACTTCAAACAAATCCTAAACTACAAACATCACACTTGTAAAGCTTCTCTCCTGTATGTATTCTTTTATGTGTTATATAATTTCCACTCTGTGTAAACTCTGAACTAAAAACATCACACTTGTAAAGTATCTCTCCTGTATGTTTTAATTTGTGTCTTTTCAAACTACTACCTTGAACAAATCCTAAACCACAAACGTAACACTTGTAAGGTTTTTCTCATGTGTGCATTCTTCTGTGTGCTTAAAAATTTCGCCACTCAATAAACTACAGATTTCACATTTGAAAGGTTTCTCTCCAGTATGTTTTATTTTATGTCTTTTTAGACCACTGCCCTCAATAAATCCTAAACCACAATCATCACACTTGTAAGGTTTCTCTCCTGTATGTGTTCTTATATGTCTTTTCAGACTACTGCCCTGAACAAATCCTAAACCACAAATATCACAAGTGTATGGCTTCTCTCCTGTATGTATTCTGTTATGTGTTGTATAATTTCCTAACTGTGTAAACTCTAAGCCACAAATATTACACTTAAATGGTTTCTCTACTGTATGTGTTCTTTTGTGTATTTTCAGACTACTACCTCGAACAAATCCTACACCACAAACCTCACACTTATAAGTTTTAACGCCATTATGTGCTGTTTTGTGTGTTGTCAGACTCCTGTGCTGATCTAATCCTAAACCACAAACATTACCAGTGCACGATTTCTCTCCTGTATGTATTCTTGTATGTGCTTTAAATTTTCCACACTCCGTAAACTCTAGGTTACAAATATGACATTTGAAAGGTTTCTCTCCTGTATGCATTATTTTGTGTTTTTTGAGACTGCTGCCCTCAATAAATCCTAAACCACACACATCACACTTATGAGGTTTCTCTCCGGTATGTGATCTTACATGTCTTTTCAGACTACTGCTCTGAATAAATCCTAAACCACAAACATCACACCTGTAAGGTGTCTCTCCTGTATGGATTCTTATATGTGTTTTTAATGTACTATTTCGAACAAATCTTAAGCCACAGACATCACACTTGTAAGGCCTTTCTCCTGTATGTGTTCTTTTATGTGTTACAAAGCTTCCACATTGAGTAAATTCTAAATTACAAATATCACATTTGTAAGGTTTCTCTCCTGTATGTATTAATTTGTGTCTTTTCAAACTACTACCTCGAACAAATGCTAAACCACAAACATCACACTTGAAAGGCTTCTCGCCTGTATGTATTCTTTTGTGTATTATAAAACTTCCACTCTCTATAAACTCTAAACTACAAACACCACATTTGAAAGGTTTCTCTCCTGTATGTTTTATTTTGTGTCTTTTAAGACTACTGCCCTCAATGAATCTTAAACCACAAACATCACACTTATAAGGTTTCTCTCCTGTATGCGTTCTTACATGTCTATTCAGACTGCTTCCCTGAACAAATCCTAAACCACAAACATCACATTTGTAAGGTTTTTCCCCTGTATGTGTTCTTATATGTCTTTTCAGACTACTAACCTGAACAAATCCTAAACCACAAATATCACACTTGAAAGGTTTCTCCCCTGTATGTGTTCTTTTATGTATTTTCAGACCACTACCACTAACAAATCCTAAACCACAAACATCACACTTGTAAGGTTTATCTCCTGTATATATTCTTTTATGTTTTATCAGACCACTGCTGTGAATAAATTCAAAACCACATACACCACCTGTGCACGGTTTATCTCCTGTATGTATTCTTTTATGTGTTATCAAATTTCCACGATGCATAAACTCTAAATTACAAACATCACACTTAAAAGGTTTCTTACCTTTATGTAATATTTTGTGCCTTTTCAGACTACTACCTTGGAGAAACTGTAAACCACAAACATCACACTTGTATGGTTTCTCTCCTGAATGTATTCTTTTATGTATTATAAAATTTCCCTGATGCGTAAATTCTAAACTGCAAACATCACACTTGAAAGGTTTCTTGCCTCTCTGTCTTTTTGTGTGTCTTTTCAGACTACTAACATGAACAAATCCTAAACTAAAAACATCACTTCTGTAGTGTTTCATTCCTACATTCACTTTCACAATATGTAAATCATTAACAAATCTATAACTCCCATCAAACCTGTCAGTATCAGAACTCTTTTCTTTCATTAAGACTGTTCCACCAGCTTGTAGCTTGCCTATAACAGTACTCTGGGTCACACAAACATCTACTAAACTTTCAAGACAGACAGGGGTATCCCCAGACACAACATGTCTAGTTGTTCTTGATTCAGTGTTATTGTCAGTTGTCAATACAGCTGCACAGGTACCATCTTTCTTGTACACCATTTCAGTCATCTTCTCTTCCTGTGTCACATCTGAAAGTATATCCCATGATCAAATCTTTCAGTCTAGGCAAGTCCACAACATTTTCTTCTTGTATTTGAAAATATTCTAATTTGAAGATGGGGTGAGAAGGCTTGCTATAGAAAAGTGTGTCATAAAACTGAGATGAATCAAGTGCATCTTTAGGAACAGAGAATAGGACCACTGGAAGAATGAAATGGTCAAGATAAGATCCCTAATGTGTACTGCAGTCCCCCACTATACCAACATCAGCTCTTAGAAATGTTTTCAATGATAACCAAAACCTCTACATAAGAATGAAAGTCCTCTCCTACACACACTTGTCTAACAAGGCTGTACAAGCAAGCACTTCTTCTCATTGACAGACTGTACAAGCAAGCACTTCTTCTGATTGACAGACTGTACAAGCAAGCACTTCTTCTCATTGACAGACTGTACAAGCAAGCACTTCTTCTCATTGACAGACTGTACAAGCAAGCACTTCTTCTGATTGACAGACTGAGCACAATGTTTTCATACAGTTATATTATTTATGTTTATAATAAAGATACCATACTCATATTTTAGATGAAAATACATGCTCTACATTGGTGATACATGAAGATACATATATAATATATAATATAGACTTGTATTGACACTTAACAAATGGTCCCTAAGTGTGAAGATCAAGCTAAAGGTAAACATAAACTTGAAAGAACAAAATAAACTAATCTAACTTAGTGACCAAGCAATGGGTGTCAGTGAAATAAGCCAGGGCTAGCTTGGACCATCTAAATCAACAGCGGCTGCAAGTCTTACGGTTAAAGCCAAAGTATCAAAGGAATACAAGACACTACATCAAGGCAAACTACAGTGATTAAAAAGTGGAATAGTTTAAGTGTTGATCTGAGAACAGTTCTAAATATGTGGATTGTAGACCAAGTCAGTCACAGAACTCCTTTAACCACATACATTATTCAGACTTAACCTCAAATTCTTGTTAACACTTTACACCAACAACTGTAAATTAGGATTCCATCTCGAACTCCTAGGCACAGTTGGATAAACTTTCAGAAATATATTTTAATTGTTATTTGTTATATATAATGGACATCAAAACATGTGAAACACAGAAAATGTGTTTTCCATAAAAATTGTTAGTGTTCATGACATGTTTCCTATATTATATATATATCATGTGTGACTGGCCTTTTCTATAACAAAGTTAGCTCTGGGGTTTGGAAAGACATATTTCATCACCTACAAAATGGCTTTTTAAAATTGTGTCAACAATATAACTATCAAAGGATTTTTGATTGCTCTGCAAGATGAGTATGCACTGGGCATCCACAAATAGAGTCTTGCTAAAAAGTTAAAACTCTTTGCTTTGAGAAATTATACAACAAGATGAGCGGAGGGAGGTTGGATGGAGTTCAGACTGCAAATAGTGCTATTGCAAATCTATTGAGGCAATTCAAATGCAAGTAATAAGTACTATTGTAAATCTATTGAGGCAATTCAAATGCAAGTAATAAGTACTATTGTAAACCTATTGAGGCAATTCAAATGCAAGTAATAAGTACTATTGTAAACCTATTGAGGCAATTCAAATGCAAGTAATAAGTACTATTGTAAATCTATTGAGGCAATTCAAATGCAAGTAATAAGTACTATTGTAAACCTATTAATGCAATTCAGATAGCAAGTGGTGTGTTGTGGCCGGAGAAGTGATTCAGACTAAGTAATGCAATGTGGCCAGGTGACAGCAGTGATTCAGACTAAGTAATGCAATGTGGCCAGGTGACAGCAGTGATTCAGACTAAGTAATGCAATGTGGCCAGGTGACAGCAGTGATTCAGACTAAGTAATGCAATGTGGCCAGGTGACAGCAGTGATTCAGACTAAGTAATGCAATGTGGCCAGGTGACAGCAGTGATTCAGACTAAGTAATGCAATGTGGCCAGGTGACAGCAGTGATTCAGACTAAGTAATGCAATGTGGCCAGGTGACAGCAGTGATTCAGACTAAGTAATGCAATGTGGCCAGGTGACAGCAGTGATTCAGACTAAGTAATGCAATGTGGCCAGGTGACAGCAGTGATTCAGACTAAGTAATGCAATGTGGCCAGGTGACAGCACTGATTCAGACTAAGTAATGCAATGTGGCCAGGTGACAGCAGTGATTCAGACTAAGTAATGCAATGTGGCCAGGTGACAGCACTGATTCAGACTAAGTAATGCAATGTGGCCAGGTGACAGCAGCGATTCAGACTAAGTAATGCAATGTGGCCAGGTGACAGCACTGATTCAGACTAAGTAATGCAATGTGGCCAGGTGACAGCAGTGATTCAGACTAAGTAATGCAATGTGGCCAGGTGACAGCAGTGATTCAGACTAAGTAATGCAATGTGGCCAGGTGATAGCAGCGATTCGGACTGTAAGTAGTGTTATTATAATTCTATCCATGTGATACAGACAAAGTTGGGTAATGTGAGCAGGGGGCAACGGTAGTTGTGACCATAACTAATACTCTCTGGTTGGGCTGTAGGGGCCATCTTCAGTGTTGGCCCTATGATTGGTAGAGACATGTGGAGATGAGATAACTTACTTTCCTTCTAACTCTGGAAATACCTTTCCTCATTGGAGAACTTGACAAGGCCATTAGATGATTGAAAATGGAACAAAGTGGCTGGGACAGATAAACTGAGAACAGAGCAAATTTTACACTTTGGTCCCAAAACAAAAATGAGATAATGGAAATGATGAATGAATGTATAGTAAACTGGCAGATACCAAAAAGGCTGACAGAAAGATAGAGTTGTGGTATTACTCAAGCCTGGGAAAACAGCAACATAATTCAACAATTTCAGATATGAATCACTATTATGTCATCTATATTAAGTTTTTCAAGAAAATGATCCTAGGCCAAATATCAGACATTATCAAAGATAAACTTAACACAGAACAGGTAGGACTTTTGTCAGGTAAATTGTGCTGTGGACAAATCCTTAGCTAAAGTAATATATTGAGGATGGGTACGAGCAGGTGGCTTTCATCGATCTCACAGCGGTATTGAACATGGTAAATTACCAACTAGAGTTGACAAAAATGTAGTGGGTCACTAATGACTGCTACCTGACTCAAGTAATCTATAAAGTCACTAACGACTGCCACCTGACTCAGGTAATCTATAAAGTCACTAATGACTGCTGCCTGACTCAAGTAATCTATAAGGACACTAATGACTGACACAAATAATCTATAAGGTCACTAATGACTGGCGCCTGACTCAAGTAATCTATAAGGTCACTAACGACTGGTGCCTGACTCAAGTAATCTATAAGGACACTAATGACTGCTGCCTGACTCAAGTAATCAAACGCCTACTACAGAATAGATGATTCTATGTGACACTGAAAAAGAAAAGATAGCCATTGAATAAACAAGAAATATGTTCTGGTGCAAGATCGTGTCCTAGTTTCTACGCTATACAACATATATACCAATGAGCAACCGATTAGCCTTGGTAAAAGACAGTTCATATATGCCAACAATACAGCAAAGGCCGCATATGGATTGAGGAAGTGGAGTTCAAGCTCACTAAAGCTCTAGACAGAATGGCTGAATACTATGAGGAAAACCAGCACAATATCATCCCCAGTAAAATACGAGTGTGTGCATTCCATTTGAAGAACAGAGGAATGAAAAGGAGAATTCAGATTAAATGGCAGGAACACAGTAATACATCTCGGTACGTAGGACATGTAATGGACAGAACATTATACTATTAAGCACATTGCAAGGTGCGCATTAATACAAAAAGTCAGTACAAGAAACAATATAATCTGCAAGCTGAGAAATATTGCATGGTGAGCATCCCCAAAGCTATCATCATCCACCATTGCACAACATCTCTCAGCTGCAGAATATGCTACACCAGCATGGAACAAGCCGTCAAGCATGAAACACGTCGATGTGGCCGTAAATGACGTGTCATATTGTGAAAGTGTGCCTATAACCGATGCTGAGGGAAAAATGTTTAAGCATTGCGTCACATTAGAAGATGCGCTGCGTCCAAAGTTGAAAAGAAAATTCAGTCCAAAAATCTTTATTTGGATAAAAAGAGGTCAAAGATGCAGCAGGGAATGAGGTGGAAGCAGCCAGCAACTCATAGCTAGCCCAATGCATCAGGGTCAGTGACCCATAACTGACCAACACCCTATTCCTCCTTCAAGTACCGACGCTGGAAACAGAATGCAACCATACAGCTTGGCTAGGAGGGCTAGCTCCCTTACCAGTACTGTGACTGACGCTCCCTTACCAGTACTGTGACTAACTGAAGCTCCCTTACCAGTACTGTGACTGACTAACTGAAGCTCCCTTACCAGTACTGTGACTAACTAACTGAAGCTCCTTTACCAGTACTGTGACTGACTAACTGAAGCTCCCTTACCAGTACTGTGACTAACTGAAGCTCCCTTACCAGTACTGTGACTGACTAACTGAAGCTCCCTTACCAGTACTGTGACTAACTAACTGAAGCTCCTTTACCAGTACTGTGACTGACTAACTGAAGCTCCCTTACCAGTACTGTGACTGACTAACTGAAGCACCCTTACCAGTACTGTGACTAACTGAAGCTCCATTACCAGTACTGTGACTAACTGAAGCTACCTTACCAGTACTGTAACTAACTAGCTGAAGCTCCCTTACCAGTACTGTGACTGACTGAAGCTCCCTTACCAGTACTGTGACTGACTAACTGAAGCGCCCTTGCCGGTACTGTGACTAACTGAAGCGCCGTTACCGGTACTGTGACTGATTGAAGCTCCCTTACCAGTACTGTGACTGACTAACTGAAGCTCCCTTACCAGTACTGTGACTAACTGAAGCTCCCTTACCAGTACTGAGACTGACTAACTGAAGCTACCTTACCAGTACTGTGACTAACTAGCTGAAACTCCCTTACCAGTACTGTGACTGACTAACTAAAGCTCCCTTACCAGTACTGTGACTATCTGAAGCTCCCTTACCAGTACTGTGACCGCCTAACTGAAGCTCCCTTACCGGTGCTGTGACTGACTGTAGCTCCTTTACCAGTACTGTGACTGACTAACTGAAGCTCCCTTACCAGTACTGTGACTGACTAACTGAACCTCCCTTACCAGTGCTGTGACTGACTAACTGAAGCTCCCTTACCAGTACTGTGACTGACTAACTGCAGAAACAATAAAGATCCTCTAAAATACCCACTTTGTTTCTCTCACATTACCTTCTTCTTCTTCTTCTTCTTGACAGAAGCCAGGCTCCCCAACTTTCTCATCTCCTGGTATTATTGGTCTGTCCATGTTGACATCTACCTGAGTCTGAGAGATGAACTCATCAGCCCAGCCATCTTTCGTCTGAGAAACAAATCAATGATCTCATCAGTAACACTCTCGTTTGACGCTGGTACACAGGCTTAGTGAGGTTGTACATGACAAATATGAAAGCCCAGGAACCAACCATGAAACAAAACAAAATCCACCATTATCGTATTTAACTCTCGTTGCTTCTCTTTACCGGAGAAGAGGGGACAGGACAGGGGAGTAGGGTGTGTGTGTGTGTCCTTAGTGTCCCTTGCTAGTCACGTGAGAGATTATGAGGGAACAGGAGGTTAAGGTTTCCCAAGCTCTTTTCTGACAAAGGAATTTTACACATATTTTTCCAACAAGAGTTACCCATGCCTTTTTCTGACAAGAGTTACCCATGCCTTTTTCTGACAAGAGTTACCCATGCCTTTTTCTGACAAGAGTTACCCAAGACTAGTGTCCTTTCACACACTCTTCTGACAACGGTTTTAAACACCCTTTTGCGATTACATGGATACACACTGACGCTCCAGTCAGTAAATCACTGTCAACCAAAGGTAATTGGGTACAAAACCTCAGCTTCACTGATGTTCTGTCCTCCTTGTAAGTTCTGTCAGGCTCCCAAAACGACTACTCATAGATAACACAGTCAACTCTACAGGCACCTTCAATCTTCCTTCGTGTCAAATCTCATCTTCAATCCCTGAAACATCACTTTTCTTTGCATTCTAGGCTTCCCTCTCCTGTCATAGCTGCTGATGAGAGCTAATATTTCCTCTGCATGGATAATTCATACGACTGCTTTTGTGACCTGACACTCGATAGCTCCCTTTCTGGGTTCCGCCTTTCCTTCAAGAACACCCCCACTACATTATTAGCGGATTTGGTTTTGTTATTCCTTCCACAATCCTTCTAAAATATGTCTCTACCCACAATTTCAGATAGTAGTCTTGGAGTGATTCCCAAGTTTGACACGTGGATTCAAATGTCCATCTTTTAGAACAACCGTAGAAAACTATGGATAATAAGAGTCAATAATAAAGATGGTAATTTCTGTCCATTACCTGATTAACTTTCCCTTGACCTGATTTCAGAACATGAAAATTCATATTTAGGAACAAGGCCAACTTTGTTTGAAATGACCAATACATTTAAACTCTGTCTGATCTTGGAATTAGTCATTGTTTCTCACCTACCTCATTGCTTCCTATTTGCCTGGTTTAGAGTACCCTATTTGCCTGGTTTAGTGCCCTATTTGCCTGCTTTAGAGTGCCCTATTTGAATTGGAATAGAGATAAGTTACGAGGTGTGTTCAAAAAGTATACAACCATAATTTTTTTCAGCGGAAACAAATGAAACATGGTTTGGTATGGATATTATCCTTCAACAGAGAGGTATAGGAGACCGTTATGCTCATATTATTTCCAGCTCGCAGATTATGTAAGTTACTAAAATGATAGCTAAAGGGGAATCAGTGGAAGTTATTTATCTAGATTTTTCAATGGCCTTTAATAGAGTACCTCATAAAAGATTATTTCGAAAGTTAAAATCACAGGGGTAGCAGCCAAATGGATTGAAAATTGGTTAACGGGAAAAAGGAAGAGAGTTGGCATAAATAAGGAGTACTCTGAGTGGTGTGAAGTAAAAAGTGGAGTGCCACAAGGCTCGGTTTTAGGACCAGTTTTGTTCTTGATATATATATATATAAATGATTTGGACATTATATAAATGATTTGGACATTATATAAATGATTTGGACATTGATATCAGATCCATCCGGCCGTTACCCCGGGGAAGCAAACCCTTAGAAAATGCAGAAGGAAGCAGACCCTTACATAAAATGTATGCTGAAGTCGGATACACTGGGCCAACAGGCGCAAAATGAAAACCACAGTGTAACGCATACCGCCTTGGGAGATTAAAGAAAAAAGGTGAACACAAAAATAATGAATAAAAAAAAAAAAGATCCCTGATTGCAAAATTCGTTGATGACACAAAACAGTTTTATCTAAAGCAGAAGTGAATATATAGAGGACGGAATTAGTGAAAATTTGAAAATGATCTGAGAGCTAGTAAATGTAGTTTAATGTAGATAAATGTACAGTCATCCACATGGGTAGATCCAATATGGAACATAATTACAGAATGGGCGAGAATAATATTAGAATGTTAGAAAAAGGAAAGGGACCTAGGGGTTATAATAAATCATACAGGTAAAGTGAGTGAGCAAGTCCAGGTAGCAGTGAAAAAGACAAATGCAATGCTAGGAATGATAAAAAGAAATATCAAAGGAGTAAAGAAGTGATAGTCAAACTTTATAAAACATTAGACATAGATTGGAGTACTTTATATAAGTGTAGTCCTTTTCGTAGAGGAGATATGAACATGCTGAAAAAAATTCAAAAAAAAGAGCGACAAAGCTGATAGTGGAATTCCAGTTATGAGGAAAGACTCAGAAAAACTGGTCTATAATTTGAGGTGACTTAATACAGGTTTATAAGAGAAGAATTTGAGGTGACTTAATACAGGTTTATAAGAGAAGAATTTGAGGTGACTTAATACAGGTTTATAAGATAATTAATGATAAGGATAAATTAGACTATAACAAGTTCTTCAAAATACAACTACCTACAAGAATAAGTGGGCATAGCTACAAATTAATTAAAGAAAGATCCAGATTTGATATTAGGTACTATTTTTTTAGTTAGAGAGTGGTGAATGCTTGAATGCATCGCCACAGGAAGTAGTGGAGGCAAGGACAATTAATGCATCTAAGAATAGATTGGATGTGTTTAGCTTTTAGAGCAAGGAAATATAAAAGAAACTAGACTCTGCAGAGTCTTCTAAACCAGTATAAAGACATTAAGTCATCAAAAATGCATATTTACAGAAGCAACACAGCTCTGTCTCCCTCTTGCTTGGATGCCGGACAGTCAGGCATTGTGAGCACGCAGGGGAAGCTGATCAGGGGACATTCTCAGGAGATGACTGAACAAGCACACTTTCTTTCTGGATATGGAACATGGGATGGCACTAACCTTTGTTCCACAATCCATCTGAACTGGAGAGATCGGGGCCATATCAATCCACTGGTTGAGATATCGGGCCTTGGACATGGAGTGGCACTAGCGCTTGTTTCTCAACCTGTCAGACCTAGAGACACCATATCAATCCACTGGTTGGCTCTCTCTAGCCTTGGACATGGAGTGGCACTAGCCCTTGTTTCTCAACCTGTCAGACCTAGAGACACCATATCAATCCGCTGGTTGGCTCTCTCTAGCCTTGGACATGGAGTGGCACTAGCCCTTGTTTCTCAACCTGTCAGACCTAGAGACACCATATCAATCCGCTGGTTGGCTCTCTCTAGCCTTGGACATGGAGTGGCACTAGCCCTTGTTTCTCAACCTGTCAGACCTAGAGACACCATATCAATCCGCTGGTTGGCTCTCTCTAGCCTTGGACATGGAGTGGCACTAGCCCTTGTTTCTCAACCTGTCAGACCTAGAGACACCATATCAATCCGCTGGTTGGCTCTCTCTAGCCTTGGACATGGAGTGGCACTAGCCCTTGTTTCTCAACCTGTCAGACCTAGAGACACCATATCAATCCGCTGGTTGGCTCTCTCTAGCCTTGGACATGGAGTGGCACTAGCCCTTGTTTCTCAACCTGTCAGACCTAGAGACACCATATCAATCCGCTGGTTGGCTCTCTCTAGCCTTGGACATGGAGTGGCACTAGCCCTTGTTTCTCAACCTGTCAGATCTAGAGACACCATATCAATCCGCTGGTTGGCTCTCTCTAGCCTTGGACATGGAGTGGCACTAGCCCTTGTTTCTCAACCTGTCAGACCTAGAGACACCATATCAATCCGCTGGTTGGCTCTCTCTAGCCTTGGACATGGAGTGGCACTAGCGCTTGTTCCTCAACCTGTCAGACCTGAAGAGACCCGGGCCATATTAATCTGCTGATTGACTCTCTCAGGTCTTGAACATGGCCCACATTTATTGAAGACCATTCTCTATCAAATTGATACATTACGTTGGGTAGCCCTTCTGACTGTAGTCTGTTCCTCCGAGGGACAGGAACAGATCATAATCTGAATCACACCTGTTATCATTCAAATAATCACTTGCCCTTCTCAGGATAACCACAACCTAAAGCTAGTTGATCTGCCTTCAAATTCATGAGAATATGGCTTGTTAGCCTTTGCAAAAAACAGCAAAACTAGACTTTTTGCTCATAGGATCATGACTGATGGCAAAAGTTTCTTCTCTTATGTTAGAAATAAACAAAGAACGAAAGACAAAGTAGGCCCTCTCATAGACAGCACAGGAAAAATAATAAGTGAGAACAGGGACGCAGCTAATCTACTCAATCAATACTTTGGAATAGTCTGCACAAAAGAGGACTGCTCCAAGATACCACAAAAGAGATTGTTCCATGGAATTGTAAAGATGTAGGAGTGATCCCCTTATTCAAAAAGGACAACAAATCAGATCCAGCAAAATTATTGACCGGTGAGTTTAACGAGCATAGTCTGTAAATTGTTAAAGTCAATAATCAAAGAAAACATTGTAATACATTTAGACAAATTTAATCTAATCAGAAATAGTCAGCATGGGTTTACTAGAGGGAGATTGTTTTAACAAATCTATTAGAATTCATGGAGGTGGTTACCAAAATGATAGATAAAGAGGAGCCAGTGGATGTTATTTATCTAGATTTTGCTAAGGCCTTTGATAGAGTACACCATCAAAGATTATTTCGAAAGTTAAAATCACATGGAATAGGTGGCGAAGTTGCCAAATGGATTGAAAATTGGTTAACAGGAAGAAGGCAAAGGGTGGGCATAAATAAGGAGTACTCTGAGTGGTGTGAAGAGAAAAGTGGAGTGTCACATGGCTCGGTTTTGGGACCAATTTTGTTCTTGATATATAAACGATTTGGACATTGATATGGGATCCATGATTGCAAAATTTGCTGATGACACAAAACTATGCTGTCGTGTCTCATCTAAAGCAGAAGTGGATATATTGAGGTCAGATTTAGATAAAATTCAAGAATGGTCTGTAAGCTGGCAAATGGAATTTAATGTAGATAAATGTACAGTCATCCACACGGGTAGATCCAATATGGAACATAATTACAGAATGGGAGAGAACAATATTAGAAAGATAGAAAAGGAAAGGGACTTAGGGGTTATAATAGATCATACAGGAAAGGTGAGTAAGCAAAGTCCAGGTAGCAGTGAAAAAGGCAAATGCAATGTTAGGTATGATAAAAAGAAATATAAACAAAGGAGCAAGGATGTGATAGTCAAATTGTATAAAGCATTAGTTAGACCTAGATTGGAGTACTGTGTACAGGTGTGGAGTCCTTATCATAGACGGGATATAAACATGCTGGAAAGGATACAAAAAGAGCAACAAAGATGATAGTGGAATTCCAGAATTACAGATGAGGAAAGACTCAGAAAAACCGGCCTACAAGTGTCTAGAAGAGAGAAGAATTCGAGTTGACTTAATACAGGTTTATAAGATGATCAGAGGAATAGATAAATTAGACTATAACAATTTTTTTCAAAATACACCCACCTACGAGAACAAGAGGGCATAGCTACAAATTAACTAAAGAAAGGTCCAGATTAGATGTTAGGAAATATTGTTTTAGTCAGAGAGTGGTGAATGCTTGGAATGCATTGCCACAGGAGGTAATGGAGGCAGAGAAAATTAATACATTTAGGAATAAATTGGAATCACATAGCTTTTAGAGCAAGGAAATGTAAATGAAACTGGTTGTACACAGACTCTGCAGGGTCTTCTAGACCAGTATAAAGACGTTAAGTTAAGTTAAATGACAATATCCCACATTGTCAAAACTACTTTACATCACAAAGAATTTCTGGAAAATTTCAAAGTTTGTGGGTATTTTCCCACATACGGCCATATTCGTTACCTCTGGAGATGTGTGTACTGTGTTGACATCACGATATTATGGACAAAATCCTAGCAGTCCAGCCCAAAATATACCATCAAATAATGGCCCGCTCATCACATCAAATAATGGGTGGCTAGAGTAATGGGGCATTTACACACACACACACACCAGGATATAAGTGTCATGGGATAGAACGGGTTAACCGTATTTGTGTTTTATTTCCACATGAGTGTCATGGGATAGAACGAGTTAACCGTATTAGTGTTTTATTTCCACATAAGTGTCATGGGATAGAACGAGTTAACCGTATTTGTGTTTTATTTCCACATAAGTGTCATGGGATAGAACGAGTTAACCGTATTAGTGTTTTATTTCCACATAAGTGTCATGGGATAGAACGGGTTAACCGTATTAGCGTTTTATTTCCACATAAGTGTCATGGGATAGAACGAGTTAACCGTATTAGTGTTTTATTTCCACATAAGTGTCATGGGATAGAACGGGTTAACCGTATTAGCGTTTTATTTCCACATAAGTGTCATGGGATAGAACGGGTTAACCGTATTAGTGTTTTATTTCCACATAAGTGTCATGGGATAGAACGAGTTAACCGTATTAGTGTTTTATTTCCACATAAGTGTCATGGGATAGAACGAGTTAACCGTATTAGTGTTTTATTTCCACTAGAAAAAGAACACGTGATAATGGTTACATTAAATTTGTGCAACAAATGACAACTGCATGTGAAACAATGAAAGTGAAGGTCATTACCCAACAGTAATTTATACCAAATATATATGCACTGACAGCTACTGTGAGAATGTAAATATCTTTGGTGCTGTAGACCTTAAAGCAAGGTCTTATGAAGTGTCCTACATCACAGCCTGAGCTAGCATGCTGTAGACCTTAAAGCAAGGTCTTATGAAGTGTCCTACATCACAGCCTGAGCTAACATGCTGTAGACCTTAAAGCAAGGTCTTATCAAGAGTCCTACATCACAGCCTGAGCTAGCATGCTGTAGACCTTAAAGCAAGGTATCAAGAGTCCTACATCACAGCCTGAGCTAGCATGCTGTAGACCTTAAAGCAAGGTCTTATGAAAAGCAAGGTCTAATGAAGAGTCCTACATCACAGCCTGAGCAGATGTTGTCTTACAGATTTTCTTGCCTGAGTCTGCGACCTTCGAAAAAGCCTTTTTCTTCTTCGTCGTTCATTCTCACTCCCGTTACCTATCCCTGAAAAGGGTCTTGCAAGTAGCAGGATGTCCAGAGAACAGGATGCTTTGTGTCGCAGTTTACAGCTTGACTGTGACATTTGCACCTTTTGGTCCGACACGTCCGTCTTTGGCAGCCAAGAGCAATATGATTTTACAGCACAAGAGTCTCGCACCGAATCCCTCGGTAGCAGTAAGTCTGGCCATGGCAATACTTACAGTTTTTAACATATTGTTAGCATGTCCCCGGTCTAACCACCTCAGTCATCTATTACAGCATGCCCAGTAGATTACAGTGTAACCGGTATGTGAGCCCCATTCTGGACCCGGTAAAACACAAAGGACAAGACAGATACATCAGGGAGAAAGACGATGCTGAGAGAGTTGGTAAGGATATCATAGGACAGGAGGCTTGTATATGCTGAAGACCTATATTCCACAGGGAACAGGCAAGTATTGATTGATAGCAAGAACTCAGCACACAACAGACTTACTTGATAATCCCATTCCAGTTTTATATTCTCACTCATGATAGGGAGCTGTGTAGTACAAGTTCCAGGAACCTAAGAGGCAACAAAATCATTGGTTCATGTCACTTCAATGCCCTCCTAACATCATGGTCAGTTTAGCAAGATGAGCAAGGAAGCCATCATGCCTTGATGGAAATGCCAACATAATTCACTCAACTGTAGCACCCAATCTTCTATCATCATTCACTCAACTGTAGCACCCAATCTTCTATCATCATTCACTCAACTGTAGCACCCAATCTTCTATCATCATTCACTCAACTGTAGCACCCAATCTTCTATCATCATTCACTCAACTGTAGTAGCCAATCTTCTATCATCATTCACTCAACTGTAGCACCCAATCTTCTATCATCATTCACTCAACTGTAGCACCCAATCTTCTATCATCATTCACTCAACTGTAGCACCCAATCTTCTATCATCATTCACTCAACTGTAGCACCCAATCTTCTATCATCATTCACTCAACTGTAGTCACAGGCTCCATCCCCAACACCCATTTCCTGCCTCTTATGACATACACGGCAGGTTACAGTTGAACAATTCTTAGTTCTCTTATTTTGGCCCTGGTTACACAGCGTAAGCAAATAGTTTGTTGACAGGAACATATGCTTTATAATCTGCATTCACCTGTCTGGTGCCAGTACTCGTTTGCACAACGTCTAGCACCTTGTTTGATTTCATTTCTAGCATTCTTGAGACCCTGCAGTGATCCTGCATTTGGTGAGCGCTTATATTCAATTACGGTGGCTCGTTTTGTCTCTATGATAGGAGTCATCACAAATGATGAGGAATCAAACCAGTCATTTGGTTTCGTTGTCTTCTTCCGGAAAGCAGGTAACGCAGCACTCTGAATAGCATTATGCACATGGTCCCAGTTATCATTGGCTGTGTTTCTGTTCTGTGGACAGCTCCGCTCAGAACCATCAGAAGCCAGAAACTAACCAATAAACAGGAGCAAATAGAGAACATTACTTTGAGCTTTATGTCAGAGAAAACACTGTCGCACATGCAGCCCTCATTGAGCTTTATGTCAGAGAAAACACTGTCGCACATGCAGCCCTCATTGAGCTTTATGTCAGAGAAAACACTGTCGCACATGCAGCCCTCATTGAGCTTTATGTCAGAGAAAACACTGTCGCACATGCAGCCCTCATTGAGCTTTATGTCAGAGAAAACACTGTCGCACATGCAGCCCTCATTGAGCTTTATGTCAGAGAAAACACTGTCGCACATGCAGCCCTCAACACAATTTTATGTCTCACAACTATCAAGGATATTGATACTGAGTCAACATTAGAAGAACTCAGCAAAGCTATTGACAGGTGATGCCCTAGACAGGGAATCAGGTAGGAAGTGATGGAATCCCTCGTTACTTGATCAAGAGATACGAAAGTGCTATGTTACACCAACTGCTTGCTTGACTACGCCAATGTTTGAGTAAGCACTTGCCCCTCCAGACATGCAGAACACCAAGATGGTAACGCTATAGAAAAATAAAGGGGCTAGAAGCAACTACAACAGCTATAGCGGCATCTCTCTCCTTGGTATTGTAGGTAAGGTCTTCACCAAGGTTACCTTAGCACGACTACACAAGTTAGCTGAGCGCATATACCCATAGGCACAATGAGGATTTCCACATGTAGATCAACAACAGACAATCTTTATCCTCTGTCATCTCCAGGAAAAATCAAGAGAGCATAAAAATACCACTATAAATTACCTTAATTGACCTTACAGACATTTGACCTGGTCAGCAGGGGTGGTCTTTTCAGAGTACTCCAAAAGATAGGCAATCCCCCGAAATAGCTAGAAATGATAAAGTCATTCCACAAAGACATGAAGGGAACATCGAGTAAGCCGGAAATACATCCGAACCCTTCGACATACGCAAGGGTATATTTAGTTCCAACTCTCTCTAATATTTTCTTTGCTTTGCTCCTGAATAATGCCTTTGGTTTTGTAACTGAAAGAATATGCCTCCATATCAGGTGAGATGGCCGACTGTTTAACATCACAAGATTAGCGGCCAGACCTCTAGTCAGAAGGGTCACCATATCAGGTGAGATGGCCGACTGTTTAACATCACAAGATTAGCGGCCAGACCTCTAGTCAGAAGGGTCACCATATCAGGTGAGATGGCCGACTGTTTAACATCACAAGATTAGCGGCTAGAACTCGTCAGAAGGGTCACCATATCAGGTCAGATGGCCGACTGTTTAACATCACAAGATTAGCGGCCAGACCTCTAGTCAGAAGGGTCACCATATCAGGTCAGATGGCCGACTGTTTAACATCACAAGATTAGCGGCCAGAACTCTAGTCAGAAGGGTCACCATATCAGGTCAGATGGCCGACTGTTTAACATCACAAGATTAGCGGCTAGAACTCGTCAGAAGGGTCACCATATCAGGTCAGATGGCCGACTGTTTAACATCACAAGATTAGCGGCTAGAACTCGTCAGAAGGGTCACCATATCAGGTCAGATGGCCGACTGTTTAACATCACAAGATTAGCGGCTAGAACTCGTCAGAAGGGTCATCATATCAGGTCAGATGGCCGGCTGTTTAACATCACAAGATTAGTGGCCAGAACTCGTCAGAAAGGTCACCATAATGGACCTACTGTTCGCTGAAGATGCTACAATTGTCTCACAAAGCAAGCAAGAGCTTCAGACCTTGATAAACGGTTTTTCCTCACACCTGCAGTGACTTTGACCTATCAATAAGCATTCAGACGACAAATGTGATGGGCATTAGCAAAACAGCAACTGCCTTTGTCTGTCTCAAGATGTGTTTCTGTGAAAACCTAAACTCACAATAAAGACCAAGGCTGCCGTACACAATGTCTGCATCATCAGTGTACTTCTCTAGGACAGCGAGGCTTGGATGGACAAGCTACGCACACCAGGAAGGGAAGCTCAACACCTTCCATCTATGATGTCTGCGTCCCATCCTCGGTGTCACTTGGGAGAACAGAATGACAAATGTCTAGGTACTGACTCGTACTAACCTCCAGAGAATGTATACATTGCTTGGGCAGCTCAGATTGCGATGGATTGGCCATGTTCGACACATGGACGTATTTCCAAAGATGCTCTATGGTCAACTGGCGGATGGCAAGTGGACAGTAGGAAGACTGCAGTTGAGATTCATGGATGTGTGCAAGAGAGACATGAAAGCACTGGACATAAGATTCTGAAGCCTGGGAAGATGAGGCTGTTGGCAGCACAAAATGGAAAACTTTCCTACTGTTCCACCTCAACAAGCAGAGAAGAAATGAAAACCTAGAAATGAAAAACAAAATCACCTAAAGGGCGCATCATCCCATTATCAATAATGACAGAATGAGGCTTTTCCCCTTATAATCTAATTCCTGCTTTATCTCTATTGTTTCCATCGTCTGATTCCAGTCCTCACAATTTCTCATCATAACCTCTATGAGATCACAAATGGCCTCCTATATAGGAGAGAAAGTTCACAGAAATGTTATTATAGCAGTAGAAGTACATTGCTACTGCACTTGCCCATGGCATGTACCCCAAGAACTCCCCAGGACTGGTAGTTGGTCCCTACTCTCACAATCAAGTCACCAATGATAATGAGCGCCTCTGACCTTGAAATTGATAAATGACAGAGAACACACCTCGACAAGGTGGAGACATGAGAACAGGTCATCATTTAGATTTCACAGTCCAAATGTACAATGTGGCCCTTATTATGCTACAAAATAAATAAAATAAAATAAAAAAGAAGCAAAAAGATGTAGAAAGCACATAGTTGACTTTCTATCATCTGTCATTGATGTGTAATCCTTAAGTTGTGACCTGCTTTGGAATATCCAGGGACTATCAATAGGAAATTATGAAATGACAAAGGCATATTTAAATATCATCTTTATTAACCGAAATGACCTAAGATCAGTACTCTGTCAACTATTCCAACAGTTCAAATCCAGAAGAGTTGTAGTACAGTGGATCACATCCCACTGTGACATTCAAGGCAACAAAGAGGCAGACAGACTAGCGAAAGAAGGTGGACTATCGTTCGTTACCACAAACAGATTCAAGTGTGACCTATGAAGAGTCCAAAAGGTTTATTAGGGATACATGGACATGGAGGGAACAGAGTATATTGGCTACCCGAACAAATTATGCTTATTACCAGGTGAACAGAAGAGAGCAGGTGGTGATCTTCAGACTCCGCACAAGCCTCATTAGACTGAGGTACCATCTATTTAATAAACTGAAGAAAGGTGCCATGGACGAATGCCCCTGTGGTACAGTGAAAAGTGACTCCTGAACATCTGCTGCAAAATTGCCCGACATACGAGGACCAGAGACAGCACATGTGGCCATCACCAGTGCAAACACTAGACAAGCTCTATAGCAGTGTCAACAACCTCAAGACGGCCACTGCTTTCTTTGAAAAAATTCATGCCAATGTCTGACAGTTTATGAAGAAGAAATATAAATCTTAGAGTAGCACAGTAGTAATGTGTTTGCTCACAGAGAAGATTTTGGGTTGATTCCCTTTTTAAACGTTTAACTTTATCAACATGGTACATTCAACCTAGCTGTAAATGGTTGTTTGGATTATATTAGGGAAGGAAAGACAGCATGGAAGGGAACTGGCCACCCCTCCTTATAAAAGGCTAAAACCTGTACAAGAAAGTCTCTAACACTTAATCCCTGACAGCAATACCTGTTCATGGTAATCACCTGCTGGGACTATAGTCTGTTTCACAATGGTTGCTGTCAATTGAAGTCTAATATCTCAATAATCCTTGCACAGATAAACATGATTTTTTTGCACGTGGTTTTATATTTCCAATGTCCCAAAAAGAGTAGTGGTACAGTGGGTTCCATCCCACTGTAACATTCAAGGCAACGAGGGGGCAGACAGACTGGCAAAAGAAGGTGCAAGACTACCACAACCAGATACTAGTGTGACATACGAAGAGTCAAAACGGCTTATTAGAGCTAGATACATGACCAAATGGGAAACCGAACATACTGGTTACACAAAAAACTATGCCTATTACCAGTTGAACAGAAGCGAGCAGGTCGTGGTCTTCAGACTTCGCACAGACCACAATAGACTGAGGTACCACCTATTCAATAAATTGAAGATAGGTGGCACTGACGAATGCTTGTGTAGTACCGGGAAAATGACCGCTGAACATTTGCTTCAAAATTGCCCGACATACGAGGATCAGAGAAAGCAGATATGGCCATCATCAGTGGCAACATTAGGCAAGCTCTATGGCAGTGTCGACAGCCTCAGGATGACCGCTGCTTTTTTTGAAAAAATACAGGTTGACGTCTGACAGCGTACGAAGAAGAAGACAATGTCCCAATGACTTTATAATTGACATTTTGTCAGGTAGTGCTATTTTCTTAAAGCAGTTAGTTTCTTTGATTTTTGTTAGCAGAGGATCTATTTTGCCCCTGCAGAAAATAATTTACAGTAAATTAAACAATTGTTTGTCTTTAAGCATAGGCGTCTCTCAAATTCAAATGAGATTTTCTACATTAGGTAACACATAATGTCCTTTTTAATGTAGTTCATGTGTTTAATGATTTGTAAGAAGTAACTGCGCATTTCGTAGAACGAATGTGTGAAGATGTAACAGCACATGATATATAGTACATAGAAAATACAAACTTCAGATGGATTGGTCCAGGTTTATATATGGATGCTGGAGCAAACAACAAATGGTTATAATTTAGTTCTAAGCTTCATCTTCTAACTGACTGGGGTGGCCCTAAAAAGGACTGTTTTGCCAAGGTGATGGAAGCTTCTATTTCTCGGAAAATAAACATGTAAGTTAATTTCTCACTTAATCAGAGTCGGACGATTCCAAAAAATGTATGACTTCTCTCCGCTGAACGAACGATAGTCCATCTTTTTTCCAATTGCCATCTTCCTCTTTCAAGACAAAATTCTGACATTTAGCCCAATAATCTTTGTCTATTTTTGAGAGTGCGCATATGTTAGTTCTTTCATATCGTATAGTTTGAGAGGGCGACATATGTTAGTTCTTTCATATCGTATAGTTTGAGAGGGCGACATATGTTAGTTCTTTCATATCGCATAGTTTGAGAGGGTGACATATGTTAGTTCTTTCATATCGCATAGTTTGAGAGGGCGACATATGTTAGTTCTTTCATATCGTATAGTTTGAGAGGGCGACATATGTTAGTTCTTTCATATCGTATAGTTTGAGAGGGCGACATATGTTAGTTCTTTCATATCGTATAGTTTGAGAGGGCGACATATGTTAGTTCTTTCATATCGTATAGTTTGAGAGGGCGACATATGTTAGTTCTTTCATATCGTATAGTTTGAGAGGGCGACATATGTTAGTTCTTTCATATCGTATAGTTTGAGAGGGCGACATATGTTAGTTCTTTCATATCGTATAGTTTGAGAGGGCGACATATGTTAGTTCTTTCATATCGTATAGTTTGAGAGGGCGACATATGTTAGTTCTTTCATATCGTATAGTTTGAGAGGGCGACATATGTTAGTTCTTTCATATCGTATAGTTTGAGAGGGCGACATATGTTAGTTCTTTCATATCGTATAGTTTGAGAGGGCGACATATGTTAGTTCTTTCATATCGTATAGTTTGAGAGGGCGACATATGTTAGTTCTTTCATATCGTATAGTTTGAGAGGGCGACATATGTTAGTTCTTTCATATCGTATAGTTTGAGAGGGCGACATATGTTAGTTCTTTCATATCGTATAGTTTGAGAGGGCGACATATGTTAGTTCTTTCATATCGTATAGTTTGAGAGGGCGACATATGTTAGTTCTTTCATATCGTATAGTTTGAGAGGGCGACATATGTTAGTTCTTTCATATCGTATAGTTTGAGAGGGCGACATATGTTAGTTCTTTCATATCGTATAGTTTGAGAGGGCGACATATGTTAGTTCTTTCATATCGTATAGTTTGAGAGGGCGACATATGTTAGTTCTTTCATATCGTATAGTTTGAGAGGGCGACATATGTTAGTTCTTTCATATCGTATAGTTTGAGAGGGCGACATATGTTAGTTCTTTCATATCGTATAGTTTGAGAGGGCGACATATGTTAGTTCTTTCATATCGTATAGTTTGAGAGGGCGACATATGTTAGTTCTTTCATATCGTATAGTTTGAGAGGGCGACATATGTTAGTTCTTTCATATCGTATAGTTTGAGAGGGCGACATATGTTAGTTCTTTCATATCGTATAGTTTGAGAGGGCGACATATGTTAGTTCTTTCATATCGTATAGTTTGAGAGGGCGACATATGTTAGTTCTTTCATATCGTATAGTTTGAGAGGGCGACATATGTTAGTTCTTTCATATCGTATAGTTTGAGAGGGCGACATATGTTAGTTCTTTCATATCGTATAGTTTGAGAGGGCGACATATGTTAGTTCTTTCATATCGTATAGTTTGAGAGGGCGACATATGTTAGTTCTTTCATATCGTATAGTTTGAGAGGGCGACATATGTTAGTTCTTTCATATCGTATAGTTTGAGAGGGCGACATATGTTAGTTCTTTCATATCGTATAGTTTGAGAGGGCGACATATGTTAGTTCTTTCATATCGTATAGTTTGAGAGGGCGACATATGTTAGTTCTTTCATATCGTATAGTTTGAGAGGGCGACATATGTTAGTTCTTTCATATCGTATAGTTTGAGAGGGCGACATATGTTAGTTCTTTCATATCGTATAGTTTGAGAGGGCGACATATGTTAGTTCTTTCATATCGTATAGTTTGAGAGGGCGACATATGTTAGTTCTTTCATATCGTATAGTTTGAGAGGGCGACATATGTTAGTTCTTTCATATCGTATAGTTTGAGAGGGCGACATATGTTAGTTCTTTCATATCGTATAGTTTGAGAGGGCGACATATGTTAGTTCTTTCATATCGTATAGTTTGAGAGGGCGACATATGTTAGTTCTTTCATATCGTATAGTTTGAGAGGGCGACATATGTTAGTTCTTTCATATCGTATAGTTTGAGAGGGCGACATATGTTAGTTCTTTCATATCGTATAGTTTGAGAGGGCGACATATGTTAGTTCTTTCATATCTTATAGTTTGAGAGGGCGACATATGTTAGTTCTTTCATATCGTATAGTTTGAGAGGGCGACATATGTTAGTTCTTTCATATCGTATAGTTTGAGAGGGCGACATATGTTAGTTCTTTCATATCGTATAGTTTGAGAGGGCGACATATGTTAGTTCTTTCATATCGTATAGTTTGAGAGGGAGACATATGTTAGTTCTTTCATATCGTATAGTTTGAGAGGGAGACATATGTTAGTTCTTTCATATCGTATAGTTTGAGAGGGAGACATATGTTAGTTCTTTCATATCGTATAGTTTGAGAGGGAGACATATGTTAGTTCTTTCATATCGTATAGTTTGAGAGGGCGACATATGTTAGTTCTTTCATATCGTATAGTTTGAGAGGGCGACATATGTTAGTTCTTTCATATCGTATAGTTTGAGAGGGAGACATATGTTAGTTCTTTCATATCGTATAGTTTGAGAGGGAGACATATGTTAGTTCTTTCATATCGTATAGTTTGAGAGGGAGACATATGTTAGTTCTTTCATATCGTATAGTTTGAGAGGGAGACATATGTTAGTTCTTTCATATCGTATAGTTTGAAAGTTTTATTTTCGGCTGCTACTTGTCCTTTAACTTTTGCCCAAATGAGTTTGATTTGGTTTAAGTGTGAATGACAAGGTGACAATCTCAAACACATGATCATGCTCTTGGATCAAGTTGTCTATGTGAAATATCGTTTCCTTTTATGTTTGCTTGAAAAGGGAAAACAATTCAGGTTTTAGATTCGTTTAATTAAATGGTATGTGTTCTTTTGTGAGCCACATCTTTATTGCATCTTTTGTACTGGATGATGGGATTTTGTCTTCTTGTGTCACTGAGTTGTGGTATTATGCATTGTCTATTATCAGAAGGTCTATCCAAGGATGGACGAACAGTTTTTTCAATCCATTCTTAAAATATGTTACCATTCATCTTGGTATGATAGTCCTGATTGTCCGTATAATTTGAAGGAAACAAAAGTTCTGCATTCTTCCCCAGTCTAAACGCATGTGCTATTATAAAACGATGTCCTTTGTCCCTTGGTACTAATCTTTTAATTGTTCCATCAGCAGACTGCCGTTCCTTTTCACTTGTGTGGTAAGCATTTATCCAAGTTTTTTTCCACATGCATAATATGAGAGCATTGTTTCCGCACGTCGTGTACGTCATGTAAATACTTTCTTCTCATTGATACTAGATGCGGCTTCTCGCAGATGATGTTTCATCCGCTAGCGACTTCCTAAAGGTAAAGCCTATGCCCCTTCCAGTTCTCCACAACCCAGATCTCGGTACATCAATGTCATTGTGTGGTCTCGGACTCCACAACCCAGATCTCGGTACATCGATGTCATTGTGTGGTCTCGGACTCCACAACCCAGATCTCGGTACATCAATGTCATTGAGTGGTCTCAGACTCCACAACCCAGATCTCGGTACATCGATGTCATTGTGTGTTCTCAGACGAGACTTCAGTTTCCTTAGTGTAAGTATTTCATTGGAATCAAACATTCTACAAACCTCTCTTCTAATCACATCCTAGTCAAAACTATCTATAATTTTCTTTCTTCCTTGCATACTAGTCTTGATGGAACACAAACTTCCATAGTCTTGGAACAATCGATCAAATAACCATTTACGTAAACCCAAAAATGTGAATAGTTCTCTTGTTAGGGGTCGAGATACTCTGATACAGTTTACAACGCTTTGCTTCTCTTCAATGCAATTGTATGAAGTGTAAGGAACTTGACTTTCCGACTCATTATAGACGCCAACATTTACAATTGGTAATACTATGCCTTTGCACAATTTGTATCGGCAATTTGAATGCATGGGAGGTCTCATGACAAATGTTCAAAACCAGTGAGCTTTGGTTTGAAACTGGAATGATTTTGTAAGAGACGTGTAAAATATTATTTCCAAAAATACTCACAGTTATGAAGGGGTCTTAGTCTTAGATGACCTGTACTTCTACAGAGGCACAAGCCCCATGTGCAGGTCCCATCTCTGATGTGAGCTGAATGTAGCCAACAGGAGGAATTCCTGCTTAGCAAGCTAGGCTTGAGCAGCTTATTACTCCACTATGGAGGGTGGTTAACTGATGTGCGAGTCCAACTTAATGATCTCAAACACTAGAGCAAAGTAGACCTGCATTCTGTTAGGCGCCATCTTTGCTGCTCTTAACAAACCACCTAACCATGGCCGGTGTTATGCCATGTTACACAGTTAGTTGCCTCTTACGACATCTCTCTGTGGGGCAGTGGTGCTATTCTTGTCCTTGTCATGCACATAGACCTTGGCAAACCATATGGGAAGGGGTAATCATTTAAAAAGACCGATTTCATTAAGATTGTTGGATTCTGTATACCCTAAATAAAGAAAGTTGTGTACCATATGTTTGTGGACAAGAAAAAAATATTCATCCATCGGACATGGTGATCTGCAAAATTTGGGATCAAGATGCTGAGCAGCACATGAGCTGCAGTGGTCAGCGACCCATAGCTGACTGCTAGCGTCAGGGACAGCGAACCAGAGCTGCCAAGACTATTCTACACCTCCACCCGGTGATCCTGGATAGCAGGCCGCAGCAGGGCAGACTGGCTAAGGAGAAGGGATCAAAGAGGGAATGCTAACCCGGTACTCAAAAAATGCTTGCTGAAGTCAGAGTGTTGGACCGAAAGGTGCAAATATCGCAGCCAAGCTGTAAACTACGACATAACGCATTCCGTTCTCTGGACTACATTCTGCTACTTACCCTTTCAGGGTTTGGTTGTGGGAGATTGAGAACGAACGAAGAAGAAGATATGCAAAATTGTAATAATTTTGTTCAAAGGGAAGCTGATATTTTAAATTTTAAATTGCAGCAAACATTGTGAAACTCAGTATGTGACTCGGTAGGCTAGCAACCTCAACATCGTCATTCAAGTGGTAAAACAATTATTGAATTGCTATTAAAATCGCTACTACATTAATGCTCGCAAGCATTACAACAGACTTGTAGTGGTGACTCTATAATCTATACTTATCTTGGAGTGAAAAGACCATTCATTCCATATACAATACTACAGTAATAAAGGTGGTTAATCACTAAAAAATAACACTAGAATAGATATAGACGTCCGTGCACACCATTTTGAGTGGATTAACCGTCCATGTGTGCGCCTGTGAGTAACTCACGGATATTGACTGAATCTAAGTAGAATTAATTATAGAAATAATATTATTAATAAGTAAATAAGCTGCACAATAAAAAGTCTAAACGTTAGTGAAACTATAGTAAATTAGTATAAATAAGGTAGGTTTGTTTTATGTTTAGTTAACTTGAAGTGTTGTAAAAAATTTACATATGTAATAATAATGTTATGTAGGTAGGCCTTGTTATTGTAATGTAAGGTTTGTTGTTACACTGAACATGTACGTTGACTTACATTGTAAGTGTCTAACACTAAATTATAATATCACAATGATCAGTGTGACCAACAATTCAATTGAATCAATATAACATGGCAACTTTCAACTTGATGGACTCGCTGTCACCTGTCAGTGTCAGTAGTAAGTCCGTGTCACTGTCAGTAGTACCAGTCCGAACCTACGTCTACGTTCACAATTACTAATCGTTACTTGGAAAGCTGGCTGGGAGCACTATAACATTGTTGACAGGATAACAAATATAGGGCTTCTGTAAATACTTCTAATAGATCCGAGTTTTAAATGTAAGCAGGTAATTGTTTGCAAACACCGGCTGCCTTAATTAAGGTCCTGTTGTTGGAAGCCATTAAATGAGAGCTCTTCCTGTCAGGGTTGCCAGATTGACATTTTAGAGAGCAAAAAAATAACCTAGCACCACGGACAGAAATCCAAGAAAGTTCAGCTCAGTTTAAGTACCATCTCCGCATCAAAGGTTAGCTGCAACTGCAACGTATCTCCAGTGTAATCTATCTCTTGCTGGTACAATCTGACAGGCTTTTTCCAGTCCAAATCCAGATGTTATTCCCCCAATTATAACAATCTATGCCTCTTGAACGACTGTCTTCCACCCTATACCCCAGTATGGTCTTCAACAAGGAGGCATGTCTTGTTATGTGACCAAAATAACTTAACTGTCTAACCCTGTCAGTCATTACTTCTCTGTTCACCCCCCCCCCCAACTAACGTTTTCAATGCCCCCCCCCCCTTATTTGTTTTCTTCTCTTTCTAATAAATGTGACCCAATCTTTTATACACCCAGATTTCGAAGGCTTCGTTACTCTTTTCCAACTTGTTATTCATTCAGTGTTCATGTTTCTGGGTCATAATCTGCGCCGAAAGAAATCTACGAAAGAGGCAAAATAATTAATCAAAGACCTTCAACCCAGCCCCGTGTGGAGTATAGATCATCAACAAATGATCGCCACAAACTTCTATCATGTGCCATCCGCTCCAATTCTATCTATGACCGACCAGTATTCTATTTCACTCAATCTTCCCGTCTCCAAGCGCGTCGAAGTCTGTCCCCTCTTTCTCTTTTCTACCGGGTTCCAGACACTGTCAGGCAATGCTACCAATATCCGCCCTCAAAGTGTGGTCTATCCATCGTCTCCTCTTCACCTTCTGAGCTACAGGTAGTTGGTTTGACCTGGACTACAGACAGTTGGTTTGACCTGGACTACAGACAGTTGGTTTGACCTGGATACAGACAGTTGGTTTGACCTGGACTACAGACAGTTGGTTTGACTCATGCTACAGACAGTTGGTTTGACATGGACTACAGACAGTTGGTTTGATATGGACTACAGACAGTTGGTTTGACCTGTACTACAGACAGTTGGTTTGACATGGACTACATACAGTTGGTTTGACCTGGACTACAGACAGTTGGTTTGACCTGGACTACAGACAGTTGGTTTGACATGGACTACAGACAGTTGGTTTGACATGGACTACAGACAGTTGGTTTGACATGGACTACAGACAGTTGGTTTGACTTGTACTACAGACAGTTGGTTTGACATGGACTACAGACAGTTGGTTTGACATGGACTACAGACAGTCGGTTTGACCTGGACTACAGACAGTTGGTTTGACTCATGCTACAGACAGTTGGTTTGACTCATGCTACAGACAGTTGGTTTGACATGTACTACAGACAGTTGGTTTGACATGTACTACAGACAGTTGGTTTGACCTGAACTACAGACAGTTGGTTTGATCTGAGCTTCAGACAGTTGGTTTGACTCATGCTACAGACAGTTGGTTTGACCTGGGTTACAGACAGCTGAAATTTGGCAGCCTCATCTGCAACGTCAGAAGTAAAGCAACCAAGTGTTTGAACTTAATCAGTGCTCCTACCAGATGCCAAAAGACACACTAGACTGCGAGCCGACACACTTGACTCAGTGTTCATACCAGACACCAGAATGCGAGCCGACACACTTGACTCAGTGCTCCTATCAGACGCCAGAACAGACACCAGACTGCGAGCTTACACACTTCACTCAGTGCTCCTACCAGACGCTAGAACAGACACCAGACTGCGAGCTTACACACTTCACTCAGTGCTCCTACCAGACACCAGACTGCGAGCTTACACACTTCACTCAGTGCTCCTACCAGACGCTAGAACAGACACCAGACTGCGAGCTTACACACTTCACTCAGTGCTCCTACCAGACACCAGACTGCGAGCTTACACACTTCACTCAGTGCTCCTACCAGACGCTAGAACAGACACCAGACTGCGAGCTTACACACTTCACTCAGTGCTCCTACCAGACACCAGACTGCGAGCTTACACACTTCACTCAGTGCTCCTACCAGACGCTAGAACAGACACCAGACTGCGAGCTTACACACTTCACTCAGTGCTCCTACCAGACGCCAGACTGCGAGCCGACACACTTGACTCAGTGCTCCTACCAGACGCTAGAACAGACACCAGACTGCGAGCTTACACACTTCACTCAGTGCTCCTACCAGACGCCAGACTGCGAGCCGACCCACTTGACTCAGTGCTCCTATCAGACGCCAGAAGAGACACCAGACTGCGAGCCGACACACTTGACTCAGTGCTCCTACCAGACGCCAGAACAGACATCAGACTGCGAGCCGACAAACTTGACTCAGTGCTCCTACCAGACACCAGACTGCGAGCCGACACATTTGACTCAGTGCTCCTACCAGACACCAGACTGCGAGCCGACATACTTGACTCAGTGCTCCTACCAGGCACCAGAACAGACACCAGACTGCGAGCCGACACACCTGACTCAGTGCTCCTACCAGACGCCATGCTGTAGATGTGGAACCTGGTCTCTGACTAAAAGCCATGAAGAACCAACTAAGGACAACACAAGCCTCGCTTGAGCGCCTTCTCCTGGGCCTATCACACAGGCAACAGCGTCAAATGGGCATACAACAGTGACATCCGGTAATGTCACACATCAAATATGTCATACATCATGTCACCAACTCCAAGCACCGATGGACTGGCCATGTAGTCAGAAGGACAGACGAACGCTGGAGCACAGTGACCACTCTGTGGTACATGGAGTCCACCAACCACTCTGTGGTACCTGGAGCCCACCAACCACTCTGTGGTACCTGGAGCCCACCAACCACTCTGTGGTACCTGGACCACACCAACCACCCTGTGGTACCTGAACCCCACCAACCACCCTGTGGTACCTGGAGCCCACCAACCACTCTGTGGTACCTGGACCACACCAACCACTCTGTGGTACCTGGACCACACCAACCACTCTGTGGTACCTGGAGCATACAAACCACTCTGTGGTACCTGGAGCCCACCAACCACTCTGTGGTACCTGGAGCCCACCAACCACTCTGTGGTACCTGGAGCCCACCAACCACTCTGTGGTACCTGGACCACACCAACCACCCTGTGGTACCTGGACCCCACCAACCACCCTGTGGTACCTGGAGCCCACCAACCACTCTGTGGTACCTGGACCACACCAACCACTCTGTGGTACCTGGACCACACCAACCACTCTGTGGTACCTGGAGCATACAAACCACTCTGTGGTACCTGGAGCCCACCAACCACTCTGTGGTACCTGAAGCCCACCAACCACTCGGTGGTACCTGGACCACACCAACAACCCTGTGGTACCTGGACCCCACCAACCACCCTGTGGTACCTGGAGCCCACCAACCACTCTGTGGTACCTGGACAACACCAACCACTCTGTGGTACCTGGACCACACCAACCACTCTGTGGTACCTGGAGCATACCAACCACTCTGTGGTACCTGGACCACACCAACCACTCTGTGGTACCTGGACCACACCAACCACTCTGTGGTACCTGGACCACACCAGCCACTCTGTGGTACCTGGACCACACCAACCACTCTGTGGTACCTGGAGCACACCAACCACCCTGTGGTACCTGGAGCCCACCAACCACTCTGTGGTACATGGAGCCCACCAACCACCCTGTGGTACCTGGACCACACCAACCACCCTGTGGTACATGGAGCCCACCAACCACTCTGTGGTACATGGAGCCCACCAACCACTCTGTGGTACCCGCGTGGCAAAAACAATACCATTTGGCAGACCCCCTACAAGATGATAAGATTTGCTTGAGCTGGACAACACTGGCGATCCGAAAACAAACAAGTTAGCCGACTGGAAACCGAGATGAGACCAGCACTAAACCAAAAAACAAAAACAAACAAAAAACACAGCACTGTCCGAGCCCGCCCTCTAAGCAGAGAAATGTACCCGGCTACTACCAACTCGCACGAGAACTGGGACCTGCACAATGGCTAACGCCCTTGTATATGCCCAGGTCGACTAAGACTAAAACTAAGGTGCCAACAAGTCAATTACCGCGGTAGCAGAATTTAGTCATGGCCTTCTTTGCGTCGGACTCATGGAGAAAATACCCATGAAATGTCACATACTTGGGCCAACTAAATTACAGAACTTATCAGAACACAAATTGTGCCAAGGTGTATAATCAATCTGTGACAGATCTTATCTTGTAGATTTATTAGGGATATGATTTTAGACTTTCTGGCCAACACTTGCCATATTAATCCCTCATCACTGACAATCGAACCCAAATATTTAAAACGGTCTTAGCTGTGTAGATTTATAAAGGATAGGATTTTAGACATGTTATTTTAAAGTTAGAAAGGGTGGGAGTAGAGCAATGATAGTCAGTGGCCATTCGCTGTTTCTTATAGAATTAAACTAACAAACCTAGCCAGTACAGATGTACTCAAATCTGGACAAAGGAAAGCTTGAAATGCATAGCGTTCTTTTCCAAGCCACACAGATGTTAAACTGCGTAACCTTGCATAACGCCTAGACGCCTGTTACAGCATGATCAGTAGTGACGGATGCTATTAACTGGTTTCTCTGAAAACTCGAGAGGAAAAAAAACCTAAGTATGAGATCTGGAAAAATCCGAGGGAATATGGATAGCAAAGAGAGACAAGAGGACAATCAATCGGGTGCAAGCAGCGGCAAGAACAAGTCGACATCAGTCGGCAGCAAGCAACTAGGAGAACATGACCATCTTGATAACGGTGAAGAGAAAGCAGATATATTTTTGGAGCCAAGAGAGAAAGAGGTTTTGACAGACAATCATTCGCCATAAGAGTCCAGATGTTCAGCACCATATCAAGGAGAGGTAACAAGTAATGACATTGATGTTTCGCATAACAAGTGTTACAAACAGATAAAATAGTGCGTCTCGAGGAACACATCTTAGATGCTATTATTTGCATCACTGCTGAGAATCCATCTTCGAACAGAATTATCTCAAGAGTCAGCGTCTTAGCAGAATTATCTCAAGAATCAGCGTCTAACTGAAGTATCTACAAAATCCAGCGTCTAACTATATAGATATTTGACTAGCACAGCGATCCAGTGTCTAATTAGAGAGATATTTGACTAGCACAGCGATCCAGTGTCTAATTAGAGAGATATTTGACTAGCACAGCGATTCAACATTTACTACAAGTCACCGTCGACGAGGAGAATAGGACCACGGACGAGTCCCATTGGTTGTAGAACAACACAAATCTACCATTCTGAGGCAATCCACATAACGGTTCACCTATCAAGTTACTATTCGTCTATCAAGTTACAGCTCGTCTATCAAGTTACGGCTCGTCTATCAAGTTACGGCTCGTCTATCACGTTGCAGTTAGTACTCAAGTTTCGTTTAGTTTAGCTCATAATGTTTACCAGCCAGAAAGGATTTGTTTTGAGTGAAGATTGGGGAGTCAGTTGTGAACGTGTAGAAATAAAGTTTCATTGTTGTGTTTTAATTTGAATTAGTGTCGTAGTTAACTTAACTTAACGTTTTTATACTGGTTTAGAAGACCCTGCAGAGTCTGTATACAACCAGTTAATTTGTTTGAAGTGAGAGTATAGTTAGTGAAGACATCTTGTACCATCTGCTATGGTAGGTCAGTCAGGCAAAGCAGCTACAAATCCATGCATCACCCACACAGAGAAATACAACAAATTAACGGTACAAAGTACAACAAATCACTGTTGAGAGTGATTCTTTCACAGAATCCTACACTCAAACAAACTGAATACCTATCGTCTTTTCTCTATTTACGGTATACAACAACCAGCGCTCCTAATGAAACCAGTCTTATCTCTATTTATACAACAACCAGCGCTCATAATGAAACCAGTCTTTTCTCTATTTATACAACAACCAGCGATCCTAATGAAACCAGTCTTTTCTCTATTTATACAACAACCAGCGCTCCTAATGAAACCAGTCTTTTCTCTATTTATACAACAACCAGCGCTCCTAATGAAACCAGTCTTTTCTCTATTTATACAACAACCAGCGCTCCTACTGAAACCAGTCTTTTCTATATTTATACAACAACCAGCGCTCCCAATGAAACCAGTCTTTTCTCTATTTATACAACAACCAGCGCTCCTAATGAAACCAGTCTTTTCTCTATTTACGACTACAACAACCAGCGCTCCTAATGAAACCAGTCTTTTCTCTATTTATACAACAACCAGCGCTCCTAATGAAACCAGTCTTTTCTCCATTTATACAACAACCAGCGCTCCTAAAGAAACCAGTCTTTTCTCTATCTATACAACAACCAGCGCTCCTAATGAAACCAGTCTTTTCTCTATTTACGACTACAACAACCAGCGCTCCTAATGAAACCAGTCTTTTCTCTATTTATACAACAACCAGCGCTCCTAATGAAACCAGTCTTTTCTCCATTTATACAACAACCAGCGCTCCTAAAGAAACCAGTCTTTTCTCTATTTATACAACAACCAGCGCTCCTAATGAAACCAGTCTTTTCTCTATTTATACAACAACCAGCGCTCCTAAAGAAACCAGTCTTTTCTCTATTTATACAACAACCAGCGCTCCTAATGAAACCAGTCTTTTCTCTATTTATACAACAACCAGCGCTCCCAATGAAACCAGTCTTTTCTCTATTTATACAACAACCAGCGCTCCTAATGAAACCAGTCTTTTCTCTATTTACGACTACAACAACCAGCGCTCCTAAAGAAACCAGTCTTTTCTCTATTTATACAACAACCAGCGCTCCTAATGAAACCAGTCTTTTCTCTATTTATACAACAACCAGCGCTCCTAATGAAACTAGTCTTTTCTCTATTTATACAACAACCAGCGCTCCTAATGAAACTAGTCTTTTCTCTATTTATACAACAACCAGCGCTCTTAATGAAACCAGTCTTTTCTCTATTTATACAACAACCAGCGCACCTAATGAAACCAGTCTTTTCTCTATTTATACAACAACCAGCGCTCCTAATGAAACCAGTCTTTTCTCTATTTATACAACAACCAGCGCTCCGAATGAAACCAGTATTTTCTATATTTATACAACAACCAGCGCTCCAAAGAAACCAGTCTTTTCTCTATTTATACAACAACCAGCGCTCCCAAAGAAACCAGTCCTTATAAATGATTACCCCCTCCGAACAGTCATCATTTTTTTGGAAATAACATTTCCCCCGTTTTTTACGAAACGGAACCTTCTAGAAAGATATATTGTCCACCTTTAATCCACAAGCGCACTGGGTTTGAACAGTTCTGCCAGCCTCCCGTGCGTTGAATATGTAGTTACAAATTGTGTCAGAAAGTGCATCGGTGTAACAGATCGAGCAAAGGAGATTGGGAGCGGGGACTTCTTCTATGGAGCACCCAAAACAAAAGTGACTCGGAAGGTATTGGCGAGGGTGGGGAAAGCTAAGATGAACACAACGCCATCGTCAGATTGGGCTGGAATCGTGATGGTGAGTTATTTAATCGGCCAGGTAGAATGACAGAGTGACCGGTTGAGATAATGGGTTTCGAGATGGGAGGAGCTATGATATGATTGACGGATGACCGGTCGGCTTGGCAGGAAGACTCTGTGGCCATTTTGGTTTGATGGGGCTGGAGTGGGTCTTTAAAAGGCAGAGGGCAGTGCACATTCGAGATTCGATTCGAGAGCAGATCTGAAGAAGGCTATGATTCAGTCACAGATAGATTATACGATATTTGATATCGTGACTAGATTCTACAAATAAATGGTTAACCTTGTACTTTTAATGAGAGAATCAGTTTTTGTGTTAGTATGTTTTTCATGTGGGAGGGGAAATAATTAATGTAAGGGGATAAGTTGGATAAATGACACGGTAATCAAATTGACAGATAAGTGCTGAATATATTTACAGAGATCAGTCGACGTGACCAGAGGTCAGTAGATGTGACCAGAGATCAGTAGATGTGACCAGAGATCAGTCGACGTGACCAGAGATCAGTAGATGTGACCAGAGATCAGTAGATGTGACCAGGGATCAGTCGACGTGATCAGAGATCAGTCGACGTGACCAGATATCAGTCGACGTGATCAGAGATCAGTAGATGTGACCAGGGATCAGTCGACGTGACCAGAGATCAGATACCAGAAAAGTGACCGTCCAACCTTACTGGTGTAATGTGCCCCGCCCCTGACAGGTGACAGTCCTACCTCCCTGGTATGATATGCCCCCGCCTCTGACAGGTGACCGTCCTACCTCCCTGGTGTGATGTGCCCCCACCCCTGACAGGTGACCGTCCTACATCACTGGTGAAATATGATCCTGCCCCTGACAGGTGACCGCCCTACCTCCGTGGTGTAATATGCTCCTGCCCCTGACAGGTGACCGTCCTACCTCCCTGGTGTAATATGCTCTTGACCCTGACAGGTGACCGTCCTACCTCCCTGGTGTAAAGTGCCCCCCCCCCCAAAAAAAAAAAAAATTGAGGTGTCCGTTCTATCTCTCTGTGGTGACACCCCGCCCCCCCCCCCCCCAGTTGGTTATTTTTATTTTGTTTGTTTATTGTCTTGCGAAATGAGCCAGTACTAGTATTTTGGTTGATGTCTGGTGTCTTATCCATTGCCCTAGCTTGAAATAGTGATGGAACCATAATTTAAAATGTATTTAAACGAATTGTCTCACAGCTAACGAGACAACTGTTCAACTGTCTCATAGCTAATGTGAAAACTGTTGAACTGTCTCACAGCTAACGTGACAACTGTTCAACTGTCTCATAGCTAAAGTGACAACTTTTCAACTGTCTCACAGCTAACGTGACAACTGTTCAACTGTCTCACAGCTTACGTGACAACTGTTCAACTGTCTTACAGCTAACGTGACAACTGTTCAACTATCTCACAGCTAACGTGACAACTGTTCAACTGTCTCATAGCTAACGTGACAACTTTTCAACTGTCTCACAGCTAACGTGACAACTGTTCAACTGTCTCACAGCTTACGTGACAACTGTTCAACTGTCTCACAGCTTACGTGACAACTGTTCAACTGTCTTACAGCTAACGTGACAACTGTTCAACTGTCTCATAGGTAACGTGACAACTGTTCAACTGTCTCACAGCTAACGGGACAACTGTTCAACTATCTCACAGCTAAAGTGACAACTGTTCAACTGTCTCACAGCTAACGTGACAACTGTTCAACTGTCTGACATCTAACCTGACAACTGTTCAGGTGTCTCATAGCTAACGTGACAACTGTTCAGGTGTCTCACAGCTTACGTGACTACTGTTCAACTGTCTCACAGGTAACGTGACAACTGTTCAACTGTTGCTTGGATAACGTGACAACTGTTCAGGTGTCTTACAGCTAACGTGACAACTGTCTCACAGCTAACGTGACCACTGTTCAACTATCTCACAGCTAACGTGACAACTGTTCAACTGGCTCACAGCTAACGTGACAACTTTCCAACTGTCTCACAGCTAACGTGACAACTGTTCAGGTGTCTCACAGCTAACGTGACAACTGTTCAGGTGTCTCACAGCTAACGTGACAACTGTTCAGATGTCTCACAGCTAACGTGACAACTGTTAAGATGTCTCACAGCTAACGTGACAACTGTTCAGATGTCTCACAGCTAACGTGACAACTGTTCAGGTGTCTCACAGCTAACGTGACAACTGTTCAGGTGTCTCACAGCTAACGTGACAACTGTTCAGATGTCTCACAGCTAACGTGACAACTGTTCAGATGTCTCACAGCTAACGTGACAACTGTTCAGGTGTCTCACAGCTAACGTGACAACTGTTCACTTGTCTCAACTCAGAGACATGACACTTGCCTGACGGACGCAAAGGGATGGGGTGACTTCAGGCGATCAAGAATATTGTTGGACCAGATCTAGCAGCGATATAAGGGCCCTGAGCATCCTTGTTCTTTTCACACCTGTGATCAATGGTGTAGGATTGCATTGTGTTATAGTATTGAGTTACTGACATGATATGCGTCGGTTAAGTGATGAATAACAAATTTGTTGTTACAAGATATCTGTTGTTGCTGCAGAATATCCTTCATCTAATTAACGAAATAAAATGGACATGTTTGCTCATTTATTCTGATTATTTACTTGACAACTAAAATATTCATTTTCTTTGTTGTTACAGTTTGGCTGAGTGAAATAGATACTGATCTTGTCACCCAGAAGGTTATTGGTTCAATCTTCAAGTCGAGCAGAGAGTCAAAACAAAAACAAAACAAATACCCGTCAACAGAAAAATATCATTTGAATTGTCGTGGCTGAAGGCAACCGGCCCAATGTCTTGCCAAAAAACTAAAATGGCTGAAACACTTACTCGAAGGGCAATCTTGTCTGACGATCAGATTACCTGTGTTACAATGCTTTGAATAAAGCTTGATATCCCTATGTGATTGTGTTGCTAGAAGTTTGTCTCACAAATGGAAGTCGACTCTAAACTTGAAAGAGTTCTTTTGATCTGTGGCAGTGACCCGGTTGTATGTGAGTTGAAGGCGCTTCTTACCTAGAAGCATTAGATAGTGTTTATGCTCTCCTCTTACGACATGCTGTCAGCATGGACGTGAGCTATTATCGTCTCAGTCACACGCAAATACATTCTATTCAAAATAGGGGTTTAAAAGATATGACATAATCCCTTAGCCTGATAGATCAAAACAATCTTCAGCCTTCCATCTGAGAACTTCCCAATGAAGAATATCAAACGGCCTCTAACGTCATCAGGTATCTCACAAGCCATCTCTCACAAGCCATCTCCAGCCATCTCACATAAGCCATCTCTCACAAGCCATCTCTCACAAGCCATCTCCAGCCATCTCACATAAGCCATCTCTCACAAGCCATCTCCAGCCATCTCACATAAGCCATGTCCAGCCATGTCACATAAGCCATGTCACATAAGCCATCTCTCACAAGCCATCTCTCACTAGCCATCTCTCACAAGCCATCTCTCACAAGCCATCTCACATAAGCAATCTCTCACAAGCCATCTCCAGCCATCTCACATAAGCCATCTCTCACAAGCCATCTTTCACAAGCCATCTCACATAAGCCATCTCTCACAAGCCATCTCTCACAAGCCATCTCACACCAACCATCTCCAGGTATCTCACAAGCCATCTCATACGAGCCATCTTTCACAAGCCATCTCACACAAGCCATCTCACACAAGCCATCTCACACAAGGCATCTCCAGGTATCTCACACAAGCCATCTAACACAAGCCATCTCACACACGCCATCTCACACAAGGCATCTCCATGTATCTCACACAAGCCATCTCACACAAGCCATCTCCAGGTATCTCACACAAGCCATCTCACACAAGCCATCTCCAGGTATCTCACACAAGCCATCTCACACACGCCATCTCCAGGTATATCACACAAGCCATCTCCAGGTATCTCCCACCAGCCATCTCACAGAAGCTATCTCCAGGTATCTAACACAAGCCATCTCACACACGCCATCTCACACAAGCCATCTTACACAAGCCATCTCACACAAGCCATCTCACACAAGCCATCTCCAGGTATCTCACACAAGCCATCTCACACAAGCCATCTCCAGATATCTCACACCAGCCTGCTCACACAAGCCATCTCACACACGCCATCTCCAGGTATCTCACACCAGCCTGCTCACACACGCCATCTCACACACGCCATCTCCAGGTATCTCACACCAGCCTGCTCACACAAGCCATCTCACACACGCCATCTCCAGGTATCTCACACAAGCCATCTCACACAAGCCATCTCCAGGTATCTCACACCAGCCTGCTCACACACGCCATCTCACACACGCCATCTCACACAAGCCATCTCACGCCAGCCATCTCCAGGTATTTCACACCAGCCATCTCACACCTGCCATCTCCAGGTATCTCCCACCAGCCATCTCACAAAAGCCATCTCCAGGTATCTAACACAAGCCATCTCACACACGCCATCTCACACAAGCCATCTCACACAAGCCATCTCACACAAGCCATCTCACACACGCCATCTCCAGGTATCTCACACAAGCCATATCACACAAGCCATCTCACAGAAGCCATCTCCAGGTATTTTACACCAGCCATCTCACACAAGCCATCTCCAGGTATCTCACACAAGCCATCTCACACAAGCCATCTCACACCTGCCATCTCCAGGTATTTCACACCAGCCATCTCACACAAGCCATCTCCAGGTATCTCACACAAGCCATCTCGCACAAGCCATCTCACACCAGCCATCTCACACCAGCCATCTCCAGGTATCTCACACAAGCCATATCACACAAGCCATCTCACAGAAGCCATCTCCAGGTATTTTACACCAGCCATCTCACACAAGCCATCTCCAGGTATCTCACACAAGCCATCTCACACAAGCCATCTCCAGGTTTCTCACACAAGCCATCTCACAGAAGCCATCTCCAGGTATCTCACACAAGCCATCTCACACCAGCCATCTCCAGGTATTTCACAAAGCCATCTCCAGGTATCTCACACAAGCCATCTCCAGGTATCTCACACAATATCCTTATTGTGCTAAACTGGCGGCAAGACTCCTGAATAATTGTTTCATAACTGACCAGCTCGTGTTGACTTACAAAATCAGACACAAACTAACACACCACAACGTAACACACCACAACACAATGTGCTATAACATAACACAACACAATTTACTATAATACAAAACAACACAATATTCTACAACATAACACAATATACTTTAACACTACATAACAAAATATACTATAACACAACACAAAATTCTAAAACATAACACAACACAAAATTCTACAACATAACACAATATACCATACCACAACACAAAATTCTACAACATAACATAACACAACACACAATTCTACAACATAACATAACACAACACAACATGCAATTCTAAAACATAGCATAACACAATATACTATAACACAACACAACATTCTACAACATAACACAACACAATATTTTGACATGCAATCTTACACTGACAGAACCAGCGCTTTAAACTTTGTCGACTTTTGAATTTTAAAAGAATTGCATTCAGCATGCACTTTATGTAAGGGTCTGCTTTCTCCATCCTTTTCTAAGGGCTGCTTCCCCTGGGTAACGGCTGAGTTTGTGATGGGGAGCGAACCCAGCACCTATGAGTTGTGTTCCGTGTTACCCCTATCCCACACCGTCCCCTGACTCATAAATAATGCAGCCCGCTCTTTGTTTGTGAACCCGTGAAACATAAAGCGTGCTACCGTAGAGTCGACATTGGAGGGTCGGGTTTCATGTACATCTCAAGTTCTTGGCCACGACCGTCTCGTCTGGCTGACTTCTCATTCAGTTGAAACAGTTCATGATACACCAACGAGTAAATCCAAATAGTCTAATTGTGACTACTTGACGTCCATTTGTGACCGTTTGTTTTATCCACGGTGACAGCTGAAAGTCGACATTATTTGAGTATAGTCTACGTCACAACCTTGGTGTCATAGTCATGGATCAGTCGAGTATTGAATGAAGTCAACAAAAGTTGACTAGCAAAGTATTTAAACCACAAATACTCTCGAGCTATCGAGCCAGCGAATAGAAGTCGTGACCTTGTTGTGTTCTGGATTTGGGGTCAACATTTTGGACAATATTTTGGTGAAACTTTTTTTATGTTGTTTGAAACTGTCTTCTTGTTATTTAATATTTAACGAAAGTTAAATTTGATAAATGTGATATTATTGAGTCAGGTCTGATACTTGACATATCGGCAAAATTAAAGTTTGATATTGTTAAAAGACAAGTTTGGAAATGTAATATTGTTAAATGTCAGGTTTGACAAATGTGATATTGTTAAATGTCAGGTTTGAGAAATGTGATATTGTTAAATGTCAGGTTTAACAGATGTGATATTGTTAAATGTCAGGTTTGACAAATGTGATATTGCTAAATGTCAGGTTTAACAGATGTGATATTGTTAAATGTCAGGTTTGACAAATGTGATATTGCTAAATGTCAGGTTTAACAAATGTGATATTGTTAAATGTCAGGTTTGAGAAATGTGATATTGTTAAATGTCAGGTTTAACAGATGTGATATTGTTAAATGTCAGGTTTGACAAATGTGATATTGCTAAATGTCAGGTTTAACAGATGTGATATTGTTAAATGTCAGGTTTGACAAATGTGATATTGCTAAATGTCAGGTTTAACAGATGTGATATCGCAAGACTTTCCTGCATCACTCCCCACGACCACACCTCCCTACGACCACACCTCCCCACGACCACACCTCCCCATGACCACACCTCCCCACGACCACACCTTCCCACGACCATACCTCCAAGCGATCCCATCTCCCCACGACCACACCTCCAAGCGATCCCATCTCCCCACGACCACACCTCCCTACGACCAAACCTCCAAGCGATCCCATCTCCCCACGACCACACATTCCAGCGATCACACCTCCTAACGACCACACCTCCCCACGACCAAACCTCCCCACGACCAAACCTCCCCACGACCAAACCTCCCCACGACCACACCACCCCACGATCCCATCTCCTCACGACCACACCTCCCCACGACCACACCTCCCCACGACCACACCTCCCTACGACCATTCCTTCCCACGACCACACTTCCTCACGACCACAATTCACTGCAACCGCACCTCCCCACGACCACACCTTCAAGCGATACCATCTCCCCACGACCACACATTCCAGCGACCAAACCTCCTCACGTCCACATTTCCCCGACCAGTCCTCCTGCATTGACCCAGGTCACGATCGTGCTCCAGATGCTTGCGCAGTGCACGTGCTTTATTGCCTGAAATAGAAAAGAGCCATTTTCCGCGGTGATTGTCACCATCCTGGCCTTTGTATCTTCTCTTCTAGATATTTCCGATTCAAGCCTCTTTTAGTTCTCGTGTTATATCACTCCTCGCTACATTTTATCACTCATAGCCACATTATATCACTCCTAGCAACATTATATCACTCCTAGCTACATTATATCACTCCTAGCTACATTATATCACTCCTAGAAACATTATATCACGCCTATCTACATCATATCACTCCTAGCTACATTTTATCACTCCTCGTTACATTATATCACTTCTCGCCAAACTATATCACTTCTCGACACATTATATCACTCCTACTATCATTATATCACTCCTCACCCCATTATATCACTCCTCGCCAAACTATATCCCTTCTCGCCGAACTATATTAATTCTCACCACATTGTATCACTACTCACCACATTATATCACTCCTCACCGCATTTTATCACTTTTCGCCACATTGTATCACTCCTCACCCCGTAAATCACTCCTCACCCCATTATATCACTCCTTGCCAAACTATATCACTTCCCGCTAAACTATCACTTCTCGCCACATTATATCACTTCTCGACACATTATATTACTCATCGCCACATTATATCACTCCTCGCCACATTATATCACTCCTCGCCACATTATATCACTCCTCGCCACATTATATCACTCCTCGCCACATTATATCACTCCTCGCCACATTATATCACTCCTCACCACATTATATCACTCCTCACCGCATTTTATCACTTTTCGCCACATTGTATCACTCCTCACCCCGTAAATCACTCCTCACCCCATTATATCACTCCTTGCCAAACTATATCACTTCCCGCTAAACTATCACTTCTCGCCACATTATATCACTTCTCGACACATTATATTACTCATCGCCACATTATATCACTCCTCGCCACATTATATCACTCCTCGCCACATTATATCACTCCTCGCCACATTATATCACTCCTCGCCACATTATATCACTCCTCGCCACATTATATCACTCCTCGCCACATTATATCACTCCTCGCCACATTATATCACTCCTCGCCACATTATATCACATCTCGCTACATTATATCATAAAAAAGTGCATCTTGGTAATGACAAGCCATGATTAGTCCAGCATTCTGCCCAGTGCTCTTCCTTATTCTAACGTCCTACCGATCCTTGTGCCAGGCCTGGCAATGGGTCAACAAGGGAGCAATGCCAAGACCTTGATGCATCCTTGCGACCATATTGCGGGCTTGAAGGTAGCAGACTGTTTGAATGATGATCTGACATGTGACCAAAATATTCAGCAGATGTGAGCTGTGACCATTGCATTTCCCAATACCCCCTGTCTGTAATGATTGACTCCGATACTGCATTGTCTGCACTAGTCCTGGCCTTTACATTTCCCAGAATCAATAGTTTGCCTGACCTGCGGGAGACTATTCCGTTAAGTGCCACAAAGTCCTCCTAGCACGTGTGAGCTCATCATCCACAAAGTCCTCCTAGCATGTGTGAGCTCATGATCCACAAAGTCCTCCTAGCATGTGTGAGCTCATCATCCACAAAGTCCTCCTAGCATGTGTGAGCTCATGATCCACAAAGTCCTCATAGCATGTGTGAGCTCATCATCCACAAAGTCCTCCTACCATGTGTGAGCTCATCATCCACAAAGTCCTCCTAGCATGTGTGAGCTCATCATCCACAAAGTCCTCCTACCATGTGTGAGCTCATCATCCACAAAGTCCTCATAGCATGTGTGAGCTCATCATCCACAAAGTCCTCCTAGCATGTGTGAGCTCATCATCCACAAAGTCCTCCAACCATGTGTGAGCTCATGATCCACAAAGTCCTCATACCATGTGTGAGCTCATCCACTAATACATATCTCTCATATTCAGAGAGACGCGTCTCAATCAAGGCCACATCCATCATATTGTTTCTAGCCAGTTCCCTCAGGATCAGAGCAGTCTTCTGTCCGTGTCCGTACACTCCATGTCCGTACACTCCATGTCCGTACACTCCAGATAGCATGGCCGTACAAACCAGGTAACATGGCCATACACACCAGATAGCATGGCCGAACACTCAAGGTAGCATGGCCGTACACTCCAGGTAGCATGTCCGTACACTACAGGTAGCATAGCCGTACACTCCAGGTAGCATGGCCGTACACTCCAGGTAGAATGTCCGTACACTCCAGGTTGCATGTCCGTACACTCCAGGTAGCATGTCCGTACACTCCAGGTAGAATGTCCGTACACTCCAGGTAGCATGTCCGTATACTTCAGGTAGCATGGCCGTAAACTCCAGGTAGCATGTCTGTACACTCCAGGTAGCATGGCCGTACACTCCAGGTAGAATGTCCGTACACTCCAGGTAGCATGTCCGTATACTTCAGGTAGCATGGCCGTACACTCCAGGTAGCATGTCTATACACTCCAGGTAGCATGGCCGTACACTCCAGGTAGAATGTCCGTACACTCCAGGTAGCATGTCCGTATACTTCAGGTAGCATGGCCGTACACTCCAGGTAGCATGTCTGTACACTCCAGGTAGCATGGCCGTACACTCCATGTCCGTACACTCCAGGCAGCATGTCTGTACACTCCAGGTAGCATGGCCGTACACTCCATGTCCGTACACTCCAGGTAGCATGGCCGTACACTCCAGGTAGCATGTCCGTACACTCCAGGTAGCATGGCCGTACACTCCATGTCCGTACACTCCAGGTAGCATGTCCGTACACTCCATGTCCGTACACTTCAGGTAGCATGGCCGTACACTCCATGTCCGTACACTCCAGGTAGCATGTCCGTACACTCCATGTCCGTACACTTCAGGTAGCATGGCCGTACACTCCATGTCCGTACACTCCAGGTAGCATGTCCGTACACTCCATGTCCGTACACTTCAGGTAGCATGGCCGTACACTCCATGTCCGTACACTCCAGGTAGCATGTCCGTACACTCCATGTCCGTACACTCCAGGTAGCATGGCCGTACACTCCATGTCCGTACACTCCAGGTAGCATGTCTGTACACTCCAGGTAGCATGGCCGTACACTCCATGTCCGTACACTCCAGGTAGCATTTCCGTACACTCCATGTCCGTACACTCCAGGTAGCATGGCCGTACACTCCATGTCCGTACACTCCAGGTAGCATGTCTGTACACTCCAGGTAGCATGTTCGTACACTCCATGTCCGTACACTCCAGGTAGCATGGCCGTACACTCCATGTCCGTACACTCCAGGTAGCATGTCCGTACACTCCATGTCCGTACACTCCAGATAGCATGACCGTACACACCAGGTAACATGGCCATACACACCAGATAGCATGGCCGAACACTCAAGGTAGCATGGTCGTACACTCCAGGTAGCATGTCCGTACACTACAGGTAGCATAGCCGTACACTCCAGGTAGCATGGCCGTACACTCCAGGTAGAATGTCCGTACACTCCAGGTAGCATGTCCGTATACTTCAGGTAGCATGGCCGTACACTCCATGTCCGTACACTCCAGGTAGCATGTCCGTACACTCCAGGTTGCATGTCCGTACACTCCAGGTAGCATGTCTGTACACTCCAGGTAGCATGGCCGTACACTCCAGGTAGAATGTCCGTACACTCCAGGTAGCATGTCCGTATACTTCAGGTAGCATGGCCGTAAACTCCAGGTAGCATGTCTGTACACTCCAGGTAGCATGGCCGTACACTCCAGGTAGAATGTCCGTACACTCCAGGTAGCATGTCCGTATACTTCAGGTAGCATGGCCGTACACTCCAGGTAGCATGTCTGTACACTCCAGGTAGCATGGCCGTACACTCCAGGTAGAATGTCCGTACACTCCAGGTAGCATGTCCGTATACTTCAGGTAGCATGGCCGTACACTCCAGGTAGCATGTCTGTACACTCCAGGTAGCATGTCCGTACACTCCATGTCCGTACACTCCAGGTAGCATGTCCGTACACTCCATGTCCGTACACTCCAGGTAGCATGTCCGTATACTCCATATCCGTACACTCCAGGTAGCATGTCCATACACTCCATGTCCGTACACTCCAGGTAGCATGGCCGTACACTCCATGTCCGTACACTCCAGGTAGCATGTCCGTACACTCCATGTCCGTACACTCCAGGTAGCATGTCCGTACACTCCATGTCCGTACACTATAGGTAGCATGTCCGTACACTCCATGTCCGTACACTCCAGGTAGCATGGCCGTACACTCCATGTCCGTACACTCCAGGTAGCATGGCCGTACACTCCATGTCCGTACACTCCAGGTAGCATGTCCGTACACTCCATGGCCGTACACTCCAGGTAGCATGGCCGTACACTCCAAGTCCGTACACTCCAGGTAGCATGGCCGTACACTCCATGTCCGTACACTCCAGGTAGCATGTCCGTACACTCCAGGTAGCATGGCCGTACACTCCAGGTAGCATGTCCGTACACTCCAGGTAGCATGGCCGTACACTCCATGTCCGTACACTCCAGGTAGCATGTCCGTACACTCCAGGTAGCATGGCCGTACACTCCATGTCCGTACACTCCAGGTAGCATGGCCGTACACTCCATGTCCGTACACTCCAGGTAGCATGTCTGTACACTCCAGGTAGCATGGCCGTACACTCCATGTCCGTACACTCCAGGTAGCATGGCCGTACACTCCATGTCCGTACACTCCAGGTAGCATGTCCGTACACTCCAGGTAGCATGGCCGTACACTCCATATCCGTACACTCCAGGTAGCATGTCCGTATACTTCAGGTAGCATGGCCGTACACTCCAGGTAGCATGTCTGTACACTCCAGGTAGCATGGCCGTACACTCCATGTCCGTACACTCCAGGTAGCATGTCCGTATACTTCAGGTAGCATGGCCGTACACTCCAGGTAGCATGTCTGTACACTCCAGGTAGCATGGCCGTACACTCCATGTCCGTACACTCCAGGTAGCATGGCCGTACACTCCATGTCCGTACACTCCAGGTAGCATGGCCGTACACTCCATGTCCGTACACTCCAGGTAGCATGGCCGTACACTCCATGGCCGTACACTCCAGGTAGCATGGCCGTACACTCCATGGCCGTACACTCCAGGTAGCATGGCCGTACACTCCAGGTAGCATGGCCGTACACTCCAGGTAGCATGGCCGTACACTCCATGTCCGTACACTCCAGGTAGCATGGCCGTACACTCCATGGCCGTACACTCCAGGTAGCATGGCCGTACACTCCAGGTAGCATGTCCGTATAATGGGTTGCAGTAATTGTTTATTTGTCGTTTTTGTTTGAGAGCTGTAAGTTGGAGTTTCATTCAGCCGTAGCGGTCTGGGAGCAGAGTGGGGTCCCATTCAGCCGTATCGGTCTGGGGCGTAATGCTCTCCAGGCATGATTTGCTGATCTGAATACAGTGGATTTGACAACTAACAACACTCTCAATTCAATATAACCCAAAGTTCATCAATGTCCCGTTTGTCGGTAGATTAGATCTCTTGCCACTCCATCAATATCCCCTTATCGCACCATCAATGTTTCCTTGTAGCTAGATGAGGTCCCTTATAGCTGCATCAACTTCCGATTGTCGAATCATTAATAGCCAACTTGCCACTCTATAAATGTTACCTTGTCGCTATATCAATACCCCTTTGTCGCTCCATCAATAAACACTTGTAGTTCCATCAAATCAGGACGTCACGACTATATATGGTCACTTAGAGGAAGCATGTATCATAATATATGCTGATGTGGTTTCAATAGCACTACCTCTACATAACAAGATTGCAAGCTTCATTCACAACCTCCATTTAATTACCATTTGCGACATACATGGACGGTTTCAGTGGTTCTCTTGTTGCCAGCCCAGGTATCACCTGGAAGCCTTGGTAATGTATAGCAACTATATTTAACTTGTTGAACTATCAAACCTCGTACTATATATATAGAGGTTATATATCTACTGTACTAGGGTCTTGACTTTCTACAGAATTATTCGCATCTACCAGACTTTCAACAAGCTTATCACCATTTACAAGACATTCTACAAAATGATTTACATCTTCAAGACATTCTTCATAATCATTTCCATTTACAAGAAATTCTATAAAATCGTTAACATCTGCAAGACATTCTACGAAATAATTCATAACTACAAGCCTTTTCACATAATAATTCAGATCTGCAATACTTTATACAGAACAGTTCACGCCTAGAAGACCTTCTACACAATAATTCACGTCTACAAGACCTTCTACACAGAACAGTTCACGTCTACAAGACCTTCTACACAATACTTCACGTCTACAAGACCTTCTACACAGAACAGTTCACGTCTTCAAGACATTCTGCACAGTACTTCACGTCTACAAGACCTTTTGCACAGAACAATTCACGTCTACAAGACCTTCTGCACAGCACTTCACGTCTACAAGACCTTCTGCGATACAAATCTACCAGATCACACACAAATAATGGGAGCCACTCTTCCCTTCATGCTATACATCATGGCCTTGTCAGGTAACTATGGTTGGCCTCCTGGCCTTGTCAGTTAACTATGGTTGGCCTCCTGGCCTTGTCAGGTAACTTGGCCTCCTGGCCTTGTCAGGTAACTTGGCCTCCTGGCCTTGTCAGGTAACTTGGCCTCCTGGCCTTGTCAGGTAACTTGGCCTCCTGGCCTTGTCAGGTAACTTGGCCTCCTGGCCTTGTCAGGTAACTATAGTTGGCCTCCTGGCCTTGTCAGGTTACTTGGCCTCCTGGCCTTGTCATGTAACTATGGTTGGCCTCCTGGCCTTGTCAGGTAACTTGGCCTCCTGGCCTTGTCAGGTAACTATGGTTGGCCTGGCCTTGTCAGGTAACTATGGTTTGGCCTCCTTTCCTTGTCAGGTAATAAAGTTGGCTTCCTGGCCTAGTCAGGTAACTATGGTTGGCCTCCTTTCCTTGTGAGGTAATAAAGTTGGCTTTCTGGCCTAATCAGGTAACTATGGTTGGCCTCCTTTCCTAGTGAGGTAATAAAGTTGGCTTCCTGGCCTAGTCAGGTAACTATGGTTTGTCCTCCTTTCCTTGTCAGGTAATTGCTTGCTGTTTTTACTGGCCAAAGAATGTTAGTTGTAGCGACCTCAATTGCAAAAACAAGTATTTTTCTTTTGAAAAAATATTGACACCGAACAACGGACAAGAAAATGAAGTAAAAGATACCTTGGAATTTAACGCCGAATATAGAGAAGACAAAAACGCCTCGCTGCAAGACAGCCAACAGTTAAAGTATTCATTCTTCTGACGAGCATCGATTAATATTAGTGTATTAGAACCATTCCCTAACGGGAATCTTGCCCATTCCCTAACTGGAATCTTGCCCATTCCCTAACTGGAATCTTGCCCATTCCCTAACGGGAATCTTGCCCATTCCCTAACTGGAATCTTGCCCATTCCCTAACTGGAATCTTGCCCATTCCCTAACTGGAATCTTGCCCATTCCCTAACTGGAATCTTGCCTATTCCCTAACTGGAATCTTGCCCATTCCCTAACGGGAATCTTGAGAGAAGAAAGAATAATGACCCGTGACCTGCAATTTATTTCTTTAAAGACAACCTAGGAGGATTGGACATAAAGCCGACCGCTCCATCCGTTAGAAACTAGAGGACTGAACAAAAGACACAAAACAAATGTCAAGGTAGAAATGGAACAACTTTGGGACCGGATACTTTATATTGCTGAAAGTGTAAAACTGAACATGACACATACAAGAGATGTATAAACCTGAATTGTATAGTGCTGGCTACCTTATATTGCTGAAAGTGTAAAACTGAACATGACACATACAAGAGATGTATAAACCTGAATTGTATAGTGCTGGCTACCTTATATTGCTGAAAGTGTAAAACTGAACATGACACATACAAGAGAGGTATAAACCTTAATTGTACAGTGCTGGCTACCTTATATTGCTGCAACAACTGAACGTCTTTCTACTGTTTGCAAGACTCTCTATATAACCAGTTTCTGTTACATTTCCCCGATCTAAAGACTATGTGCATTGCATCTCAAACAAACTGTAGGCCCAAACATAACAAATAGCGGAGATGTGTCCACCATAACGGAATAGTGCCGTCTAGCAAATTATTTGACCTAAAGATACAAGACAAAAGAGATGGCACACCATTTTGAAGAAGAGAAGAGATCACGAAAAGTTGTACACGAGGCCGACAACACGTAGAAACATTTACACGAGGCCGACAACACGTAGAAACTTGTACACGATTCGGACAACACGTAGAAACTAGTACACGATTCGGACAACTCGTAGAAACTTGTACACGAGGCTGACAACAAGTAGAAACATGAACACGAGGCCGACAACACGTAGACACTTGTACACGAGGCCGACAACACGTAGACACTTGTACACGAGGCCGACAAAACGTAGAAACTAAACGCTTCAGAAACAGCACATACAAAAAAGAGCGACCAAGTGAGAATGGAATGAAATAATGTCCACATCTCCTAATAAACTCTGTGTGTGGTAAATTGTAAACAGAACAGCTGGTGTGTTTGAATGATAACTTAACAAACGATATCAGATGTAGATGTGCTCCCCGTTTCTGGGAAGCCTGTCCCCCTTCTTTTCACACACTGTTTCATGTCACTCTGCCCAACAATCACGTGCAACGTCTCAGAATCCAACACGTGGTCACTGCGGTACATGGGACATCTCAACACCCAACACGCATTCACTGAGGACGTGTCAACATACAGCAGGCGCTAATTGAGAGACGTCTCAATATCCAGCAGGCGGTCACTAAGACACGTGTCAACATCCAGCAGGCGGTCACTGAGAGACGTGTCTATATCCAGCAGGCGGTCACTGAGAGACGTGTCAACATCCGGCAGGCGGTCACCGAGAGACGTGTGAACATCCGGCAGGCGGTCACTGAGAGACGTGTCAACATCCAACATGCAGTCACAGAGAGACATGTCAACATCCAACACGCGGTCACCGAGAGACGTGTCAACATCCAACACGCGGTCCCTGAGGACGTGTCAACATCCAATATGCAGTCATCGAGAGACGTGTCAACATCCAACATGCAGACACTGAGAGACGTGTCAACATCCAACATGCAGACACTGAGAGACGTATCAACATCCAACATGCGGTCACCGAGAGACGTGTCAACATCCAACATGCGGTCACTGAGAGACGTGTCAATATCCAACATGCAGTCACTGAGGACGTGTCAACATCCAACATGCGGTCACCGAGAGACGTGTCAACATCCAACATGCGGTCACTGAGAGACGTGTCAACATCCAACATGCAGTCACTGAGAGACGTGTCAACATCCAACATGCAGTCACTGAGAGACGTGTCAACATCCAACATGCAGTCACTGAGAGACGTGTCAAAATCCAACATGCGGTCACTGATAGACGTGTCAACATCCAACATGCGGCCATTGATGGACCTCTTAGTGCCACCCCCAGATGTATTCAGAGATCCAGTATGGATGCCTTCCAGACGATGAGCTAATCTTTCTTAAAACCTTAACTGCAGCTTGGCCAGACGAGTACAACCATCTGTCCCCTAAGGTTTGAAGCCTCCAAATTTGCCTCTAACGTCCTCGCTACCGTAAACCCTAGCATCACCTGGAAACGCTCCTGCTGGCTTGTGGGTTCTGTGTCTGCCATCAGCTCTCCCATTACCGTAAACCCTAGCATCGCCTGGATACAATTCTTCCCCCCATGTTTACCGGCCTCCCTGAACCACGAATCTTTTCCCTGATGTTTACCGGCCTCCCTGAACCATAATTCTTCCCCTGGTGTTTACCGGCCTCCCTGAACCATGATTCTTCCCCTGATGTTTACCGGCCTCCCTGAACCATGATTCTTCCCCTGGTGTTTACCGGCCTCCCTGAACCATAATTCTTCCCCTGGTGTTTACCGGCCTCCCTGAACCATGATTCTTCCCCTGGTGTTTACCGGCCTCCCTGAACCATGATTCTTCCCCTGGTGTTTACCGGCCTCCCTGAACCATGATTCTTCCCCTGGTGTTTACCGGCCTCCCTGAACCATAATTCTTTCGCCTGATGTTTACCGGTTCATGTGGCTTCCCTGGCTCAACGATGCATTCCGGCCAACTAAGACTTCCCGGCCTACACAAATTGTAGACACGCCAATTGTTCAGGCACTCGACTGACGAAATGTGTACCGATACAAAAGTATCCATCTGTTTTGTCTCCAGCTCTGCTGACCCTCGTACGAGGAACCTGCTCTGATATTCAACTAACCTGCATCAATAAAGCAAAGTTCAGTGGTAGCGCAACCGACATATGCAGGTAAGTCTCTAGTACATGAACATTATCAGGTGACAAGTCTCGCGGCGCTGACAGTTAATCCTTTTCCCCAACCATCTTACCTTTGATCTTATCAGAACTGCATGTTTTTTGTTTTCTAGTTCAATTTGCCATATTTCATGTTTAGTTCTCTAGTTAAGTTTGCCATATTTCATGTTTTGTTTTCCTCGGCCTTTCTTGTCCTCGATCGTTCCTGCTGTCAACAATTATACTGGCCCTGCTATGTGACCAAAAATTCTGGTCTATGTATTTTAGTTTCCAGTGATAGTCGGCGTTGGCTGAGCAGTTTATTTATTATAAGAAATACAACATATATCTGCACAACGACACGACTTAAACACAGTAAAGACCAGAACCATCGTTAACCATTTGAGACAAATTAACATTTATTAACATTAATAATTGTTGCACTATATCAACAAAAGGCAAAGAACTGCTACCGTAGGTTGCCCTGTCTGATGTTACTGTCTAGATGACTACTGGATGACCTAGAGGTCGTGGAATTCTCAGTAGAAACGTGAGAAGGGAACCATTTTGGCTGGATAGTTTTAAACTGCATTGTTTGAGAATTAAGGACAATGACCCGTTCAATGAACTCTCGGGCAGAGTTCTCAAATTATGTTTGGGTACCACGAACGGTATTTTCAGGGCTTCCCTGGCGTTGGCTCGTTGGATCCTTGTAACTCTGTTACAAAATAACCGCACCTGTTTCTCACATATGTAGCAGATCCCCCTGTTTGCATTAGGGTATTCTAGCTAAAACGTTACCACACTCAACCACAACATGCATGACCTCACACAGCAGAGGGCATATTTATTATATAATACTCGTACAACACAATCAAAGTGAGTGCAATGAAATTACAAAACAAGAAATATCATCTTAACTAAATATTCAGAAGTATATATATGTTAATATAAATATTAACTAACGCGGACATTTTAAGCAGTAGCTATTGATGGAATTCCCAACTATGAAAACCCAGTGCTATTGCCGTACACACATCACACACACATCTCCTTATCTGCATCCTCAACACACTCTCAAAAACTCTACCTCATTGAAATCCCCTCAGGCGGGAGATCTGGACATAATGCATTCAATATATTCTATGTATACTCACATAACATCTCTCAACTCAGTCTATCTGCGCATACACACAACTCTAGAACATACCTCCTTCCCTCGGTGTCTACACACACCACACACACATTTAGATCTCTCATAGACACAACCGTACACTCGCACAACTCTAGAACATACTTCGTTCCCTCGGTGTCTACGCACACAACACACACATCTAGATCTCACCTAGTCGATCTACACACTCGCTTAACTCGTCAGGACATACCTCATTCACAAGGTGTCCTGCGTACAACAAACGTTCAGATTATCTCTAGATACAAAACGGACACGCCTATTTGAGCAACTGGTCCAGACTCAATGCACATGCTGGTTGAGTGATCCTGTTCTATCTCTAACATTCGTACAACAGTCTATCAATCGCCCCTCCATCAAATCGGTGAGCTAAACAGACTCCTATCTACATTCTCTCTCTCGCTCTCGTGGCCAGCCTCCTTGAGCTAAACTTTGTCTAGTGATATATACTCTCAAGCAGTATCAGTGCTATCTAATGGATCTCCGGGGGATGGGTTTATTCAGTCGTTATTGGAACGAATTACTCTGAACACCTGTCACTCAAATATCACAGCAAGCTCTCTGCTGCCCACATACCTATCACTCATTCTCCACTACCCAAATCGGAACGCCAGTGGTCAGTTCCTACTTGTACACATTCTTTTGCCCCACTCTAATTTCCTTTGTTGAGACGATGAGTGACCTTGGCGTAGTGTCCAGACGGAGAGTGACCTTGGCACGCATTCAGGTACCTTTGTTCGCAGCGTTGCCAACCACATCACCCCTGTCCTAAACGCTCATGCTCGGGCTGGAACTGTTACACATATAACCACATCTATTCTCCTCAAATAACCACATCTATTCTCATTAAATAACCACATCTATTCTCACAAATAACCAAATTTAAAAAAAACAACAGCACTAACAATAACAACAAATCAACTATTACTTTAATATTGATAGGCACAAGAGAGAGGCTGGTCGACGTTTAGGAAGGTTAGGGCTGGATCTAGAAAGGTGACCTTGAAGGAAGGTTAGGGCTGGATCTAGAAAGGTGACCGTGAAGGAAGGTTAAAGCTGGATCTAGAAACATGGCCGTGAAGGAAGGTTAGGGCTGGATCTAGAAAGGTGGCCTTGAAGGAAGGTTAGGGCTAGATCTAGAAAGGTGGCCTTGAAGGAAGATTAGGGCTGGATCTAGAAAGGTGGCCGTGAAGGAAGGTTAGGGCTGGATCTAGAAAGGTGGCCGTGAAGGACGGTTACGGCTGGATCTAGAAAGGTGGCCTTGAAGAAGGACTGAACAGGTGACGAGAATTGTTCTGGCAGGAGGAACATTTCGAATCACGTGATTAGCTTTCTTTATCAACTAAACAATAGATGAGCTATGAGAGCTCATATAAGTGGATATAGGACAGAGCTGGACGGGGCAGGACAGGACAGGACAGACCAGGGCAGGATAGGGCAGGGTAGACCAGGGAAGGACATGGCAGGACATGCCAGAAATGGACAGGACAGGGCAGGCCAGGCCAGACGAGGGCAGGGTAGGGCAGAACAGGACAGGGCAGGACAGGGCAGACAAACAGGACAGACCAGGGCATGGCAGACCTTCAGGACAGTCCAGACAAATAGGACAAAGTGTTGGGGATGTAGCCCTGATCTCTGAGATCAGACAGACCAAGCTGGGCATGTAACCCTGATCTCTGAGGTCAGACAGACCAAGCTGGGCATGTAACCCTGATCTCTGAGATCAGACAGACCAAGCTGGGCATGTAACCCTGATCTCTGAGATCAGACATACCAAGCTGGACATGTAGCCCTGATCTCTGAGATCAGACAGACCAAGCTGGGCATGTAACCCTGATCTCTGAGATCAGACAGACCAAGCTGGGCATGTAACCCTGATCTATGAGGTCAAACAGACCAAGCTGGGCATGTAACCCTGATCTCTGAGATCAAACAGATCAAGCTGGGCATGTAACCCTGATCTCAGAGATCAGACAGACTAAATGGACAAAGTGCTGGGCATGTAGCCCTGATCTCTGATATCAGACAGACCAAGCTGGGCATGTAACCCTGATCTCAGAGATCAGATATACTAAATGGACAAAGTGCTGGGCATGTAACCCTGATCTCTGAGATCAGACAGACCAAGCTGTGCATGTAACCCTGATCTCTGAGATCAGACAGACCAAGCTGTGCATGTAACCCTGATCTCTGAGATCAGACAGACCAAGCTGTGCATGTAACCCTGATCTCTGAGATCAGACAGACCAAGCTGTGCATGTAACCCTGATCTCAGAGATCAGATAGACCAAGCTGGGCATGTAACCCTGATCTCTGAGTTCAGACAGACCAAAGGGACAAAGTGCTAACATAAATGGTCGTTCTCTAAGACCTGGAAGCAGTCTTTTTTCACAGCGAAGTGTGAATGGAGAAAGGTGCGACTTGTAGGACGTGAGAAGCCACAGACGCTGCTAGAGCCCAAAGAATAACCTCGTTAGCGGCCATTTTGTGACGTGGGAGAACAAGATCACACAGACGATACATTGAGCCTGGACTTTCGTTTATCCAGAGATGTCACCGATGATATTTGCATGAAATCTCTGATTATTAAAGGCGGTAGATTAAAACGAGTAAAGCTAAGATTACGTGTTTGTGGTGTAAAAATGATGTATTGCTAATAAAAGCATTTTTTGTTTTATACCATTAATAAGAGATTGGTCGTGTTGAATATTTCGACTGTCAGATAATTGGTAAAGGGGAGATAATCTAAACGGGGAGATCAATTCCCGAGTGGTCCGCCGGGATCTTCGTGTCTGATAAAGACAAAAATAGCATCAATGTCCTGACAGAGCATGTAGCTAGAGTAGACTCTGTGACTTGGCATAACACCAGCCATGGTTAGAAGGTTGTCCTGACAGAGCATATAGCTAGAGTAGACTCTGTGACTTGGCGTAACACCAGCCATGGTTAGAAGGTTGTCCTGACAGAGCATATAGCTAGAGGAGACTCTGTGACTTGGCATAACACCAGCCATGGCTAGAAGGTTTGTTAAGATCAGCATAGATGGTGCCTAGCAGACAGCAGTTCTACTTTGCTCTAGTGTTTGAGTCTATTAAGATGGACTCGCACATAGGTTAATCACGCTCAAAACAATTGGTTGTACACAGACTTGCATAATCTTTTAGATGAGTATAAAGACGTTAAGTTAAATGGATCCAGATGTAACTATTGGATTGTAAGGGAGACAGGCTGCCACAAGGCAGCCATGCTGATTTATTAAAGTGATCGGCACACGTCATTGTGAATTAGTGTATAGTGCTCTTGTGACATGAATGGTTAGAGTAATGAATAGTGCTCTTGTGACATGAATAGTTAGAGTAATGAATAGTGCTCTTGTGACATGAATAGTTAGAGTAATGTATAGTGCTCTTGTGACATGAATGGTTAGAGTAATGAATAGTGCTCTTGTGACATCAATGGTTAGAGTAATGAATAGTGCTCTGGTGACATGAATCATTTTGGATGGAAAGCCAGAGTTGTTTAGGATTTTCCAAAGTGATGTGCCGTGAAGACAGCCAAACGACTTTTGGAAACCAATTAAGTTGATAGCAAGTGGATGTTACATGTATACAGATTCTTTTTAAACAATTATACAGGTGACAATGAAATCTATATACGATTTTGTCTACACGTGATCGGTTTGGTCTAAAACAAACTCTATTCTTTTCAGACTTGTTCATCTACTGCTACTCTAGATCTTCCTATCACCATGCCCCACCTTCCTATCACCATGCCCCACCTTCCTATCACCATCCCACACCTTCCTATCACCATGCCACACCTTCCTATCACCATCCCCCACCTTCCTATCACCATCCCCCACCTTCCTATCACCATCCCCCACCTTCCTATCACCATGCCACACCTTCCTATCACCATGCCCCACCTTCCTATCACCATGCCACACCTTCCTATCACCATGCCCCACCTTCCTATCACCATGCCACACCTTCCTATCACCATCCCCCACCTTCCTATCACCATGCCTCACCTTCCTATCACCATGCCACACCTTCCTATCACCATGCCACACCTTCCTATCACCATGCCACACCTTCCCTATCACCATGCCACACCTTCCTATCTCCATGCCACACCTTCCTATCTCCATCCCACACCTACCTATCACCGTGCCACACCTACCTATCACCATGCCACACCTTCCTATCACCATCCCACACCTACCTATCACCACGCCACACCTTCCTATCACCATGCCACACCTTCCCTATCACCATGCCACACCTACCTATCACCATGCCACACCTACCTATCACCATGCCACATCTTCTCTTTCTATGTAATGGTTAGAATGTTATGACCTACTGCGAATGTCATGCACATTCCTGGATTGTTTGCCAGGTCTCTAGCCCATTGGCACAGAAGACAATATTCTGGGTCATGGCCATGCTCGTTGATGTAGGGATTTGTTAGCTGTTTTCATTTATGATGTTGTTTGTCTGACGAAGTCTATGTGAACGTGAGGTAAGTTATGTTCCGTGGTGGTAGCTCAGCCACAATTATTTCTGTTATAAATGATCGATATTTGACCACCGCAACCTCCATAGCGTATTGACATGCTGTTGTTTATTGCTACAGAGCTGGCCGTAGTGCCATTGATTGTGTGAACACCAGGTTGAAGAACAACACGGCGTGCACACAACAGACGAAGACCCTTCTCCAATCTAATGTGGACAAAGTCAAACACGAGTTAGTTAGACAAGGATGCGCAGGTACGTCAACGCCATGTGTGTATCTTATGTGCACGCACATCACTCTTTATCCATCTTTGTCAAACTCAAATACAATTCATTGGGGAGCACAGATCTTCTTCAAAAACTCACCAAGTCTTCCTGTCCTGTGCCATCCACGCCAGATGTGGATACATCCTGCTAGATCCTTGTAATAAATGTTAAAACTGTTCTGTGCAAGCGTCTCACGGGAAGTGGCAGACATGTTGAAGCATTTCAGATACATTTAGGGATTATCTGTAGCCTGTCTACCTGTCCACCTGACGACCGTCTACCTGTCCACCTGTCGAATTGACCATCGTCTACCTGTCACCTGACGACCGTCTATATGTCCACCTGACGGCCGTCTATCTGTCCACCTGACGACCTGACCACCGTCTATCCGTCCACCTGACGACCGTCTACCTGTCTACCTGCCGACCCTCTACCTGTTCACCTGACGACCCTCTACCTATCCACCGGACTACCCTCTACCTGTCCACATGACGACCCTCTACCTTTCCACCTGGCGACTCTCTACCTGTCCACCTGACGACCCTCTACCTGTCCACCTGACGACCCTCTACCTGTCCACCTGACGACCCTCTACCTGTCCACCTGACGACCCTCTACCTGTCCACCTGACCACCCTCTACCTGTCACCTGACAACCGTCTATCTGTCCATCTGACGACCGTCTACTTGTCACCTAACGATGGTCTATCTGTCCACCTGACGGCCGTCTATCTGTCCACCTGACGACCTTACCACCGTCTATCTGTCCACCTAACGGCCGTCTATCTGTCCACCTGACAACCTGACCACCGTCTACCTGTCCACCTGACGACCCTCTACCTGTCCACCTGACGACCCTCTACCTGTCCCCCTGACGACCGCCTACCTGTCCACCATCTACCTGTCCACCATCTAACTGCCCACCTGTCGACCTGACCACCGTCTCTCTGTCTACATGATGACTGTCTACTTGTCCACCTAACGACCATCTTCCTGTCCACCTGACGACCGTATACCTGTCCACCTGACGACTGGCTTCCTGTCCACCTGTCCACCATCTACCTGTCCACCTGACCATCACCTGTCTATTTTAAGCTAACCGAATAGCGGCTGCTTGCGGGGGTGCTCATCGGACACGCGAAAACCTTGTCCAGTTCATCTTACATGGGTTTCTTGCAGTAGCGTATGGATACAGGGAATCTGGGTGGGAGTCTGGACCTAGTTTAGGGACACAGAGCTGAGACAGGACACGTGGGACTGGAGTGTGGGACTGTAAGAGATGGTGGACAACCTTCACGACGGGCCTGCAGGTCTGTCGGCCAAAGAACCCGAGAAAAGATGCAGAAAATAATCATACGGAGAAGACAGAAGGAAAGATATTTGATAACTGCCGGAGAAATACACTTAAGTTGTAAACTAAGAAGAAATAATAAACTCCTGACCAGGGTTGTGTATGAAGTTAAAGGAGACTAGCTTCAACCTGTGTTGTATTTCACGGTCTACTTAACGGCCAAGATGGCGCCAGCCATGGCAGCAGTAGATTGTGTTCTCCAAGAAATGGTTTTCTGTTTGTGTTTTCTTTGACAACTCTCGGACTACTAACCTGATTCCTGGATAGAAATGTGTCGATTTGTGAATTAAGCACAGTAATGTGAACAAAGTGATGCACCGAAGCATATAACAGTCTATTCTTAGCGTGACCCAGCGAAGCATGAACAATAAAAGGGAAGTCATCACACCCGAGTATCTTGACATGACTCAAGAGAAGAGCTCATCACGCTTCGATCAGTTGACTACATCCTACACTACAATCCACACCCCACACTACAACCCACACTACAACCCACATCCCACACTACAACCCACACTACATCCCACACTACAACCCACAACCCACACTACATCCATCACTACACCCCAAACCCACACTACAACCCACATCCCACACTACAACCCACAACCCACACTACCTCCCACACTACAACCCACAACCCACACTACATCCCACACTACAACACACATCCCACACTACATCCCAGCTTACATCCCAAACTACATACCACACTCCCTCCCACACTACATCTCACACTACATTCCACATCCCACACTACATCCCACACTACATCCCACTACATCCCACATGCCACACTACAACCCATATCCCATACTACATCCCACATCCCACACTACATCCCACACTACATCCCACACTACATCCCTAACTACATCCCACACTACATCCCACACTCCCTCCCACACTACATCCCACACTATATCCCACACTCCCTCCCACACTACATCCCACACTACATCCCACACTACATCCCACACTCCCTCCCACACTATATCCCACACTATATCCCCCACTCCCTCCCACACTACATCCCACACTACATCCCACACTCCCTCCCACACTATATCCCACACTACATCCCACACTACATCCCACATCCCACAATACATCCCACACTACATCCCACACTACATCCCACACTCCCTCCCACACTACATCCCACACTACATCCCACACTACATCCCACTACACCCCACATCCATCACTACATCCCACACTACATCCCACACTACATCCCACACTACATCCCACATCGAACACTACATCCCACACTACATCCCACACTACATCCCACACTACATCCCACATCCCACTCTACATCCCACTACATCCCACATCCCACACTACATCCCACACTACATCCCACATCCCACACTACATCCAACACTACATCCCACTAAATCCAACATCCCACACTACATCCCACACTACATCCCACACTACATCCCACATCCCACTCTACATCCCACTACATCCCACATCCCACACTACATCCCACACTACATCCCACATCCCACACTACATCCCACACTACATCCCACACTACATCCCACATCCCACACTACATCCCACATCCCACACTACATCTCACACTACATCCCACAATACATCCCACTACATCCCACATCCCACACTACATCCCACACTACATCCCACACTACATCCCAGACTACATCCCAGACTACATCTAACACTACATCCCACATCCCACACTACATCCCACACTACATCCCACATCCCACATCCCACATCCCACACTACATCCCACATCCCACACTACATCCCACATCCCACACTACATCCCACATCCCACACTACATTCCACACTACATTCCACACTACATCCCACACTACATCCCACACTACATCCCACATCTCACTCTACATGCCACATCCCACACTACATCCCACATCCCACACTCCCTCCCACACTACATCCCACTACATCCCACATCCAATACTACATCCCACACTACATCCCACACTACAACCCACACTACAACCCACATCCCACACTACATCCCACTAAATCCAACATCCCACACTACATCCCACACTACATCCCACACTACATCCCACATCCCACTCTACATCCCACTACATCCCACATCCCACACTACATCCCACACTACATCCCACATCCCACACTACATCCCACACTACATCCCACACTACATCCCACATCCCACACTACATCCCACATCCCACACTACATCTCACACTACATCCCACAATACATCCCACTACATCCCACATCCCACACTACATCCCACACTACATCCCACACTACATCCCAGACTACATCCCAGACTACATCTAACACTACATCCCACATCCCACACTACATCCCCCACTACATCCCACATCCCACTCTACATTCCACTACATCCCACATCCCACACTACATCCCACATCCCACACTACATCCCACATCCCACACTACATTCCACACTACATCCCACACTACATCCCACACTACATCCCACACTACATCCCACATCTCACTCTACATGCCACATCCCACACTACATCCCACATCCCACACTCCCTCCCACACTACATCCCACTACATCCCACATCCAACACTACATCCCACATCACGGCGCATAAGGAAGAAACAAATGATCTCCAGTTGGAACGATGTGACGCCACTGTTTTTAGATCTTGTATGGTGCTGAGGCCCATAGTTGAGCCCTCTTGGATGATTGTTCTTCTGGCTGTTTCCTTGGGTATCCCTCTTTTCCGAACGCCCATTGGCGTCCATTCGAGTGCTTGCAATGTAATACGGTTGTTGTTCATTCTAAGGACATATCTGATGTATGTCCATTGTTTTTTCCGGATGATGGTCGACACATATATTTGGTTTGGTTCTGTTCTTATCGAGTCATTAGTTATAAACTGGTCCCAGAGTATATTCAATTTTTCTTAAATATTTATTTTCAAAGATATTTAGTTTGTTTTCTATCGCTTTTGTTGTCTTTCAGCTTTCACATCTATGTCAGGACCGATATTACGATTGAGTTGAATAGTCTGAGCTTGGTATGTTTGCTGAGTGTCGTTGATTACCAGATGTTAGTGAGCTGATTAAAGCCGCACGAGGCCAAAGCAATTCTAGTGGAAATTTCTTTCGTGGCATCTCCATCTTGTGTCATTTTGTTTCCCAGGTATGTGTAGTGTTGGACATTTTGTAGAGATTTCCCCTGTAGCTTGATATCAACCGTTGCGTTTGTGGAAGCCATGATTTTTGTCTTTGAGGTGTTTACTTGAAGTCCTATCTGTTCCGACAATTGGCATAGTCTATCTATATTTTCTTGTGTTTTTTCATTAGTGGTGCTTAGTAGCGCTAGGTCGACTGCAAAATCAAGATCTTCTAAGGTTTTGTTATTTGTCCATTATATGCCTAAATGCTTATAGTGGGCATAGTGTTTCATAATCCAATCTATAGCTGTGTCAAATGGTAGAGGTGATACAACGATGACAACCATGGACAGCTATTATAACTGCAAGAACGTTTGGTCTCGACATGTGGCCGTACCAAGAGAGTTTCCGTCATTTGACCGTTACCAAGAGGTCTTCAATAGGCCATATTGCTGTTTAAATTCTTTCTCGTATTTCTTCATTTGTAACTCGCTCTTTGTACGTAACGTTTAGAAGTCTTCGGAAACATCTCATCTCCAAGGCCTGTATCTTCCGCTGCAGCTCAGCTGTATTTGTCCATGTCTCACAAGCATAGCGGAATATGGACAGGACCAGTGTACGCATTAATCTGATCTTCGTGCAAATGGAAAACCGTTTGTCTTGCCAGATTTTGTTAAGCAGTTCAAGCTCCACTATTGTCTGTTCTATTCTGGCTAACACTTGCCATTTTGATCCCTCATCACTGACAATCGAACCCAAATATTTAAAACGGTCTTAGCTGTGTAGATTTATAAAGGAAATGATTTTAGACATGTTATTTTAAAGTTAGAAAGGGTGGGAGTAGAACATGGATAGTCAGTAGCCATTCATTGTCTCTTATAGAATTAAACTAACAAAGCTAGCCAGTACATATGTACTCAAATCTGAATATCTGGATTCTTGGAATGCATAGAGTTGGTTTCTAAGCCACGCAGATGTTAACTTACGTCTTTTTGCATAACACATAGAAGCCTGTTACAGCGTGGTCAGTAGTGGCGGATGCTATTAACTGGTTTTTCTGAAATCTCAGCTTTAAAAAAACCTAGGTACGAGATCTGGAAAAATATCTAGGAGAGACAAGAGCAGAGATTCATTCGGGTGCGAGATAGCGGAGAGACAAGTCAACATCAGTTGGCAGTGAGGAGATAGGAGAACATGACCGTCTAGATAATAGTGAAGAGGAAAGGAGATATATTTTTGAGCCCTGGGAGAGAGAGAGAGAGAGAGAGAGAGAGAGAGAAAGAGGTTTTGACAGCAAGAGTCCAGATGTTGAGCAGCATATCAAGGAGATGTAAATAGTCAGGGAATTTTATGTTTCGCATAGCAAGTGTTAGAAACATATATAAAAGTGCGTCACGAGGAACACGCATCAGTAAGACATCTTAGATTATTTTATTCGTATCGCTGCTGAGAATCCAGCGTCTAACAGAAGTATCTCAAAAATCCAGCATCTAACTAGAGAGATATTTGACTAGCACAGCGATCCAGCGTCTAACTAGAGAGATATTTGACTAACACAGCGATACAGCGTCTAACTAGAGATATATTTGACTAACACAGCGATCCAGGGTCTAACTAGAGAGATATTTGACTAGCACAGCGATCCAACGTCTAACTAGAGAGATATTTGACTAGCACAGCGATCCAGGGTCTAACTAGATAGATATTTGACTAGCACAGCGATCCAGCGTCTAACTAGAGAGATATTTGACTAGCACAGCGTTCCAGGGTCTAACTAGAGAGATATTTGACTAGCACTGCGATCCGGGGTCTAACTAGATAGATATTTGACTAGCACAGCGATCCAGCGTCTAACTAGAGATATATTTGACTAGCACAGCGTTCCAGGGTCTAACTAGAGAGATATTTGACTAGCAAAGCGATCCAGCGTCTAACTAGAGAGATATTTGACTAGCACAGCGATCCAGCGCTTCAAAGATCACTACAAGCTACCATCAACAAGAACAGGACCACGGACGAAAACACCTGGGTTGTAGAACAGGCACGAATCTTCCATTCTGTGGCAATCCACAAAACGGCTCGTTCAAGTTACAGTTCATCTATCAAGTTACAGTTCGTCTATCAAGTTACAGTTGGTCTATCAAGTTACAGTTCGTCTATCAAGTTACAGTTCGTCTATCAAGTTACAGTTCGTCTATCAAGTTACAGTTCGTCAATCAAGTTACAGCTCGACTATCAAGTAACGGTTGGTCTATCAAGTTCTGGTTCGTAATCAAGTTTATTTTAGTTCATAATTTCTTAAGCTAGAACGGTTTTGATGTGAGTAAAGACTGGAGAGTCAGTTGTGAACTTGTAGAAATAAAGTTTAATTGTCTTTTTTTTCAATTAGTGTCGAAGTTAAATTGTTTGAAGTGAGAGTTAGTGCAGACCCCTTGAACCATCTTCTACGTTTGGTCTGCCATCTATAGCTGCTACACGATCACTATCGAGTTCCTGGCCTTTAGCTTTTACCCCACTGTTGAAACCCTTGGCGTTGTTGGTCATTCATTTTGTCTTTCCGGCGTTATACTCCATACCATAGTCAAGAGCTGTTTCATCCGAGACTTCTGACTAATTCACAGGATTACACTTCTGTTCCCGCCAACCTGTCGATGTCGTCTGCAAAACGAAGATTTGTAATCGTTCTGTCTTCTATCTTGACAGTACCAATGTGATCTCCAAGTGCCTCACTCATAATTACTTAAAGGAATATGTTGAAAAGTGTTGGGGAGTTGTGTAGAGTGTACAATCCTGTCTCACACCGACCGATGTGCGAAACCAGTCCCCCCGCCTCCCATTCACAAAAAGTGCGCTGGTCGCCTTGTCATACAGGTGTTCCAGGACATGTATAATACTTCCGTTGATTTGATACCTTCTCATGGTTGCCCATAGCGCTTTATGCCATACCTTATCAAACGCCTTCTTGAAATCAACAAACACATGATACAATTTGTGTTGATATTCCAATTATCCTAATCAGCCACCCTAGCAAGGTCCTTCTTAGAATAATCCTCGATAGATTGAGACCCCAAGCGGAGAACATCATTGCTGAAGAGCAGGCAAGGTTCAGACAGGGAAGAAGCACTACAGAACAACTGTTTCTTGTTAGGGTTGTAACAGAGTTACGTGTCATGGAGCAATATGTAACAGGTCCACCGGCCAGAAAGACGTAAAGATTTGAGACAGCAGTTTATTTTCTGGAGCTAAAATGAGTTTGTGACAGGGATAGAATGTCTCATACTGCAGACACGGGTCAGTTCGAGTTCTCCTCGCGTCGTCCAGTTAGCGAGATCGGCGTGTCGTGAAGAAGGATGCAAGTAACAAAAAAGTGTAGAGGGGGCAAGGGGGTAGGGGGGGGGGGGGAGGCATTAGTCTGACAGATTAATCTTTATATTGCCTATAGTTTCCGTTGTTATCAATGCTTTGTGTCCATATATTGTGTATATATTGCTGATGCTCTTCTGAATCCTCTATTTCATCCTCTTCTTATTCTTCCTCCTCTTATCCTTCTTCTTCTTCGTATCCTTCTTCTTCTTCTTATCCTTCTTCTTCTTCTACTTATTTTTCGTATCTCTCTTCTTATTATTGTGTTCGGCTTCGTCGGGTTGGAGCATAATGTCACTACTGTAGATCTGCCATGGTAGCCTGCGACACGCAGATTGTATGATCTTATGGAAATTTGTTGTACACCATGAAGTAGCTAGCTCCATAGACAACCCTGTTCAGTGTCATGGAGGTGTATTACTCTTTTCTTTCTCCTCCAGTTTATGTGCGACTATCTTTGAGTACATCTCAGCTGTTTGGACCTCAAGCACATCTTGTCATTGTTATTGATCGTGTCTTACCTTGCAGGTGTGTCTGGTCTTATGTCGTCACTAGCTTTGTGTCTGGGATTGAGTGTCGTGACCTACTTTCTGATTTCATACAAGTGAAAACCTGACCAAGAGCATAATTACATTATGTTTTTAATTTAAAAGTAAATGACTTTTTTATGTTGTACATTTGAAATTCGTATGTCTCCTAACACGGCATGAACAGAGAGAAAAGACATATAACACTATAACCTCCCAGACGTGCTAACGTCTTCTCCACCTTTAAGAGGCGACTACTGAAAGTTGGACAAACAATCGTCTTCTCCACCTATAAGAGGCGACTACTGAAAGTTGGACAAACAATCGTCTTCTCCACCTATAAGAGGCGACTACTGGAAGTTGGACAAACAATCGTCTTCTCCACCTATAAGAGGCGACTACTGAAAGTTGGACAAACAATCGTCTTCTCCACCTATAAGAGGCGACTACTAAAAGTTGGACAAACAATCGTCTTTTCCACCTATAAGAGGCGACTACTAAAAGTTGGACAAACAATCGTCTTTTCCACCTATAAGAGGCGACTACTGGAAGTTGGACAAACAATCGTCTTCTCCACCTATAAGAGGCGACTACTAAAAGTTGGACAAACAATCGTCTTTTCCACCTATAAGAGGCGACTACTAAAAGTTGGACAAACAATCGTCTTTTCCACCTATAAGAGGCGACTACTGAAAGTTGGGCCATGGATCTTCTTGCCCACCCAAAATAAGCGACTAGGTGGGACAGTTCCAGTTTCCTATGGGGCATTCACGTTTAGGGCAGGGGAGAGGGGCTGGCTACTGTGTCCGCAAAGAATCAGAGGTTGCCTGAATGGTAGTAAATGGGGCACATGTCGCCGCAGGGCCAATCACCGGTCGCCGCAGGGCCAATCACCGGTCGCCGCAGGGCCAATCACCGGTCGCCGCAGGGCCAATCACCGGTCGCCGCAGGGCCAATCACCGGTCGACGCAGGGCCAATCACCGGTCGCCGCAGGGCCAATCACCGGTCGCCGCAGGGCCAATCACCGGTCGCCGCAGGGCCAATCACCGGTCGCCGCAGGGCCAATCACCGGTCGACGCAGGGCCAATCACCGGTCGACGCAGGGCCAATCACTGGTCGACGAGAAAAGCGAGAGGTAATTATTTAGTATAGGTGGACACGCTTGACTTGTTTTGAGAGTGGGGGTCAGATTGACGATTCTGGTCCCAGAGACAAGTAGATAGGGGTCAGATTGACTATTCTGGTCCCAGAGACAAGTAGATAGAGGTTAGATTGACTATTCTGGTCCCACAGACAAGTAGATAGGGGTCAGATTGACGATTCTGGTCCCAGAGACAAGTAGATAGGGGTCAGATTGACGATGGCAAAGAAAGCAGTAGGCTGTCACATTTAAAGTCACAATGATCTATATGTATTGCAACCAATGGGATTCTAGATTGGGTGGGACCAAATTAGAGTTCATTTCTAGCCAACCAGCTGGAGAGGACGACTAGACAGTCATGTGTGTTTCTAGGGCTAAGTAAATAAGCTAAAAAGACAATTCACAGATAAATTCAGGATTTGGAGAGAGAGAAGAGAGAGAGAAAGAGAGAGGGAGAGAGAGAGAGAGAGAGAGAGAGAGAGAGAGAAAGGATTTATGGGGTGGTTATCCTATCATACACCTAGAGCGTTGCACCTGTGCTCATTGGTGCGACTGGTGGACACCCTGTACAGATTTTGAGAAAGAGATCTGATCACATGCGAGTGAGAAGATGCGTCTCGGCATGAATTAAGATTGATCTAGAAGGCAGTCCCACTGTTTTCCAAGACCATTGGTGTCTGTTGGAAGAATAGAGGCCATTCTACGATAAAAGTATCTTGTTTGTAGAAATTGGTCTATCCAAAATGGGTTCTTCCTGAATCCTGGGATACAATCCTGAAGTCACTTGGACAATGCAGAATGGGTTTTTTCCTGAATCCTGGGATACAATCCTGAAGTCACTTGGTCAATGCAAAATGGGTTCTTCCCGAATCCTAGGGACTGCGATACCAAAGGTACGCGAGTTCAGAAAGAGAGGTGCTTCACATGAGCCCTCAGAGAACGGAATTGTTCGTTACCGGTGTGACACGTGCACCAAAGGGGCATGTCTCAAACACTTGAGAACTGCCAAAGGTTGTAAGTCAAACATAACTCATGTGTTAACCCATGTTTGTACGCTGGAGAGCCTAGTGTAACACGGGCACCAAAGGGGCATGTCTCAAACACATGAGAACTGCCTACAGTTGTAAGTCAAACATAACTCATGTGTTAACCCATGTTTGTACGCTGGACAGCCTAAAGCAGACACCCTGACATTAACGGAAGATCATCACCAAGGAAGACGATCCGGAGGACGACAGGAGACGACTGAGATAGAGCCACTGACTTGTAATACGATTAGATTAGACTAAGTTTAGGATTTATGCTATTTTATGAGATTGAGAATCTGGTTATATGTAGTTTACAGAAGTAATATCAAAAGCACTTGCTTAAATCTTCTGTGTTAGTTTAGTATATAATATTAATTGTTGCATTAGTTGTCATTTGATCTATATTATTCTAAAATTATGTTTTTGTAAAATAAATATTATTTTGACTTAATGGTTAACGACAGTTTAGTGTTGACTGTGTTTTAATGTGTTGAAGTCGTGTCGTTGTTTAGATAAATGGTGTAGTTTTTAAGAGACGATAATAAGTTTGACCGGCTACAAACGGTGAGTTGGGTCATGGATCGTCTACCCCACTTTAAGAGACGGCTACGGAGAGGTGGGTCAAGGATCGTCTACCCCACTTATGAGGCGACAACGGAGATTGGGTCTAGGATCGTCTACCCCACCTATGAGGCGACTACGGAGATTGGGTCAAGGATCGTCTACCCCACCTATGAGGCGACTACGGAGAGTTGGGTCAAGAATAGTCTACCCCACCTATGAGGCGACTACGGAGAGTTGGGTCAAGGATAGTCTACCCCACCTATGAGGCGACTACGGAGAGTTGGGTCAAGGATAGTCTAGAGGGGCGGGGGGATTGACCAAGTTCAACCACATTATTTGTGATCAGATCGATCGTCTGCTTGATGTGACATGTGTGTAGTTGTGAGTCATTGGTGTCTGCTTGATGTGGTATGTGTGTAGTTGTGAGTCATTGGTGTCTGCTTGATGTGATATGTGTGGGGTTGTGAGTCATTGATGTTTACAGTACAAGCTGTTGTAGACGTTAGTATTATCGATTTTATGGGTGTCTTTTATTTGAGATGGAGACCGAGAATGTGGTTCGAGTAGACAGGCCAGCTAAAATGACACACAGAAGTATGTGCCACCAGCGAGCTAGAGAAACCATCAGAATCCTAGGCTCCCCCCCACCCCCCAATTCATCCATTTGTTGAAAGAGACACAAAAGATTTACAGGTCTGCCGGAGTGCAGTGATGTCTTTTATGTGCAACATATCACGTGCTTGAGCAGTGTTTTTACCAGCTGTAACATTCAAGTCCACGTAGGCTGGAAAGCGTTGGGGGTGGAGATGGACTGGTAAGTGTTGGGGGGGGGGGAGATGGACTGGTAAGTGTTGGGGAGGGGAGAGATGGACTGGTAAGTGTTGGGGGGGGGGGAGATGGACTGGTAAGTGTTGGGGGGGGGGGGAGATGGACTGGTAAGTGTTGGGGGGGGGAGATGGACTGGTAAGTGTTGGGGGGGGCGGAGATGGACTGGTAAGTGTTGGCGGGGGGGGGGAGATGGACTGGTAAGTGTTGGGGGGGGGGAGATGGACTGGTAAGTGTTGGGGGGGGGAGATGGACTGGTAAGTGTTGGGGGGGGGATGGACTGGTAAGTGTTGGGGGGGGGGAGATGGACTGGTAAGTGTTGGGGGGGGAGAGATGGACTGGTAAGTGTTGGGGGGGGGAGAGATGGACTGGTAAGTGTTGGCGGGGGGGGGGGGAGAGATGGACTGGTAAGTGTTGGGGGGGGAAGAGATGGACTGGTAAGTGTTGGGGGGGGGGGGGAGAGATGGACTGGTAAGTGTAGGGGGGGGGGAGAGATGGACTGGTAAGTGTTGTGGAGAGATGGAGCCTCTTCTATTGTTCTTTAGCTTTTCTTCCTGTAGCAATTCTGATATTTCATGTTTCCACCAACAAAAAGAGAGCATCAAAGATGGCGCCATAACTGTCTGCGGGTCTACATTGCTCTTGTGGTTTAGTTCATTATAGATGCCGCTAGACCACGCATTTGCCGGGAATTCACACTAGTCGACGACTTGCACTTGTGTTCACGGAAGTGTCGTTGTTTTCCATTAAGACTAGCTAGTTAATTCGTTCGTTTTGTGTATTTTTTTCCGTCCGAATATCCTGGCATGGACATCGGCTATATTAATAGTGCTACGCTTAAACATGTGTCATATTTCACGATCTAGTTCACACGGCTGAACTTCATGAGATTGACCCCCGTGGCCCTAACTGAAGACAATGCCAGCTTTGTGTTACGAAATTTAGACACAATTATAATGAACTGCCACCTGGAGAGAGATTGGCTACGTCTGGTGTTTAGCGGCCCAAGATACGCCGTTGTTGTATAGCGTGAATTGGTACTACAAACTGCAAAAACGGTGCCTCCACGACCTTATAGATTATGGGGCTGATGATGATGATCCACCATGACGTTTTCCGCTGGCCCTGTAGCCACCGGGTCAAGTGAGCTTTATTTCTCAGCTCCATAAAGGCCTTACCCCCAGCCAGCCAGCTTCCAATGGTTGACTCCAGACAAAAACACAACCTCCCCCATTTCTAATTCATAACGTCACTGTGACCTGGTGTCAGATCTGTCTGGTTTATTTTGTAACAATAAACCTTCTTGTTACTGTCATCAACGTTATCTCTTTAAATAAAATCTATTGTAAGACGTTTGTGTTTTGTTTGTTATTTATGCGGGATAATAGTTGTCTATCTCAAACAAAGATTGCGAAAGAAGCTGATTTATGCTGTGAGATATGATCTCAGGTGAATGTAAGGCTTAAACTGGCAGCCTCTACACAAAGGGGGCCTCACGTAAACAGTCTGCTACGTGGTCACTGTGCATTCAGTAGTGTCGGGAAGTTCGCTTCCTTTCTTTAGGCTTTGCTCGTTGCGTACATACACGTAAGCTGCACGTAGCGTCCATACACGTAAGCTGCTAATAGCGTCCATACATGTAAGCTGCTCGTTGCGTCCATACACGTAAGCTGCTCGTAACGTCCATACACGTAAGCTGCTCGTAGCGTCCATACACGTAAGCTGCTCGTAGCGTCCATACACGTAAGCTGCTCGTAGCGTCCATACACGTAATCTGCTCGTAGCGTCCATACACGTAAGCTGCTCGTTGCGTCTATACACGTAAGCTGCACGTAGCGTCCATACACGTAAGCTGCTCGTAGCGTCCATACACGTAAGCTGCACGTTGCGTCCACACACGTAAGCTCAGAGTAACCTCGACCAGCGTCCCGGTGTTCTGCTCTAATCAGAGTAACCTCCAGCGTCCCGGTGTTCTGCTCTGATCAGAGTAACCTCGACCAGTGTTCCGGTGTTCTCCTCTGATCAGAGTAACCTCGACCAGTGTCCAGGTGTTCTGCTCTGATCAGAGTAACCTCGACCAGTGTCCCGGTGTTCTGCTCTGATCAGAGTAACCTCAACCAGCGTCCCGGTGTTCTGCTCTGATCAGAGTAACCTCGACCAGCGTGCCGGTGTTCTGCTCTGATCAGAGTAACCTCGACCAGCGTCCCTGTGTTCTGCTCTGATCAGAGTAACCTCGACCAGTGTCCCGGTGTTCTGCTCTGATCAGAGTAACTTCGACCAGTGTCCCGGTGTTCTGCTCTGATCAGAGTAAGCTCGACCAGCGTCCCGGTATTCTGCTCTGATCAGAGTAACCTCGACCAGTGTCCCGGTGTTCTGCTCTGATCAGAGTAACCTCGACCAGCGTCCCGGTGTTCTGCTCTGATCAGAGTAACCTCGACCAGCGTCCCGGTGTTCTGCTCTGATCAGAGTAACCTCGACCAGCGTCCCGGTGTTCTGCTCTGATCAGAGTAACCTCGACCAGCGTCCCGGTGTTCTGCTCTGATCAGAGTAACCTCGACCAGCGTCCCGGTGTTCTGCTCTGATCAGAGTAACCTCGACCAGCGTCCCGGTGTTCTGCTCTGATCAGAGTAAACTCGACTAGCGTCCCACATATTTGCCCCGGAACTGGTCAGCATTGCGTCCCTTGTGACTGGGCAATCATCCAGCTTTTGGCTGTTGGGCTAATCCCAAGTTTGACCACCTGCCGACCTAAGCCCATGGTCAGCGATAGCTATGACAATCAATCTTCTTGACTCTCACCTCTACGTGTACCGTTTGTGAACCGATAAGTCTTTTACACAGATACTGCAATCAAATTTATGCGAGAGATAGTGTGAATATTACAGTGAGAGATTGCGGGGGGGGGGGGGGGGGGGGGGGGGGCAAGATCATACTCAGACCCCGACCGGCAAGTTTATATGACAAAAGTAGGCTGGAGAACGATAATAATTGTAACTGTCAGTTTTTAGGCTGATGCGTGTGTAACAGTTCCAGCCGGAGATGTGAGTTTAGGGCAGGGGTGATGTGGTAGGCGATTCTGAGGAAAAAGGTACCTGAAGGTGTGCTGTGGTCATTTATCTTCTCGACACTATCCAAAGGTCACTCCCTTTCTCGACATTAAGTCGACAAAGGAAAACAGGTAGGGGTAAGAGCTGACCACTCTGGCGTTCCGATTTGAGTAGTGGGGGGTTAGTGACAGGCAGAGGCCATCAGATCTTTCTGCGACATTTTGAGTGATAGGAATTCAGATTGATTCGTTCCAATAACAGCTAAATGGAGGTAGATCCAAACTAGAGGATGGCTGGGTCAGACATCCCACAGAGGACCATTGGACAGCTTTGATACTGCCTGAGACTATATGAATCTAGACAAAGTTTAACTCAGGCAGGCTGGCCATGGAGAGAGGGAGAGAGCGAGAGAGAGAGAGAGAGAGAGAATGACATAATTTAGCTAGGCGTCAGTTTAGCTCGCCGACTTTATAGAAGAGCGATTGATAGGCTATTTTACGAAATTAAAGAGAGATAATGGAATGCAAGGTGACCTAACCAGCATACGGCTTTGAGTTTTGGCCAGTCGCTCTATCTGTCGCTATTCTGTGTTGCCCTGCTTCACTCAATCTGTTCACTCTATCCATGTGGCTCCGCTTCACTCTATCTGTGTGGCTCTGCTTCACTCTATCAGTTCACTCTATCTGTTCACTCTGTCTGTTCACTCTATCCGCGTGGCTCTGTTTCACTCTATCTGTTCGCTCTATCTTTGTGGCTCTGCTTCACTCTATCTGTGGGGCTGTGCTTCACTCTATCTGTTCACTCTATCTGTGTGGCTCTACTTCGATCTATCTGTTCACTCTATCTGTGGGGCTCCGCTTCACTCTATCTGTTCACTCTATCTGTGTGGCTCCGCTTCACTCTATCTGTTTACTCTATCTGTGGGGCTCTGCTTCACTCTATAGTTCACTCTATCTGTGTGGCTCCGCTTCACTCTATCTGTTCACTCTATCTGTGTGGCTCCGCTTCACTCTATCTGTTCACTCTATTGTGTGGCTCCGCTTCACTCTATCTGTTCACTCTATCTGTGGGGCTCTGCTTCACTCTATCTGTTCGCTCTATCCTTGTGGCTATGTTTCACTCTATCTGTGTGGCTCTGCTTCACTCTATCTGTGGGGCTTTGCTTCACTCTATCTGTTCACTCTATCCGTGTGGCTCTGCTTCACTCTATCTGTGCTGCTCTGCTTCACTCTATCTGTGGGGCTCCGCTTCACTCTATCTGTTCACTCAATCTGTGGGGCTCTGCTTCACTTAATCTGTTCACTCTATCTGTGGGGCTCTGCTTCACTTAATCTGTTCACTCTATCTGTGGGGCTCTGCTTCACTTAATCTGTTCACTCTATCTGTGGGGCTCTGCTTCACTTAATCTGTTCACTCTATCTGTGGGGCTCTGCTTCACTCTATCTGTGGGGCTCCGCTTCACTCTATCTGTTCACTCTATCTGTGGGGCTCTGCTTCACTTAATCTGTTCACTCTATCTGTGTGGCTCCGCTTCACTCTATCTGTTCACTCTGGGGCTCTGCTTCACTTAATCTGTTCACTCTATCTGTGGGGCTCTGCTTCACTTAATCTGTTCACTCTATCTGTGGGGCTCTGCTTCACTCTATCTGTGGGGCTCCGCTTCACTCTATCTGTTCACTCTATCTGTGGGGCTCTGCTTCACTTAATCTGTTCACTCTATCTGTGTGGCTCCGCTTCACTCTATCTGTTCACTCTGGGGCTCTGCTTCACTTAATCTGTTCACTCTATCTGTGGGGCTCTGCTTCACTTAATCTGTTCACTCTATCTGTGGGGCTCTGCTTCACTTAATCCGTTCACTCTATCTGTGTGGCTCCGGTTCACTCTATCTCTGTTCTCGGACTGTACTTCTAATATCTCGAGTCAGTCTAACGCCCAGACACTGCTCTTAAAACGCAAATAACCTGCAGTATGTGTCGGGCGTCTGTTCGACAGCTCTGTCCTGTATGTCTCCTTTTCGCTCATGTATCTGTACTGTCTCCTCTACGGTCGTGTATCTGTCCTGTCTCCTCTACGGGTGTGTATCTGTTCTGTCTCCCCGACGGTCGTGTATCTGTCCTGTCTCCTCTACGGTCGTGTATCTGTCCTGTCTCCTCTACGGTCATGTATCTGTCTATCTGTCCAGTCTCCTCTACGGTCGTGTATCTATTCTGTCTCCTCTACGATCGTGTATCTGTACTGTCTCCTTTCCGGTCGTGTATCTGTCCTGTCTCCTCGACTGTCGTGTATCTGTTCTGTCTCCTCTCCGGTCGTGTATCAGTCCTGTTCCCTCTCCGGTCGTGTATCTGTCCTGTCCCCTCTTCGGTCGTGTATCTGTTCTGTCTCCTCTCCGGTCGTGTATCTATCCTATCCCCTCTCCGGTCGTGTATCTGTCCTGTCCCCTTTCCGGTCGTGTATCTGTCCTGTCTCCTCTACGGTCGTGTATCTGTTCTGTCTCCTCTCCGGTCGTGTATCTGTCCTGTCTCCTCTACGGTCGTGTATCTGTTCTGTCTCCTCTCCGGTCGTGTATCTGTCCTGTCCCCTCTCCGGTCGTGTATCTGTTTTTGTCTCTCTCCGGTCGTGTATCTGTCCTGTTCCCTCTCCGGTCGTGTATCTGTCCTGTCTCCTCTACAGTCGTGTATCTGTCCTGTCCCCTCTCTGGTCGTGTATCTGTCCTGTCTCCTCTTCGGTCGTGTATCTGTCCTGTCCCCTCTCCGGTCGTGTATCTGTCCTGTTCCCTCTCCGGTCGTGTATCTGTCCTGTCTCCTCTCCGGTCGTGTATCTGTCCTGTCTCCTCTACAGTCGTGTATCTGTCCTGTCCCCTCTCCGGTCGTGTATCTGTCCTGTCTCCTCTTCGGTCGTGTATCTGTTCTGTCTCCTCTCCGGTCGTGTATCTGTCCTGTCTCCTCTTCGGTCGTGTATCTGTTCTGTCTCCTTCTAGGCCCTGCTATTCGTCCCACTCAGCTACTCTATCTCTTAACTTTCTACCACGCCCATTTTATTTTGTCCTGTTTCTGTTTCGGCCAACCTGTCTGCCCCCTCTCACACATGTCTTTCAGTTTTGGCCAACCTGTCTACCTCCTCTAACACGAGTCTGTCAGTTTCGGCCAACCTGTCTACCTCCTCTCACACGAGTCTGTCAGTTTCGGCCAACCTGTCTGCCTCCTCTCACACGAGTCTGTCAGTTTCGGCCAACCTGTCTGCCTCCTCTCACACGAGTCTGTCAGTTTCGGCCAACCTGTCTGCCCTCTCTCACACGTGTCTCTCTGTTTCGGCCAACCTGTCTGTCCCCTCTCACACGTGTCTCTCTGTTTCGGCCAACCTGTCTGCCCCCTCTCACACGTGTCTGTCTGTGTTTCTAACTGTTCGTTAACTGAAGAGATGAACTCTTTGAGTCTGGCCAACACTTGACACCAATAAATGAAAGTTCACGTGGTCTCACAGATCAAAGTTAATGTTAACAGAAACAAGCATGGCTCAGTGGCAACATCACAAAACTAAACTTGCGTAACAGGCACAAGACCTTCGCCAGGAACAGAGAACAATTCCGATAAAAAAAACTTGACACACACCCACACACACACGCACACACACACAACAATGAACACTGATTTGACACAAAACACGAATCTGACAAGGCAAAAGTGGCCTGGAATGTGTGCTCAGTAATAATAACCTAAATCCTAGTTAGGACAACTAGGAAATACAGGAAATTGTTCGAGTGTATAAGCAATGGTTAAAGTGTACAAGATATGGTCAATGTTTACCTGCTTATTTGGATGTACATATGACAATATTTAGAGGTACTAGAGTGTACTGTGGTTAATAGAGTGCACTGAGGTGTAATGAGGTTACTGGGGGGTAATGGGGTGTACTGGAGTGTACTGGGATGCACTGGAGTGTACTAAAGAGTAGTGGAGTGTACTGAAGTGTACTAGAGTGTACTGGGATCTACTCGAGTGTACTGGGATGTACTGGAGTGTATTGGGATGCACTGGGGTTTATTGGGATGTACTGGAGTGTACTGGGATATACTGGAGTATACTGGGATGTACTTGAGTGTATGTGTTTGGTGAACATAAAACAGGTTTAGACACAAATCTCCAGTGGGGTTGGTGTCCAGGTCTCTACAGGCGCGAGGCGAAGATGTAGGCCAGGCCACTCAATCCCAGGCACAGCGCTAGTGATGACAGCAGGCCAGAAACACCTGCAAGTTAAGATGTAAGTATTACATTTGGTAAATCTGCTTTCAGTCACATATCGACCTGGTCTGTGTTCCTAGTCTGACACGCTCCGGGGCAGGGCACAGTACGAGCCGAACACATACACGAGACTCGCACATGACGACTGAAGAGGTGTGTGTATGGGGGCAGCAATCTATTGACTACAAAAATTGCAACAGCACAGAATGGGATATGAATGAGATTTCTGTTAGGAAACAGTCGCCATCCTATGCTTCACAAACAAAACAAATTAAAATCAAAGAAGAATAAAAAGAAAAAGAGGAGGAGGAAGAAGAAGAAGAAGAAGAAGAAGAAGAAGAAAAAGAGGAAGAAAGAAGAAGAAAATAAGAAATTTATCTTTGTATTTAACCAATTGTTATGTCATCGCCAATAGATTATTGATTTATAGGACCAAGAAATCGTTCAATGGAAACTAGATAGGATTGTGGATGGGGTTAGTAGCCTCATGATGTAATACACATGTCTACAGAAACAACCACTGTCAAACACACATTGAATTTAGCTGCCGCTTTCTATGGATGAGTCATCAACAGAAGTCAGCCTATGCTCCCAAACTTAACATTGAGAACAATCGTAGTTACACTGGAAGTCAGTGGTGATTGGACAAGGGATGTTCAGTTGCAGTTTTCTGTATGGATAAACATATCAGTGGACCTACATTTATGTTAATAAAGGTTTTCATTAAGCACTAAACAACATAAAAACAAAACAGGAGTAAACGGTTAATTAAGTTCAATGAGTAACCAAAAGGGGTGAAAGTCCGAAAGTTATAGATGATAACCTGACATGAACATAAACAACGCAAACAGCAAATGGGCAGGAGTTTCTTGTTTTGTTGGTAAAATAGATCAATTAATGTGGTTATATAAGGGTTAACGTCACATGGATCAATTAATGTGGTTATATAAGGGTTAACGTCACATAGATCAATTAATGTTGGTTATATAAGGGTTAACATCACATAGATCAATTAATGTGGTTATATAAGGGTTAACATCACAGAGATCAATTAATGTGGTTATATAAGGGTTAACGTCACATAGATCAATTTATGTTGGTTATATAAGGGTTAACATCACATAGATCAATTAATGTGGTTATATAAGGGTTAACATCACAGAGATCAATTAATGTGGTTATATAAGGGTTAACGTCACATAGATCAATTTATGTTGGTTATATAAGGGTTAACATCACATATTTTAATTAATGTGTGTTATATAAGAGTTAACATCACAGAGATTAATTAATGTTGGTTATATAAGAGTTAACATCACAGAGATTAATTAATGTCAGTTCTGTAATCCTTGTGTTGAGCCTGCGTCCTGTGCCAGGTTGAGAAATGTCCCCTAAACTCTTCTCTGTCCAGTGTCTTGATTCGTTTGTTCATGTTGTGTCCGCATTATGGGGTGAATTCTTTGATAGTTTTAGGTCAAATGTGTTACTCTATGAGAAGTCTGGGAGTATTGTACACATGTTGTGAAGTATGAAGAGGCCTACTCAGATCTGATGAAGAATATTGAAAGAGGAGGTCAAGACTGCAGGAGGTCAAGGTCGAGACCATCGGAGGTCAAGGTTAGGCCGACTGAAGGTCATGGTCAAGACAAATGTAGGTTAAGAGGAGGACACACAAAAAGAGTCGGCAAGTACTGGGGTTGCTGACCTTTATTCCAAATGGAAGACCTTCACATCATGTGAGACTAGCCTGAAGCATCTCTGTCTATTTGAATACTACAACTGACAGGAAGCAACCACTACAGCCCACCCTCTCCATCTATTTGAATACTACAACTGACAGGAAGCAACCAGTACAGCCCACCCTCTTCATCTATTTGAATACTACAACTGACAGGAAGCAACCACTACAGCCCACCTCCTCTAGCTATTTGAATACTACAACTGACAGGAAGCAACCAGTACAGCCCATTGCTCCACCACAGCAGCCTAATACTAGCATACATATATCAATGAAAACCTTTTCATTTCCTGTAGAAGCATAGGTCTTCAATAAATATATGACAAGTCAAGAAATCTTGACCTGTCCGTATCTGTTGAAGTTTTTTGTGGCTCAAAGTTTCGGCAGGTTGGTATAGCCAGCCCCATGCCCAACACTCCAAAGTCGCATCTGACGACATGCTTGCGATGTTACAGTGTTAATATTCTTTGCTCCGTTGCCGGACCCCGGTAAAACATTAAGGTAAAGACTGTTAGGGAACACTGACCACTACCGGGTCAGCGGAAGATATAACAACGCTCAACAAGTATGGACTGAATCAGACAAGAATAAGTCTTATAGTGGATGAAGGTATGGATAATGTGGGTGTAGTTAGATCAATCAAAGACTCGCCATCATCAATTCAGTTATTTATTTCGGAGCATAGGCCATCGACAACCCTCCTCCGTCAAGTTCGGTCTTGAGCTGCTCTCTCTCCAGTTAAGGCCCAGGGACTGACATTCATGTTCAGTCTCTTCTCAATGTGTCTCTTGGTCTGCCTCTTATCCTGCGTGGTGGATTCCATGCCAGGTCCTATCTGATATTGTTTGATAATAATTTCTGTAGCGTGTTCTGACCTAACCCAATCTTGAGTTTGATCAGCTCCTCATATGGCTGTTGTTGACTCAATCCCCTACAGTGGCTGCAGTCCTCATCATGTCTTTTCAGCATCTGCCTACCATCCCCACTCAGAATTTGACATCGAAAACAATCAATCATCGATACACAGACAGCAGGAGTTTGGAACACCCCCCCCCCCCCACTGAGCAGTTCGGGACACCTCCGAGGAAGGGACTGCTGGCGTAGGGAAGACCCGGAACAGTCATCTCAGTAGATCCACGCCACCAAAAAGAGACATGCTATGTCTCCTGGCTGGAGAGTCTACCTGCCTGGTCCAGCCCACAATCCAATCACTCTTCGAGCTGTCCCTTCGCTGGTGTCTTTAAACCTTAAGCCCCCCTCCCCCACTCATGCCGCCCCACTCGTGCCGCCCCACTCATGCCGCCCCACTCGTGCCGCCCCACTCATGCCGCCCCACTCGTGCCGCCCCAATCGTGCCTCCGCCCCCATCCAACAATCCAAAACAGTGCACGCGATGTCTAGATTAGACTGGTTCCCACGTTGTGCGGATGTCCTGAGAATAATGTCGTGTCATAGTCTCAAGCGAGGCGGCGATGGCTGCACCTTTCGGCACGACACATTCGATTTATGCTGGAATTTTGTGGGCAAGGGTTTTCCTTCACGCTGCGGTCCCCGTTCTCTGAGTCAAATTATACTAGAATAGCTGCGCGTCGGAGTCGGGTCCTGGTCATTGATGACTCTGACGCAAGCAGGCAGCTGTGAGTCCTGATTGCTGTCAGCTCTGGTTCGCTGGACTGCATCTTCAGCCTCCGAGAAGACTGGAGCGACAAACAAGGCGGAGGTTGACTACAAGCAGCTAGATAGTACTGTCTGTGTGCCTCGGGAATCTCTGCGGTGTCTAGTGCGTCTTCTGCCGGTTGTTGTTGAAGATTGTCTTCTGCCGGATGTTGGTGAAGATTGTCTTCTGCCGGTTGTTAGTGAAGATTGTCTTCTGCCTGTTGTTAGTGAAGATTGCTACCACTTCAAAAAAACATCCACCACATCAGTGAAGGTTGCTACCACTTCACTAAAACATCCACCACATCAGAACTTATAGCTAAATTATGGTTATGGAGGTTCAGAGATCAGGAGAGAAGACCAGGAATAGCTGGGGTCACAAGATGGTAGCCATACAAGACAGATCGGGATAGCCGGGGTCTCAAGATGGGAGCTAAACAAGGCAGACCAACTCGTTACGACCAATAGTGGCATGCTAGATACAGAAGACAAAATGTATGCCGTCAGCTCTGTAGTATGAGTTAAGTGACACCATGACCTTTTACAGCCAGTTTACGGTTAATTGTTAGTTTGATTGAGGAAAAATAAGATGGCCGCGCCTTAAGGGTTGCGCTCTCGACTAGCACCGGTTTTTGTTTCATTTTCCGATATTTGGTGGTTCCTGTTCGGATTATAGTTTCACAACTCCTTCACCAGGTGGTATCAAGGAATTATTCTGTGGAGCTGATGTGCTTTCGATCAGTTATCCTGTTTCTTATGCTGCATTACGCTGCATTTCATGCCTTGGCTTAAGCCATGGGAGACCAATTCATGATGGAGCGACAAAGCTGATAGTGGGATTCCAGAATTACAGTTATGAAGAAAGACTCAGAAAAATCGGCCTACAGTGTCTATAAAAGAGAAGAATTCGTGGTGACAATACAGGTTTATAAGATGATCAAAGGAATGGATAAATTAGACTATAAGAAGTTTTAAAAAAAATACAGCCACCCACAATAACAAGAGGGCACAGCTACAAGTTGACTATAGAGAGGTCCAGATTAGATATTAGGAAGTATTTGTTTAGTCACAAGTGGTGAATGTTTGGAATGCATTGCCACGGGAGGTGGTGGAGACAGTGACAATGAATGTATTTAAGAATAAATTGGACAGCTTTTAGAGCAAGATAATGTAAATGAAATTGATTGTACACAGACTCTGCAAAGTCTTCTAAACCAGTTTTGAGACGTTAAGATAAGTTTAGTTAAGTTCCGCTTAACTGGACAACGTCATTCAATCCAGGTTACTACTTCTCAAGACCCCTACTGCTCGGACTGAAGCCGACCTCCTCCTGCCCGCCCCTCCCTCCATCGGAGGTTATATAATATCTCTCCCAACCTCGTGCTCTCAGCACAGAAAAGGTCATGCTGACCAACAGGTGGACACAATCAGAAGCCTCGGCGACGGGGCACGACAAAACGGGGAGTTTGACACGGACAGACACAGAAATTCTGACAGAAATATTGGTTTAACACACTCCTCGTGGCACTTATCTCAAGGCAGCGGAGTACGCGGCACTCATCTCAAGGCAGCGGAGTACACGGCTCGACCTGGGCAGTCTGTAGGGGTTTCGGTCGACAGGCTACGCGTGAACACAGTCTCAGCAGTTGGACATGGTAATGATCGATAGACGCAACGGGCGTTTGACGCCTTCGCGAACATTATTATTACAGTTAAAACTGTTTAGTGAGAAATGTATGAGATAGATAGCCTGTTTGAAATATCTAACAGTGACATCTACCTGAGATAGAGAGGGAGAGTGAGAGAGAGAGAGAGAGAGGCTGAGAGTGAAAGAGAGAGAAAGCGATCACTATTTCATGTAGACAATAGATGCAGTTATTTGAGAGCGGCAAAGATAGATAAGGAAAGCGACGAAGTCATTATGTCCAGTATCTTGCCAGTATGTATACAACTTATTGAACTCAAATGTTGATTCCCTTTGAATGTTGCTTCTGTCTGCCCCATACAAATTTAAAGCAGAATACCTGAATAGATTGATCTATTAGCCAGGAAGCATATTATTGATTTGGCGTGTGATTGATTAAAATTCAATAATGATATTAGAAGTTGGGCAGGTGTGTCTTTTATATCTTCTCTCCAATCCATATTTTGTTTCCTAACATTAAGCCTTGATATCTTCTCTCCCAGCCATATTTTGTTTGCTAACCGTTTCAGCGACGTGTATTTTAATACGTTAAAACTTTGTCTCTGAAAATGATAACTTTAGAGCAGGTGTCTTGAATAAACTATGCCCATGTTTCATTTTAGCTGGTAAACTATTAAACGGATGTGATTAGGGTCCTAAGTCATGGGGATGGTCTGATTTGAACATTTAGTAATGGGGCTTGTCTGATTTGGACATTGGGATATGGGGCTTGTCTGCTTTGGACATTGGGTTATGGGATATGTCTTATTTGGACATTGGGTTATGGAGTTTGTCAAATATACTGTCCCTAGAGTTCGGACATCATCTGATTCTGAGCTTGTTCTGATGTTTCTCTCATGTCACTAAAGTAATGACAGACTTTGTTCTGATGTTTCTCTCATGTCACTAAAGTAATGACAGACTTTATTCTGATAATGTTCTCATGTGACTGAACTTATGACAGACTTTGTTCTGATTCTGGTTTGAAGCCACTGAACTTATTCTTGCAGCCTTTGAGACAGACATTTGTTCCCCCACCACCCATGTGCAGTCCAGCATTCTCTTGTGACACTGAATGGTTTCCCGTGGAGATCCCTTAGAGTTTTCCCATGTGTCTGCTAACAAATGTTTTCTTGTTCTTATCCTTTGCAATTCTCTTAATTTACCCCTTTCGCTCGTTGCAGTGTCTGCTTGTGTGTGACCTACATAACTTGTCAGCTGTCACATTCAGTCTGTCTCGTAGTAATCCAAACGTAATAAATTGAATGACTTCGCTGAAGGTCGGTTGTGCCTGTATTCTCCCCCATCATGTTCTAGGCGTGCGTAAGCTGGTCAGTTTACTCTGGAGATGCGGAGAGGCGAGGTCACTTGCACGTGGCTGGTCTGAGCCGCATGCTGCATGTTCGCTGACAGGACAATATCACAAATAAGGAAGTCCTTTCCTGTGACAGCATTCCTGGTATTCGTGCACTTTTGCAAAAAGCTAAACTGAGATGGACTGATCACCTTGCTGAAATGCTCAGCGTCAGACTCCTGAACTGGCTTCTCTATCGGTAGCTGAACTAAGGGAGACAACTATGAGAACGATAATACAGAGCGATTCAGACACAGTTAGAGGGAATCTCTTAATGCTGTCCTGTATATATTAGCGCCTGAGAAAGTCTGCTACAGAATCGCTCGTCCTGAAAAAGTGCAGTCCAAAGAAGCGTTGACACCATCGGGGTCCTCTGTGTGCAGACAGCCCAGGATAGATGCACGATCAGAGAGGTCCACGGTGCACAGGCAGCCCAGGATAGAAGCACGATCAGCGAGGGCCACGGTGCACAGGCAGCCCAGGATAGACGCACGATCAGAGATGGACACGGTGCACAGACAGCCCAGGATAGATTCACGATCAGAGAGAGCCACAGTGCACATACATCCCAGAAAAGATGCACGATCAGAGAGGCCCACGGTGCACAGGCTAGACGCACGATCAGAGAGGGACACGGTGCATAGACATCCCAGGATAGATGCACGATCAGAGAAGGCCACGGTGCACAGACAGCCTAGGATAGATGCACGATCAGAGAGGGACACGGTGCACAGACATCCCAGAAAATATGCACGATCAGAGAGGGACACGGTGCACAGACATCCCGGAAAAGATGCACGATCAGAGAGGGCCACAGTGCACAGGCTAGACGCACGATCAGAGATGGCCACGGTGCTCAGACAGCCCAGGATATATGCACGATCAGAGAGGGCTACGGTGCACAGGCTAGATGCATGATCAGAGAGGGACACGGTGCACAGGTTAGACGTACGATCAGGGACGGCCACGGTGCACACGTTAGACGCACGATCAGAGAGGGACACGGTGCAGAGACAGCCCAGGATAGAAGCACCATCATCGAGGGCCACAGTGCACAGACAGCCCAGGATATATCCACGATCAGAGAGGGACACGGTGCACAGACAGCTCAGGATAGACGCACGATCAGAGAGGGACACGGTGCATAGACACTCCAGGATAGACGCACGATCAGAGAAGACCACGGTGCACAGACACTCCAGGATAGACGAACGATCAGAGATAGCTACGGTGCACAGACACTCCAGGATAGACGCACGATCAGAGAGGGCCACGGTTCACAGACAGTCCAAGATAGACGCACGATCAGAGAGGGCCACGGTGCACAGACATCCCCGGATAGACGCACGATAAGAGAGGACCACGGTGCACTGACAGCCCAGGATAGAAAAACGATCAAAGAGGACCACGGTGCACAGACACTTCAGGATAGACGCACGATAAGAGAGGACGACGTTGCACAGACAGCCCAGGATAGACGCACGATCAGAGAGGGACACGGTGCACAGACATCCCAGAAAAGATGCCCGATCGGAGAGGGACGTGGTGCACAGACATCACAGAAAAGATGCAAGAGCAGACAGTCTACCACAGGAAGATTACTATAAACAGCTGCAGGCCGTATGTGCCAATCACGTGATTGAACCTCCCACACCCATTGGCTTGTTCAGTCCCAAGCTCGACGATGGACAAATTATTTCTCCAAAGTAACTCTGTTACCTTGACAACTGTTCCTCCCGCTGTTACCTTGACAACTGTTCCTCCCGCTGTTACCTTGACAAGTATTCCTCCCGCTGTTACCTTGACAAGTATTCCTCCCGCTGTTACCTTGACAACTATTCCTCCCGCTGTTACCTCGACAGCTGTTCCTGCCGCTGTTACCTTGACAAGTATTCCTCCCGCTGTTACCTTGACAACTATTCCTCCCGCTGTTACCTTGACAGCTGTTCCTGCCGCTGTTACCTTGACAATTGTTCCTCCCGATGTATCTTGAAAACTGATCCTCCTATTTCGTCAGGTCGTGTTGTCTGTTATCGATAACGGACTAGGCATACTCACACTATCAAGAACACAGTTGGACCGCATCCAGAATGAAGGTATGCGACTTGTTCTGGGAAGCACTAGAGATACCCCGATTGTGATGATGCGGTACATGTTGGGATTGTTATCGGTGACATCCAGACATAAACTGGCACAAGTCAAAGCATATATGCGTGTCACCACAGACACGCGGTACCCTCTGTACAGTAGTAACTCAGACATAGAGGGATCAATAATCAAGAGAGAGTTGTCATGGATGGCACAGGCAGAGACAACAATCGCATACGTCACTCCAGCTGAGACGATAGCCAAAGGGGGAAGAATGGGTCCACACCGGTGATAGAATGATGGAGTACCAGAGAGTCATCATAATCATGAGAAACGACTACCACATCCAAGGAAGGCAGCAGGCGCGCAACTTACCCGCTCCCGGCACGGGGAGGTAGTGACGAAAAATAACAATACGGGACTCTTTCGAGGCCCCGTAATTGGAATGAGTACACTTTAAACCCTTTAACAAGGATCTATTGGAGGGCAAGTCTGGTGCCAGCAGCCGCGGTAATTCCAGCTCCAATAGCGTATATTAAAGTTGTTGTAGTTAAAAAGCTCGTAGTTGGATCTCAGGCGCAGGCGGGCGGTCCGGCTCGCGCCGGTTCACTGCCAGTTGTCTCCTGCCCTACCGTCTGCCGGCTCTCTCCCACGGGTGCTCTTCGCTGAGCGTCCCGGATGGCGGGCGCGTTTACTTTGAAAAAATTACAGTGTTCAAAGCAGGCCTCGGCTGCCCGAATAATGATGCATGGAATAATGGAATAGGACCTCGGTTCTATTTTGTTGGTTTTCGGAACTGGAGGTAATGATTAATAGGGACAAACGGGGGCATTCGTATTGCGGCGTTAGAGGTTAAATTCTTGGATCGCCGCAAGACGAGCTACTGCGAAAGCATTTGTCAAAAATGTTTTCATTAATCAAGAACGAAAGTCAGAGGCGCGAAGACGATTAGATACCGTCGTAGTTCTGACCATAAACGATGCCGACTAGCGATCCGCAGGAGCTGCTTCGATGACTCTGCGGGCAGCTTCCGGGAATCCAAAGTGTTTGGGTTCCGGGGGAAGTATGGTTGCAAAGCTGAAACTTAAAGGAACTGACGGAAGGGCACCACCAGGAGTGGAGCCTGCGGATTAATTTGACTCAACACACCAAACACTGAAACGATTGACATGCCGAGAGCACTTTCGTTGGGTCTAATATGGAACGGGTGCTGAAATTAGACCCTCGAAAATCGGGGGCTATCCTCTCTCGGTAGCTTGACTGTCTCGCATCCAGTAGTTCGTTAAAGGAATTAACGGAAGGGCACCACCAGGAGTGGAGTTTGCGGCTTAATTTGACTCAACACGCCAATACTGTAGAACGACTGACAAATCGAGAGCACTTTCGTTGGGTCTAATAGTGAACGTGGGCAGGTCAGCTCTTTAACCTTCTAATGAAGGACCGCTACGGAAATCTTGTCTTAACCCCGCAGAAACCGCAGGTTTCAGATACCTGGTCACTGACAAACAAAAGCCCTCGATTAATTCGTCATTGCCAAATAGTGAACGGGTGCTGGAAATAGACCATCGGAAGACAGGTCAGTTTTACCCTACTAATGACAGGGCGTTGCTACGGAAATCATGCTCAACTCGAGAGGAGCCGCAGACATTTGGTTCACGTACCAGGCTGATAAGCCAATGGCGCGAGGCTACCATGTGAGGGATTACGGCCGGACGCCTGTAAGCCGGAATCCCGCCCAAAATCTCAGCACCACTGCAATGGGAGGCTCCAATATGGTCGGGACCTGGGGATCGCGCCTCAGCCCTACCCGGTCGAGCCACAGAAAGAGGTCTCTTCCGTCCGCCGATCAAAGCGGGCGGATAGCTGCTCGATATTCACCCTATACGGCGATGGGGTGCGAAACCACCAACATACGACTTAGTTCTTGGGGTGTCGAAAACAGTAGAGCAGCCACCTCACTGTGAACTGTCGAGACTCAACCCATGACCACGAGATATGTCCGCAACCAGGCGAACAACATCTCCGTGACATTACCAGGCTTGTCCCCTGGTTAAATGCACTTCTGCTTCGATCTCTACCTCTGTACGCTATCAGCCATAGCAATGGACGCAGAAGAGATGTAGACTAGCGGACATTGCACTTCTGTCCTACTGTGTTAACACCCCAGGTGGCGGGGAATGCTAGGCGTACCATCCCTGCAGAGAAGCCAAGAAAATAAAGGGAGCAAAGAGATACCCCACTCACAAGCAAATGCTACGTTTTTGGCAGGACGTGACGATCCTGGGATACAGACACACTGGACTGCCACTCTTCCGGGTAAACAAGTCCATATCATATATCATATCTCATATACCATCACCGCACCTTATAGACACGAGTAGTGAAGACTCGTTAGTCCGGTAAGACAACTTCCAAAAGAGAGACAACTCTGATCACAAACAACTGCTGCCTTGCAGATAGGCTGGGGACAGCCAAAGGCTAAGGAGGGCATCCCTACAGAAACGCCTGTTGAAATCGGATGCACGAGGCCACAAGCCTAACGAAACAGTGCAACGTAAATCGCAGCATGATGACAGTACAACCGATCAGAAAAACGTATGGCGCTCATCCTGCGGAGTCCCGTCAGGCAGCGAGAGTGCCGGGCCTCACGCCTCGAAGGGGCCCACCCTTGACTACTGGTGGTCACCCACCCATGTGTCGTGGAGTCAAGGCACATGGCTATGGGGCACCTCCTATTGACCAAAAACTCAAGACCCTCAAAATACTACAGTGGAATGCGGAGGGTGTCGTTAACAAAAAGCTTTCCCTAACACATCACCTGCATGAAGGTAAGATTGACGTGGTATGTATCCAGGAAACGCACCTCAATAATAACCATAAATTCTCAATCAGAGGATACCAGACCTTCCGTCTCGATAGAGAAGGTCACAAAGGAGGGGTCCTGATACTGACCCGAAACTGCGTACCGAGTAGCGCGATATCTGTCAATCACACCAGACAAGCAGAAATTGTAGGAGTTGACATAATGGCTCAAGAGACGAAGCTCCGCATTTTCAATCTGTACGGACCACCAAATAAAGACCTATCGCTCTCGAGTATGGAAGTCAAAGACTCCAACTGCATAGTAGTTGGAGACTTCAACAGCCACTCGGAGAGATGGGGATACTCGAACAAACAGCAGAGGTGACGAAGTGGTAGATTGGGAGATAGACTTGACTTCTCTCTTGGTGAGACTGGACTTCTCTCTTGGTGATTGGACTTCTCTCTTTGTGAGACTGGACTTCTCTCTTTGTGAGACTGGACTTCTCTCTTTGTGAGACTGGACCTCTCTCTTGGTGATTGGACTTCTCTCTTTGTGAGACTGGACTTCTCTCTTGGCGATTGGACTTCTCTCTTTGTGAGACTGGACTTCTCTGTTTGTGAGACTGGACTTTTCTCTTGGTGAGACTGGGCCTCTCTCTTGGTGAGACTGGACTTCTCTCTTTGTGAGACTAGATTTCTCTCTTGGTGAGACTAGACTTCTCTTTTTGTGAGACTGGACTCTCTTTTGGTGAGACTGGACTTCTCTCTTTGTGAGACTAGGCTGCTCTCTTGGTGAGACTAGACTTCTCTTTTTGGGAGACTAGACCTCTCTTGGTGAAACTGGACTTCTCTCTTTGTGAGACTGGACTTCTCTCTTGGTGATTGGACTTCTCTCTTTGTGAGACTAGACTTCTCTTTTTGGGAGACTAGACCTCTCTTGGTGAGACTGGACTTCTCTCTTGGTGAGACTACACCTCTCTTGGTGAGACTAGACCTCTCTTTGTGCGACTTGACTTCTCTCTTGGTGAGACTGGACTTCTCTCTTGGTGAGACTGGACTTCTCTCTTTGTGAGACTAGGCTGCTCTCTTGGTGAGACTAGACTTCTCTTTTTGGGAGACTAGACCTCTCTTGGTGAGACTGAACTTCTATCTTTGTGAGACTAGACTTCTCTTTTTGGGAGACTAGACTTCTCTCTTGGTGAGACTGGACTTCTCTTTTGGTGAGACTGGACTTCTCTCTTTGTGAGACTGGACTTCTCTCTTGGTGAGACTGGACTTCTCTTTTGGTGAAACTAGACTTCTGTCTTTGTGAGACTAGACTTCTCTCTTGGAGAGACTGGACTTCTCTTTTGGTGAGACTGGACTTCTCTCTTTGTGAGGCTAGACTTCTCTCTTGGAGAGACTGGACTTCTATTTTGGTGAGACTGGACTTCTCTCTTGGTGAGACTGGACTTCTCTCTTGGAGAGACTGGACTTCTCTCTTATTGAAACTGGACCTCTCTTGGTGAGACTGGACTAATCTTATGGTGAGACTGACTTTTCTCTTGGTGAGGCAGGACTTCTCTTGGTGACCCAGGACGTCTCTCTTGGTGAAACTGGACCTATCTTGGTTAGATTGGACCTCTATTGGTGACCTTGGACTACTCTCTTGGTGAGACTGGACTTATCTCTTGGTAAGACTCGGTGGTTACCTTGGACTTGTCTTAGACATGTAATGCATTTATCGTGCCTCTCTGAAGCTTTGGATGAAGGCCAATATTGAATTGGCAGCAGACAATTAGTAAATGGACTGTCTGACAAGCTGTTGCTTTGTTTCCAAGCTGATGTCAGATAATAGTTGGTAAGACACACTAGTTCGTAAGTTACACCAGTTGGTAAGTTACACCAGTTGGTAAGTTGCACCAGTTTGTAAGTTACACCAGTTGGTAAGTTACACCAGTTGGTAAGTTACACCAGTTGGTTATTTACACCAGTTGGTAAGTTACACTAGTTGGTAAGACACAATAGTTGGTAAGTTACACCAGTTGGTAAGTTACACCAGTTGGTAAGTTGCACCAGTTGGTAAATTACACCAGTTGGTAAGTTACACCAGTTGGTAAGTTACACCAGTTGGTAAGTTACACCAGTTGTTGAGTCACAACAATTCGTAAATCACCACAGTTGGTAATTCACCACAATTCGTAAGTCACAACAATTCGTAAGTCATGCCAGTTTGTAATTCACAACAATTTGTAAGTCACGCCAGTTGGAAATTCATAACAATTCGTAAGTCACGCCAGTTGGTAATTCACAACCATTTGTAAGTCACGCCAGTTGGTAATTCACAACAATTCGTAAGTCACAACAGTTCGTAATTCACAACAATTCCTAAGTCACGCCAATTGGTAATTCACAACAATTCGTAAGTCACGCCAGTTGGTAATTCACAACAATTTGTAAGTCACGCCAATTGGTAATTCACAACAATTCGTAAGTCACGCCAGTTGGTAATTCACAACAATTTGTAAGTCACGCCAGTTGGTAATTCACAACAATTCGTAAGTCACGCCAGTTGGTAATTCACAACAATTTGTAAGTCACGCCAGTTGGTAATTCACAACAATTCGTAAGTTACAACAGATGGTAATTCACAACAATTCGTAAGTCACAACAGCTCGTAATTCACAACAATTCCTAAGTCACAACAGTTGGTAATTCACAACAATTTGTAAGTCACGCCTTTTGGTAATTCACAACAATTTGTAAGTCACGCCAGTTGGTAATTCACAACAATTCGTAAGTCACAACAGTTGGTAATTCACAACAATTTGTAAGTCACGCCAGTTGGTAATTCACAACAATTCGTAAGTCACGCCAGTTGGTAATTCACAACAATTTGTAAGTCACGCCAGTTGGTAATTCACAACAATTCGTAAGTTACAACAGATGGTAATTCACAACAATTCGTAAGTCACAACAGCTCGTAATTCACAACAATTCCTAAGTCACAACAGTTGGTAATTCACAACAATTTGTAAGTCACGCCTTTTGGTAATTCACAACAATTTGTAAGTCACGCCAGTTGGTAATTCACAACAATTCGTAAGTCACAACAGTTGGTAATTCACAACAATTTGTAAGTCACAACAGTACGTTTCAGAAATTTACTTTCGTTTTCTCTATCAACCCGTTGATCTTTTGTCAAACGCCATCTGCTCTATCCAAGTATTTCTCGAATATATGTCTGTCTATCTCACTGTCTGTATGTCTGTCTATCTCACTGTCTGTATGTCTGTCTATCTCACTGTCTGAATGTCTGTCTATCTCACTGTCTGTATGTCTGTCTATCTCACTGTATGTATGTCTGTCTATCTCACTGTCTGTATGTCTGTCTATCTCACTGTCTGTATGTCTGTCTATCTCACTGTCTGTATGTCTGTCTATCTCACTGTCTGTATGGCTTTCTATCACACTGTCTGTATGTCTGTATATCTCACTGTCTGTATGTCTGTGGCCGGTTGACTCACTTCATTTCCTCATAATCTGTCTACCACATGAGGCGCTTGCCGTTATTATTCAGTGAGGTCAAAACAAAACTGTACCACTACGATACGAGGCATTGCCCAAGATATTTATGAGATAAAGTGATTATCTTTAAAACAATCTGAAGCAAGCATGGCCGATCGTAGATGGGGAGAAACGGGCAGGTTGGAAGAGGAGATGGTATGTGTAGGTTAACAGGCGAAGGGCTATGTGGTTAGAGGGGGTAAAGATAAACACGCTGGAGAGGAAAAAGGTAACGTAATGGCTGCCGTAATGCCACTCGCCCCAGTGTTTGTTTCGTTTTCAGACTTAACTTAACTTAACGTCTTTATACTGGCTTAGAAGACTCTGCAGAGTCTGTATACAACCAGTTCCATTTACATCACCTTCCTCTAGAAGCTGTACGCATCCAAGTTGTTCTTAAATGCATTGACAGTCCCAGCCTCCACCACTTCACTTGGCAATGCATTCCAAGCATTCACTACTCTCTGGCTAAAGAAATACTTCCTAATATCTAATCTGGACCTCTCCTTAGTCAACTTGTAGCTGTGCCCTCTTGTCCTTGTTGGTGGTTGTACTTTAAAAAACTTGTTATAGTCCACTTTATCCATTCCTCTGATCATCTTATACACCTGTATTAAGTCACCACGAATTCTTCTCTCTTCTAGACACTGAAGGCCAGTTCTTTTTAATCTTTCTTCATAACTGTAATTCTGGAAATCCACTATCAGCTTTGTCGCTCTTTTTTGTATTCTCTCCAGCATGTCTATATCCCCTCTCTGATAAGGACTCCACACCTGTACACAGTTCTCCAATCTAGGTCTAACTAATGCTTTATACAGTTTGACTATCACTTCCTTGCTCCTATGTTTAATATTTCTTTTTATCATCCCTAACATTGCATTTGCCTTTTTCACTGCTACCTGAACTTGCTCCCTCACCTTACATGTATGATCTATTATAACCCCTAAGTCCCTTTCTTTATCTATCTTTCTAATATTGTTCTCTCCCTATCTGTAATTATGTTCCATATTGGATCTACCCACGTGGATGACTGTACATTTATCTACATTAAACTCCATTTGCCAGATTACAGACTATTCTCGAATTTTATCTAAATCCGACCTCAATATATCCACTTCTGCCTTAGATGAGACACTACTGCATAGTTTCGTGTCATCAGCAAATTTTGCAATAATGGATCCCATACCTATGTCTAAATCATTTATTTATATCAAGAATAAAATTGGTCCCAAAACAGAGCCCTGTGGCACTCCACTTTTCACTTCACACCACTCAGAGTACTCCTTATTTATACCCACCATTTGCCTTCTTCCCGTTAACCAATTTTCAATCCATTTGGCAACTTCCCCACCTATTCCATGTGATTTTAATTTTCTAAATAATCTTTGATGAGGTACTCTATCAAAGGCCTTTGCAAAATCTAGATAAATAACATCCACTGGCTCCCCTTTATCTAACATTTTGGTAACCTCCTCCATGAATTCTAATAGATTTGTTAAGCATGATCTCCCTCTGGTAAACCTATGCTGACTATTTCCAATTAGATTAAATTTGTCTAAATGGATTACAATGTTTTCTTTGATTATTGACTCTAACAATTTACAGACTATGCTCGTTAAGCTCACAGGACTATAGTTTGCTGGATCTGCCTTTTTGCCCTTTTTGAATAAGGGGATCACTCCTGCATCTTTCCAATCCCGTGGAACAATCCCTTGTGCAAGTGATTGAGAACATAATATAGCCAATGTTTTTGCTAATTTCAAACAGCAATTTTGGATGAATACCATCTTGACCTGGACATTTATCCACTTTCAACCCCTCCAATTTTTTTAAAACCATTTCCTCTGTAATACAGATTGATCCTAATCCCGCTGTATCCATGTTTCTTTGAAAAATATCTATAGGCTCTGGGATCTCGGAGCAGTCCTCTTTTGTGTACACTGTGCCAAAGTAGTGATTGAGTAGATTTGCTGCCTCCCTATTTTCACTTAATTGTTTTCCTGTGCTGTCTATGAGAGGCCCTACTTTGTCCTTTGATCTTTGTTTATTTCTAGCATAAGAGAAGAAGCTTTTACTATCAGTCTTGATCCTCTGAGGAAGTTTCTTTTCGAAGTCTATTTTTGCTGTTTTATTTGTTTTCTGAGATATGTTCTGCTTGTCCAAATATTTTAAATATGTTTCTTTTGATTTACCTGCCTCTATATATTTTTTCCATGCTTTATTTTTAGCTCTTCTACATTTAACTACAATTTTAGTGATCCACTTTTTACGGTTGGGGTTTACTTCCCTATATGGAACACATTCCTCTTTTAGCGTTTCGAGAAATGCTTTAAAACTCACCCACTCCTGTTCAACATCTGTTCCTCTGACAATATCTTCCCAGATTATGTGGTTCGCTGCCTCTTTCATCCTCTTAACATCTGTCTTAGAGTAGTCATATGTTCGCGTGTTTATGTTCACTTCTTTCCCTGCAAAAAGATCCCATCGGATGATTTGATGGTCACTTGAGTCAAACAGTTCCCCAACGGTAACGTTTTCAATCAAATTTTCCTCTGTAGTAAAAACTAGGTCGAGGATGTTTTTGCCTCTGGTGGCTGCTACTACATGTTGAATTAAAAAATTTTCAGTTATGCACTTAACAAAAGGTTTTGACTCTACAAGTGCTTCTGCCATATCCCATTTTATTTCTGGAAAGTTGAAATCCCCCATTAATAATAAATTCCTATCACTTGCCTTTGCTATGCTACTAATCAGCTCCTCATCTTCCTCCTTTTGACTTGATGGACATCTATAGCATACTCCAATCACTGTTTTTTCACCCCAACTTTCTATTTCACCCCATACTTTCATTTTTGTTACCACATGATAAATCCTCTCTGCTAGTTATATTAACATAATTTATACAGTATAATAAAACACCCCCCCCCCCCCCCCCCTTAGCTTTGTCTCCAACTACCCTAACTTTCCTTAACATTGTATTCCCTCTATTTCAAATTCACTATCTGCAATGTCTTCATATGTCCATGATTCTGTTAACCCTATTATATCTGGTTTTTCTTCCTCTACATACAGTTCCAATTCTTCTCTTTTATTTACAATGCTTCTCACATTTGCATAAAAACATTTTAGTTTGCAATTTTGTTGTTTTTCCACTTTTTGTTTTTGCTGCATCATTTTAATGTTTGGTTTTCCACTACTTAATTCCCATTTCTCTGACCTAAACTCTCCCCTTTGACTACATCCTCTATAGCACCCTATTTTAGGCCTATCTTTAGTCTCATACGTTGTGCGCAACTGTGTTGCCTGGACGGAGGGTGTGTTGGCTAAGGTCCATGTGGGATCCAGAGAGGGAACCCTATACTCCGCTGCCTCGCGAGGAGGGAGAGTTTGACGAGTAGACCTTTGCTGGTTTCTGTCTGGATTATATTTCACATCTCATTCACCAGGTGGTATCAGGGACTTTATTCTGTGGAACTGATGTGCTTTCGAAAGGTCATCCTGTTTGTTATTCTGTATTTCGCTGCATTTCATGTCTGGCTCAAGCCGTTGGAGACCAGTTCATGACGGAGCTCAACGTTCCGCTTAACTGCACACTGTCATTCAGTCCAGGTTACAAGACCCTTCCTGCTGGGACTGAAGCCGACTTCCTCCTGCCCTCCCTCCCTCCACCGGAGGTTACACGATACCTCTCCCAACCTCGTATTCTCAGCACAGCAAGGGTCACGCTGACCAACAGGTGGACATAGTCAGAATCCTCGGCGGCAGGATACGGAAAAAAAGGGAGTTCGACACGGACAGACACGGGAAGCCACAGAACCTACACAGAGAGAGATATATGAGATAGATAGCATGTTTGAAATATATAACAGTGACATATTCATGAGAGACAGAGAGAGAGAGAGAGAGAGAGAGAAAGCGAGAGAGAGACAGAGAGGGAGAGAGAGAGGGAGAGAGAGACAGGCTAAGAGGGAAAGAGAGAGAAAGCGATCATTATTTCATGTAGACAATAGATGCAGTTATTTGAGAGCGGCAAAGATAGATAAGGAAAGCGACGAAGTCATCATGTCCAGTATCTTGCCAGTATGTATACAACTTATTGAACTCAAATGTTGATTCACTTTGAATGTTGCTTCTGTCTGCCCCATACAAATTTAAAGCAGAATACCTGAATAGATTGATCTATTAGCCAGGAAGCATATTATGATTTGGCGTGTGATTGATTAAAATTCAATTACGTATATTAGTAGTTGGGTAGGTGTGTCTTTTATATTTTCTCTCCCAGCAATATTTTCTTTGCTAAAGTTAAGAGACCGTTTCAGCAACGTGTATCTTAATACGTTAAAACTTTGTCTCTCAAAATGAAAACTTTAGAGCAGGTGTCTTGAATAAATTGTGAACATGTTGTATTTTAGCTGGTAAACCATTACACGTTTATGATTATGGGTTAAGGAAAAGAAACTATATCTTGTATATGATTAGGGTCCTAAGTCATAGGGCTTGCATGAATTGGACATTGGGTCATGGGGCTTGCCTTATTTGGACATTGGGCCATAGAGCTTGTCTGATTTGGACATTAGGTCATGGAGCCTGTGAAACAGTTCCAGCCGGAGCATGGGCGTTTAGAGCAATGGTGATGTTGTTAGCGACTCTGAGAACGAAGGTACCTGAATGTGTTCAAAGATCACCCTCCGTCTCGACACTATGTCAAGGTCACTCATTGTCTCGATACTAAAGTCAACAAAGGAAAACAGGTGGTTTGGGAAATAATGTCTAGTACAGGTAGGGGCTAGGTGCTGACCACTGGCGTTCCGATTTGGGTAGTGGGATAATTAGTGACAGACAGAGGCCAGCAGAGCTTGAGTTGCCATTTTGAGTGACAGGAGTTCAGAGTAATGCGTTCCAATGTCAGCTGAATGGAAGTAGATCAAACTTGGTGATGGCTGGCTCAAGACATCCCCCAGAGGTCCATTGGGCAGCTCTGATACTGCTTGAGACTATATAATACTTGACAAAGTTTACCTCAAGCAGACTGGCCATGGAGAGAGAGAGAGTGTGTGTGTGTGAGAGAGAGAGAGACAGAGAGAGAAAATTTAGCTAGCAGTCTGTTTAGCTTGCCGACTTAATAGAAGAGTGAATAATGATAGGCTGTTTTACGAATGTTAGTGATAGGACAGGGTTGCTGAACCAGCATACGCATTTGAATCTTGGTCAGACGCTTTATAAGGTGTGTATTGGGTGCCATGTGTCTAGAAGAGATCTGAATGTTTTTTGTACGTGCAGGACACCTTGTGAACGATTTATGTTCTGAAGAGTTACGCGAGTGTACAGATCGACTAGAAGAGAACGACGTATGTTCCAGAGTGTGTGTATACGCATATCGATTGAGTGTGTAATCACATGTGAGTATAAGTTGAATAGATTGAATGTATAATGTCCAGATCACCCGCCTGAGGGGATCTCAGTGTGAGTGAATGTACAGAATACAAACTTGAGGACGAGTTTTTGAGAGTGTGTTGAGGTTACATATAAGGGGAGGAGAGTGTGCGGCTAGAACTGGGTTGGTGTAGTCTTGAGCAAAATCAATAGCTTATGCTTATAAACTCTGCGTATTAATTTAAATAAGATGTATTTCTTGTATTGTTTGTAATCACATTGCACTCACTTTAGTAGTTGTTGTACGAGTATGATGTGATAAATTAGCCACCTACCGTGTGCTATGTTATTTGCTGTGTGTGGTCATGAATGAAGTTGATGCATGTGGTAATATTCTATCAAGAAAAACCCCAGTGAAAACGTGGACTCTGCTACACTTGTCTAATTTGGAAATTTGATCATGGAGTTTGTCTGATTTGGACATTGGATTAAGGGGTATTCGTTATTTGGACATTGAGTCATGGAGCTTGTCTGATTTGGACATTGGATTATGGGGTATTTCTTATTTGGACATTGGGTCATGGAGCTTGTCTGATTTGGACATTGGATTATGGGGTATTTCTTATTTGGACATTGGGTCATGGAGCTTGTCTGATTTGGACATTGGATTATGGGGTATTTCTTATTTGGACATTGGGTCATGGAGCTTGTCTGATTTGGACATTGGATTATGGGGTATTTCTTATTTGGACATTGGGTCATGGAGCTTGTCTGATTTGGACATTGGATTATGGGGTATTTCTTACTTGGACATTGGGTCATGGAGTTTGTCTGATTTGGACATTGGGTAATGGGGTATTTCTTACTTGGACATTGGGTCATGGAGCTTGTCTTATTTGGAAATTGGATTATGGAGCTTGTCTTTTTGGACATTGAGTCATGGGGTATTTCATATTTGGACATTCGGTTATGGAGCTTGTCTGATTCGGATATTAGGTTATAGAGCTTGTCAAATCTACCGTATCTAGAGTCAACGAACATGTTTTGTTTGGGCATCTGATTCTGAGTTTGTTGTGGTGATTCTCTCAAGTGACTGAACTTACGACAGACTTTGTTCTGATACTGTTCTCATGTCACTGAACGTATGACAGACTTTGTTCTGATGCTGCTCTCATGTCACTAAAGTTATTACAGACTTTGTTTTTATGCTGCTCTCATGTCACTAAAGTTATTACAGACTTTGTTCTGATTCTGCTCTCATGTCACTAAAGTTATTACAGACTTTGTTCGGATGTTTCTCTCATGTCACTAAAGTTATTACAGACTTTGTTCTGATGTTTCTTTCATGTCACTAAAGTTATTACAGACTTTGTTCTGATTCTGCTCTCAAGTCACTAAAGTTATTACAGACTTTGTTCTGATGTTTCTTTCATGTCACTAAAGTTATTACAGACTTTGTTCGGATGTTTCTCTCATGTCACTAAAGTTATTACAGACTTTGTTCTGATGTTTCTCTCATGTCACTAAAGTTATTACAGACTTTATTCTGATAATGTTCTCATGTGACTGAACTTATGACAGACTTTGTTCTGATTCTGGTTTGAAGCCACTGAACTTATTCTTGCAGCCTTTGAGACAGACATTTGTTCCCCCACCACCCATGTGCAGTCCAGCATTCTCTTGTGACACTGAATGGTTTCCCGTGGAGATCCCTTAGAGTTTTCCCATGTGTCTGCTAACAAATGTTTTCTTGTTCTTATCCTTTGCAATTCTCTTAATTTACCCCTTTCGCTCGTTGCAGTGTCTGCTTGTGTGTGACCTACATAACTTGTCAGCTGTCACATTCAGTCTGTCTCGTAGTAATCCAAACGTAATAAATTGAATGACTTCGCTGAAGGTCGGTTGTGCCTGTATTCTCCCCCATCATGTTCTAGGCGTGCGTAAGCTGGTCAGTTTACTCTGGAGATGCGGAGAGGCGAGGTCACTTGCACGTGGCTGGTCTGAGCCGCATGCTGCATGTTCGCTGACAGGACAATATCACAAATAAGGAAGTCCTTTCCTGTGACGGCATTCCTGGTATTCGTGCACTTTTGCAAAAAGCTAAACTGAGATGGACTGATCACCTTGCTGTAATGCTCAGCGTCAGACACCTGAACTGGCTTCTCTATAGGGAGCTGAACTAAGGAAGACTACCATCAGAATGATAATACAGAGCGATTCAGACACAGTTAGAAGGAATCTCGTAGTGCTGTCCTGTAGATATTAGCACCTGAGAAAGTCTGTTACAGAATAGCTCGGCTTGGAAAAGTGCAGTCACAAGATGCGTTGACACCATCGGGGTACTCTGCGTGTAGACAGTCCAGGATAGATGCACGATCAGAGAGGGCCACGGTGCACATACAGCCCAGTATAGACGCACGATCATAGAGGGCCACGGTGCACATACAGCCCAGGATAGACGCACGATCAGAGAGGGCCACGGTGCACAGACAGCCCAGGAAAGATGCACGATAAGAGAGGGCCACGGTGCACATACAGCCCAGGATAGACGCACGATCATAGAGGGCCACGGTGCACATACAGCCCAGGATAGACGCACGATCAGAGAGGGCCACGGTGCACATACAGCCCAGGATAGACACATGATCAGAGAGGGTCACGGTGCACAGACAGCCCAGGAAAGATGCACGATCAGATAGTCTATCACAGGAAGATTACTATAAACAGCTGCAGGCCGTATGTGCCAGTCACGTGATAGAACCTCCCACACCCATTGGCTTGTTCAGTCCCAAGCTCGACGATGGACAAATTATTTCTCCAAAAGTAACTCTGTTACCTTGACAACTATTCCTCCCGCTGTTACCTTGACAGCTGTATTTCGTTTGTACCTTGACAGCTGTATTTCCTTTGTACCTTGACAGCTGTATTTCCTTTGTACCTTGACAGCTGTATTTCCTTTGTACCTTGACAGCTGTATTTCCTTTGTACCTTGACAGCTGTATTTCCTTTGTACCTTGACAGCTGTATTTCCTTTGTACCGTGATAGTTGTGCATCCCGATGACCATTGACAGATGTTCCTTCCTCTGTATCTTGACAGCTGGTCCTCCCGCTATTACATTGACAGCTGTCCCTCCCGCTGTTACCCTGACAGCTGTTCGTCCCGATGTAACTGGAAAACTGATCCCTCTTTTTCGTCAGGTCGTGTTGTCTGTCATCGATATCGGAGCTACCCTGGTTAAAAGAAAAGGAAAACGTGAAGAGAGTGGCCAGACATATACAGGAAAACTTGAAGAGAGTGGCCAGACATATACAGGAAAACTTGAAGAGAGTGGCCAGACATATACAGGAAAACTTGAAGAGAGTGGCCAGACATATACAGGAAAACTTGAAGAGAGTGGCGAGACATATACAGAAAACTTGAAGAGAGTGGCCAGACATATACAGGAAAACAAGCAGCCAATCTTCTTGCCGCGGGTTTTTCAGAAGACACCAAAATAAACATGCCCAAAGTAAGAGTTAGAGAGGTGGAAAATGAACTAAAAAAGAGAAGGAAAAGGAAAGAAAACAATGAGGATGAAATAAACAAGCTTGTCAGCATCCACGAATTGAATTTGGCAATAGGAAAACTTAAGATGAAAAAGGCAACTGGGCCCGACGCAATAACAAATGAAATGATTCCACACTTGGGACCAATAGGCAGACAGCGATTCCTGGACCTGATTAACCAATCGTTGACTCAAGGATTGTTCCCAAAAGAATGGAAGGAGGCAGAAATAATCCCAATCCTCAAGAAGGGAAAACCAAAAGAAAACAAAACAAGCTACCGTCCAATCAGCCTCCTTAGCTGTCTGGGAAAGACAATGGAAAGGCTGGTGAACAATAGAATGCTAACTTTCCTTGAGAAAAACAAAATCCTGGACGAGTGCCAGTCTGGATATAGAAAATACACGAGTACCGACGACCAGACCGCTTATCAGACCCAGGAATTCGAAGATGCCTTTCAGAGGAAATGCAAACTATTGGCCATCTTCTTTGACCTGACTAAAGCTTTTGACAAAGTCTGGAAGAAAGGACAAATGTTAAAATTAGCGGGCTGCGGAATAAGGGGGGAAATGCTTGACTGGATAACAGACTACCTCCACTCACGGTGTGCGAGAGTCAGACTGGATCAAAGACTACCTCCACTCACGATGTGCGAGAGTCAGACTGGATCAAAGACTACCTCCACTCACGATGTGCGAGAGTCAGGCTGGATCAAAGACTACCTCCACTCACGATGTGCGAGAGTCAGGCTGGATCAAAGACTACCTCCACTCACGATGTGCGAGAGTCAGGCTGGATCAAAGACTACCTCCACTCACGATGTGCGAGAGTCAGGCTGGATCAAAGACTACCTCCACTCACGATGTGCGAGAGTCAGGCTGGATCAAAGACTACCTCCACTCACAATGTGCGAGAGTCAGGCTGGAAGAACACAGGAACAAAATTATCAAACTGCATGAGGGGGTTCCCCAGGGAGGATCACTATCCCCTACCTTGTTTATCCTCTTCATTAATGATCTGCCAAAACAGTTCAGACCACACATCCACAAGGCACTCCATGCGGACGACCTGGCCATATGGACCCAGGCAGAAATCATCGGATCCGCATAAGCAAGAATTCAGGAAGCAATTAATGCAGTAAAGAAATGGGCAGACTCATCGGTTGTCATAATAAACAAAAGCAAGACACTCTCAACACTCTTCTCGCTCTCTACAAAGCCAGAGCAGGTCGACCTATATTTAGAAAATAGCCTACTTTGTAGAGAAGACAATCCTACATACCTAGGAATGAGATATGACAAAAGATTAACATGGGGCCCACACATAGAGGATACTGAAAAGAAGGCTACACTCAGACTAAGGCTGATGAAAAAACTGGCAGGGACAAATTTGGGCGCAGATGCAAACACAGTCAGACAGATCTACACTGGATACGTACGGCCAACACAGTCAGACAGGTCTACACTGGATACGTACGGCCAACACTGGAATATGGCATGGGTGCCTATGCAACAGCGACAAAGACCAACCTACAGAAACTAGACAAGGCACAGAATACCGGACTCAGAATTATTACCGGAGGTCTACGAAGCACCCTAATTAGAGAACTCGAAGCGGTGAGCGCAGAGAAGGAAAAATACTAAACCTGACAGAAAAATACAAGCGTATCAATAAACATCCAATGCAGGGAAAAGTCAATGAATGAACAAAAAACCGCATAAAAAAGAACAAGCTTCAATCATCTATCAAAAGCCCTTACAGCCAGAAACAGCGACATGATATCAAAATGTCCAACGACATGGGAAATGATACAAGTATATGAAAATACAGACCAACAGCCCAACTTCACGGGGGAAGCGAAAATACCAGGTATCGATGGAAAGGTGGAAGAATCAGACCATGCATTGAGAGAAAAAACCCTAAAGCATATTGGAGACGCCTATCCTCAACCCATGTGGACGCACGTCTACACAGATGGATCATCAGAGGAAGCATTGAGGAAAGGAGGGGCGGGACTCGTCATATTTCTACAGGATGGAACCGTTATAGAAAAAGCCGGGAAGCCCTCAACACATCTAAGAACAGAGCAACAGGCAATAATTGAAGCAGTCAAACTATTGGAAGAAAAGGGGTTAAAGGATAACAGAATAGTGTTTTTGTGTGACTGCATGGATATGTTGCAGGCCACACAAAGAGAACCACGAAATAATATAGAAAGGGAACTGATAAGCCAGCTAAACAAACTCTCAGATCCCAATAAAATTACCCTCCAGTGGATTCCAGCTCACCGCGGCCTACCTGAGAATGAATGGGCGGACAGGCTAGCTGAGCGCAGTAGGGCATGCATGTCAACAACCTCCAGTATGAGAATGGAGATGGAAGCAGTGACCTCAGCACTGAAATGGATATCTGAGACTTCTATAACAAAGGCAGTCATCGTGACAGACGCGCAAGCCGTACTTCAGAAAGTACTGAAGGGATGGCTTATGTACAAGTGGATAGCAGCTGTTGAGGCCTCAAACTTTCACTTTTTGACATGGATCTACTGTCCTGCTCATGCTGGCGTTCAGGGCAATGAAAGAGCTGACATCATGGCTTCACAAGCTCCCATCATGGGCACATTAGTGATGGATAGAAGTTAAATTTTGAAATCAATCAATGACCGCCTGCTGGATGAGGACACCGCAATAGATGAAGCAGCAATCCACAGACTGCAAAGTTTCGACATTAAACGAGGTTCGAGCCGAGGGGGGCGCATGAGAGGACGGAGCAGGAGAGTCTACAACCAGCGAGCTACAGGGACCGTCAGCATCCATACCCTGCGCTATTTGCTGAGAGAGACTGAGCACCTATGAGAATGCCCTCTTCGAGACAGAAACATTGAAAGCACATTTGGCTATGACGAGACCTTTCCCTGTCAAGTCAGAATGGACTAACAGCAGTTATCTTTTCTTGAAGCTCAAGTTGATTCCTGAACGAATAGGAAGAAGATCTCCTGATTAACAACTGTCTCACCCTTACAACACTTAGCCAGGTCTTACATAAAGTCCCACAACTATCCCACCCTTACAATATTTAACTAGGACTTACATACAGTCCCACAACTCCTGTCTCACACTTATAACACTTAGCCAGGTCTTACAGAAAACCCAACAACTCCTGTCTCACACTTACAACAGTTAGCCAGGTCTTACAGACATCCTCACAACTCTTGTCTCACACCTACAACACTTAGCCAGGTCTTACGGACATCCCAACAGCTCCTGTCTCACATTTGGTCCTCATAGATTGATGTGGTTTTCCATACCATGATGGGATGTACAATTATAGAGGATATGATCAGATGCCTTAATGCCAGCCCCACTTGTGCCTTCCCTTGTATAATAGAGCTGGAAGTCAGCAGGGACACATTCTAAGCTAAACTACGAACTAAGTAGTGGAACCTACCGCTGCAGCCTAGCCGATCCAACTCTTTATTAGCTAGATCCACCGCCGCCTGGATTTGACTCTTTATATCCTCGGTACATTGTGGATCGTTCTTGACGCTGGTGATCATGCACGAGAGGACATTACGTCCAGCTCTGTCAAGAGAACATGAACATGGTAATACACAATCTACTGGTCATATCTTATGTCAGAGACTTACACACAAACACCAAGTTTTGATGTGAGAGACTTACACACAAACACCAAGTTTTGATGTGAGATCTACACACAGACAGCGTTGTAATGTTTATTCTTTTTACTCACAAAGGGTCACGACTCACAGGCCGTGGTACGCCCCATAGAGGCCCTGGTAGGCCTCCTACAGGCTTTAGGAAGCCTCCTAGAGGCCCTGGTAGACCCCCTATAGGTGCGGGTAGACCCCCGAACAGGCCCTGGTAGCCGCCCCCCTCTAGAAACATTGATAGCTTCCCCTAGAGGCTCATGTAGCCGCTTACAGCCCCCTCCCTTAGAGGCCATGTAGCCCCCCTCTACAGATTCTAATAGGCCACGTACAGGCCCTGGTAGCCCCCCTAGAGGCCCTGATAGCCCCCCTTAAGGCCCTGGTAGCCCCCCCCCCCTACAGGCCCATGTAGCCCCCCTACAGGCCCATGTAGCCCCCCATACAGGCCCTGGTAGCCCCCCCTACAGGCCCTGGTGGCCCCCCTACACGCCCTTGTAGCCCCCCCCCCTACAGGTCCTGGTAGCTCCCCATACAGGCCCTGGTAAGCCCTCTACCAGCCCAGGTAGTCCCCCTACAGGCCTATGTAGCCCCCGCCGTACAGGTCCTGGTAGCCCCCCCCCCCTACAGGTCCATGTAGCCCCCCTCTACAGGTCCTGGTGCCTTCCCTCCCCCTAAAGAATCTGGTAGCACCCCCTACAGGCCCATGTAGCCTACCCCCTACAGGCCCCGGTAGCCCCCTCCCATACAGGCCCATGTAGCCCCCCTACAGGCCCTAGTAGCCCCCACCTACAGACCTTTGTAGCCCCTTTTCCCTACAGGCCCATGTAGCCTACCCCCTACAGGCCCTGGTAACCCCCTCCCATACAGGCCCATGTAGCCCCCCTACAGGCCCTAGTAGCCCCCACCTACAGACCTTTGTAGCCCCTTTTCCCTACAGGCCCATGTAGCCCCCCCTACAGGTCCCGGTAGCCCCCCACTACAGGCCCTGGTAGCCCCTCTACCAGGTCATGTAGCCCCCCCTACAGGCTCTGATAGCCCCCTCCCCTACAGGTCATGTAGCCCCCCCCCCTAACAGGCCTTGGTAGCCTCCCCCCCTACAGGCCCTGGTAGCCCCCCCCCTCATACAGGCCCTGGTAGCCGTCCTAGTGGCTCATGTAGCCCCTTACAGGCCCTGATAGCCCCTCAGAGGCTCATGTAGCCTACAGGCCCTGGTAGGCCCCCTTGAGGCCCTCGTAGCCCCCTCCACTTACAGGCTTGGTAGGCCCCCCATACAGGCCCTGGTAGGCCATCTCAGGGTCTGGTAGGCGCCCTACAGGCTCTAATAGGCCCCCTAAGGGTCTGGAAGATTCCCTACAGGCCCCGGTAGGTCCCCTAAGCGTCTGGTAGGCCTCCCCACACGTCCTGGTAGGCCCCCCTAGAGGCCATGGATCGGCCGGCTACCCAGAAAGGCTTGCACGTATCATGGACGAAGATGAACACAAAAACCGTAGCAGGGGTCCTTAAACTCTGATCATCACCGTGAACGACAACCCTGTTGCAGCCACCGAGGACTTCGTCTACCTGGCAGCAGGAGATCCTCTGACGCACGGATCAGCTACGACATTCCCCGTAGGATGACTTTAGCGGCTTCATGCATGCACTCGCTCCACAGTGGCTGGTCCTAGCGATGGTTCTTCATGGAGACCAGCATTCGTATTTACTCCTCCTGCGTTGTCCCCATCCTCATGTACGACTCTGATACCTTGACACTGACACAGCGGAACCAGCAGCATCTTGAGGCAGTCCACCTGCGCAACCAGAGCCGCATCCTCCAGATTCAAAGGCGTGACCTCATTTAAAACAATGAACTAGTTCTGTGGTGCTAAATGTGCAGGTATTGCCTCGATGATTGATCGGCGTCACCTCTTCCTCTTTGATCACGTCGCCCACCTATGAGATGCTCCAGACGGCTGTGATGGCCAGGGACGGGAAGAGGCCGTGCTCATCTTGGAGACGTCATCGCGCCGCTCTCGTAAAACCTGGCTAAAACAGATTGACCGCTATCCACCAACCAGCGACTTATAGCTGGGAAGAGATACAGCAGAAAATGAGCTGACATCAGCCAGTAACTTATAGCTGGGACTAAGATACAGCAGAGCATGAGAGACAGAAGGCAGCGACTTACAGCTGGCTGCTTGCATCAGGGTCAGCGAACTAAAGCTGACCAAGACCCTGTTTGGCTCTGGAAACAGGCTGCACTAGTGTAGTCTGGACAATGGATATGATTGGAGAACTGTGTACAGGTGTGGAGTCCTTATCACAGAGGGGATATAAACATGCTCGAAAGAATACAAAAAAGAGCGACATATCTGATAGTGGGATTCCAGAATTTCAGTTACAAGGTGTCAAAGTGTCTAGAAGAGAAAAGAATTTGTGGTGACAATACAAGTTTATAAGATGATCAGAGGAATGGATAAATTAGACTATAATAACTTTTCGAAAATACAACCACCTACAAGAAAAAGAGGACATAGCTACAAATTAACTAAAGAAAGGTTCAGTTTAGATATTAGAAAATATTTTTTTAGTCAGAGAGTAGTGAATGCTTGAAATGCATTGCCACAGGAAGTAGTGGAGGCAGGGACAATTATTGCATTTAAGAATAAATTGGATGAGCATAGCTTTTAGAGTAAGGTAATCTAACTGAAACTGGTTGTATACATACTCTGCAGAGTCTTCTAAACCGGTATAAAGACGTTAAGTTCAGTTCACAGAAAATATCCGGTGTAAGAGAGCCAAGAGTGTAAGAGAGCCAAGAAAGACAGAAACTTCAGAGAAGGCCTGAAGAACTGCATGGGGAAACAAGGGGAGAACATCATAAGTGAGAGTATGCTGAAAGGAGAGTTGATTGTGACAAGAAGTGATCCTCAAGAGAACATGAACATGGTAATACACAATCTACTGGTCATATCTTATGTCAGAGACTTACACACTAACACCAAGTTTTGATGTGAGAGACTTACACACAAATTCCGAGTTTTGATGTGAGAGACCTACACACAAACACCGTTTTGATGTGAGAGACTTACACACAAACACCAAGTTTTGATATGAGAGACCTACACACAGACAGCGTTGTAATGTTTATTCTTTTTACTCACAAAGGGTCACGACTCACAGGCCGTGGTACGCCCCATAGAGGCCCTGGTAGGCCGCCTACAGGCTTTAGGAAGCCTCCTAGAGGCCCTGGTAGACCCCCTATAGGTGCGGGTAGACCCCCGAACAGGCCCTGGTAGCCGCCCCCCTCTAGAAACATTGATAGCTTCCCCTAGAGGCTCATGTAGCCGCTTACAGCCCCCTCCCTTAGAGGCCATGTAGCCCCCCTCTACAGATTCTAATAGGCCACGTAAAGGCCCTGGTAGCCCCCCTAGAGGCCCTGATAGCCCCCCTTAAGGCCGTGGTAGCCCCCCCCCCCTACAGGCCCATGTAGCCCCCCTACAGGCCCATGTAGCCCCCCATACAGGCCCTGGTAGCCCCCCCTACAGGCCCTGGTGGCCCCCTTACACGCCCTTGTAGCCCCCCCCCCCTACAGGTCCTGGTAGCTCCCCATACAGGCCCTGGTAAGCCCTCTACCAGCCCAGGTAGTCCCCCTACAGGCCTATGTAGCCCCCGCCGTACAGGTCCTGGTAGCCCCCCCCCCCCTACAGGTCCATGTAGCCCCCCCCTACAGGTCCTGGTGCCTTCCCTCCCCCCTACAGATTCTGGTAGCACCCCCTACAGGCCCATGTAGCCTACCCCCTACAGGCCCTGGTAACCCCCTCCCATACAGGCCCATGTAGCCCCCCTACAGGCCCTAGTAGCCCCCACCTACAGACCTTTGTAGCCCCTTTTCCCTACAGGCCCATGTAGCCCCCCCTACAGGTCCCGGTAGCCCCCCACTACAGGCCCTGGTAGCCCCTCTACCAGGTCATGTAGCCCCCCCTACAGGCTCTGATAGCCCCCTCCCCTACAGGTCATGTAGCCCCCCCCCCCTAACAGGCCTTGGTAGCCTCCCCCCCTACAGGCCCTGGTAGCCCCCCCCCTCATACAGGCCCTGGTAGCCGTCCTAGTGGCTCATGTAGCCCCTTACAGGCCCTGATAGCCCCTCAGAGGCTCATGTAGCCTACAGGCCCTGGTAGGCCCCCTTGAGGCCCTCGTAGCCCCCTCCACTTACAGGCTTGGTAGGCCCCCCATACAGGCCCTGGTAGGCCATCTCAGGGTCTGGTAGGCGCCCTACAGGCTCTAATAGGCCCCCTAAGGGTCTGGAAGATTCCCTACAGGCCCCGGTAGGTCCCCTAAGCGTCTGGTAGGCCTCCCCACACGTCCTGGTAGGCCCCCCTAGAGGCCATGGATCGGCCGGCTACCCAGAAAGGCTTGCACGTATCATGGACGAAGATGAACACAAAAACCGTAGCAGGGGTCCTTAAACTCTGATCATCACCGTGAACGACAACCCTGTTGCAGCCACCGAGGACTTCGTCTACCTGGCAGCAGGAGATCCTCTGACGCACGGATCAGCTACGACATTCCCCGTAGGATGACTTTAGCGGCTTCATGCATGCACTCGCTCCACAGTGGCTGGTCCTAGCGATGGTTCTTCATGGAGACCAGCATTCGTATTTACTCCTCCTGCGTTGTCCCCATCCTCATGTACGACTCTGATACCTTGACACTGACACAGCGGAACCAGCAGCATCTTGAGGCAGTCCACCTGCGCAACCAGAGCCGCATCCTCCAGATTCAAAGGCGTGACCTCATTTAAAACAATGAACTAGTTCTGTGGTGCTAAATGTGCAGGTATTGCCTCGATGATTGATCGGCGTCACCTCTTCCTCTTTGATCACGTCGCCCACCTATGAGATGCTCCAGACGGCTGTGATGGCCAGGGACGGGAAGAGGCCGTGCTCATCTTGGAGACGTCATCGCGCCGCTCTCGTAAAACCTGGCTAAAACAGATTGACCGCTATCCACCAACCAGCGACTTATAGCTGGGAAGAGATACAGCAGAAAATGAGCTGACATCAGCCAGTAACTTATAGCTGGGACTAAGATACAGCAGAGCATGAGAGACAGAAGCCAGCGACTTACAGCTGGCTGCTTGCATCAGGGTCAGCGAACTAAAGCTGACCAAGACCCTGTTTGGCTCTGGAAACAGGCTGCACTAGTGTAGTCTGGACAATGGATATGATTGGAGAACTGTGTACAGGTGTGGAGTCCTTATCACAGAGGGGATATAAACATGCTCGAAAGAATACAAAAAAGAGCGACATATCTGATAGTGGGATTCCAGAATTTCAGTTACAAGGTGTCAAAGTGTCTAGAAGAGAAAAGAATTTGTGGTGACAATACAAGTTTATAAGATGATCAGAGGAATGGATAAATTAGACTATAATAACTTTTCGAAAATACAACCACCTACAAGAAAAAGAGGACATAGCTACAAATTAACTAAAGAAAGGTTCAGTTTAGATATTAGAAAATATTTTTTTAGTCAGAGAGTAGTGAATGCTTGAAATGCATTGCCACAGGAAGTAGTGGAGGCAGGGACAATTATTGCATTTAAGAATAAATTGGATGAGCATAGCTTTTAGAGTAAGGTAATCTAACTGAAACTGGTTGTATACATACTCTGCAGAGTCTTCTAAACCGGTATAAAGACGTTAAGTTCAGTTCACAGAAAATATCCGGTGTAAGAGAGCCAAGAGTGTAAGAGAGCCAAGGAAGACAGAAACTTCAGAGAAGGCCTGAAGAACTGCATGGGGAAACAAGGGGAGAACATCATAAGTGAGAGTATGCTGAAAGGAGAGTTGATTGTGACAAGAAGTGATCCTCAAGGTATGACACATGATGATGAGTTTCAGACTTACTGACATTGTTCTTGAACACTTCCGGAATACACCATTTTGCTCGCACAGGATTGTACACCGTCAGCACATTTTCCGTCTGTCCGGCTCAGTAGGGCTGGAAACAAAACCCAAGTGGTCATGTCCGTGCCAGTAGCATCACTGGCGTCAGGATTTGAACCCCTACAATTATTTCAATCCATCCTACGGTTAGCCGATCTATCTGGGCTGACCATCAGAATCTATATTCTAGATCACTAAACTCATGTTGATTTGATTGGCCAAACTAATTGAGAAGCCTTGTTCACACTTGACTGTACTTGTCCTTCTACCAGCGACGTTAGATTCCATTGGGGGGGGGGGGGCGGCTTCAATCGTCTTTCTTATGGCAAGGTGTTGTGTCCGCTTTTGAGATATTTCTCTCATGACTTTTACCTATATGCTCTTCCTAGTGCCATGTAGCCATATGTTCATGAGATAACCAAACGTTGGAATATTCTGTCTGGCTATGCACTTGTCTGTCGGATCTCAGCAACGAGGCTCAACACTCTCTGCTGGTAATAGTATGGCTTGTGATATGTCTAGCACGATGGACTAGTTATCAACACGTCACTAATGCCTGCATTTCTCATTGGATCTGTCTTAGTGAGACCCTGGACTTCTCTCATGGTGAGACCCTGGACTTCTTTCCTGGTGAGACCCTGGACTTCTCTCCTGGTGATACCCTGGACTGATCTCCTGGTGAGAACCTGGATTTCTCTCCTGGTGAGACCCTGGACTTCTCTCCTGGTGAGACCCTGGACTTCTCTCCTGGTGAGACCTTGGACTTCTCTCCTGGTGAGACCCTGAACTTCTCTCATGGTGAGACCCTGGACTTCTTTCCTGGTGAGACCCTGGACTTCTCTCCTGGTGATACCCTGGACTTCTCTCCTGGTGAGAACCTGGATTTCTCTCCTGGTGAGACCCTGGACTTCTCTCCTGGTGAGACCTTAGCCTATCTTAGACATGGTATGCGTTAGTTGTTCCTCTGTTGAGCTTTGGATAAAGGCCAAGACTGAATTGGCAGCAGACAATTGGTAAATGGACTGTCTGACAAGATGTTGCTTTGTTTCCAAGCTGATGTCAGATAATAATTGATAAGACACACTAGTTCGTAAGTCACACCAGTTGGTAAGTTACACTAGATGGTAAGTTACACCAGTTTGTAAGTTACACTAGATGGTAAGTTACACCAGTTGGTAAGACACACTAGTTCGTAAGTTACACCAGTTAGTAAGTCACATCAATTGGTAAGTTACACTAGATTGCAAGTTCAACCCTTTGATCTTCTGTCAAACGACAACTGATCTATCTATATGCTTTTCTAATGTATGTATGTCTGTCTGTCTCTCTGTCTGTCTGTCTATCTCTCTGTATGTCTCTCTGGTTATACAACGTTTGCGCTGGAGATTTGATTGCCTGGTAGAATCATCTGGTGTTGCTAGAAACTGGCTGGTAGACTCATTTTATGTCCTCATAATATGTCTACCACATAAGGCGCTTGCCGTTATTATTCTGTGAAGTCAAAACAAAACTGCACCTCTACGATACGAGGCATTGCCCACGATAATTATGAGATAAAGTAGTTATCTTTAAATCAATCTGAAGCAAGCATGGCCGATCGTAGTAGATGGAGAGAGACGGGTAGGTTGAAAGAGAAGACGGTGGGTGTGAGTTAATAGGCGAAGCGTTGTGTGGTTAGAGAGAGTAAATATAAACCCGCTGGACGGGAAATAAGGTACTTGGCTTGGACAGTGAAAGAGATGTGCAAGGTTATAGGCCGGATGATTGAGGACACTAGACGACTGGACGGGAGGGGGGGGGAACGATTGGTGGATTTGAGGTGAGCTTTGACAGGGAGGGGGGTGGGAGTACGCTGGGAGGAGGTGAGCTTTGACAGGAGGGGGTGGGAGTACGCTGGGAGGAGATGAGCTTTCGCAGGGAGGGAGGGGAGAGTACGCTGGGAGGAGGTGAGCTTTGGCGGGGGGGGGGGGGTGTGATGGGTGCTCTGGGAGGAGGAGAGCGTGTCATTGTTAAACTGCTACTGCTACTCTACAGTTTGGCTGGCAGCCATATCTTCTGTCTGGCTATGAAAGCCTACTCTATTATTTCTCTAAGGTGTCACTGTCCGTCTTTTCATCGGATGTGTGAGTTGAATATTTGATTGACGTCATTAGTGAGTTGTGTATAGTCAAATCAAAATGTCGCCACTCCGACACGAGGGTTTGGCTTGGGTAGGATAATTAGGTCAGTCACAGCTTTACAATGGCTATCCCCGACCTGACATCTCCATTGCACTTCTTGGTAGGTATGGACGAACTCACCTCACAATCTAAGCCAGGCAGCCACGGGTTGAGATTGTAGGGGAAGGGTTGGATGGGTTGAGTGGGGCTGGAACAAGAAGGCGAGGGGGAGGGGCGGAGGGTTGAAGGAAGAAGGAATGATCGATTATGATATGGAAGTGAAAGGTAGGCTGAAGATTAGGGGGGGGGGTGTGGTAAAGATAGCAGAATTCGAGAGGATGCATAATGAGTAGGGTAATGAGCTGTTTGGAGGGGGAGACAGACCGGTTTACAGGAGAAGAGATGGTTGAAAGACAAAGCAATTGTACAGTAGTGACAGAGGAACACCTATAATCGTTAAACTGATGTCGTCATCTTGCCTCTGTTGGATGTACACCGAATGGTCTTGGTTCGAGGCAGAGAGTTGTCTGGACTAAAAGTGAATGGTCTTGGGTCGAGTCAGAGAAATGTCTGGAATAAAGATGAATGGTCTTGGGTTGAGTCAAAGAAATGTCTGGACTAAAGGTGAATGGTCTTGGATCGAGTCAGAGAAATGTCTGGACAAAAGGTCAATGCCTTGGCTTGAGTAAGAGAAATGTCTGGACTAAAGGTGAATGGTCTTATTTGAGTCAGAGAAATGTCTGGACTAACGGTTAATGGTATTTTTTTGAGTAGGAGAAATGTCTGGACTAAAGGTGAATGCCTTGGGTTGAGTCAGAGAATTGTCTGGACTAAAGATGAATGGCCTTGTGTCGAGTCAGAGAAATGTCTGGACTAAAGGTGAATGGTCTTGGGTTGAGTCAGAAAAAAGTTTTGACTAAAAGTGAATGGTCCTGAATTGAGTCATAGAATAGTCTGGACTAAAGGTTAATGGTCTTGGGTTGAGTCAGAGAAATGTCTGGACTAAAGATGAATGGTCTTGAATTGAGTCAGATAAATGTCTGAACTAAAGGTGAATGTCTTTGGTTGAGTCAGAGTAATGTCTGGACTAAAGGTGAATGGTCTTGGCTTGAGTCAGAGAAATGTCCTGGACTAAAGCTGAGTGGTCTTGGGTTTATTCAGAGAAATGTCTGGACTAAAGGTGAATGGTCTTGTTTTGAGTCAGAGAAATGTCTGGACTAAAGGTAAATGGTCTTGTTTTGAGTCAGAGAAATGTCTGGACTAAAGGTCAATGGTTTTGGGTTGTCAGAGAAATGTCTGGACTAAAGGTGAATGGTCTTGGGTTGAGTAAGAGAAATGTGTGGACTAAAGGTGAATGATCTTGGGTTGAGTCAGAGAAATTTCTGGACTAAAGGTAAATGGTCTTAGGTTGAATGAGAGAAATGTCTGGACTAAAGGTGAATGGTCTTTTGTCTTGTCAGAGAAATGTCTGGACTAAATGTGAATGTCTTTGGTCGTTTCAGAGAAATGTCTGGACTAAAGGTGAATGTCGTGGGTTGAGTCAGAGAAATGTCTGAACTAAAGGTGAATGTCTTAGGTCGAGTGAGAGAAATGTCTGGACTAAAGGTAAATGGTTTTCGGTCGAATAAGAGAAATGACTAGACTAAAGGTGAATGCTATTGGGTCGAGTCAGAGAAATTTCTGGACTAAAGGTGAATGGTCTTGGGTCAAGTAAGAGCAATGTCTGAACTAAAGGTGAATGTCTTGGGTTGAGTAAGAGAAATGTCTGGACTAAAGGTGAATGGTCTTAAGTTGAGTCAGAGAAATGTCTGGACTAAAGGTTAATAGTCTTCGGTTGAGTCAGAGAAATGTCTGGACTAAAGATGAATGGTCTTGAATTGAGTCAGAGAAATGTCTAGACTAAAGGTGAATTGTCTTGGATTGAGTCAGAGAAATGTCTGGATTAAGGGTTAATGGCCTTGGGTTTAGTCAGAGAAATGTCTGGACTAAAGGTGAATGGTCTTTGATTGAGTCAGAGAAATGTCTGGACTAAAGGTGAATGGTCTTTGATTGAGTCAGAGAAATGTCTGGACTAAAGGTGAATGGTCTTGTTTTGAGTCAGAAAAATGTCTGGACTAAAGGTCAATGGTTTTTGGGTTGAGTCAGAGAAATGTCTGGACTAAAGGTGAATGGTCTTTGTTCGAGTCAGAGAAATGTCTGCACTAAAGGTGAAGGGTCTTGGGTTAAGTCAGAGAAATGTCTTGACTAAATGTGAATGGTCCTGAATTGAGTTATAGAATAGTCTGGACAAAAGGTGAATGCCTTGGGTTGAGTCAGAGAAATGTCTGGACTAAAGGTGAATGGTTTTGGGTCGAATCAGAGAAATGTCTGGTCTAAAGGTGAATAGTCTTGGGTTTAGTAAGAGAAATATATGGACTAAAGGTGAATGGTCTTGGGTTGATTCAGAGAAATGTCTGGACTAAAGGTGAATGGGCTTGGGTTGAGTCAGAGAAATGTCTGGACTAAAGGTGAATGGTCTTATGTTGAGTCAGAGCAATGTCTGGACTAAAGGTGAATGTCTTGGGTTGAGTCAGAGAAATGTCTGGACTAAAGGTAAATGGTCTTAGATTGAGTCAGAGAAATGTCTGGACTAAAGGTTAATGGTCTTGGGTTGAGTCAGAGAAATGTCTGTACTAAAGATCAATGTCTTTAATTGAGTCAGAGAAATGTCTGGACTAAAGGTGAATTGTCTTGGATTGAGTCAGAGAAATGTCTGGACTTAAGGTTAATGGTCTTGGGTTGAGTCAGAGAAATGTCTGGACTAAAGGTGAATATTCTTGGATTGAGTCAGATAAATGTCTGGACTAAAGGTTAATGGTCTTGGGTTGAGTCAGAGAAATGTCTGGACTAAAGATGAATGGTCTTGAATTGAGTCAGATAAATGTCTGAAGTAAAGGTGAATGTTTTTGGTTGAGTCAGAGTAATGTCTGGACTAAAGGTGAATGGTCTTGGGTTGAGTCAGAGAAATGTCCTGGACTAAAGCTGAGTGGTCTTGGGTTTAGTCAGAGAAATGTCTGGACTAAAGGTGAATGGTCTTGTTTTGAGTCAGAGAAATGTCTGGACTAAAGGTAAATGGTCTTGTTTTGAGTCAGAGAAATGTCTGGACTAAAGGTCAAAGGTTTTTGGTTGTCAGAGAAATGTCCTGGACTAAAGCTGAGTGGTCTTGGGTTTAGTCAGAGAAATGTCTGGACTAAAGGTGAATGGTCTTGGGTTGAGTAAGAGAAATGTGTGGACTAAAGGTGAATGGTCTTGGGTTGAGTCAGAGAAATTTCTGGACTAAAGGTAAATGGTCTTAGGTTGAGTGAGAGAAATGTCTGGACTAAAGGTGAATGGTCTTGGGTTGAGTCAGAGAAATGTCTGTACTAAAGATGAATGTCTTTAATTGAGTCAGAGAAATGTCTGGACTAAAGGTGAATTGTCTTGGATTGAGTCAGAGAAATGTCTGGACTAAAGGTGAATGGGCTTGGGTTGAGTCAGAGAAATGTCTGGACTAAAGGTGAATGGTCTTATGTTGAGTCAGAGCAATGTCTGGAATAAAGGTGAATGTCTTGGGTTGAGTCAGAGAAATGTCTGGACTAAAGGTAAATGGTCTTAGGTTGAGTCAGAGAAATGTCTGGACTAAAGGTTAATGGTCTTTGGTTGAGTCAGAGAAATGTCTGTACTAAAGATGAATGTCTTTAATTGAGTCAGAGAAATGTCTGGACTAAAGGTGAATTGTCTTGGATTGAGTCAGAGAAATGTCTGGACTAAAAGTGAATATTCTTGGATTGAGTCAGATAAATGTCTGGACTAAAGGTTAATGGTCTTGGGTTGAGTCAGAGAAATCTCTGGACTAAAGATGAATGGTCTTGAATTGAGTCAGATAAATGTCTGAACTAAAGGTGAATGTTTTTGGTTGAGTCAGAGTAATGTCTGTACTAAAGGTGAATGGTCTTGGGTTGAGTCAGAGAAATGTCCTGGACTAAAGGTGAATGGTCTTAGGTTGAGTCAGAGAAATTTCTGGACTAAAGGTAAATGGTCTTGGGTTGAGTAAGAGAAATGTGTGGACTAAAGGTGAATGGTCTTGGGTTGAGTCAGAGAAATTTCTGGACTAAAGGTAAATGGTCTTAGGTTGAGTGAGAGAAATGTCTGGACTAAAGGTAAATGGTCTTAGGTCTTGTCAGAGAAATGTCTGGACTAAATGTGAATGTCTTTGGTCGTTTCAGAGAAATGTCTGGACTAAAGGTTAATGTCGTGGGTTGAGTCAGAGATATGTCTGAACTAAAGGTGAATGTCTTAGGTCGAGTGAGAGAAATGTCTGGACTAAATGTAAATGGTTTTCGGTCCAATAAGAGAAATGTCTAGACTAAAGGTGAATGCTATTGGGTCGAGTCAGAGAAATTTCTGGACTAAAGGTAAATGGTCTTGGGTCAAGTAAGAGCAATGTCTGGACTAAAGGTGAATGGTCTTAGGTCGAGTCAGAGCAATGTCTGGACTAAAGCTGAATGTCTTGGGTTGAGTAAGAGAAATGTCTGGACTAAAGGTGAATGGTCTTAATTTGAATCAGAGAAATGTCTGGACTAAAGGTTAATAGTCTTCTGTTGAGTCAGAGAAATGTCTGGACTAAAGATGAATGGTCTTGAATTGAGTCAGAGAAATGTCTGGACTAAAGGTGAATTGTCTTGGATTGAGTCAGAGAAATGTCTGGATTAAGGGTTAATGGCCTTGGGTTTAGTCAGAGAAATGTCTGGACTAAAGGTGAATGGTCTTTGATTGAGTCAGAGAAATGTCTTGACTAAATGTAAATGGTCATGAATTGAGTCAGAGAAATGTCTGGACTAAAGGTGAATTGTCTTGGATTGAGTCAGAGAAATGTGTGGACTAAAGGTGAATGGTTTTGGGTCGAATCAGAGAAATGTCTGGTCTAAAGGTGAATAGTCTTGGGTTTAGTAAGAGAAATATATGGACTAAAGGTGAATGGTCTTGGGTTGAGTCAGAGAAATGTCTGGACTAAAGGTGAATGGGCTTGGGTTGAGTCAGAGAAATGTCTGGACTAAAGGTGAATGGTCTTATGTTGAGTCAGAGCAATGTCTGGACTAAAGGTGAATGTCTTGGGTTGAGTCAGAGAAATGTCTGGACTAAAGGTGTCTGGTCTTAGTTTGAGTCAGAGAAATATCTGGACTAAAGGTTAATGGTCTTGGGTTGAGTCAGAGAAATGTCTGGACTAAAGATGAATGTCTTTTATTGAGTCAGAGAAATGTCTAGACTAAAGGTGAATTGTCTTGGATTGAGTCAGAGAAAAGTCTGGACTAAAGGTTAATGGTCTTAGGTCGAGTCAGAGCAATGTCTGGACTAAAGGTGAATGTCTTGGGTTGAGTAAGAGAAATGTCTGGACTAAAGGTGAATGGTCTTAAGTTGAGTCAGAGAAATGTCTGGACTAAAGGTTAATAGTCTTCGGTTGAGTCAGAGAAATGTCTGGACTAAAGCTGAATGGTCTTGAATTGAGTCAGAGAAATGTCTGGACTAAAGGTGAATTGTCTTGGATTGAGTCAGAGAAATGTCTGGATTAAGGGTTAATGGCCTTGGGTTTAGTCAGAGAAATGTCTGGACTAAAGGTGTCTGGTCTTAGTTTGAGTCAGAGAAATATCTGGACTAAAGGTTAATGGTCTTGGGTTGAGTCAGAGAAATGTCTTGACTAAAGATGAATGTCTTTTATTGAGTCAGAGAAATGTCTAGACTAAAGGTGAATTGTCTTGGATTGAGTCAGAGAAAAGTCTGGACTAAAGGTTAATGGTCTTAGGTCGAGTCAGAGCAATGTCTGGACTAAAGGTGAATGTCTTGGGTTGAGTAAGAGAAATGTCTGGACTAAAGGTGAATGGTCTTAAGTTGAGTCAGAGAAATGTCTGGACTAAAGGTTAATAGTCTTCGGTTGAGTCAGAGAAATGTCTGGACTAAAGCTGAATGGTCTTGAATTGAGTCAGAGAAATGTCTGGACTAAAGGTGAATTGTCTTGGATTGAGTCAGAGAAATGTCTGGATTAAGGGTTAATGGCCTTGGGTTTAGTCAGAGAAATGTCTGGACTAAAGGTGAATGGTCTTTGATTGAGTCAGAGAAATGTCATGACTAAATGTGAATGGTCCTGAATTGAGTTATAGAATAGTCTGGACTAAAGGTGAATGACTTGGGTTGAGTCAGAGAAATGTCTGGACTAAAGGTGAATGGTTTTGGGTCGAATCAGAGAAATGTCTGGTCTAAAGGTGAATAGTCTTGGGTTTAGTAAGAGAAATATATGGACTAAAGGTGAATGGTCTTGGGTTGAGTCAGAGAAATGTCTGGACTAAAGGTAAAATGGGCTTTGGTTGAGTCAGAGAAATGTCTGGACTAAAGGTGAATGGTCTTATGTTGAGTCAGAGCAATGTCTGGACTAAAGGTGAATATCTTGGGTTGAGTCAGAGAAATGTCTGGACTAAAGGTGAATGGTCTAAGTTTGAGTCAGAGAAATATCTGGACTAAAGGTTAATGGTCTTTGGTTGAGTCAGAGAAATGTCTGGACTAAAGATGAATGTCTTTTATTGAGTCAGAGAAATGTCTGGACTAAAGGTGAATTGTCTTGGATTGAGTCAGAGAAATGTCTGGACTAAAGGTTAATGGTCTTTGGTTGAGTCAATAAAATGTCTGGACTAAAGGTGAATATTCTTGGATTGAGTCAGAGAAATGTCTGCACTAAAGGTGAATGGTCTCGGGTTGAGTCAGAGAAATGTCTTGACTAAATGTGAATGGTCCTGATTTGAGTTATAGAAAAGTCTGGACTAAAGGTGAATGCCTTTGGTTGAGTCAGAGAAATGTCTGGACTAAAGTTAAATGGTTTTGGGTCGAATCAGAGAAATGTCTGGTCTAAAGGTGAATAGTCTTGGGTTTAGTAAGATGAATATATGGACTAGAGGTGAATAGTCTTCGGTTGAGTCAGAGAAATGTCTGGACTAAAGCTGAATGGTCTTGAATTGAGTCAGATAAATGTCTGGACTAAAGGTGACTTGTCTTGGATTGAGTCAGAGAATTGTCTGGATTAAGGGTTAATGGCCTTGGGTTTAGTCAGAGAAATGTCTGGACTAAAGAAGAATGGTCTTTCATTGAGTCAGAGAAATGTCTTGATTAAATGTGAATGGTCCTGAATTGAGTTATAGAATAGTCTGGACTAAAGGTGAATGCCTTGGGTTAAGTCAGAGAAATGTCTGGACTAAAGGTGAATGGTTTTGGGTCGAATCAGAGAAATGTCTGGTCTAAAGGTGAATAGTCTTGGGTTTAGTAAGAGAAATATATGGACTAAAGGTGAATGGTCTTGGGTTGAGTCAGAGAAATGTCTGGACTAAAGGTGAATGGGCTTTGGTTGAGTCAGAGAAATGTCTGGACTAAAGGTGAATGGTCTTATGTTGAGTCAGAGCAATGTCTGGACTAAAGGTGAATATCTTGGGTTGAGTCAGAGAAATGTCTGGACTAAAGGTGAATGGTCTTAGTTTGAGTCAGATAAATATCTGGACTAAAGGTTAATGGTCTTGGGTTGAGTCAGAGAAATGTCTGGACTAAAGATGAATGTCTTTTATTGAGTCAGAGAAATGTCTGGACTAAAGGTGAATTATCTTGGATTGAGTCAGAGAAATGTCTGGACTAAAGGTTAATGGTCTTGGGTTGAGTCAGAGAAATGTCTGGACTAAAGGTAAATATTCTTGGATTGAGTCAGAGAAATGTCTGCACTAAAGGTGAATGGTCTCAGGTTGAGTCAGAGAAATGTCTTGACTAAATGTGAATGGTCCTGATTTGAGTTATAGAATAGTCTGGACTAAAGGTAAATGGCTTTGGTTGAGTCAGAGAAATTTTTGGACTAAAGGTGAATGTTTTTTGGTCGAATCAGAGAAATGTCTGGTCTAAAGGTGAATAGTCTTGGGTTTAGTAAGATAAATATATGGACTAAAGGTGAATAGTCTTCGGTTGAGTCAGAGAAATGTCTGGACTAAAGCTGAATGGTCTTGAATTGAGTCAGAGAAATGTCTGGACTAAAGGTGAATTGTCTTGGATTGAGTCAGAGAATTGTCTGGATTAAGGGTTAATGGCCTTGGGTTTAGTCAGAGAAATGTCTGGACTAAAGAAGAATGGTCTTTCATTGAGTCAGAGAAATGTCTTGACTAAATGTGAATGGTCCTGAATTGAGTTATAGAATAGTCTGGACTAAAGGTGAATGCCTTGGGTTGAGTCAGAGAAATGTCTGGACTAAAGGTGAATGGTTTTGGGTCGAATCAGAGAAATGTCTGGTCTAAAGGTGAATAGTCTTGGGTTTAGTAAGAGAAATATATGGACTAAAGGTGAATGGTCTTGGGTTGAGTCAGAGAAATGTCTGGACTAAAGGTGAATGGGCTTGGGTTGAGTCAGAGAAATGTCTGGACTAAAGGTGAATGGTCTTTGATTGAGTCAGAGAAATGTCTGGACTAAAGGTGAATGGTCTTTGATTGAGTCAGAGAAATGTCTGGACTAAAGGTAAATGGTCTTGTTTTGAGTCAGAGAAATGTCTGGACTAAAGGTCAATGGTTTTTGGGTTGAGTCAGAGAAATGTCTGGACTATAGGTGAATGGTCTTTGTTCGAGTCAGAGAAATGTCTGCACTAAAGGTGAAGGGTCTTGGGTTAAGTCAGAGAAATGTCTTGACTAAATGTGAATGGTCCTGAATTGAGTTATAGAATAGTCTGGACAAAAGGTGAATGCCTTGGGTTGAGGCAGAGAAATGTCTGGACTAAAGGTGAATGGTTTTGGGTCGAATCAGAGAAATGTCTGGTCTAAAGGTGAATAGTGTTGGGTTTAGTAAGAGAAATATATGGACTAAAGGTGAATGGTCTTGTTTTGAGTCAGAGAAATGTCTGGACTAAAGGTAAATGGTCTTGTTTTGAGTCAGAGAAATGTCTGGACTAAAGGTCAATGGTTTTGGGTTGTCAGATAAATGTCTGAACTAAAGGTGAATGTCTTTGGTTGAGTCAGAGTAATGTCTGGACTAAAGGTGAATGGTCTTGGCTTGAGTCAGAGAAATGTCCTGGACTAAAGCTGAGTGGTCTTGGGTTTATTCAGAGAAATGTCTGGACCAAAGGTGAATGGTCTTGTTTTGAGTCAGAGAAATGTCTGGACTAAAGGTAAATGGTCTTGTTTTGAGTCAGAGAAATGTCTGGACTAAAGGTCAATGGTTTTGGGTTGTCAGAGAAATGTCTGGACTAAAGGTGAATGGTCTTGGGTTGAGTAAGAGAAATGTGTGGACTAAAGGTGAATGATCTTGGGTTGAGTCAGAGAAATTTCTGGACTAAAGGTAAATGGTCTTAGGTTGAATGAGAGAAATGTCTGGACTAAAGGTGAATGGTCTTTTGTCTTGTCAGAGAAATGTCTGGACTAAATGTGAATGTCTTTGGTCGTTTCAGAGAAATGTCTGGACTAAAGGTGAATGTCGTGGGTTGAGTCAGAGAAATGTCTGAACTAAAGGTGAATGTCTTAGGTCGAGTGAGAGAAATGTCTGGACTAAAGGTAAATGGTTTTCGGTCGAATAAGAGAAATGACTAGACTAAAGGTGAATGCTATTGGGTCGAGTCAGAGAAATTTCTGGACTAAAGGTGAATGGTCTTGGGTCAAGTAAGAGCAATGTCTGAACTAAAGGTGAATGTCTTGGGTTGAGTAAGAGAAATGTCTGGACTAAAGGTGAATGGTCTTAAGTTGAGTCAGAGAAATGTCTGGACTAAAGGTTAATAGTCTTCGGTTGAGTCAGAGAAATGTCTGGACTAAAGATGAATGGTCTTGAATTGAGTCAGAGAAATGTCTAGACTAAAGGTGAATTGTCTTGGATTGAGTCAGAGAAATGTCTGGATTAAGGGTTAATGGCCTTGGGTTTAGTCAGAGAAATGTCTGGACTAAAGGTGAATGGTCTTTGATTGAGTCAGAGAAATGTCTGGACTAAAGGTGAATGGTCTTTGATTGAGTCAGAGAAATGTCTGGACTAAAGGTGAATGGTCTTGTTTTGAGTCAGAAAAATGTCTGGACTAAAGGTCAATGGTTTTTGGGTTGAGTCAGAGAAATGTCTGGACTAAAGGTGAATGGTCTTTGTTCGAGTCAGAGAAATGTCTGCACTAAAGGTGAAGGGTCTTGGGTTAAGTCAGAGAAATGTCTTGACTAAATGTGAATGGTCCTGAATTGAGTTATAGAATAGTCTGGACAAAAGGTGAATGCCTTGGGTTGAGTCAGAGAAATGTCTGGACTAAAGGTGAATGGTTTTGGGTCGAATCAGAGAAATGTCTGGTCTAAAGGTGAATAGTCTTGGGTTTAGTAAGAGAAATATATGGACTAAAGGTGAATGGTCTTGGGTTGATTCAGAGAAATGTCTGGACTAAAGGTGAATGGGCTTGGGTTGAGTCAGAGAAATGTCTGGACTAAAGGTGAATGGTCTTATGTTGAGTCAGAGCAATGTCTGGACTAAAGGTGAATGTCTTGGGTTGAGTCAGAGAAATGTCTGGACTAAAGGTAAATGGTCTTAGAATGAGTCAGAGAAATGTCTGGACTAAAGGTTAATGGTCTTGGGTTGAGTCAGAGAAATGTCTGTACTAAAGATCAATGTCTTTAATTGAGTCAGAGAAATGTCTGGACTAAAGGTGAAGTGTCTTGGATTGAGTCAGAGAAATGTCTGGACTTAAGGTTAATGGTCTTGGGTTGAGTCAGAGAAATGTCTGGACTAAAGGTGAATATTCTTGGATTGAGTCAGATAAATGTCTGGACTAAAGGTTAATGGTCTTGGGTTGAGTCAGAGAAATGTCTGGACTAAAGATGAATGGTCTTGAATTGAGTCAGATAAATGTCTGAAGTAAAGGTGAATGTTTTTGGTTGAGTCAGAGTAATGTCTGGACTAAAGGTGAATGGTCTTGGGTTGAGTCAGAGAAATGTCCTGGACTAAAGCTGAGTGGTCTTGGGTTTAGTCAGAGAAATGTCTGGACTAAAGGTGAATGGTCTTGTTTTGAGTCAGAGAAATGTCTGGACTAAAGGTAAATGGTCTTGTTTTGAGTCAGAGAAATGTCTGGACTAAAGGTCAATGGTTTTTGGTTGTCAGAGAAATGTCCTGGACTAAAGCTGAGTGGTCTTGGGTTTAGTCAGAGAAATGTCTGGACTAAAGGTGAATGGTCTTGGGTTGAGTAAGAGAAATGTGTGGACTAAAGGTGAATGGTCTTGGGTTGAGTCAGAGAAATTTCTGGACTAAAGGTAAATGGTCTTAGGTTGAGTGAGAGAAATGTCTGGACTAAAGGTGAATGGTCTTGGGTTGAGTCAGAGAAATGTCTGTACTAAAGATGAATGTCTTTAATTGAGTCAGAGAAATGTCTGGACTAAAGGTGAATTGTCTTGGATTGAGTCAGAGAAATGTCTGGACTAAAGGTGAATGGGCTTGGGTTGAGTCAGAGAAATGTCTGGACTAAAGGTGAATGGTCTTATGTTGAGTCAGAGCAATGTCTGGAATAAAGGTGAATGTCTTGGGTTGAGTCAGAGAAATGTCTGGACTAAAGGTAAATGGTCTTAGGTTGAGTCAGAGAAATGTCTGGACTAAAGGTTAATGGTCTTTGGTTGAGTCAGAGAAATGTCTGTACTAAAGATGAATGTCTTTAATTGAGTCAGAGAAATGTCTGGACTAAAGGTGAATTGTCTTGGATTGAGTCAGAGAAATGTCTGGACTAAAGGTTAATGGTCTTGGGTTGAGTCAGAGAAATGTCTGGACTAAAAGTGAATATTCTTGGATTGAGTCAGATAAATGTCTGGACTAAAGGTTAATGGTCTTGGGTTGAGTCAGAGAAATCTCTGGACTAAAGATGAATGGTCTTGAATTGAGTCAGATAAATGTCTGAACTAAAGGTGAATGTTTTTGGTTGAGTCAGAGTAATGTCTGGACTAAAGGTGAATGGTCTTGGGTTGAGTCAGAGAAATGTCCTGGACTAAAGGTGAATGGTCTTGGGTTGAGTCAGAGAAATTTCTGGACTAAAGGTAAATGGTCTTGGGTTGAGTAAGAGAAATGTGTGGACTAAAGGTGAATGGTCTTGGGTTGAGTCAGAGAAATTTCTGGACTAAAGGTAAATGGTCTTAGGTTGAGTGAGAGAAATGTCTGGACTAAAGGTAAATGGTCTTAGGTCTTGTCAGAGAAATGTCTGGACTAAATGTGAATGTCTTTGGTCGTTTCAGAGAAATGTCTGGACTAAAGGTTAATGTCGTGGGTTGAGTCAGAGATATGTCTGAACTAAAGGTGAATGTCTTAGGTCGAGTGAGAGAAATGTCTGGACTAAATGTAAATGGTTTTCGGTCCAATAAGAGAAATGTCTAGACTAAAGGTGAATGCTATTGGGTCGAGTCAGAGAAATTTCTGGACTAAAGGTAAATGGTCTTGGGTCAAGTAAGAGCAATGTCTGGACTAAAGGTGAATGGTCTTAGGTCGAGTCAGAGCAATGTCTGGACTAAAGCTGAATGTCTTGGGTTGAGTAAGAGAAATGTCTGGACTAAAGGTGAATGGTCTTAATTTGAATCAGAGAAATGTCTGGACTAAAGGTTAATAGTCTTCTGTTGAGTCAGAGAAATGTCTGGACTAAAGATGAATGGTCTTGAATTGAGTCAGAGAAATGTCTGGACTAAAGGTGAATTGTCTTGGATTGAGTCAGAGAAATGTCTGGATTAAGGGTTAATGGCCTTGGGTTTAGTCAGAGAAATGTCTGGACTAAAGGTGAATGGTCTTTGATTGAGTCAGAGAAATGTCTTGACTAAATGTAAATGGTCATGAATTGAGTCAGAGAAATGTCTGGACTAAAGGTGAATTGTCTTGGATTGAGTCAGAGAAATGTGTGGACTAAAGGTGAATGGTTTTGGGTCGAATCAGAGAAATGTCTGGTCTAAAGGTGAATAGTCTTGGGTTTAGTAAGAGAAATATATGGACTAAAGGTGAATGGTCTTGGGTTGAGTCAGAGAAATGTCTGGACTAAAGGTGAATGGGCTTGGGTTGAGTCAGAGAAATGTCTGGACTAAAGGTGAATGGTCTTATGTTTAGTCAGAGCAATGTCTGGACTAAAGGTGAATGTCTTGGGTTGAGTCAGAGAAATGTCTGGACTAAAGGTGTCTGGTCTTAGTTTGAGTCAGAGAAATATCTGGACTAAAGGTTAATGGTCTTGGGTTGAGTCAGAGAAATGTCTGGACTAAAGATGAATGTCTTTTATTGAGTCAGAGAAATGTCTAGACTAAAGGTGAATTGTCTTGGATTGAGTCAGAGAAAAGTCTGGACTAAAGGTTAATGGTCTTAGGTCGAGTCAGAGCAATGTCTGGACTAAAGGTGAATGTCTTGGGTTGAGTAAGAGAAATGTCTGGACTAAAGGTGAATGGTCTTAAGTTGAGTCAGAGAAATGTCTGGACTAAAGGTTAATAGTCTTCGGTTGAGTCAGAGAAATGTCTGGACTAAAGCTGAATGGTCTTGAATTGAGTCAGAGAAATGTCTGGACTAAAGGTGAATTGTCTTGGATTGAGTCAGAGAAATGTCTGGATTAAGGGTTAATGGCCTTGGGTTTAGTCAGAGAAATGTCTGGACTAAAGGTGTCTGGTCTTAGTTTGAGTCAGAGAAATATCTGGACTAAAGGTTAATGGTCTTGGGTTGAGTCAGAGAAATGTCTGGACTAAAGATGAATGTCTTTTATTGAGTCAGAGAAATGTCTAGACTAAAGGTGAATTGTCTTGGATTGAGTCAGAGAAAAGTCTGGACTAAAGGTTAATGGTCTTAGGTCGAGTCAGAGCAATGTCTGGACTAAAGGTGAATGTCTTGGGTTGAGTAAGAGAAATGTCTGGACTAAAGGTGAATGGTCTTAAGTTGAGTCAGAGAAATGTCTGGACTAAAGGTTAATAGTCTTCGGTTGAGTCAGAGAAATGTCTGGACTAAAGCTGAATGGTCTTGAATTGAGTCAGAGAAATGTCTGGACTAAAGGTGAATTGTCTTGGATTGAGTCAGAGAAATGTCTGGATTAAGGGTTAATGGCCTTGGGTTTAGTCAGAGAAATGTCTGGACTAAAGGTGAATGGTCTTTGATTGAGTCAGAGAAATGTCTTGACTAAATGTGAATGGTCCTGAATTGAGTTATAGAATAGTCTGGACTAAAGGTGAATGACTTGGGTTGAGTCAGAGAAATGTCTGGACTAAAGGTGAATGGTTTTGGGTCGAATCAGAGAAATGTCTGGTCTAAAGGTGAATAGTCTTGGGTTTAGTAAGAGAAATATATGGACTAAAGGTGAATGGTCTTGGGTTGAGTCAGAGAAATGTCTGGACTAAAGGTAAAATGGGCTTTGGTTGAGTCAGAGAAATGTCTGGACTAAAGGTGAATGGTCTTATGTTGAGTCAGAGCAATGTCTGGACTAAAGGTGAATATCTTGGGTTGAGTCAGAGAAATGTCTGGACTAAAGGTGAATGGTCTAAGTTTGAGTCAGAGAAATATCTGGACTAAAGGTTAATGGTCTTTGGTTGAGTCAGAGAAATGTCTGGACTAAAGATGAATGTCTTTTATTGAGTCAGAGAAATGTCTGGACTAAAGGTGAATTGTCTTGGATTGAGTCAGAGAAATGTCTGGACTAAAGGTTAATGGTCTTGGGTTGAGTCAATAAAATGTCTGGACTAAAGGTGAATATTCTTGGATTGAGTCAGAGAAATGTCTGCACTAAAGGTGAATGGTCTCGGGTTGAGTCAGAGAAATGTCTTGACTAAATGTGAATGGTTCTGATTTGAGTTATAGAATAGTCTGGACTAAAGGTGAATGCCTTTTGTTGAGTCAGAGAAATGTCTGGACTAAAGTTAAATGGTTTTGGGTCGAATCAGAGAAATGTCTGGTCTAAAGGTGAATAGTCTTGGGTTTAGTAAGATGAATATATGGACTAGAGGTGAATAGTCTTCGGTTGAGTCAGAGAAATGTCTGGACTAAAGCTGAATGGTCTTGATTTGAGTCAGATAAATGTCTGGACTAAAGGTGACTTGTCTTGGATTGAGTCAGAGAATTGTCTGGATTAAGGGTTAATGGCCTTGGGTTTAGTCAGAGAAATGTCTGGACTAAAGAAGAATGGTCTTTCATTGAGTCAGAGAAATGTCTTGATTAAATGTGAATGGTCCTGAATTGAGTTATAGAATAGTCTGGACTAAAGGTGAATGCCTTGGGTTAAGTCAGAGAAATGTCTGGACTAAAGGTGAATGGTCTTAAGTTGAGTCAGAGAAATGTCTGGACTAAAGGTTAATAGTCTTCGGTTGAGTCAGAGAAATGTCTGGACTAAAGCTGAATGGTCTTGAATTGAGTCAGAGAAATGTCTGGACTAAAGGTGAATTGTCTTGGATTGAGTCAGAGAAATGTCTGGATTAAGGGTTAATGGCCTTGGGTTTAGTCAGAGAAATGTCTGGACTAAAGGTGTCTGGTCTTAGTTTGAGTCAGAGAAATATCTGGACTAAAGGTTAATGGTCTTGGGTTGAGTCAGAGAAATGTCTGGACTAAAGATGAATGTCTTTTATTGAGTCAGAGAAATGTCTAGACTAAAGGTGAATTGTCTTGGATTGAGTCAGAGAAAAGTCTGGACTAAAGGTTAATGGTCTTAGGTCGAGTCAGAGCAATGTCTGGACTAAAGGTGAATGTCTTGGGTTGAGTAAGAGAAATGTCTGGACTAAAGGTGAATGGTCTTAAGTTGAGTCAGAGAAATGTCTGGACTAAAGGTTAATAGTCTTCGGTTGAGTCAGAGAAATGTCTGGACTAAAGCTGAATGGTCTTGAATTGAGTCGGAGAAATGTCTGGACTAAAGGTGAATTGTCTTGGATTGAGTCAGAGAAATGTCTGGATTAAGGGTTAATGGCTTTGGGTTTAGTCAGAGAAATGTCTGGACTAAAGGTGAATGGTCTTTGATTGAGTCAGAGAAATGTCTTGACTAAATGTGAATGGTCCTGAATTGAGTTATAGAATAGTCTGGACTAAAGGTGAATGACTTGGGTTGAGTCAGAGAAATGTCTGGACTAAAGGTGAATGGTTTTGGGTCGAATCAGAGAAATGTCTGGTCTAAAGGTGAATAGTCTTGGGTTTAGTAAGAGAAATATATGGACTAAAGGTGAATGGTCTTGGGTTGAGTCAGAGAAATGTCTGGACTAAAGGTAAAATGGGCTTTGGTTGAGTCAGAGAAATGTCTGGACTAAAGGTGAATGGTCTTATGTTGAGTCAGAGCAATGTCTGGACTAAAGGTGAATATCTTGGGTTGAGTCAGAGAAATGTCTGGACTAAAGGTGAATGGTCTAAGTTTGAGTCAGAGAAATATCTGGACTAAAGGTTAATGGTCTTTGGTTGAGTCAGAGAAATGTCTGGACTAAAGATGAATGTCTTTTATTGAGTCAGAGAAATGTCTGGACTAAAGGTGAATTGTCTTGGATTGAGTCAGAGAAATGTCTGGACTAAAGGTTAATGGTCTTGGGTTGAGTCAATAAAATGTCTGGACTAAAGGTGAATATTCTTGGATTGAGTCAGAGAAATGTCTGCACTAAAGGTGAATGGTCTCGGGTTGAGTCAGAGAAATGTCTTGACTAAATGTGAATGGTCCTGATTTGAGTTATAGAATAGTCTGGACTAAAGGTGAATGCCTTTGGTTGAGTCAGAGAAATGTCTGGACTAAAGTTAAATGGTTTTGGGTCGAATCAGAGAAATGTCTGGTCTAAAGGTGAATAGTCTTGGGTTTAGTAAGATGAATATATGGACTAGAGGTGAATAGTCTTCGGTTGAGTCAGAGAAATGTCTGGACTAAAGCTGAATGGTCTTGAATTGAGTCAGATAAATGTCTGGACTAAAGGTGACTTGTCTTGGATTGAGTCAGAGAATTGTCTGGATTAAGGGTTAATGGCCTTGGGTTTAGTCAGAGAAATGTCTGGACTAAAGAAGAATGGTCTTTCATTGAGTCAGAGAAATGTCTTGATTAAATGTGAATGGTCCTGAATTGAGTTATAGAATAGTCTGGACTAAAGGTGAATGCCTTGGGTTAAGTCAGAGAAATGTCTGGACTAAAGGTGAATGGTTTTGGGTCGAATCAGAGAAATGTCTGGACTAAAGGTTAATGGTCTTGGGTTGAGTCAGAGAAATGTCTGGACTAAAGATGAATGTCTTTTATTGAGTCAGAGAAATGTCTAGACTAAAGGTGAATTGTCTTGGATTGAGTCAGAGAAAAGTCTGGACTAAAGGTTAATGGTCTTAGGTCGAGTCAGAGCAATGTCTGGATTAAGGGTTAATGGCCTTGGGTTTAGTCAGAGAAATGTCTGGACTAAAGGTGTCTGGTCTTAGTTTGAGTCAGAGAAATATCTGGACTAAAGGTTAATGGTCTTGGGTTGAGTCAGAGAAATGTCTGGACTAAAGATGAATGTCTTTTATTGAGTCAGAGAAATGTCTAGACTAAAGGTGAATTGTCTTGGATTGAGTCAGAGAAAAGTCTGGACTAAAGGTTAATGGTCTTAGGTCGAGTCAGAGCAATGTCTGGACTAAAGGTGAATGTCTTGGGTTGAGTAAGAGAAATGTCTGGACTAAAGGTGAATGGTCTTAAGTTGAGTCAGAGAAATGTCTGGACTAAAGGTTAATAGTCTTCGGTTGAGTCAGAGAAATGTCTGGACTAAAGCTGAATGGTCTTGAATTGAGTCGGAGAAATGTCTGGACTAAAGGTGAATTGTCTTGGATTGAGTCAGAGAAATGTCTGGATTAAGGGTTAATGGCTTTGGGTTTAGTCAGAGAAATGTCTGGACTAAAGGTGAATGGTCTTTGATTGAGTCAGAGAAATGTCTTGACTAAATGTGAATGGTCCTGAATTGAGTTATAGAATAGTCTGGACTAAAGGTGAATGACTTGGGTTGAGTCAGAGAAATGTCTGGACTAAAGGTGAATGGTTTTGGGTCGAATCAGAGAAATGTCTGGTCTAAAGGTGAATAGTCTTGGGTTTAGTAAGAGAAATATATGGACTAAAGGTGAATGGTCTTGGGTTGAGTCAGAGAAATGTCTGGACTAAAGGTAAAATGGGCTTTGGTTGAGTCAGAGAAATGTCTGGACTAAAGGTGAATGGTCTTATGTTGAGTCAGAGCAATGTCTGGACTAAAGGTGAATATCTTGGGTTGAGTCAGAGAAATGTCTGGACTAAAGGTGAATGGTCTAAGTTTGAGTCAGAGAAATATCTGGACTAAAGGTTAATGGTCTTTGGTTGAGTCAGAGAAATGTCTGGACTAAAGATGAATGTCTTTTATTGAGTCAGAGAAATGTCTGGACTAAAGGTGAATTGTCTTGGATTGAGTCAGAGAAATGTCTGGACTAAAGGTTAATGGTCTTGGGTTGAGTCAATAAAATGTCTGGACTAAAGGTGAATATTCTTGGATTGAGTCAGAGAAATGTCTGCACTAAAGGTGAATGGTCTCGGGTTGAGTCAGAGAAATGTCTTGACTAAATGTGAATGGTCCTGATTTGAGTTATAGAATAGTCTGGACTAAAGGTGAATGCCTTTGGTTGAGTCAGAGAAATGTCTGGACTAAAGTTAAATGGTTTTGGGTCGAATCAGAGAAATGTCTGGTCTAAAGGTGAATAGTCTTGGGTTTAGTAAGATGAATATATGGACTAGAGGTGAATAGTCTTCGGTTGAGTCAGAGAAATGTCTGGACTAAAGCTGAATGGTCTTGAATTGAGTCAGATAAATGTCTGGACTAAAGGTGACTTGTCTTGGATTGAGTCAGAGAATTGTCTGGATTAAGGGTTAATGGCCTTGGGTTTAGTCAGAGAAATGTCTGGACTAAAGAAGAATGGTCTTTCATTGAGTCAGAGAAATGTCTTGATTAAATGTGAATGGTCCTGAATTGAGTTATAGAATAGTCTGGACTAAAGGTGAATGCCTTGGGTTAAGTCAGAGAAATGTCTGGACTAAAGGTGAATGGTTTTGGGTCGAATCAGAGAAATGTCTGGTCTAAAGGTGAATAGTCTTGGGTTTAGTAAGAGAAATATATGGACTAAAGGTGAATGGTCTTGGGTTGAGTCAGAGAAATGTCTGGACTAAAGGTGAATGGGCTTTGGTTGAGTCAGAGAAATGTCTGGACTAAAGGTGAATGGTCTTATGTTGAGTCAGAGCAATGTCTGGACTAAAGGTGAATATCTTGGGTTGAGTCAGAGAAATGTCTGGACTAAAGGTGAATGGTCTTAGTTTGAGTCAGAGAAATATCTGGACTAAAGGTTAATGGTCTTGGGTTGAGTCAGAGAAATGTCTGGACTAAAGATGAATGTCTTTTATTGAGTCAGAGAAATGTCTGGACTAAAGGTGAATTATCTTGGATTGAGTCAGAGAAATGTCTGGACTAAAGGTTAATGGTCTTGGGTTGAGTCAGAGAAATGTCTGGACTAAAGGTAAATATTCTTGGATTGAGTCAGAGAAATGTCTGCACTAAAGGTGAATGGTCTCAGGTTGAGTCAGAGAAATGTCTTGACTAAATGTGAATGGTCCTGATTTGAGTTATAGAATAGTCTGGACTAAAGGTAAATGGCTTTGGTTGAGTCAGAGAAATTTTTGGACTAAAGGTGAATGTTTTTTGGTCGAATCAGAGAAATGTCTGGTCTAAAGGTGAATAGTCTTGGGTTTAGTAAGATAAATATATGGACTAAAGGTGAATAGTCTTCGGTTGAGTCAGAGAAATGTCTGGACTAAAGCTGAATGGTCTTGAATTGAGTCAGAGAAATGTCTGGACTAAAGGTGAATTGTCTTGGATTGAGTCAGAGAATTGTCTGGATTAAGGGTTCATGGCCTTGGGTTTAGTCAGAGAAATGTCTGGACTAAAGAAGAATGGTCTTTCATTGAGTCAGAGAAATGTCTTGACTAAATGTGAATGGTCCTGAATTGAGTTATAGAATAGTCTGGACTAAAGGTGAATGCCTTGGGTTGAGTCAGAGAAATGTCTGGACTAAAGGTGAATGGTTTTGGGTCGAATCAGAGAAATGTCTGGTCTAAAGGTGAATAGTCTTGGGTTTAGTAAGAGAAATATATGGACTAAAGGTGAATGGTCTTGGGTTAAGTCAGAGAAATGTCTGGACTAAAGGTGAATGGGCTTTGGTTGAGTCAGAGAAATGTCTGGACTAAAGGTGAATGGTCTTTGATTGAGTCAGAGAAATGTCTGGACTAAAGGTGAATGGTCTTTGATTGAGTCAGAGAAATGTCTGGACTTAAGGTGAATGGTCTTGTTTTGAGTCAGAGAAATGTCTGGACTATAGGTGAATTGTCTTGGATTGAGTCAGAGAAATGTCTGGACTAAAGGTTAATGGTCTTGGGTTGAGTCAATAAAATGTCTGGACTAAAGGTGAATATTCTTGGATTGAGTCAGAGAAATGTCTGCACTAAAGGTGAATGGTCTCGGGTTGAGTCAGAGAAATGTCTTGACTAAATGTGAATGGTCCTGATTTGAGTTATAGAATAGTCTGGACTAAAGGTGAATGCCTTTGGTTGAGTCAGAGAAATGTCTGGACTAAAGTTAAATGGTTTTGGGTCGAATCAGAGAAATGTCTGGTCTAAAGGTGAATAGTCTTGGGTTTAGTAAGATGAATATATGGACTAGAGGTGAATAGTCTTCGGTTGAGTCAGAGAAATGTCTGGACTAAAGCTGAATGGTCTTGAATTGAGTCAGATAAATGTCTGGACTAAAGGTGACTTGTCTTGGATTGAGTCAGAGAATTGTCTGGATTAAGGGTTAATGGCCTTGGGTTTAGTCAGAGAAATGTCTGGACTAAAGAAGAATGGTCTTTCATTGAGTCAGAGAAATGTCTTGATTAAATGTGAATGGTCCTGAATTGAGTTATAGAATAGTCTGGACTAAAGGTGAATGCCTTGGGTTAAGTCAGAGAAATGTCTGGACTAAAGGTGAATGGTTTTGGGTCGAATCAGAGAAATGTCTGGTCTAAAGGTGAATAGTCTTGGGTTTAGTAAGAGAAATATATGGACTAAAGGTGAATGGTCTTGGGTTGAGTCAGAGAAATGTCTGGACTTAAGGTGAATGGGCTTTGGTTGAGTCAGAGAAATGTCTGGACTAAAGGTGAATGGTCTTATGTTGAGTAAGAGAAATATATGGACTAAAGGTGAATGGTCTTGGGTTGAGTCAGAGAAATGTCTGGACTAAAGGTGAATGGTCTTGGGTTGAGTCAGAGAAATTTCTGGACTAAATGTAAATGGTCTTAGGTTGAGTGAGAGCAATGTCTGGACTAAAGGTGAATGTCTTGGGTTGAGTCAGAGAAATGTCTGGACTAAAGGTAAATGGTCTTAGATTGAGTCAGAGAAATGTCTGGACTAAAGGTTAATGGTCTTGGGTTGAGTCAGAGAAATGTCTGTACTAAAGATCAATGTCTTTAATTGAGTCAGAGAAATGTCTGGACTAAAGGTGAATTGTCTTGGATTGAGTCAGAGAAATGTCTGGACTTAAGGTTAATGGTCTTGGGTTGAGTCAGAGAAATGTCTGGACTAAAGGTGAATATTCTTGGATTGAGTCAGATAAATGTCTGGACTAAAGGTTAATGGTCTTGGGTTGAGTCAGAGAAATGTCTGGACTAAAGATGAATGGTCTTGAATTGAGTCAGATAAATGTCTGAAGTAAAGGTGAATGTTTTTGGTTGAGTCAGAGTAATGTCTGGACTAAAGGTGAATGGTCTTGGGTTGAGTCAGAGAAATGTCCTGGACTAAAGCTGAGTGGTCTTGGGTTTAGTCAGAGAAATGTCTGGACTAAAGGTGAATGGTCTTGTTTTGAGTCAGAGAAATGTCTGGACTAAAGGTGAATGTTTTTGGTTGAGTCAGAGTAATGTCTGGACTAAAGGTGAATGGTCTTGGGTTGAGTCAGAGAAATGTCCTGGACTAAAGGTGAATGGTCTTGGGTTGAGTCAGAGAAATTTCTGGACTAAAGGTAAATGGTCTTGGGTTGAGTAAGAGAAATGTGTGGACTAAAGGTGAATGGTCTTGGGTTGAGTCAGAGAAATTTCTGGACTAAAGGTAAATGGTCTTAGGTTGAGTGAGAGAAATGTCTGGACTAAAGGTAAATGGTCTTAGGTCTTGTCAGAGAAATGTCTGGACTAAATGTGAATGTCTTTGGTCGTTTCAGATAAATGTCTGGACTAAAGGTTAATGTCGTGGGTTGAGTCAGAGATATGTCTGAACTAAAGGTGAATGTCTTAGGTCGAGTGAGAGAAATGTCTGGACTAAATGTAAATGGTTTTCGGTCCAATAAGAGAAATGTCTAGACTAAAGGTGAATGCTATTGGGTCGAGTCAGATAAATTTCTGGACTAAAGGTAAATGGTCTTGGGTCAAGTAAGAGAAATGTCTGGACTAAAGGTGAATGGTCTTAGGTCGAGTCAGAGCAATGTCTGGACTAAAGCTGAATGTCTTGGGTTGAGTAAGAGAAATGTCTGGACTAAAGGTGAATGGTCTTAATTTGAATCAGAGAAATGTCTGGACTAAAGGTTAATAGTCTTCTGTTGAGTCAGAGAAATGTCTGGACTAAAGATGAATGGTCTTGAATTGAGTCAGAGAAATGTCTGGACTAAAGGTGAATTGTCTTGGATTGAGTCAGAGAAATGTCTGGATTAAGGGTTAATGGCCTTGGGTTTAGTCAGAGAAATGTCTGGACTAAAGGTGAATTGTCTTGGATTGAGTCAGAGAAATGTCTGGATTAAGGGTTAATGGCCTTGGGTTTAGTCAGAGAAATGTCTGGACTAAAGGTGAATGGTCTTTGATTGAGTCAGAGAAATGTCTTGACTAAATGTAAATGGTCATGAATTGAGTCAGAGAAATGTCTGGACTAAAGGTGAATTGTCTTGGATTGAGTCAGAGAAATGTGTGGACTAAAGGTGAATGGTTTTGGGTCGAATCAGAGAAATGTCTGGTCTAAAGGTGAATAGTCTTGGGTTTAGTAAGAGAAATATATGGACTAAAGGTGAATGGTCTTGGGTTGAGTCAGAGAAATGTCTGGACTAAAGGTGAATGGGCTTGGGTTGAGTCAGAGAAATGTCTGGACTAAAGGTGAATTGTCTTATGTTGAGTCAGAGCAATGTCTGGACTAAAGGTGAATGTCTTGGGTTGAGTCAGAGAAATGTCTGGACTAAAGGTGTCTGGTCTTAGTTTGAGTCAGAGAAATATCTGGACTAAAGGTTAATGGTCTTGGGTTGAGTCAGAGAAATGTCTGGACTAAAGATGAATGTCTTTTATTGAGTCAGAGAAATGTCTAGACTAAAGGTGAATTGTCTTGGATTGAGTCAGAGAAAAGTCTGGACTAAAGGTTAATGGTCTTAGGTCGAGTCAGAGCAATGTCTGGACTAAAGGTGAATGTCTTGGGTTGAGTAAGAGAAATGTCTGGACTAAAGGTGAATGGTCTTAAGTTGAGTCAGAGAAATGTCTGGACTAAAGGTTAATAGTCTTCGGTTGAGTCAGAGAAATGTCTGGACTAAAGCTGAATGGTCTTGAATTGAGTCAGAGAAATGTCTGGACTAAAGGTGAATTGTCTTGGATTGAGTCAGAGAAATGTCTGGATTAAGGGTTAATGGCCTTGGGTTTAGTCAGAGAAATGTCTGGACTAAAGGTGTCTGGTCTTAGTTTGAGTCAGAGAAATATTTGGACTAAAGGTTAATGGTCTTGGGTTGAGTCAGAGAAATGTCTGGACTAAAGATGAATGTCTTTTATTGAGTCAGAGAAATGTCTAGACTAAAGGTGAATTGTCTTGGATTGAGTCAGAGAAAAGTCTGGACTAAAGGTTAATGGTCTTAGGTCGAGTCAGAGCAATGTCTGGACTAAAGGTGAATGTCTTGGGTTGAGTAAGAGAAATGTCTGGACTAAAGGTGAATGGTCTTAAGTTGAGTCAGAGAAATGTCTGGACTAAAGGTTAATAGTCTTCGGTTGAGTCAGAGAAATGTCTGGACTAAAGCTGAATGGTCTTGAATTGAGTCAGAGAAATGTCTGGACTAAAGGTGAATTGTCTTGGATTGAGTCAGAGAAATGTCTGGATTAAGGGTTAATGGCCTTGGGTTTAGTCAGAGAAATGTCTGGACTAAAGGTGAATGGTCTTTGATTGAGTCAGAGAAATGTCTTGACTAAATGTGAATGGTCCTGAATTGAGTTATAGAATAGTCTGGACTAAAGGTGAATGCCTTGGGTTGAGTCAGAGAAATGTCTGGACTAAAGGTGAATGGTTTTGGGTCGAATCAGAGAAATGTCTGGTCTAAAGGTGAATAGTCTTGGGTTTAGTAAGAGAAATATATGGACTAAAGGTGAATGGTCTTGGGTTGAGTCAGAGAAATGTCTGGACTAAAGGTAAAATGGGCTTTGGTTGAGTCAGAGAAATGTCTGGACTAAAGGTGAATGGTCTTATGTTGAGTCAGAGCAATGTCTGGACTAAAGGTGAATATCTTGGGTTGAGTCAGAGAAATGTCTGGACTAAAGGTGAATGGTCTAAGTTTGAGTCAGAGAAATATCTGGACTAAAGGTTAATGGTCTTTGGTTGAGTCAGAGAAATGTCTGGACTAAAGATGAATGTCTTTTATTGAGTCAGAGAAATGTCTGGACTAAAGGTGAATTGTCTTGGATTGAGTCAGAGAAATGTCTGGACTAAAGGTTAATGGTCTTGTTTTGAGTCAGAGAAATGTCTGGACTAAAGGTAAATGGTCTTGTTTTGAGTCAGAGAAATGTCTGGACTAAAGGTCAATGGTTTTTGGTTGTCAGAGAAATGTCCTGGACTAAAGCTGAGTGGTCTTGGGTTTAGTCAGAGAAATGTCTGGACTAAAGGTGAATGTTTTTGGTTGAGTCAGAGTAATGTCTGGACTAAAGGTGAATGGTCTTGGGTTGAGTCAGAGAAATGTCCTGGACTAAAGCTGAGTGGTCTTGGGTTTAGTCAGAGAAATGTCTGGACTAAAGGTGAATGGTCTTGTTTTGAGTCAGAGAAATGTCTGGACTAAAGGTGAATGTTTTTGGTTGAGTCAGAGTAATGTCTGGACTAAAGGTGAATGGTCTTGGGTTGAGTCAGAGAAATGTCCTGGACTAAAGGTGAATGGTCTTGGGTTGAGTCAGAGAAATTTCTGGACTAAAGGTAAATGGTCTTGGGTTGAGTAAGAGAAATGTGTGGACTAAAGGTGAATGGTCTTGGGTTGAGTCAGAGAAATTTCTGGACTAAAGGTAAATGGTCTTAGGTTGAGTGAGAGAAATGTCTGGACTAAAGGTAAATGGTCTTAGGTCTTGTCAGAGAAATGTCTGGACTAAATGTGAATGTCTTTGGTCGTTTCAGATAAATGTCTGGACTAAAGGTTAATGTCGTGGGTTGAGTCAGAGATATGTCTGAACTAAAGGTGAATGTCTTAGGTCGAGTGAGAGAAATGTCTGGACTAAATGTAAATGGTTTTCGGTCCAATAAGAGAAATGTCTAGACTAAAGGTGAATGCTATTGGGTCGAGTCAGATAAATTTCTGGACTAAAGGTAAATGGTCTTGGGTCAAGTAAGAGAAATGTCTGGACTAAAGGTGAATGGTCTTAGGTCGAGTCAGAGCAATGTCTGGACTAAAGCTGAATGTCTTGGGTTGAGTAAGAGAAATGTCTGGACTAAAGGTGAATGGTCTTAATTTGAATCAGAGAAATGTCTGGACTAAAGGTTAATAGTCTTCTGTTGAGTCAGAGAAATGTCTGGACTAAAGATGAATGGTCTTGAATTGAGTCAGAGAAATGTCTGGACTAAAGGTGAATTGTCTTGGATTGAGTCAGAGAAATGTCTGGATTAAGGGTTAATGGCCTTGGGTTTAGTCAGAGAAATGTCTGGACTAAAGGTGAATTGTCTTGGATTGAGTCAGAGAAATGTCTGGATTAAGGGTTAATGGCCTTGGGTTTAGTCAGAGAAATGTCTGGACTAAAGGTGAATGGTCTTTGATTGAGTCAGAGAAATGTCTTGACTAAATGTAAATGGTCATGAATTGAGTCAGAGAAATGTCTGGACTAAAGGTGAATTGTCTTGGATTGAGTCAGAGAAATGTGTGGACTAAAGGTGAATGGTTTTGGGTCGAATCAGAGAAATGTCTGGTCTAAAGGTGAATAGTCTTGGGTTTAGTAAGAGAAATATATGGACTAAAGGTGAATGGTCTTGGGTTGAGTCAGAGAAATGTCTGGACTAAAGGTGAATGGGCTTGGGTTGAGTCAGAGAAATGTCTGGACTAAAGGTGAATTGTCTTATGTTGAGTCAGAGCAATGTCTGGACTAAAGGTGAATGTCTTGGGTTGAGTCAGAGAAATGTCTGGACTAAAGGTGTCTGGTCTTAGTTTGAGTCAGAGAAATATCTGGACTAAAGGTTAATGGTCTTGGGTTGAGTCAGAGAAATGTCTGGACTAAAGATGAATGTCTTTTATTGAGTCAGAGAAATGTCTAGACTAAAGGTGAATTGTCTTGGATTGAGTCAGAGAAAAGTCTGGACTAAAGGTTAATGGTCTTAGGTCGAGTCAGAGCAATGTCTGGACTAAAGGTGAATGTCTTGGGTTGAGTAAGAGAAATGTCTGGACTAAAGGTGAATGGTCTTAAGTTGAGTCAGAGAAATGTCTGGACTAAAGGTTAATAGTCTTCGGTTGAGTCAGAGAAATGTCTGGACTAAAGCTGAATGGTCTTGAATTGAGTCAGAGAAATGTCTGGACTAAAGGTGAATTGTCTTGGATTGAGTCAGAGAAATGTCTGGATTAAGGGTTAATGGCCTTGGGTTTAGTCAGAGAAATGTCTGGACTAAAGGTGTCTGGTCTTAGTTTGAGTCAGAGAAATATTTGGACTAAAGGTTAATGGTCTTGGGTTGAGTCAGAGAAATGTCTGGACTAAAGATGAATGTCTTTTATTGAGTCAGAGAAATGTCTAGACTAAAGGTGAATTGTCTTGGATTGAGTCAGAGAAAAGTCTGGACTAAAGGTTAATGGTCTTAGGTCGAGTCAGAGCAATGTCTGGACTAAAGGTGAATGTCTTGGGTTGAGTAAGAGAAATGTCTGGACTAAAGGTGAATGGTCTTAAGTTGAGTCAGAGAAATGTCTGGACTAAAGGTTAATAGTCTTCGGTTGAGTCAGAGAAATGTCTGGACTAAAGCTGAATGGTCTTGAATTGAGTCAGAGAAATGTCTGGACTAAAGGTGAATTGTCTTGGATTGAGTCAGAGAAATGTCTGGATTAAGGGTTAATGGCCTTGGGTTTAGTCAGAGAAATGTCTGGACTAAAGGTGAATGGTCTTTGATTGAGTCAGAGAAATGTCTTGACTAAATGTGAATGGTCCTGAATTGAGTTATAGAATAGTCTGGACTAAAGGTGAATGCCTTGGGTTGAGTCAGAGAAATGTCTGGACTAAAGGTGAATGGTTTTGGGTCGAATCAGAGAAATGTCTGGTCTAAAGGTGAATAGTCTTGGGTTTAGTAAGAGAAATATATGGACTAAAGGTGAATGGTCTTGGGTTGAGTCAGAGAAATGTCTGGACTAAAGGTAAAATGGGCTTTGGTTGAGTCAGAGAAATGTCTGGACTAAAGGTGAATGGTCTTATGTTGAGTCAGAGCAATGTCTGGACTAAAGGTGAATATCTTGGGTTGAGTCAGAGAAATGTCTGGACTAAAGGTGAATGGTCTAAGTTTGAGTCAGAGAAATATCTGGACTAAAGGTTAATGGTCTTTGGTTGAGTCAGAGAAATGTCTGGACTAAAGATGAATGTCTTTTATTGAGTCAGAGAAATGTCTGGACTAAAGGTGAATTGTCTTGGATTGAGTCAGAGAAATGTCTGGACTAAAGGTTAATGGTCTTGTTTTGAGTCAGAGAAATGTCTGGACTAAAGGTAAATGGTCTTGTTTTGAGTCAGAGAAATGTCTGGACTAAAGGTCAATGGTTTTTGGTTGTCAGAGAAATGTCCTGGACTAAAGCTGAGTGGTCTTGGGTTTAGTCAGAGAAATGTCTGGACTAAAGGTGAATGGTCTTGGGTTGAGTAAGAGAAATGTGTGGACTAAAGGTGAATGGTCTTGGGTTGAGTCAGAGAAATTTCTGGACTAAAGGTAAATGGTCTTAGGTTGAGTGAGAGAAATGTCTGGACTAAAGGTGAATGGTCTTGGGTTGAGTCAGAGAAATGTCTTTACTAAAGATGAATGTCTTTAATTGAGTCAGAGAAATGTCTGGACTAAAGGTGAATTGTCTTGGATTGAGTCAGAGAAATGTCTGGACTAAAGGTGAATGGGCTTGGGTTGAGTCAGAGAAATGTCTGGACTAAAGGTGAATGGTCTTATGTTGAGTCAGAGCAATGTCTGGAATAAAGGTGAATGTCTTGGATTGAGTCAGAGAAATGTCTGGACTAAAGGTAAATGGTCTTAGGTTGAGTCAGAGAAATGTCTGGACTAAAGGTTAATGGTCTTTTGTTGAGTCAGAGAAATGTCTGTACTAAAGATGAATGTCTTTAATTGAGTCAGAGAAATGTCTGGACTAAAGGTGAATTGTCTTGGATTGAGTCAGAGAAATGTCTGGACTAAAGGTTAATGGTCTTGGGTTGAGTCAGAGAAATGTCTGGACTAAAAGTGAATATTCTTGGATTGAGTCAGATAAATGTCTGGACTAAAGGTTAATGGTCTTGGGTTGAGTCAGAGAAATCTCTGGACTAAAGATGAATGGTCTTGAATTGAGTCAGATAAATGTCTGAACTAAAGGTGAATGTTTTTGGTTGAGTCAGAGTAATGTCTGGACTAAAGGTGAATGGTCTTGGGTTGAGTCAGAGAAATGTCCTGGACTAAAGGTGAATGGTCTTGGGTTGAGTCAGAGAAATTTCTGGACTAAAGGTAAATGGTCTTGGGTTGAGTAAGAGAAATGTGTGGACTAAAGGTGAATGGTCTTGGGTTGAGTCAGAGAAATTTCTGGACTAAAGGTAAATGGTCTTAGGTTGAGTGAGAGAAATGTCTGGACTAAAGGTAAATGGTCTTAGGTCTTGTCAGAGAAATGTCTGGACTAAATGTGAATGTCTTTGGTCGTTTCAGATAAATGTCTGGACTAAAGGTTAATGTCGTGGGTTGAGTCAGAGATATGTCTGAACTTAAGGTGAATGTCTTAGGTCGAGTGAGAGAAATGTCTGGACTAAATGTAAATGGTTTTCGGTCCAATAAGAGAAATGTCTAGACTAAAGGTGAATGCTATTGGGTCGATCAGATAAATTTCTGGACTAAAGGTAAATGGTCTTGGGTCAAGTAAGAGAAATGTCTGGACTAAAGGTGAATGGTCTTAATTTGAATCAGAGAAATGTCTGGACTAAAGGTTAATAGTCTTCTGTTGAGTCAGAGAAATGTCTGGACTAAAGATGAATGGTCTTGAATTGAGTCAGAGAAATGTCTGGACTAAAGGTGAATTGTCTTGGATTGAGTCAGAGAAATGTCTGGATTAAGGGTTAATGGCCTTGGGTTTAGTCAGAGAAATGTCTGGACTAAAGGTGAATGGTCTTTGATTGAGTCAGAGAAATGTCTTGACTAAATGTAAATGGTCATGAATTGAGTCAGAGAAATGTCTGGACTAAAGGTGAATTGTCTTGGATTGAGTCAGAGAAATGTGTGGACTAAAGGTGAATGGTTTTGGGTCGAATCAGAGAAATGTCTGGTCTAAAGGTGAATAGTCTTGGGTTTAGTAAGAGAAATATATGGACTAAAGGTGAATGGTCTTGGGTTGAGTCAGAGAAATGTCTGGACTAAAGGTTAATGGGCTTGGGTTGAGTCAGAGAAATGTCTGGACTAAAGGTGAATGGTCTTATGTTGAGTCAGAGCAATGTCTGGACTAAAGGTGAATGTCTTGGGTTGAGTCAGAGAAATGTCTGGACTAAAGGTGTCTGGTCTTAGTTTGAGTCAGAGAAATATCTGGACTAAAGGTTAATGGTCTTGGGTTGAGTCAGAGAAATGTCTGGACTAAAGATGAATGTCTTTTATTGAGTCAGAGAAATGTCTAGACTAAAGGTGAATTGTCTTGGATTGAGTCAGAGAAAAGTCTGGACTAAAGGTTAATGGTCTTAGGTCGAGTCAGAGCAATGTCTGGACTAAAGGTGAATGTCTTGGGTTGAGTAAGAGAAATGTCTGGACTAAAGGTGAATGGTCTTAAGTTGAGTCAGAGAAATGTCTGGACTAAAGGTTAATAGTCTTCGGTTGAGTCAGAGAAATGTCTGGACTAAAGCTGAATGGTCTTGAATTGAGTCAGAGAAATGTCTGGACTAAAGGTGAATTGTCTTGGATTGAGTCAGAGAAATGTCTGGATTAAGGGTTAATGGCCTTGGGTTTAGTCAGAGAAATGTCTGGACTAAAGGTGTCTGGTCTTAGTTTGAGTCAGAGAAATATCTGGACTAAAGGTTAATGGTCTTGGGTTGAGTCAGAGAAATGTCTGGATTAAGGGTTAATGGCCTTGGGTTTAGTCAGAGAAATGTCTGGACTAAAGGTGAATGGTCTTTGATTGAGTCAGAGAAATGTCTTGACTAAATGTAAATGGTCATGAATTGAGTCAGAGATATGTCTGGACTAAAGGTGAATTGTCTTGGATTGAGTCAGAGAAATGTGTGGACTAAAGGTGAATGGTTTTGGGTCGAATCAGAGAAATGTCTGGTCTAAAGGTGAATAGTCTTGGGTTTAGTAAGAGAAATATATGGACTAAAGGTGAATGGTCTTGGGTTGAGTCAGAGAAATGTCTGGACTAAAGGTGAATGGGCTTGGGTTGAGTCAGAGAAATGTCTGGACTAAAGGTGAATGGTCTTATGTTGAGTCAGAGCAATGTCTGGACTAAAGGTGAATGTCTTGGGTTGAGTCAGAGAAATGTCTGGACTAAAGGTGTCTGGTCTTAGTTTGAGTCAGAGAAATATCTGGACTATAGGTTAATGGTCTTGGGTTGAGTCAGAGAAATGTCTGGACTAAAGATGAATGTCTTTTATTGAGTCAGAGAAATGTCTAGACTAAAGATGAATTGTCTTGGATTGAGTCAGAGAAAAGTCTGGACTAAAGGTTAATGGTCTTAGGTCGAGTCAGAGCAATGTCTGGACTAAAGGTGAATGTCTTGGGTTGAGTAAGAGAAATGTCTGGACTAAAGGTGAATGGTCTTAAGTTGAGTCAGAGAAATGTCTGGACTAAAGGTTAATAGTCTTCGGTTGAGTCAGAGAAATGTCTGGACTAAAGCTGAATGGTCTTGAATTGAGTCAGAGAAATGTCTGGACTAAAGGTGAATTGTCTTGGATTGAGTCAGAGAAATGTCTGGATTAAGGGTTAATGGCCTTGGGTTTAGTCAGAGAAATGTCTGGACTAAAGGTGTCTGGTCTTAGTTTGAGTCAGAGAAATATCTGGACTAAAGGTTAATGGTCTTGGGTTGAGTCAGAGAAATGTCTGGACTAAAGATGAATGTCTTTTATTGAGTCAGAGAAATGTCTAGACTAAAGGTGAATTGTCTTGGATTGAGTCAGAGAAAAGTCTGGACTAAAGGTTAATGGTCTTAGGTCGAGTCAGAGCAATGTCTGGACTAAAGGTGAATGTCTTGGGTTGAGTAAGAGAAATGTCTGGACTAAAGGTGAATGGTCTTAAGTTGAGTCAGAGAAATGTCTGGACTAAAGGTTAATAGTCTTCGGTTGAGTCAGAGAAATGTCTGGACTAAAGCTGAATGGTCTTGAATTGAGTCAGAGAAATGTCTGGACTAAAGGTGAATTGTCTTGGATTGAGTCAGAGAAATGTCTGGATTAAGGGTTAATGGCCTTGGGTTTAGTCAGAGAAATGTCTGGACTAAAGGTGAATGGTCTTTGATTGAGTCAGAGAAATGTCTTGACTAAATGTGAATGGTCCTGAATTGAGTTATTGAATAGTCTGGACTAAAGGTGAATGCCTTGGGTTGAGTCAGAGAAATGTCTGGACTAAAGGTGAATGGTTTTGGGTCGAATCAGAGAAATGTCTGGTCTAAAGGTGAATAGTCTTGGGTTTAGTAAGAGAAATATATGGACTAAAGGTGAATGGTCTTGGGTTGAGTCAGAGAAATGTCTGGACTAAAGGTAAAATGGGCTTTGGTTGAGTCAGAGAAATGTCTGGACTAAAGGTGAATGGTCTTATGTTGAGTCAGAGCAATGTCTGGACTAAAGGTGAATATCTTGGGTTGAGTCAGAGAAATGTCTGGACTAAAGGTGAATGGTCTAAGTTTGAGTCAGAGAAATATCTGGACTAAAGGTTAATGGTCTTTGGTTGAGTCAGAGAAATGTCTGGACTAAAGATGAATGTCTTTTATTGAGTCAGAGAAATGTCTGGACTAAAGGTGAATTGTCTTGGATTGAGTCAGAGAAATGTCTGGACTAAAGGTTAATGGTCTTGTTTTGAGTCAGAGAAATGTCTGGACTAAAGGTAAATGGTCTTGTTTTGAGTCAGAGAAATGTCTGGACTAAAGGTCAATGGTTTTTGGTTGTCAGAGAAATGTCCTGGACTAAAGCTGAGTGGTCTTGGGTTTAGTCAGAGAAATGTCTGGACTAAAGGTGAATGGTCTTGGGTTGAGTAAGAGAAATGTGTGGACTAAAGGTGAATGGTCTTGGGTTGAGTCAGAGAAATTTCTGGACTAAAGGTAAATGGTCTTAGGTTGAGTGAGAGAAATGTCTGGACTAAAGGTGAATGGTCTTGGGTTGAGTCAGAGAAATGTCTGTACTAAAGATGAATGTCTTTAATTGAGTCAGAGAAATGTCTGGACTAAAGGTGAATTGTCTTGGATTGAGTCAGAGAAATGTCTGGACTAAAGGTGAATGGGCTTGGTTTGAGTCAGAGAAATGTCTGGACTAAAGGTGAATGGTCTTATGTTGAGTCAGAGCAATGTCTGGAATAAAGGTGAATGTCTTGGGTTGAGTCAGAGAAATGTCTGGACTAAAGGTAAATGGTCTTAGGTTGAGTCAGAGAAATGTCTGGACTAAAGGTTAATGGTCTTTTGTTGAGTCAGAGAAATGTCTGTACTAAAGATGAATGTCTTTAATTGAGTCAGAGAAATGTCTGGACTAAAGGTGAATTGTCTTGGATTGAGTCAGAGAAATGTCTGGACTAAAGGTTAATGGTCTTGGGTTGAGTCAGAGAAATGTCTGGACTAAAAGTGAATATTCTTGGATTGAGTCAGATAAATGTCTGGACTAAAGGTTAATGGTCTTGGGTTGAGTCAGAGAAATCTCTGGACTAAAGATGAATGGTCTTGAATTGAGTCAGATAAATGTCTGAACTAAAGGTGAATGTTTTTGGTTGAGTCAGAGTAATGTCTGGACTAAAGGTGAATGGTCTTGGGTTGAGTCAGAGAAATGTCCTGGACTAAAGGTGAATGGTCTTGGGTTGAGTCAGAGAAATTTCTGGACTAAAGGTAAATGGTCTTGGGTTGAGTAAGAGAAATGTGTGGACTAAAGGTGAATGGTCTTGGGTTGAGTCAGAGAAATTTCTGGACTAAAGGTAAATGGTCTTAGGTTGAGTGAGAGAAATGTCTGGACTAAAGGTAAATGGTCTTAGGTCTTGTCAGAGAAATGTCTGGACTAAATGTGAATGTCTTTGGTCGTTTCAGATAAATGTCTGGACTAAAGGTTAATGTCGTGGGTTGAGTCAGAGATATGTCTGAACTAAAGGTGAATGTCTTAGGTCGAGTGAGAGAAATGTCTGGACTAAATGTAAATGGTTTTCGGTCCAATAAGAGAAATGTCTAGACTAAAGGTGAATGCTATTGGGTCGAGTCAGATAAATTTCTGGACTAAAGGTAAATGGTCTTGGGTCAAGTAAGAGAAATGTCTGGACTAAAGGTGAATGGTCTTAATTTGAATCAGAGAAATGTCTGGACTAAAGGTTAATAGTCTTCTGTTGAGTCAGAGAAATGTCTGGACTAAAGATGAATGGTCTTGAATTGAGTCAGAGAAATGTCTGGACTAAAGGTGAATTGTCTTGGATTGAGTCAGAGAAATGTCTGGATTAAGGGTTAATGGCCTTGGGTTTAGTCAGAGAAATGTCTGGACTAAAGGTGAATGGTCTTTGATTGAGTCAGAGAAATGTCTTGACTAAATGTAAATGGTCATGAATTGAGTCAGAGAAATGTCTGGACTAAAGGTGAATTGTCTTGGATTGAGTCAGAGAAATGTGTGGACTAAAGGTGAATGGTTTTGGGTCGAATCAGAGAAATGTCTGGTCTAAAGGTGAATAGTCTTGGGTTTAGTAAGAGAAATATATGGACTAAAGGTGAATGGTCTTGGGTTGAGTCAGAGAAATGTCTGGACTAAAGGTTAATGGGCTTGGGTTGAGTCAGAGAAATGTCTGGACTAAAGGTGAATGGTCTTATGTTGAGTCAGAGCAATGTCTGGACTAAAGGTGAATGTCTTGGGTTGAGTCAGAGAAATGTCTGGACTAAAGGTGTCTGGTCTTAGTTTGAGTCAGAGAAATATCTGGACTAAAGGTTAATGGTCTTGGGTTGAGTCAGAGAAATGTCTGGACTAAAGATGAATGTCTTTTATTGAGTCAGAGAAATGTCTAGACTAAAGGTGAATTGTCTTGGATTGAGTCAGAGAAAAGTCTTGACTAAAGGTTAATGGTCTTAGGTCGAGTCAGAGCAATGTCTGGACTAAAGGTGAATGTCTTGGGTTGAGTAAGAGAAATGTCTGGACTAAAGGTGAATGGTCTTAAGTTGAGTCAGAGAAATGTCTGGACTAAAGGTTAATAGTCTTCGGTTGAGTCAGAGAAATGTCTGGACTAAAGGTGAATTGTCTTGGATTGAGTCAGAGAAATGTCTGGATTAAGGGTTAATGGCCTTGGGTTTAGTCAGAGAAATGTCTGGACTAAAGGTGTCTGGTCTTAGTTTGAGTGAGAGAAATATCTGGACTAAAGGTTAATGGTCTTGGGTTGAGTCAGAGAAATGTCTGGACTAAAGATGAATGTCTTTTATTGAGTCAGAGAAATGTCTAGACTAAAGGTGAATTGTCTTGGATTGAGTCAGAGAAAAGTCTGGACCAAAGGTTAATGGTCTTAGGTCGAGTCAGAGCAATGTCTGGACTAAAGGTGAATGTCTTGGGTTGAGTAAGAGAAATGTCTGGACTAAAGGTGAATGGTCTTAAGTTGAGTCAGAGAAATGTCTGGACTAAAGGTTAATAGTCTTCGGTTGAGTCAGAGAAATGTCTGGACTAAAGCTGAATGGTCTTGAATTGAGTCAGAGAAATGTCTGGACTAAAGGTGAATTGTCTTGGATTGAGTCAGAGAAATGTCTGGATTAAGGGTTAATGGCCTTGGGTTTAGTCAGAGAAATGTCTGGACTAAAGGTGAATGGTCTTTGATTGAGTCAGAGAAATGTCTTGACTAAATGTGAATGGTCCTGAATTGAGTTATAGAATAGTCTGGACTAAAGGTGAATGCCTTGGGTTGAGTCAGAGAAATGTCTGGACTAAAGGTGAATGGTTTTGGGTCGAATCAGAGAAATGTCTGGTCTAAAGGTGAATAGTCTTGGGTTTAGTAAGAGAAATATATGGACTAAAGGTGAATGGTCTTGGGTTGAGTCAGAGAAATGTCTGGACTAAAGGTAAAATGGGCTTTGGTTGAGTCAGAGAAATGTCTGGACTAAAGGTGAATGGTCTTATGTTGAGTCAGAGCAATGTCTGGACTAAAGGTGAATATCTTGGGTTGAGTCAGAGAAATGTCTGGACTAAAGGTGAATGGTCTAAGTTTGAGTCAGAGAAATATCTGGACTAAAGGTTAATGGTCTTTGGTTGAGTCAGAGAAATGTCTGGACTAAAGATGAATGTCTTTTATTCAGTCAGAGAAATGTCTGGACTAAAGGTGAATTGTCTTGGATTGAGTCAGAGAAATGTCTGGACTAAAGGTTAATGGTCTTGGGTTGAGTCAATAAAATGTCTGGACTAAAGGTGAATATTCTTGGATTGAGTCAGAGAAATGTCTGCACTAAAGGTGAATGGTCTCGGGTTGAGTCAGAGAAATGTCTTGACTAAATGTGAATGGTCCTGATTTGAGTTATAGAATAGTCTGGACTAAAGGTGAATGCCTTTGGTTGAGTCAGAGAAATGTCTGGACTAAAGTTAAATGGTTTTGGGTCGAATCAGAGAAATGTCTGGTCTAAAGGTGAATAGTCTTGGGTTTAGTAAGATGAATATATGGACTAGAGGTGAATAGTCTTCGGTTGAGTCAGAGAAATGTCTGGACTAAAGCTGAATGGTCTTGAATTGAGTCAGATAAATGTCTGGACTAAAGGTGACTTGTCTTGGATTGAGTCAGAGAATTGTCTGGATTAAGGGTTAATGGCCTTGGGTTTAGTCAGAGAAATGTCTGGACTAAAGAAGAATGGTCTTTCATTGAGTCAGAGAAATGTCTTGATTAAATGTGAATGGTCCTGAATTGAGTTATAGAATAGTCTGGACTAAAGGTGAATGCCTTGGGTTAAGTCAGAGAAATGTCTGGACTAAAGGTGAATGGTTTTGGGTCGAATCAGAGAAATGTCTGGTCTAAAGGTGAATAGTCTTGGGTTTAGTAAGAGAAATATATGGACTAAAGGTGAATGGTCTTGGGTTGAGTCAGAGAAATGTCTGGACTAAAGGTGAATGGGCTTTGGTTGAGTCAGAGAAATGTCTGGACTAAAGGTGAATGGTCTTATGTTGAGTCAGAGCAATGTCTGGACTAAAGGTGAATATCTTGGGTTGAGTCAGAGAAATGTCTGGACTAAAGGTGAATGGTCTTAGTTTGAGTCAGAGAAATATCTGGACTAAAGGTTAATGGTCTTGGGTTGAGTCAGAGAAATGTCTGGACTAAAGATGAATGTCTATTATTGAGTCAGAGAAATGTCTGGACTAAAGGTGAATTGTCTTGGATTGAGTCAGAGAAATGTCTGGACTAAAGGTTAATGATCTTGGGTTGAGTCAGAGAAATGTCTGGACTAAAAGTGAATATTCTTGGATTGAGTCAGATAAATGTCTGGACTAAAGGTTAATGGTCTTGGGTTGAGTCAGAGAAATCTCTGGACTAAAGATGAATGGTCTTGAATTGAGTCAGATAAATGTCTGAACTAAAGGTGAATGTTTTTGGTTGAGTCAGAGTAATGTCTGGACTAAAGGTGAATGGTCTTGGGTTGAGTCAGAGAAATGTCCTGGACTAAAGGTGAATGGTCTTGGGTTGAGTCAGAGAAATTTCTGGACTAAAGGTAAATGGTCTTGGGTTGAGTAAGAGAAATGTGTGGACTAAAGGTGAATGGTCTTGGGTTGAGTCAGAGAAATTTCTGGACTAAAGGTAAATGGTCTTAGGTTGAGTGAGAGAAATGTCTGGACTAAAGGTAAATGGTCTTAGGTCTTGTCAGAGAAATGTCTGGACTAAATGTGAATGTCTTTGGTCGTTTCAGATAAATGTCTGGACTAAAGGTTAATGTCGTGGGTTGAGTCAGAGATATGTCTGAACTAAAGGTGAATGTCTTAGGTCGAGTGAGAGAAATGTCTGGACTAAATGTAAATGGTTTTCGGTCCAATAAGAGAAATGTCTAGACTAAAGGTGAATGCTATTGGGTCGAGTCAGATAAATTTCTGGACTAAAGGTAAATGGTCTTGGGTCAAGTAAGAGAAATGTCTGGACTAAAGGTGAATGGTCTTAATTTGAATCAGAGAAATGTCTGGACTAAAGGTTAATAGTCTTCTGTTGAGTCAGAGAAATGTCTGGACTAAAGATGAATGGTCTTGAATTGAGTCAGAGAAATGTCTGGACTAAAGGTGAATTGTCTTGGATTGAGTCAGAGAAATGTCTGGATTAAGGGTTAATGGCCTTGGGTTTAGTCAGAGAAATGTCTGGACTAAAGGTGAATGGTCTTTGATTGAGTCAGAGAAATGTCTTGACTAAATGTAAATGGTCATGAATTGAGTCAGAGAAATGTCTGGACTAAAGGTGAATTGTCTTGGATTGAGTCAGAGAAATGTGTGGACTAAAGGTGAATGGTTTTGGGTCGAATCAGAGAAATGTCTGGTCTAAAGGTGAATAGTCTTGGGTTTAGTAAGAGAAATATATGGACTAAAGGTGAATGGTCTTGGGTTGAGTCAGAGAAATGTCTGGACTAAAGGTTAATGGGCTTGGGTTGAGTCAGAGAAATGTCTGGACTAAAGGTGAATGGTCTTATGTTGAGTCAGAGCAATGTCTGGACTAAAGGTGAATGTCTTGGGTTGAGTCAGAGAAATGTCTGGACTAAAGGTGTCTGGTCTTAGTTTGAGTGAGAGAAATATCTGGACTAAAGGTTAATGGTCTTGGGTTGAGTCAGAGAAATGTCTGGACTAAAGATGAATGTCTTTTATTGAGTCAGAGAAATGTCTAGACTAAAGGTGAATTGTCTTGGATTGAGTAAGAGAAATGTCTGGACTAAAGGTTAATGGTCTTAGGTCGAGTCAGAGCAATGTCTGGACTAAAGGTGAATGTCTTGGGTTGAGTAAGAGAAATGTCTGGACTAAAGGTGAATGGTCTTAAGTTGAGTCAGAGAAATGTCTGGACTAAAGGTTAATAGTCTTCGGTTGAGTCAGAGAAATGTCTGGACTAAAGCTGAATGGTCTTGAATTGAGTCAGAGAAATGTCTGGACTAAAGGTGAATTGTCTTGGATTGAGTCAGAGAAATGTCTGGATTAAGGGTTAATGGCCTTGGGTTTAGTCAGAGAAATGTCTGGACTAAAGGTGTCTGGTCTTAGTTTGAGTCAGAGAAATATCTGGACTAAAGGTTAATGGTCTTGGGTTGAGTCAGAGAAATGTCTGGACTAAAGATGAATGTCTTTTATTGAGTCAGAGAAATGTCTAGACTAAAGGTGAATTGTCTTGGATTGAGTCAGAGAAAAGTCTGGACTAAAGGTTAATGGTCTTAGGTCGAGTCAGAGCAATGTCTGGACTAAAGGTGAATGTCTTGGGTTGAGTAAGAGAAATGTCTGGACTAAAGGTGAATGGTCTTAAGTTGAGTCAGAGAAATGTCTGGACTAAAGGTTAATAGTCTTCGGTTGAGTCAGAGAAATGTCTGGACTAAAGCTGAATGGTCTTGAATTGAGTCAGAGAAATGTCTGGACTAAAGGTGAATTGTCTTGGATTGAGTCAGAGAAATGTCTGGATTAAGGGTTAATGGCCTTGGGTTTAGTCAGAGAAATGTCTGGACTAAAGGTGAATGGTCTTTGATTGAGTCAGAGAAATGTCTTGACTAAATGTGAATGGTCCTGAATTGAGTTATAGAATAGTCTGGACTAAAGGTGAATGCCTTGGGTTGAGTCAGAGAAATGTCTGGACTAAAGGTGAATGGTTTTGGGTCGAATCAGAGAAATGTCTGGTCTAAAGGTGAATAGTCTTGGGTTTAGTAAGAGAAATATATGGACTAAAGGTGAATGGTCTTGGGTTGAGTCAGAGAAATGTCTGGACTAAAGGTAAAATGGGCTTTGGTTGAGTCAGAGAAATGTCTGGACTAAAGGTGAATGGTCTTATATTGAGTCAGAGCAATGTCTGGACTAAAGGTGAATATCTTGGGTTGAGTCAGAGAAATGTCTGGACTAAAGGTGAATGGTCTAAGTTTGAGTCAGAGAAATATCTGGACTAAAGGTTAATGGTCTTTGGTTGAGTCAGAGAAATGTCTGGACTAAAGATGAATGTCTTTTATTCAGTCAGAGAAATGTCTGGACTAAAGGTGAATTGTCTTGGATTGAGTCAGAGAAATGTCTGGACTAAAGGTTAATGGTCTTGGGTTGAGTCAATAAAATGTCTGGACTAAAGGTGAATATTCTTGGATTGAGTCAGAGAAATGTCTGCACTAAAGGTGAATGGTCTCGGGTTGAGTCAGAGAAATGTCTTGACTAAATGTGAATGGTCCTGATTTGAGTTATAGAATAGTCTGGACTAAAGGTGAATGCCTTTGGTTGAGTCAGAGAAATGTCTGGACTAAAGTTAAATGGTTTTGGGTCGAATCAGAGAAATGTCTGGTCTAAAGGTGAATAGTCTTGGGTTTAGTAAGATGAATATATGGACTAGAGGTGAATAGTCTTCGGTTGAGTCAGAGAAATGTCTGGACTAAAGCTGAATGGTCTTGAATTGAGTCAGATAAATGTCTGGACTAAAGGTGACTTGTCTTGGATTGAGTCAGAGAATTGTCTGGATTAAGGGTTAATGGCCTTGGGTTTAGTCAGAGAAATGTCTGGACTAAAGAAGAATGGTCTTTCATTGAGTCAGAGAAATGTCTTGATTAAATGTGAATGGTCCTGAATTGAGTTATAGAATAGTCTGGACTAAAGGTGAATGCCTTGGGTTAAGTCAGAGAAATGTCTGGACTAAAGGTGAATGGTTTTGGGTCGAATCAGAGAAATGTCTGGTCTAAAGGTGAATAGTCTTGGGTTTAGTAAGAGAAATATATGGACTAAAGGTGAATGGTCTTGGGTTGAGTCAGAGAAATGTCTGGACTAAAGGTGAATGGGCTTTGGTTGAGTCAGAGAAATGTCTGGACTAAAGGTGAATGGTCTTATGTTGAGTCAGAGCAATGTCTGGACTAAAGGTGAATATCTTGGGTTGAGTCAGAGAAATGTCTGGACTAAAGGTGAATGGTCTTAGTTTGAGTCAGAGAAATATCTGGACTAAAGGTTAATGGTCTTGGGTTGAGTCAGAGAAATGTCTGGACTAAAGATGAATGTCTATTATTGAGTCAGAGAAATGTCTGGACTAAAGGTGAATTATCTTGGATTGAGTCAGAGAAATGTCTGGACTAAAGGTTAATGGTCTTGGGTTGAGTCAGAGAAATGTCTGGACTAAAGGTAAATATTCTTGGATTGAGTCAGAGAAATGTCTGCACTAAAGGTGAATGGTCTCAGGTTGAGTCAGAGAAATGTCTTGACTAAATGTGAATGGTCCTGATTTGAGTTATAGAATAGTCTGGACTAAAGGTAAATGGCTTTGGTTGAGTCAGAGAAATTTTTGGACTAAAGGTGAATGTTTTTTGGTCGAATCAGAGAAATGTCTGGTCTAAAGGTGAATAGTCTTGGGTTTAGTAAGATAAATATATGGACTAAAGGTGAATAGTCTTCGGTTGAGTCAGAGAAATGTCTGGACTAAAGCTGAATGGTCTTGAATTGAGTCAGAGAAATGTCTGGACTAAAGGTGAATTGTCTTGGATTGAGTCAGAGAATTGTCTGGATTAAGGGTTAATGGCCTTGGGTTTAGTCAGAGAAATGTCTGGACTAAAGAAGAATGGTCTTTCATTGAGTCAGAGAAATGTCTTGACTAAATGTGAATGGTCCTGAATTGAGTTATAGAATAGTCTGGACTAAAGGTGAATGCCTTGGGTTGAGTCAGAGAAATGTCTGGACTAAAGGTGAATGGTTTTGGGTCGAATCAGAGAAATGTCTGGTCTAAAGGTGAATAGTCTTGGGTTTAGTAAGAGAAATATATGGACTAAAGGTGAATGGTCTTGGGTTGAGTCAGAGAAATGTCTGGACTAAAGGTAAATGGGCTTGGGTTGAGTCAGAGAAATGTCTGGACTAAAGGTGAATGGTCTTTGATTGAGTCAGAGAAATGTCTGGACTAAAGGTGAATGGTCTTTGATTGAGTCAGAGAAATGTCTGGACTAAAGGTGAATGGTCTTGTTTTGAGTCAGAGAAATGTCTGGACTAAAGGTCAATGGTTTTTGGGTTGAGTCAGAGAAATGTCTGGACTATAGGTGAATGGTCTTTGTTCGAGTCAGAGAAATGTCTGCACTAAAGGTTAATGGTCTTGGGTTGAGTCAGAGAAATGTCTTGACTAAATGTGAATGGTCCTGAATTGAGTTATAGAATAGTCTGGACAAAAGGTGAATGCCTTGGGTTGAGGCAGAGAAATGTCTGGACTAAAGGTGAATGGTTTTGGGTCGAATCAGAGAAATGTCTGGTCTAAAGGTGAATAGTGTTGGGTTTAGTAAGAGAAATATATGGACTAAAGGTGAATGGTCTTGGGTTGAGTCAGAGAAATGTCTGGACTAAAGGTGAATGGGCTTTGGTTGAGTCAGAGAAATGTCTGGACTAAAGGTGAATGGTCTTATGTTGAGGCAGAGCAATGTCTGGACTAAAGGTGAATGTCTTGGGTTGAGTCAGAGAAATGTCTGGACTAAAGGTAAATGGTCTTAGGTTGAGTCAGAGAAATGTCTGGACTAAAGGTTAATGGTCTTGGGTTGAGTCAGAGAAATGTCTGGACTAAAGATGAATGTCTTTAATTGAGTCAGAGAAATGTCTGGACTAAAGGTGAATTGTCTTGCATTGAGTCAGAGAAATGTCTGGACTAAAGGTTAATGGTCTTGGGTTGAGTAAGAGAAATGTCTGGACTAAAGGTGAATATTCTTGGATTGAGTCAGATAAATGTCTGGACTAAAGGTTAATGGTCTTGGGTTGAGTCAGAGAAATGTCTGGACTAAAGATGAATGGTATTGAATTGAGTCAGATAAATGTCTGAACTAAAGGTGAATGTTTTTGGTTGAGTCAGAGTAATGTCTGGACTAAAGGTGAATGGTCTTGGGTTGAGTCAGAGAAATGTCTGGACTAAAGATGAATGGTATTGAATTGAGTCAGATAAATGTCTGAACTAAAGGTGAATGTTTTTGGTTGAGTCAGAGTAATGTCTGGACTAAAGGTGAATGGTCTTGGGTTGAGTCAGAGAAATGTCCTGGACTAAAGCTGAGTGGTCTTGGGTTTAGTCAGAGAAATGTCTGACTAAAGGTGAATGGTCTAGTTTTGAGTCAGAGAAATGTCTGGACTAAAGGTAAATGGTCTTGTTTTGAGTCAGAGAAATGTCTGGACTAAAGGTCAATGGTTTTTGGTTGTCAGAGAAATGTCCTGGACTAAAGCTGAGTGGTCTTGGGTTTAGTCAGAGAAATGTCTGGACTAAAGGTGAATGGTCTTGGGTTGAGTAAGAGAAATGTGTGGACTAAAGGTGAATGGTCTTGGGTTGAGTCAGAGAAATTTCTGGACTAAAGGTAAATGGTCTTAGGTTGAGTGAGAGAAATGTCTGGACTAAAGGTGAATGGTCTTAGGTCTTGTCAGAGAAATGTCTGGACTAAATGTGAATGTCTTTGGTCGTTTCAGAGAAATGTCTGGACTAAAGGTTAATGTCGTGGGTTGAGTTAGAGATATGTCTGAACTAAAGGTGAATGTCTTAGGTCGAGTGAGAGAAATGTCTGGACTAAATGTAAATGGTTTTCGGTCCAATAAGAGAAATGTCTGGACTAAAGGTGAATGCTATTGGGTCGAGTCAGATAAATTTCTGGACTAAAGGTAAATGGTCTTGGTTCAAGTAAGAGAAATGTCTGGACTAAAGGTGAATGGTCTTAGGTCGAGTCCGAGCAATGTCTGGACTAAAGGTGAATGGGCTTGGGTTGAGTCAGAGAAATGTCTGGACTAAAGGTGAATGGTCTTTGATTGAGTCAGAGAAATGTCTGGACTAAAGGTGAATGCTATTGGGTTGAGTCAGAGAAATGTCTGGACTAAAGGTGAATGGGCTTTGGTTGAGTCAGAGAAATGTCTGGACTAAAGGTGAATGGTCTTATGTTGAGGAAGAGCAATGTCTGGACTATAGGTGAATGGTCTTTGTTCGAGTCAGAGAAATGTCTGCACTAAAGGTGAAGGGTCTTGGGTTAAGTCAGAGAAATGTCTTGACTAAATGTGAATGGTCCTGAATTGAGTTATAGAATAGTCTGGACAAAAGGTGAATGCCTTGGGTTGAGGCAGAGAAATGTCTGGACTAAAGGTGAATGGTTTTGGGTCGAATCAGAGAAATGTCTGGTCTAAAGGTGAATAGTCTTGGGTTTAGTAAGAGAAATATATGGACTAAAGGTGAATGGTCTTGGGTTGAGTCAGAGAAATGTCTGGACTAAAGGTGAATGGGCTTGGGTTGAGTCAGAGAAATGTCTGGACTAAAGGTGAATGGTCTTATGTTGAGTCAGAGCAATGTCTGGACTAAAGGTGAATGTCTTGGGTTGAGTCAGAGAAATGTCTTGACTAAAGGTGTCTGGTCTTAGTTTGAGTCAGAGAAATATCTGGACTAAAGGTTAATGGTCTTGGGTTGAGTCAGAGAAATGTCTGGACTAAAGATGAATGTCTTTTATTGAGTCAGAGAAATGTCTAGACTAAAGGTGAATTGTCTTGGATTGAGTCAGAGAAATGTCTGGACTAAAGGTTAATGGTCTTAGGTCGAGTCAGAGCAATGTCTGGACTAAAGGTGAATGTCTTGGGTTGAGTAAGAGAAATATCTGGACTAAAGGTGAATGGTCTTAAGTTGAGTCAGAGAAATGTCTGGACTAAAGGTTAATAGTCTTCGGTTGAGTCAGAGAAATGTCTGGACTAAAGCTGAATGGTCTTGAATTGAGTCAGAGAAATGTCTGGACTAAAGGTGAATTGTCCTGGATTGAGTCAGAGAAATATCTGGATTAAGGGTTAATGGCCTTGGGTTTAGTCAGAGAAATGTCTGGACTAAAGGTGAATGGTCTTTGATTGAGTCAGAGAAATGTCTGGACTAAAGGTGAATGGTTTTGGGTCGAATCAGAGAAATGTCTGGTCTAAAGGTGAATAGTCTTGGGTTTAGTAAGAGAAATATATGGACTAAAGGTGAATGGTCTTGGGTTGAGTCAGAGAAATGTCTGGACTAAAGGTGAATGGGCTTTGGTTGAGTCAGAGAAATGTCTGGACTAAAGGTGAATGGTCTTATGTTGAGTCAGAGCAATGTCTGGACTAAAGGTGAATATCTTGGGTTGAGTCAGAGAAATGTCTGGACTAAAGGTGAATGGTCTTAGTTTGAGTCAGAGAAATATCTGGACTAAAGGTTAATGGTCTTGGGTTGAGTCAGAGAAATGTCTGGACTAAAGATGAATGTCTATTATTGAGTCAGAGAAATGTCTGGACTAAAGGTGAATTATCTTGGATTGAGTCAGAGAAATGTCTGGACTAAAGGTTAATGGTCTTGGGTTGAGTCAGAGAAATGTCTGGACTAAAGGTAAATATTCTTGGATTGAGTCAGAGAAATGTCTGCACTAAAGGTGAATGGTCTCAGGTTGAGTCAGAGAAATGTCTTGACTAAATGTGAATGGTCCTGATTTGAGTTATAGAATAGTCTGGACTAAAGGTAAATGGCTTTGGTTGAGTCAGAGAAATTTTTGGACTAAAGGTGAATGTTTTTTGGTCGAATCAGAGAAATGTCTGGTCTAAAGGTGAATAGTCTTGGGTTTAGTAAGATAAATATATGGACTAAAGGTGAATAGTCTTCGGTTGAGTCAGAGAAATGTCTGGACTAAAGCTGAATGGTCTTGAATTGAGTCAGAGAAATGTCTGGACTAAAGGTGAATTGTCTTGGATTGAGTCAGAGAATTGTCTGGATTAAGGGTTAATGGCCTTGGGTTTAGTCAGAGAAATGTCTGGACTAAAGAAGAATGGTCTTTCATTGAGTCAGAGAAATGTCTTGACTAAATGTGAATGGTCCTGAATTGAGTTATAGAATAGTCTGGACTAAAGGTGAATGCCTTGGGTTGAGTCAGAGAAATGTCTGGACTAAAGGTGAATGGTTTTGGGTCGAATCAGAGAAATGTCTGGTCTAAAGGTGAATAGTCTTGGGTTTAGTAAGAGAAATATATGGACTAAAGGTGAATGGTCTTGGGTTGAGTCAGAGAAATGTCTGGACTAAAGGTAAATGGGCTTGGGTTGAGTCAGAGAAATGTCTGGACTAAAGGTGAATGGTCTTTGATTGAGTCAGAGAAATGTCTGGACTAAAGGTGAATGGTCTTTGATTGAGTCAGAGAAATGTCTGGACTAAAGGTGAATGGTCTTGTTTTGAGTCAGAGAAATGTCTGGACTAAAGGTCAATGGTTTTTGGGTTGAGTCAGAGAAATGTCTGGACTATAGGTGAATGGTCTTTGTTCGAGTCAGAGAAATGTCTGCACTAAAGGTGAAGGGTCTTGGGTTAAGTCAGAGAAATGTCTTGACTAAATGTGAATGGTCCTGAATTGAGTTATAGAATAGTCTGGACAAAAGGTGAATGCCTTGGGTTGAGGCAGAGAAATGTCTGGACTAAAGGTGAATGGTTTTGGGTCGAATCAGAGAAATGTCTGGTCTAAAGGTGAATAGTGTTGGGTTTAGTAAGAGAAATATATGGACTAAAGGTGAATGGTCTTGGGTTGAGTCAGAGAAATGTCTGGACTAAAGGTGAATGGGCTTTGGTTGAGTCAGAGAAATGTCTGGACTAAAGGTGAATGGTCTTATGTTGAGGCAGAGCAATGTCTGGACTAAAGGTGAATGTCTTGGGTTGAGTCAGAGAAATGTCTGGACTAAAGGTAAATGGTCTTAGGTTGAGTCAGAGAAATGTCTGGACTAAAGGTTAATGGTCTTGGGTTGAGTCAGAGAAATGTCTGGACTAAAGATGAATGTCTTTAATTGAGTCAGAGAAATGTCTGGACTAAAGGTGAATTGTCTTGCATTGAGTCAGAGAAATGTCTGGACTAAAGGTTAATGGTCTTGGGTTGAGTAAGAGAAATGTCTGGACTAAAGGTGAATATTCTTGGATTGAGTCAGATAAATGTCTGGACTAAAGGTTAATGGTCTTGGGTTGAGTCAGAGAAATGTCTGGACTAAAGATGAATGGTATTGAATTGAGTCAGATAAATGTCTGAACTAAAGGTGAATGTTTTTGGTTGAGTCAGAGTAATGTCTGGACTAAAGGTGAATGGTCTTGGGTTGAGTCAGAGAAATGTCTGGACTAAAGATGAATGGTATTGAATTGAGTCAGATAAATGTCTGAACTAAAGGTGAATGTTTTTGGTTGAGTCAGAGTAATGTCTGGACTAAAGGTGAATGGTCTTGGGTTGAGTCAGAGAAATGTCCTGGACTAAAGCTGAGTGGTCTTGGGTTTAGTCAGAGAAATGTCTGACTAAAGGTGAATGGTCTAGTTTTGAGTCAGAGAAATGTCTGGACTAAAGGTAAATGGTCTTGTTTTGAGTCAGAGAAATGTCTGGACTAAAGGTCAATGGTTTTTGGTTGTCAGAGAAATGTCCTGGACTAAAGCTGAGTGGTCTTGGGTTTAGTCAGAGAAATGTCTGGACTAAAGGTGAATGGTCTTGGGTTGAGTAAGAGAAATGTGTGGACTAAAGGTGAATGGTCTTGGGTTGAGTCAGAGAAATTTCTGGACTAAAGGTAAATGGTCTTAGGTTGAGTGAGAGAAATGTCTGGACTAAAGGTGAATGGTCTTAGGTCTTGTCAGAGAAATGTCTGGACTAAATGTGAATGTCTTTGGTCGTTTCAGAGAAATGTCTGGACTAAAGGTTAATGTCGTGGGTTGAGTTAGAGATATGTCTGAACTAAAGGTGAATGTCTTAGGTCGAGTGAGAGAAATGTCTGGACTAAATGTAAATGGTTTTCGGTCCAATAAGAGAAATGTCTGGACTAAAGGTGAATGCTATTGGGTCGAGTCAGATAAATTTCTGGACTAAAGGTAAATGGTCTTGGTTCAAGTAAGAGAAATGTCTGGACTAAAGGTGAATGGTCTTAGGTCGAGTCCGAGCAATGTCTGGACTAAAGGTGAATGGGCTTGGGTTGAGTCAGAGAAATGTCTGGACTAAAGGTGAATGGTCTTTGATTGAGTCAGAGAAATGTCTGGACTAAAGGTGAATGCTATTGGGTTGAGTCAGAGAAATGTCTGGACTAAAGGTGAATGGGCTTTGGTTGAGTCAGAGAAATGTCTGGACTAAAGGTGAATGGTCTTATGTTGAGGAAGAGCAATGTCTGGACTATAGGTGAATGGTCTTTGTTCGAGTCAGAGAAATGTCTGCACTAAAGGTGAAGGGTCTTGGGTTAAGTCAGAGAAATGTCTTGACTAAATGTGAATGGTCCTGAATTGAGTTATAGAATAGTCTGGACAAAAGGTGAATGCCTTGGGTTGAGGCAGAGAAATGTCTGGACTAAAGGTGAATGGTTTTGGGTCGAATCAGAGAAATGTCTGGTCTAAAGGTGAATAGTCTTGGGTTTAGTAAGAGAAATATATGGACTAAAGGTGAATGGTCTTGGGTTGAGTCAGAGAAATGTCTGGACTAAAGGTGAATGGGCTTGGGTTGAGTCAGAGAAATGTCTGGACTAAAGGTGAATGGTCTTATGTTGAGTCAGAGCAATGTCTGGACTAAAGGTGAATGTCTTGGGTTGAGTCAGAGAAATGTCTTGACTAAAGGTGTCTGGTCTTAGTTTGAGTCAGAGAAATATCTGGACTAAAGGTTAATGGTCTTGGGTTGAGTCAGAGAAATGTCTGGACTAAAGATGAATGTCTTTTATTGAGTCAGAGAAATGTCTAGACTAAAGGTGAATTGTCTTGGATTGAGTCAGAGAAATGTCTGGACTAAAGGTTAATGGTCTTAGGTCGAGTCAGAGCAATGTCTGGACTAAAGGTGAATGTCTTGGGTTGAGTAAGAGAAATGTCTGGACTAAAGGTGAATGGTCTTAAGTTGAGTCAGAGAAATGTCTGGACTAAAGGTTAATAGTCTTCGGTTGAGTCAGAGAAATGTCTGGACTAAAGCTGAATGGTCTTGAATTGAGTCAGAGAAATGTCTGGACTAAAGGTGAATTGTCCTGGATTGAGTCAGAGAAATATCTGGATTAAGGGTTAATGGCCTTGGGTTTAGTCAGAGAAATGTCTGGACTAAAGGTGAATGGTCTTTGATTGAGTCAGAGAAATGTCTTGACTAAATGTGAATGGTCCTGAATTGAGTTATAGAATAGTCTGGACTAAAGGTGAATGCCTTTGGTTGAGTCAGAGAAATGTCTGGACTAAAGGTGAATGGTTTTGGGTCGAATCAGAGAAATGTCTGGTCTAAAGGTGAATAGTCTTGGGTTTAGTAAGAGAAATATATGGACTAAAGGTGAATGGTCTTGGGATGAGTCAGAGAAATGTCTGGACTAAAGGTGAATGGGCTTGGGTTGAGTCAGAGAAATGTCTGGACTAAAGGTGAATGGTCTTATGTTGAGTCAGAGCAATGTCTGGACTAAAGGTGAATATCTTGGGTTGAGTCAGAGAAATGTCTGGACTAAAGGTGAATGGTCTTAGTTTGAGTCAGAGAAATATCTGGACTAAAGGTTAATGGTCTTTGGTTGAGTCAGAGAAATGTGTGGACTAAAGATGAATGTCTTTTATTGAGTCAGAGAAATGTCTGGACTAAAGGTGAATTGTCTTGGATTGAGTCAGAGAAATGTCTGGACTAAAGGTTAATGGTCTTGGGTTGAGTCAAAAAAATGTCTGGACTAAAGGTGAATATTCTTGGATTGAGTCAGAGAAATGTCTGCACTAAAGGTGAATGGTCTTTCATTGAGTCAGAGAAATGTCTTGACTAAATGTGAATGGTCCTGAATTGAGTTATAGAATAGTCTGGACTAAAGGTGAATGCCTTGGGTTGAGTCAGAGAAATGTCTGGACTAAAGGTGAATGGTTTTGGGTCGAATCAGAGAAATGTCTGGTCTAAAGGTGAATGGTCTTTGATTGAGTCAGAGAAATGTCTGGACTAAAGGTGAATGGTCTTTGATTGAGTCAGAGAAATGTCTGGACTAAAGGTGAATGGTCTTGTTTTGAGTCAGAAAAATGTCTGGACTAAAGGTCAATGGTTTTTGGGTTGAGTCAGAGAAATGTCTGGACTAAAGGTGAATGGTCTTTGATTGAGTCAGAGAAATGTCTGGACTAAAGGTGAATGGTCTTGTTTTGAGTCAGAAAAATGTCTGGACTAAAGGTCAATGGTTTTTGGGTTGAGTCAGAGAAATGTCTGGACTAAAGGTGAATGGTCTTTGTTCGAGTCAGAGAAATGTCTGCACTAAAGGTGAAGGGTCTTGAGTTAAGTCAGAGAAATGTCTTGACTAAATGTGAATGGTCCTGAATTGAGTTATAGAATAGTCTGGACAAAAGGTGAATGCCTTGGGTTGAGTCAGAGAAATGTCTGGACTAAAGGTGAATGGTTTTGGGTCGAATCAGAGAAATGTCTGGTCTAAAGGTGAATAGTCTTGGGTTTAGTAAGAGAAATATATGGACTAAAGGTGAATGGTCTTGGGTTGATTCAGAGAAATGTCTGGACTAAAGGTGAATGGGCTTGGGTTGAGTCAGAGAAATGTCTGGACTAAAGGTGAATGGTCTTATGTTGAGTCAGAGCAATGTCTGGACTAAAGGTGAATGTCTTGGGTTGAGTCAGAGAAATGTCTGGACTAAAGGTAAATGGTCTTAGATTGAGTCAGAGAAATGTCTGGACTAAAGGTTAATGGTCTTGGGTTGAGTCAGAGAAATGTCTGTACTAAAGATCAATGTCTTTAATTGAGTCAGAGAAATGTCTGGACTAAAGGTGAATTGTCTTGGATTGAGTCAGAGAAATGTCTGGACTTAAGGTTAATGGTCTTGGGTTGAGTCAGAGAAATGTCTGGACTAAAGGTGAATATTCTTGGATTGAGTCAGATAAATGTCTGGACTAAAGGTTAATGGTCTTGGGTTGAGTCAGAGAAATGTCTGGACTAAAGATGAATGGTCTTGAATTGAGTCAGATAAATGTCTGAAGTAAAGGTGAATGTTTTTGGTTGAGTCAGAGTAATGTCTGGACTAAAGGTGAATGGTCTTGGGTTGAGTCAGAGAAATGTCCTGGACTAAAGCTGAGTGGTCTTGGGTTTAGTCAGAGAAATTTCTGGACTAAAGGTAAATGGTCTTGGGTTGAGTAAGAGAAATGTGTGGACTAAAGGTGAATGGTCTTGGGTTGAGTCAGAGAAATTTCTGGACTAAAGGTAAATGGTCTTAGGTTGAGTGAGAGAAATGTCTGGACTAAAGGTAAATGGTCTTAGGTCTTGTCAGAGAAATGTCTGGACTAAATGTGAATGTCTTTGGTCGTTTCAGATAAATGTCTGGACTAAAGGTTAATGTCGTGGGTTGAGTCAGAGATATGTCTGAACTAAAGGTGAATGTCTTAGGTCGAGTGAGAGAAATGTCTGGACTAAATGTAAATGGTTTTCGGTCCAATAAGAGAAATGTCTAGACTAAAGGTGAATGCTATTGGGTCGAGTCAGATAAATTTCTGGACTAAAGGTAAATGGTCTTGGGTCAAGTAAGAGAAATGTCTGGACTAAAGGTGAATGGTCTTAATTTGAATCAGAGAAATGTCTGGACTAAAGGTTAATAGTCTTCTGTTGAGTCAGAGAAATGTCTGGACTAAAGGTGAATGGTCTTTGATTGAGTCAGAGAAATGTCTGGACTAAAGGTGAATGGTCTTGTTTTGAGTCAGAAAAATGTCTGGACTAAAGGTCAATGGTTTTTGGGTTGAGTCAGAGAAATGTCTGGACTAAAGGTGAATGGTCTTTGTTCGAGTCAGAGAAATGTCTGCACTAAAGGTGAAGGGTCTTGGGTTAAGTCAGAGAAATGTCTTGACTAAATGTGAATGGTCCTGAATTGAGTTATAGAATAGTCTGGACAAAAGGTGAATGCCTTGGGTTGAGTCAGAGAAATGTCTGGACTAAAGGTGAATGGTTTTGGGTCGAATCAGAGAAATGTCTGGTCTAAAGGTGAATAGTCTTGGGTTTAGTAAGAGAAATATATGGACTAAAGGTGAATGGTCTTGGGTTGATTCAGAGAAATGTCTGGACTAAAGGTGAATGGGCTTGGGTTGAGTCAGAGAAATGTCTGGACTAAAGGTGAATGGTCTTATGTTGAGTCAGAGCAATGTCTGGACTAAAGGTGAATGTCTTGGGTTGAGTCAGAGAAATGTCTGGACTAAAGGTAAATGGTCTTAGATTGAGTCAGAGAAATGTCTGGACTAAAGGTTAATGGTCTTGGGTTGAGTCAGAGAAATGTCTGTACTAAAGATCAATGTCTTTAATTGAGTCAGAGAAATGTCTGGACTAAAGGTGAATTGTCTTGGATTGAGTCAGAGAAATGTCTGGACTTAAGGTTAATGGTCTTGGGTTGAGTCAGAGAAATGTCTGGACTAAAGGTGAATATTCTTGGATTGAGTCAGATAAATGTCTGGACTAAAGGTTAATGGTCTTGGGTTGAGTCAGAGAAATGTCTGGACTAAAGATGAATGGTCTTGAATTGAGTCAGATAAATGTCTGAAGTAAAGGTGAATGTTTTTGGTTGAGTCAGAGTAATGTCTGGACTAAAGGTGAATGGTCTTGGGTTGAGTCAGAGAAATGTCCTGGACTAAAGCTGAGTGGTCTTGGGTTTAGTCAGAGAAATTTCTGGACTAAAGGTAAATGGTCTTGGGTTGAGTAAGAGAAATGTGTGGACTAAAGGTGAATGGTCTTGGGTTGAGTCAGAGAAATTTCTGGACTAAAGGTAAATGGTCTTAGGTTGAGTGAGAGAAATGTCTGGACTAAAGGTAAATGGTCTTAGGTCTTGTCAGAGAAATGTCTGGACTAAATGTGAATGTCTTTGGTCGTTTCAGATAAATGTCTGGACTAAAGGTTAATGTCGTGGGTTGAGTCAGAGATATGTCTGAACTAAAGGTGAATGTCTTAGGTCGAGTGAGAGAAATGTCTGGACTAAATGTAAATGGTTTTCGGTCCAATAAGAGAAATGTCTAGACTAAAGGTGAATGCTATTGGGTCGAGTCAGATAAATTTCTGGACTAAAGGTAAATGGTCTTGGGTCAAGTAAGAGAAATTTCTGGACTAAAGGTGAATGGTCTTAGGTCGAGTCAGAGCAATGTCTGGACTAAAGCTGAATGTCTTGGGTTGAGTAAGAGAAATGTCTGGACTAAAGGTGAATGGTCTTAATTTGAATCAGAGAAATGTCTGGACTAAAGGTTAATAGTCTTCTGTTGAGTCAGAGAAATGTCTGGACTAAAGATGAATGGTCTTGAATTGATTCAGAGAAATGTCTGGACTAAAGGTGAATTGTCTTGGATTGAGTCAGAGAAATGTCTGGATTAAGGGTTAATGGCCTTGGGTTTAGTCAGAGAAATGTCTGGACTAAAGGTGAATGGTCTTTGATTGAGTCAGAGAAATGTCTTGACTAAATGTAAATGGTCATGAATTGAGTCAGAGAAATGTCTGGACTAAAGGTGAATTGTCTTGGATTGAGTCAGAGAAATGTGTGGACTAAAGGTGAATGGTTTTGGGTCGAATCAGAGAAATGTCTGGTCTAAAGGTGAATAGTCTTGGGTTTAGTAAGAGAAATATATGGACTAAAGGTGAATGGTCTTGGGTTGAGTCAGAGAAATGTCTGGACTAAAGGTGAATGGGCTTGGGTTGAGTCAGAGAAATGTCTGGACTAAAGGTGAATGGTCTTGAATTGAGTCAGAGAAATGTCTGGACTAAAGGTGAATTGTCTTGGATTGAGTCAGAGAAATGTCTGGATTAAGGGTTAATGGCCTTGGGTTTAGTCAGAGAAATGTCTGGACTAAAGGTGTCTGGTCTTAGTTTGAGTCAGAGAAATATCTGGACTAAAGGTTAATGGTCTTGGGTTGAGTCAGAGAAATGTCTGGACTAAAGATGAATGTCTTTTATTGAGTCAGAGAAATGTCTAGACTAAAGGTGAATTGTCTTGGATTGAGTCAGAGAAAAGTCTGGACTAAAGGTTAATGGTCTTAGGTCGAGTCAGAGCAATGTCTGGACTAAAGGTGAATGTCTTGGGTTGAGTAAGAGAAATGTCTGGACTAAAGGTGAATGGTCTTAAGTTGAGTCAGAGAAATGTCTGGACTAAAGGTTAATAGTCTTCGGTTGAGTCAGAGAAATGTCTGGACTAAAGCTGAATGGTCTTGAATTGAGTCAGAGAAATGTCTGGACTAAAGGTGAATTGTCTTGGATTGAGTCAGAGAAATGTCTTGATTAAGGGTTAATGGCCTTGGGTTTAGTCAGAGAAATGTCTGGACTAAAGGTGAATGGTCTTTGATTGAGTCAGAGAAATGTCTTGACTAAATGTGAATGGTCCTGAATTGAGTTATAGAATAGTCTGGACTAAAGGTGAATGCCTTGGGTTGAGTCAGAGAAATGTCTGGACTAAAGGTGAATGGTTTTGGGTCGAATCAGAGAAATGTCTGGTCTAAAGGTGAATAGTCTTGGGTTTAGTAAGAGAAATATATGGACTAAAGGTGAATGGTCTTGGGTTGATTCAGAGAAATGTCTGGACTAAAGGTGAATGGGCTTGGGTTGAGTCAGAGAAATGTCTGGACTAAAGGTGAATGGTCTTATGTTGAGTCAGAGCAATGTCTGGACTAAAGGTGAATGTCTTGGGTTGAGTCAGAGAAATGTCTGGACTAAAGGTAAATGGTCTTAGATTGAGTCAGAGAAATGTCTGGACTAAAGGTTAATGGTCTTGGGTTGAGTCAGAGAAATGTCTGTACTAAAGATCAATGTCTTTAATTGAGTCAGAGAAATGTCTGGACTAAAGGTGAATTGTCTTGGATTGAGTCAGAGAAATGTCTGGACTTAAGGTTAATGGTCTTGGGTTGAGTCAGAGAAATGTCTGGACTAAAGGTGAATATTCTTGGATTGAGTCAGATAAATGTCTGGACTAAAGGTTAATGGTCTTGGGTTGAGTCAGAGAAATGTCTGGACTAAAGATGAATGGTCTTGAATTGAGTCAGATAAATGTCTGAAGTAAAGGTGAATGTTTTTGGTTGAGTCAGAGTAATGTCTGGACTAAAGGTGAATGGTCTTGGGTTGAGTCAGAGAAATGTCCTGGACTAAAGCTGAGTGGTCTTGGGTTTAGTCAGAGAAATTTCTGGACTAAAGGTAAATGGTCTTGGGTTGAGTAAGAGAAATGTGTGGACTAAAGGTGAATGGTCTTGGGTTGAGTCAGAGAAATTTCTGGACTAAAGGTAAATGGTCTTAGGTTGAGTGAGAGAAATGTCTGGACTAAAGGTAAATGGTCTTAGGTCTTGTCAGAGAAATGTCTGGACTAAATGTGAATGTCTTTGGTCGTTTCAGATAAATGTCTGGACTAAAGGTTAATGTCGTGGGTTGAGTCAGAGATATGTCTGAACTAAAGGTGAATGTCTTAGGTCGAGTGAGAGAAATGTCTGGACTAAATGTAAATGGTTTTCGGTCCAATAAGAGAAATGTCTAGACTAAAGGTGAATGCTATTGGGTCGAGTCAGATAAATTTCTGGACTAAAGGTAAATGGTCTTGGGTCAAGTAAGAGAAATGTCTGGACTAAAGGTGAATGGTCTTAGGTCGAGTCAGAGCAATGTCTGGACTAAAGCTGAATGTCTTGGGTTGAGTAAGAGAAATGTCTGGACTAAAGGTGAATGGTCTTAATTTGAATCAGAGAAATGTCTGGACTAAAGGTTAATAGTCTTCTGTTGAGTCAGAGAAATGTCTGGACTAAAGATGAATGGTCTTGAATTGATTCAGAGAAATGTCTGGACTAAAGGTGAATTGTCTTGGATTGAGTCAGAGAAATGTCTGGATTAAGGGTTAATGGCCTTGGGTTTAGTCAGAGAAATGTCTGGACTAAAGGTGAATGGTCTTTGATTGAGTCAGAGAAATGTCTTGACTAAATGTAAATGGTCATGAATTGAGTCAGAGAAATGTCTGGACTAAAGGTGAATTGTCTTGGATTGAGTCAGAGAAATGTGTGGACTAAAGGTGAATGGTTTTGGGTCGAATCAGAGAAATGTCTGGTCTAAAGGTGAATAGTCTTGGGTTTAGTAAGAGAAATATATGGACTAAAGGTGAATGGTCTTGGGTTGAGTCAGAGAAATGTCTGGACTAAAGGTGAATGGGCTTGGGTTGAGTCAGAGAAATGTCTGGACTAAAGGTGAATGGTCTTGAATTGAGTCAGAGAAATGTCTGGACTAAAGGTGAATTGTCTTGGATTGAGTCAGAGAAATGTCTGGATTAAGGGTTAATGGCCTTGGGTTTAGTCAGAGAAATGTCTGGACTAAAGGTGTCTGGTCTTAGTTTGAGTCAGAGAAATATCTGGACTAAAGGTTAATGGTCTTGGGTTGAGTCAGAGAAATGTCTGGACTAAAGATGAATGTCTTTTATTGAGTCAGAGAAATGTCTAGACTAAAGGTGAATTGTCTTGGATTGAGTCAGAGAAAAGTCTGGACTAAAGGTTAATGGTCTTAGGTCGAGTCAGAGCAATGTCTGGACTAAAGGTGAATGTCTTGGGTTGAGTAAGAGAAATGTCTGGACTAAAGGTGAATGGTCTTAAGTTGAGTCAGAGAAATGTCTGGACTAAAGGTTAATAGTCTTCGGTTGAGTCAGAGAAATGTCTGGACTAAAGCTGAATGGTCTTGAATTGAGTCAGAGAAATGTCTGGACTAAAGGTGAATTGTCTTGGATTGAGTCAGAGAAATGTCTTGATTAAGGGTTAATGGCCTTGGGTTTAGTCAGAGAAATGTCTGGACTAAAGGTGAATGGTCTTTGATTGAGTCAGAGAAATGTCTTGACTAAATGTGAATGGTCCTGAATTGAGTTATAGAATAGTCTGGACTAAAGGTGAATGCCTTGGGTTGAGTCAGAGAAATGTCTGGACTAAAGGTGAATGGTTTTGGGTCGAATCAGAGAAATGTCTGGTCTAAAGGTGAATAGTCTTGGGTTTAGTAAGAGAAATATATGGACTAAAGGTGAATGGTCTTGGGTTGAGTCAGAGAAATGTCTGGACTAAAGGTAAAATGGGCTTTGGTTGAGTCAGAGAAATGTCTGGACTAAAGGTGAATGGTCTTATGTTGAGTCAGAGCAATGTCTGGACTAAAGGTGAATATCTTGGGTTGAGTCAGAGAAATGTCTGGACTAAAGGTGAATGGTCTAAGTTTGAGTCAGAGAAATATCTGGACTAAAGGTTAATGGTCTTTGGTGAGTCAGAGAAATGTCTGGACTAAAGATGAATGTCTTTTATTGAGTCAGAGAAATGTCTGGACTAAAGGTGAATTGTCTTGGATTGAGTCAGAGAAATGTCTGGACTAAAGGTTAATGGTCTTGGGTTGAGTCAATAAAATGTCTGGACTAAAGGTGAATATTCTTGGATTGAGTCAGAGAAATGTCTGCACTAAAGGTGAATGGTCTCGGGTTGAGTCAGAGAAATGTCTTGACTAAATGTGAATGGTCCTGATTTGAGTTATAGAATAGTCTGGACTAAAGGTGAATGCCTTTGGTTGAGTCAGAGAAATGTCTGGACTAAAGTTAAATGGTTTTGGGTCGAATCAGAGAAATGTCTGGTCTAAAGGTGAATAGTCTTGGGTTTAGTAAGATGAATATATGGACTAGAGGTGAATAGTCTTCGGTTGAGTCAGAGAAATGTCTGGACTAAAGCTGAATGGTCTTGAATTGAGTCAGATAAATGTCTGGACTAAAGGTGACTTGTCTTGGATTGAGTCAGAGAATTGTCTGGATTAAGGGTTAATGGCCTTGGGTTTAGTCAGAGAAATGTCTGGACTAAAGAAGAATGGTCTTTCATTGAGTCAGAGAAATGTCTTGATTAAATGTGAATGGTCCTGAATTGAGTTATAGAATAGTCTGGACTAAAGGTGAATGCCTTGGGTTAAGTCAGAGAAATGTCTGGACTAAAGGTGAATGGTTTTGGGTCGAATCAGAGAAATGTCTGGTCTAAAGGTGAATAGTCTTGGGTTTAGTAAGAGAAATATATGGACTAAAGGTGAATGGTCTTGGGTTGAGTCAGAGAAATGTCTGGACTAAAGGTGAATGGGCTTTGGTTGAGTCAGAGAAATGTCTGGACTAAAGGTGAATGGTCTTATGTTGAGTCAGAGCAATGTCTGGACTAAAGGTGAATATCTTGGGTTGAGTCAGAGAAATGTCTGGACTAAAGGTGAATGGTCTTAGTTTGAGTCAGAGAAATATCTGGACTAAAGGTTAATGGTCTTGGGTTGAGTCAGAGAAATGTCTGGACTAAAGATGAATGTCTTTTATTGAGTCAGAGAAATGTCTGGACTAAAGGTGAATTATCTTGGATTGAGTCAGAGAAATGTCTGGACTAAAGGTTAATGGTCTTGGGTTGAGTCAGAGAAATGTCTTTACTAAAGGTAAATATTCTTGGATTGAGTCAGAGAAATGTCTGCACTAAAGGTGAATGGTCTCAGGTTGAGTCAGAGAAATGTCTTGACTAAATGTGAATGGTCCTGATTTGAGTTATAGAATAGTCTGGACTAAAGGTAAATGGCTTTGGTTGAGTCAGAGAAATTTTTGGACTAAAGGTGAATGTTTTTTGGTCGAATCAGAGAAATGTCTGGTCTAAAGGTGAATAGTCTTGGGTTTAGTAAGATAAATATATGGACTAAAGGTGAATAGTCTTCGGTTGAGTCAGAGAAATGTCTGGACTAAAGCTGAATGGTCTTGAATTGAGTCAGAGAAATGTCTGGACTAAAGGTGAATTGTCTTGGATTGAGTCAGAGAATTGTCTGGATTAAGGGTTAATGGCCTTGGGTTTAGTCAGAGAAATGTCTGGACTAAAGAAGAATGGTCTTTCATTGAGTCAGAGAAATGTCTTGACTAAATGTGAATGGTCCTGAATTGAGTTATATAATAGTCTGGACTAAAGGTGAATGCCTTGGGTTGAGTCAGAGAAATGTCTGGACTAAAGGTGAATGGTTTTGGGTCGAATCAGAGAAATGTCTGGTCTAAAGGTGAATAGTCTTGGGTTTAGTAAGAGAAATATATGGACTAAAGGTGAATGGTCTTGGGTTGAGTCAGAGAAATGTCTGGACTAAAGGTGAATGGGCTTGGGTTGAGTCAGAGAAATGTCTGGACTAAAGGTGAATGGTCTTTGATTGAGTCAGAGAAATGTCTGGACTAAAGGTGAATGGTCTTTGATTGAGTCAGAGAAATGTCTGGACTAAAGGTGAATGGTCTTGTTTTGAGTCAGAGAAATGTCTGGACTAAAGGTCAATGGTTTTTGGGTTGAGTCAGAGAAATGTCTGGACTATAGGTGAATGGTCTTTGTTCGAGTCAGAGAAATGTCTGCACTAAAGGTGAAGGGTCTTGGGTTAAGTCAGAGAAATGTCTTGACTAAATGTGAATGGTCCTGAATTGAGTTATAGAATAGTCTGGACAAAAGGTGAATGCCTTGGGTTGAGGCAGAGAAATGTCTGGACTAAAGGTGAATGGTTTTGGGTCGAATCAGAGAAATGTCTGGTCTAAAGGTGAATAGTGTTGGGTTTAGTAAGAGAAATATATGGACTAAAGGTGAATGGTCTTGGGTTGAGTCAGAGAAATGTCTGGACTAAAGGTGAATGGGCTTTGGTTGAGTCAGAGAAATGTCTGGACTAAAGGTGAATGGTCTTATGTTGAGGCAGAGCAATGTCTGGACTAAAGGTGAATGTCTTGGGTTGAGTCAGAGAAATGTCTGGACTAAAGGTAAATGGTCTTAGGTTGAGTCAGAGAAATGTCTGGACTAAAGGTTAATGGTCTTGGGTTGAGTCAGAGAAATGTCTGGACTAAAGATGAATGTCTTTAATTGAGTCAGAGAAATGTCTGGACTAAAGGTGAATTGTCTTGCATTGAGTCAGAGAAATGTCTGGACTAAAGGTTAATGGTCTTGGGTTGAGTAAGAGAAATGTCTGGACTAAAGGTGAATATTCTTGGATTGAGTCAGATAAATGTCTGGACTAAAGGTTAATGGTCTTGGGTTGAGTCAGAGAAATGTCTGGACTAAAGATGAATGGTATTGAATTGAGTCAGATAAATGTCTGAACTAAAGGTGAATGTTTTTGGTTGAGTCAGAGTAATGTCTGGACTAAAGGTGAATGGTCTTGGGTTGAGTCAGAGAAATGTCCTGGACTAAAGCTGAGTGGTCTTGGGTTTAGTCAGAGAAATGTCTGGACTAAAGGTGAATGGTCTAGTTTTGAGTCAGAGAAATGTCTGGACTAAAGGTAAATGGTCTTGTTTTGAGTCAGAGAAATGTCTGGACTAAAGGTCAATGGTTTTTGGTTGTCAGAGAAATGTCCTGGACTAAAGCTGAGTGGTCTTGGGTTTAGTCAGAGAAATGTCTGGACTAAAGGTGAATGGTCTTGGGTTGAGTAAGAGAAATGTGTGGACTAAAGGTGAATGGTCTTGGGTTGAGTCAGAGAAATTTCTGGACTAAAGGTAAATGGTCTTAGGTTGAGTGAGAGAAATGTCTGGACTAAAGGTGAATGGGCTTGGATTGAGTCAGAGAAATGTCTGGACTAAAGGTTAATGGTCTTGGGTTGAGTCAGAGAAATGTCTGGACTAAAGATGAATGTCTTTAATTGAGTCAGAGAAATGTCTGGACTAAAGGTGAATTGTCTTGGATTGAATCAGAGAAATGTATGGACTAAAGGTTAATGGTCTTGGGTTGAGTCAGAGAAATGTCTGGACTAAAGGTGAATATTCTTTGATTGAGTCAGATAAATGTCTGGACTAAATGTGAATGTCTTTGGTCGTTTCAGAGAAATGTCTGGACTAAAGATTAATGTCGTGGGTTGAGTCAGAGATATGTCTGAACTAAAGGTGAATGTCTTAGGTCGAGTGAGAGAAATGTCTGGACTAAATGTAAATGGTTTTCGGTCCAATAAGAGAAATGTCTAGACTAAAGGTGAATGCTATTGGGTCGAGTCAGATAAATTTCTGGACTAAAGGTAAATGGTCTTGGTTCAAGTAAGAGAAATGTCTGGACTAAAGGTGAATGGTCTTAGCTCGAGTCAGAGCAATGTCTGGACTAAAGCTGAATGTCTTTGGTTGAGTAAGAGAAATGTCTGGACTAAAGGTGAATGGTCTTAATTTGAATCAGAGAAATGTCTGGACTAAAGGTTAATAGTCTTCTGTTGAGTCAGAGAAATGTCTGGACTAAAGATGAATGGTCTTGAATTGAGTCAGAGAAATGTCTGGACTAAAGGTGAATTGTCTTGGATTGAGTCAGAGAAATGTCTGGATTAAGGGTTAATGGCCTTGGGTTTAGTCAGAGAAATGTCTGGACTAAAGGTGAATGGTCTTTGATTGAATCAGAGAAATGTCTTGACTAAATGTAAATGGTCATGAATTGAGTCAGAGAAATGTCTGGACTAAAGGTGAATTGTCTTGGATTGAGTCAGAGAAATGTGTGGACTAAAGGTGAATGGTTTTGGGTCGAATCAGAGAAATGTCTGGTCTAAAGGTGAATAGTCTTGGGTTTAGTAAGAGAAATATATGGACTAAAGGTGAATGGTCTTGGGTTGAATCAGAGAAATGTCTAGACTAAAGGTGAATGGGCTTGGGTTGAGTCAGAGAAATGTCTGGACTAAAGGTGAATGGTCTTATGTTGAGTCAGAGCAATGTCTGGACTGAAGGTGAATGTCTTGGGTTGAGTCAGAGAAATGTCTGGACTAAAGGTATCTGGTCTTAGTTTGAGTCAGAGAAATATCTGGACTAAAGGTTAATGGTCTTGGGTTGAGTCAGAGAAATGTCTGGACTAAAGATGAATGTCTTTTATTGAGTCAGAGAAATGTCTAGACTAAAGGTGAATTTACTTGGATTGAGTCAGAGAAATGTCTGGACTAAAGGTTAATGGTCTTAGGTCGAGTCAGAGCAATGTCTGGACTAAAGGTGAATGTCTTGGGTTGAGTAAGAGAAATGTCTGGACTAAAGGTGAATGGTCTTAAGTTGAGTCAGAGAAATGTCTGGACTAAAGGTTAATAGTCTTCGGTTGAGTCAGAGAAATGTCTGGACTAAAGCTGAATGGTCTTGAATTGAGTCAGAGAAATGTCTGGACTAAAGGTGAATTGTCTTGGATTGAGTCAGAGAAATATCTGGATTTAGGGTTAATGGCCTTGGGTTTAGTCAGAGAAATGTCTGGTCTAAAGGTGAATAGTGTTGGGTTTAGTAAGAGAAATATATGGACTAAAGGTGAATGGTCTTGGGTTGAGTCAGAGAAATGTCTGGACTAAAGGTGAATGGGCTTTGGTTGAGTCAGAGAAATGTCTGGACTAAAGGTGAATGGTCTTATGTTGAGACAGAGCAATGTCTGGACTAAAGGTGAATGTCTTGGGTTGAGTCAGAGAAATGTCTGGACTAAAGGTAAATGGTCTTAGGTTGAGTCAGAGAAATGTCTGGACTAAAGGTTAATGGTCTTGGGTTGAGTCAGAGAAATGTCTGGACTAAAGATGAATGTCTTTAATTGATTCAGAGAAATGTCTGGACTAAAGGTGAATTGTCTTGCATTGAGTCAGAGAAATGTCTGGACTAAAGGATAATGGTCTTGGGTTGAGTAAGAGAAATGTCTGGACTAAAGGTGAATATTCTTGGATTGAGTCAGATAAATGTCTGGACTAAAGGTTAATGGTCTTGGGTTGAGTCAGAGAAATGTCTGGACTAAAGATGAATGGTATTGAATTGAGTCAGATAAATGTCTGAACTAAAGGTGAATGTTTTTGGTTGAGTCAGAGTAATGTCTGGACTAAAGGTGAATGGTCTTGGGTTGAGTCAGAGAAATGTCCTGGACTAAAGCTGAGTGGTCTTGGGTTTAGTCAGAGAAATGTCTGGACTAAAGGTGAATGGTCTAGTTTTGAGTCAGAGAAATGTCTGGACTAAAGGTAAATGGTCTTGTTTTGAGTCAGAGAAATGTCTGGACTAAAGGTCAATGGTTTTTGGTTGTCAGAGAAATGTCCTGGACTAAAGCTGAGTGGTCTTGGGTTTAGTCAGAGAAATGTCTGGACTAAAGGTGAATGGTCTTGGGTTGAGTAAGAGAAATGTGTGGACTAAAGGTGAATGGTCTTGGGTTGAGTCAGAGAAATTTCTGGACTAAAGGTAAATGGTCTTAGGTTGAGTGAGAGAAATGTCTGGACTAAAGGTGAATGGTCTTAGGTCTTGTCAGAGAAATGTCTGGACTAAATGTGAATGTCTTTGGTCGTTTCAGAGAAATGTCTGGACTAAAGATTAATGTCGTGGGTTGAGTCAGAGATATGTCTGAACTAAAGGTGAATGTCTTAGGTCGAGTGAGAGAAATGTCTGGACTAAATGTAAATGGTTTTCGGTCCAATAAGAGAAATGTCTAGACTAAAGGTGAATGCTATTGGGTCGAGTCAGATAAATTTCTGGACTAAAGGTAAATGGTCTTGGTTCAAGTAAGAGAAATGTCTGGACTAAAGGTGAATGGTCTTAGGTCGAGTCAGAGCAATGTCTGGACTAAAGCTGAATGTCTTTGGTTGAGTAAGAGAAATGTCTGGACTAAAGGTGAATGGTCTTAATTTGAATCAGAGAAATGTCTGGACTAAAGGTTAATAGTCTTCTGTTGAGTCAGAGAAATGTCTGGACTAAAGATGAATGGTCTTGAATTGAGTCAGAGAAATGTCTGGACTAAAGCTGAATTGTCTTGGATTGAGTCAGAGAAATGTCTGGATTAAGGGTTAATAGCCTTGGGTTTAGTCAGAGAAATGTCTGGACTAAAGGTGAATGGTCTTTGATTGAATCAGAGAAATGTCTTGACTAAATGTAAATGGTCATGAATTGAGTCAGAGAAATGTCTGGACTAAAGGTGAATTGTCTTGGATTGAGTCAGAGAAATGTGTGGACTAAAGGTGAATGGTTTTGGGTCGAATCAGAGAAATGTCTGGTCTAAAGGTGAATAGTCTTGGGTTTAGTAAGAGAAATATATGGACTAAAGGTGAATGGTCTTGGGTTGAATCAGAGAAATGTCTGGACTAAAGGTGAATGGGCTTGGGTTGAGTCAGAGAAATGTCTGGACTAAAGGTGAATGGTCTTATGTTGAGTCAGAGCAATGTCTGGACTAAAGGTGAATGTCTTGGGTTGAGTCAGAGAAATGTCTGGACTAAAGGTGTCTGGTCTTAGTTTGAGTCAGATAAATATCTGGACTAAAGGTTAATGGTCTTGGGTTGAGTCAGAGAAATGTCTGGACTAAAGATGAATGTCTTTTATTGAGTCAGAGAAATGTCTAGACTAAAGGTGAATTTACTTGGATTGAGTCAGAGAAATGTCTGGACTAAAGGTTAATGGTCTTAGGTCGAGTCAGAGCAATGTCTGGACTAAAGGTGAATGTCTTGGGTTGAGTAAGAGAAATGTCTGGACTAAAGGTGAATGGTCTTAAGTTGAGTCAGAGAAATGTCTGGACTAAAGGTTAATAGTCTTCGGTTGAGTCAGAGAAATGTCTGGACTAAAGCTGAATGGTCTTGAATTGAGTCAGAGAAATGTCTGGACTAAAGGTGAATTGTCTTGGATTGAGTCAGAGAAATATCTGGATTTAGGGTTAATGGCCTTGGGTTTAGTCAGAGAAATGTCTGGTCTAAAGGTGAATAGTCTTGGGTTTAGTAAGAGAAATATATGGACTAAAGGTGAATGGTCTTGGGATGAGTCAGAGAAATGTCTGGACTAAAGGTGAATGGGCTTGGGTTGAGTCAGAGAAATGTCTGGACTAAAGGTGAATGGTCTTATGTTGAGTCAGAGCAATGTCTGGACTAAAGGTGAATATCTTGGGTTGAGTCAGAGAAATGTCTGGACTAAAGGTGAATGGTCTTAGTTTGAGTCAGAGAAATATCTGGACTAAAGGTTAATGGTCTTTTGTTGAGTCAGAGAAATGTGTGGACTAAAGATGAATGTCTTTTATTGAGTCAGAGAAATGTCTGTACTAAAGGTGAATTGTCTTGGATTGAGTCAGAGAAATGTCTGGACTAAAGGTTAATGGTCTTGGGTTGAGTCAAAAAAATGTCTGGACTAAAGGTGAATATTCTTGGATTGAGTCAGAGAAATGTCTGCACTAAAGGTGAATGGTCTCGGGTTGAGTCAGAGAAATGTCTTGACTAAATGTGAATGGTCCTGATTTGAGTTATAGAATAGTCTGGACTAAAAGTGAATGCCTTGGGTTGAGTCAGAGAAATGTCTGGACTAAAGTTAAATGGTTTTGGGTCGAATCAGAGAAATGTCTGGTCTCAAGGTGAATAGTCTTGGGTTTAGTAAGATAAATATATGGACTAGAGGTGAATAGTCTTCGGTTGAGTCAGAGAAATGTCTGGACTAAAGCTGAATGGTCTTGAATTGAGTCAGATAAATGTCTGGACTAAAGGTGAATTGTCTTGGATTGAGTCAGAGAATTGTCTGGATTAAGGGTTAATGGCCTTGGGTTTAGTCAGAGAAATGTCTGGACTAAAGAAGAATGGTCTTTCATTGAGTCAGAGAAATGTCTTGACTAAATGTGAATGGTCCTGAATTGAGTTATAGAATAGTCTGGACTAAAGGTGAATGCCTTGGGTTGAGTCAGAGAAATGTCTGGACTAAAGGTGAATGGTTTTGGGTCGAATCAGAGAAATGTCTGGTCTAAAGGTGAATAGTCTTGGGTTTAGTAAGAGAAATATATGGACTAAAGGTGAATGGTCTTGGGTTGAGTCAGAGAAATGTCTGGACTAAAGGTGAATGGGCTTTGGTTGAGTCAGAGAAATGTCTGGACTAAAGGTGAATGGTCTTATGTTGAGTCAGAGCAATGTCTGGACTAAAGGTGAATATCTTCGGTTGAGTCAGAGAAATGTCTGGACTAAAGGTGAATGGTCTTAGTTTGAATCAGAGAAATATCTGGACTAAAGGTTAATGGTCTTGGGTTTAGTCAGAGAAATGTCTGGACTAAAGATGAATGTCTTTTATTGAGTCAGAGAAATGTCTGGACTAAAGGTGAATTGTCTTGGATTGAGTCAGAGAAATGTCTGGACTAAAGGTTAATGGTCTTGGGTTGAGTCAGAGAAACGTCTGGACTAAAGGTAAATATTCTTGGATTGAGTCAGAGAAATGTCTGCACTAAAGGTGAATGGTCTCGGGTTGAGTCAGAGAAATGTCTTGACTAAATGTGAATGGTCCTGATTTGAGTTATAGAATAGTCTGGACTAAAGGTAAATGCCTTTGGTTGAGTCAGAGAAATTTTTGGACAAAAGGTGAATGTTTTTTGGTCGAATCAGAGAAATGTCTGGTCTAAAGGTGAATAGTCTTGGGTTTAGTAAGATAAATATATGGACTAAAGGTGAATAGTCTTCGGTTGAGTCAGAGAAATGTCTGGACTAAAGCTGAATGGTCTTGAATTGAGTCAGAGAAATGTCTGGACTAAAGGTGAATTGTCTTGGATTGAGTCAGAGAATTGTCTGGATTAAGGGTTAATGGCCTTGGGTTTAGTCACAGAAATGTCTGGACTAAAGAAGAATGGTCTTTCATTGAGTCAGAGAAATGTCTTGACTAAATGTGAATGGTCCTGAATTGAGTTATAGAATAGTCTGGACTAAATGTGAATGGTCTTTGGTTGAGTCAGAGAAATGTCTGGACTAAAGGTGAATGGGCTTGGATTGAGTCAGAGAAATGTCTGGACTAAAGGTGAATGGTCTTATGTTGAGTCAGAGCAATGTCTGGACTAAAGGTGAATGTCTTGGGTTGAGTCAGAGAAATGTCTGGACTAAAGGTGAATGGTCTTAGTTTGAGTCAGAGAAATATCTGGACTAAAAGTTAATGGTCTTGGGTTGAGTCAGAGAAATGTCTGGACTAAAGATAAATGTCTTTTATTGAGTCAGAGAAATGTCTGGACTAAAGGCGAATTGTCTTGGATTGAGTCAGAGAAATGTCTGGACTAAAGGTGAATGGTCTTAGTTTGAGTCAGAGAAATATCTGGACTAAAAGTTAATGGTCTTGGGTTGAGTCAGAGAAATGTCTGGACTAAAGATGAATGTCTTTTATTGAGTCAGAGAAATGTCTGGACTAAAGGCGAATTGTCTTGGATTGAGTCAGAGAAATGTCTGTACTAAACGTTAATGTTCTGTGGGAAAGTCAGAGAAATGTCTGGACTAAAGGTGAATATTCTTGGATTGAGTCAGAGAAATGTCTGCACTAAAGGTTAATGGTCTTGGATTGAGTCAGAGAAATGTCTCGACTAAAAATGAATGGTCTTGAATTGAGTCAGATAAATGTCTGAACTAAAGGTGAATGTCTTTGGTTGAGTCAGAGTAATGTCTGGACTAAAGGTGAATGGTCTTGGGTTGAGTCAGAGAAATGTCCTGGACTAAAGGTGAATGGTCTTGTTTTGAGTGAGAGAAATGTCTGGACTAAAGGTAAATGGTCTTGTTTTGAGTCAGAGAAATGTCTGGACTAAAGGTCAATGGTTTTGAGTTGTCAGAGAAATGTCTGGACTAAAAGTGAATGGTCTTGGGTTGAGTAAGAGAAATGTGTGGACTAAAGGTGAATGGTCTTTGGTTGAGTCAGAGAAATTTCTGGACTAAAGGTAAATGGTCTTAGGTCTTGTCAGAGAAATGTCTGGACTAAATGTGAATGTCTTTGGTCGTTTCAGAGAAATGTCTGGACTAACGGTTAATGTCGTGGGTTGTGTCAGAGAAATGTCTGAACTAAAGGTGAATGTCTTAGGTCGAGTGAGAGAAATGTCTGGACTAAATGTAAATGGTTTTCGGTCGAATAAGAGAAATGTCTAGGCTAAAGGTGAATGCTATTGGGTCGAGTCAGTGAAATTTCTGGACTAAAGGTGAATGGTTTTGGGTCAAGTAAGAGAAATGTTTGGATTAAAGGTGAATGGTCTTAGGTCGAGTCAGAGCAATGTCTGGACTAAAGGTTAATAGTCTTCGGTTGAGTCAGAGAAATGTCTGGACTAAAGATGAATGGTCTTGAATTGAGTCAGAGAAATGTCTTGACTAAAGGTGAATTGTCTTGGATTGAGTCAGAGAAATGTCTGGATTAAGGGTTAATGGCCTTGGGTTTAGTCAGAGAAATGTCTGGACTAAAGGTGAATGGTCTTTGATTGAGTCAGAGAAATGTCTGGACTAAAGGTCAATGGTCTTGTTTTGAATCAGAGAAATGTCTGGACTAAAGGTCAATGGTTTTTGGGTTGAGTCAGAGAAATGTCTGGAGTAAAGGTGAATGGTCTTTGTTCGAGTCAGAGAAATGTCTGGAGTAAAGGTGAATGGTCTTTGTTCGAGTCAGAGAAATGTCTGCACTAAAGGTGAATGGTCTTGGGTTGAGTCAGAGAAATGTCTTTACTAAATGTGAATGGTCTTTAATTGAGTTATAGAATAGTCTGGACTAAAGGTGAATGCCTTGGGTTGAGTCAGAGAAATGTCTGGACTAAAGGTGAATGGTTTTGGGTCGAATCAGAGAAATGTCTGGTCTAAAGGTGAATAGTCTTGGGTTTAGTAAGAGAAATATATGGACTAAATGTGAATGGTCTTTGGTTGAGTCAGAGAAATGTCTGGACTAAAGGTGAATGGGCTTGGATTGAGTCAGAGAAATGTCTGGACTAAAGGTTAATGGTCTTGGGTTGAGTCAGAGAAATGTCTGGACTAAAGATGAATGTCTTTAATTGAGTCAGAGAAATGTCTGGACTAAAGGTGAATTGTCTTGGATTGAATCAGAGAAATGTATGGACTAAAGGTTAATGGTCTTGGGTTGAGTCAGAGAAATGTCTGGACTAAAGGTGAATATTCTTTGATTGAGTAAGATAAATGTCTGGACTAAAGGTTAATGGTCTTGGGTTGAGTCAGAGAAATGTCTGGACTAAAGATGAATGGTCTTGAAATGAGTCAGATAAATGTCTGAACTAAAGGTGAATGTCTTTGGTTGAGTCAGAGTAATGTCTGGACTAAAGGTGAGTGGTCTTGGTTTGAGTCATAGAAATGTCCTGGACTAAAGCTGAGTGGTCTTGGGTTGAGTAAGAGAAATGTTATACTAAAGGTGAATGGTCTCGGGTTGAGTCAGAGAAATTTCTGGACTAAAGGTAAATGTTCTTAGGTTGAGTGAGAGAAATGTCTGGACTAAAGGTGAATGGTCTTAGGTCTTGTCAGAGAAATGTCTGGAATAAATGTGAATGTCTTTGGTCGTTTCAGAGAAATGTCTGGACTAAAGGTGAATGTCGTGGGTTGAGTCAGAGAAATATCTGGACTAAAGGTGAATGGTCTTATGTTGAGTCAGAGCAATGTCTGGACTAAAGGTGAATATCTTGGGTTGAGTCAGAGAAATGTCTGGACTAAAGGTGAATGGTCTAAGTTTGAGTCAGAGAAATATCTGGACTAAAGGTTAATGGTCTTTGGTTGAGTCAGAGAAATGTCTGGACTAAAGATGAATGTCTTTTATTGAGTCAGAGAAATGGCTGGACTAAAGGTGAATTGTCTTGGATTGAGTCAGAGAAATGTCTGGACTAAAGGTTAATGGTCTTGGGTTGATTCAATAAAATGTCTGGACTAAAGGTGAATATTCTTGGATTGAGTCAGAGAAATGTCTGCACTAAAGGTGAATGGTCTCGGGTTGAGTCAGAGAAATGTCTTGACTAAATGTGAATGGTCCTGATTTGAGTTATAGAATAGTCTGGACTAAAGGTGAATGCCTTTGGTTGAGTCAGAGAAATGTCTGGACTAAAGTTAAATGGTTTTGGGTCGAATCAGAGAAATGTCTGGTCTAAAGGTGAATAGTCTTGGGTTTAGTAAGATGAATATATGGACTAGAGGTGAATAGTCTTCGGTTGAGTCAGAGAAATGTCTGGACTAAAGCTGAATGGTCTTGAATTGAGTCAGATAAATGTCTGGACTAAAGGTGACTTGTCTTGGATTGAGTCAGAGAATTGTCTGGATTAAGGGTTAATGGCCTTGGGTTTAGTCAGAGAAATGTCTGGACTAAAGAAGAATGGTCTTTCATTGAGTCAGAGAAATGTCTTGACTAAATGTGAATGGTCCTGAATTGAGTTATAGAATAGTCTGGACTAAAGGTGAATGCCTTGGGTAAAGTCAGAGAAATGTCTGGACTAAAGGTGAATGGTTTTGGGTCGAATCAGAGAAATGTCTGGTCTAAAGGTGAATAGTCTTGGGTTTAGTAAGAGAAATATATGGACTAAAGGTGAATGGTCTTGGGTTGAGTCAGAGAAATGTCTGGACTAAAGGTGAATGGGCTTTGGTTGAGTCAGAGAAATGTCTGGACTAAAGGTGAATGGTCTTATGTTGAGTCAGAGCAATGTCTGGACTAAAGGTGAATATCTTGGGTTGAGTCAGAGAAATGTCTGGACTAAAGGTGAATGGTCTTAGTTTGAGTCAGAGAAATATCTGGACTAAAGGTTAATGGTCTTGGGTTGAGTCAGAGAAATGTCTGGACTAAAGATGAATGTCTTTTATTGAATCAGAGAAATGTCTGGACTAAAGGTGAATTATCTTGGATTGAGTCAGAGAAATGTCTGGACTAAAGGTTAATGGTCTTGGGTTGAGTCAGAGAAATGTCTGGACTAAAGGTAAATATTCTTGGATTGAGTCAGAGAAATGTCTGCACTAAAGGTGAATGGTCTCGGGTTGAGTCAGAGAAATGTCTTGACTAAATGTGAATGGTCCTGATTTGAGTTATAGAATAGTCTGGACTAAAGGTAAATGGCTTTGGTTGAGTCAGAGAAATTTTTGGACTAAAGGTGAATGTTTTTTGGTCGAATCAGAGAAATGTCTGGTCTAAAGGTGAATAGTCTTGGGTTTAGTAAGATAAATATATGGACTAAAGGTGAATAGTCTTCGGTTGAGTCAGAGAAATGTCTGGACTAAAGCTGAATGGTCTTGAATTGAGTCAGAGAAATGTCTGGACTAAAGGTAAATTGTCTTGGATTGAGTCAGAGAATTGTCTGGATTAAGGGTTAATGGCCTTGGGTTTAGTCAGAGAAATGTCTGGACTAAAGAAGAATGGTCTTTCATTGAGTCAGAGAAATGTCTTGACTAAATGTGAATGGTCCTGAATTGAGTTATAGAATAGTCTGGACTAAAGGTGAATGCCTTGGGTTGAGTCAGAGAAATTTCTGGACTAAAGGTGAATGGTTTTGGGTCGAATCAGAGAAATGTCTGGTCTAAAGGTGAATAGTCTTGGGTTTAGTAAGAGAAATATATGGACTAAAGGTGAATGGTCTTGGGTTGAGTCAGAGAAATGTCTGGACTAAAGGTGAATGGGCTTGGGTTGAGTCAGAGAAATGTCTGGACTAAAGGTGAATGGTCTTTGATTGAGTCAGAGAAATGTCTGGACTAAAGGTGAATGGTCTTTGATTGAGTCAGAGAAATGTCTGGACTAAAGGTGAATGGTCTTGTTTTGAGTCAGAGAAATGTCTGGACTAAAGGTCAATGGTTTTTGGGTTGAGTCAGAGAAATGTCTGGACTATAGGTGAATGGTCTTTGTTCGAGTCAGAGAAATGTCTGCACTAAAGGTGAAGGGTCTTGGGTTAAGTCAGAGAAATGTCTTGACTAAATGTGAATGGTCCTGAATTGAGTTATAGAATAGTCTGGACAAAAGGTGAATGCCTTGGGTTGAGGCAGAGAAATGTCTGGACTAAAGGTGAATGGTTTTGGGTCGAATCAGAGAAATGTCTGGTCTAAAGGTGAATAGTGTTGGGTTTAGTAAGAGAAATATATGGACTAAAGGTGAATGGTCTTGGGTTGAGTCAGAGAAATGTCTGGACTAAAGGTGAATGGGCTTGGGTTGAGTCAGAGAAATGTCTGGACTAAAGGTGAATGGTCTTATGTTGAGGCAGAGCAATGTCTGGACTAAAGGTGAATGTCTTGGGTTGAGTCAGAGAAATGTCTGGACTAAAGGTAAATGGTCTTAGGTTGAGTCAGAGAAATGTCTGGACTAAAGGTTAATGGTCTTTGGTTGAGTCAGAGAAATGTCTGGACTAAAGATGAATGTCTTTAATTGAGTCAGAGAAATGTCTGGACTAAAGGTGAATTGTCTTGCATTGAGTCAGAGAAATGTCTGGACTAAAGGTTAATGGTCTTGGGTTGAGTAAGAGAAATGTCTGGACTAAAGGTGAATATTCTTGGATTGAGTCAGATAAATGTCTGGACTAAAGGTTAATGGTCTTGGGTTGAGTCAGAGAAATGTCTGGACTAAAGATGAATGGTCTTGAATTGAGTCAGATAAATGTCTGAACTAAAGGTGAATGTTTTTGGTTGAGTCAGAGTAATGTCTGGACTAAAGGTGAATGGTCTTGGGTTGAGTCAGAGAAATGTCCTGGACTAAAGCTGAGTGGTCTTGGGTTTAGTCAGAGAAATGTCTGGACTAAAGGTGAATGGTCTAGTTTTGAGTCAGAGAAATGTCTGGACTAAAGGTAAATGGTCTTGTTTTGAGTCAGAGAAATGTCTGGACTAAAGGTCAATGGTTTTTGGTTGTCAGAGAAATGTCCTGGACTAAAGCTGAGTGGTCTTGGGTTTAGTCAGAGAAATGTCTGGACTAAAGGTGAATGGTCTTGGGTTGAGTAAGAGAAATGTGTGGACTAAAGATGAATGGTCTTGGGTTGAGTCAGAGAAATTTCTGGACTAAAGGTAAATGGTCTTAGGTTGAGTGAGAGAAATGTCTGGACTAAAGGTGAATGGTCTTAGGTCTTGTCAGAGAAATGTCTGGACTAAATGTGAATGTCTTTGGTCGTTTCAGAGAAATGTCTGGACTAAAGGTTAATGTCGTGGGTTGAGTCAGAGATATGTCTGAACTAAAGGTGAATGTCTTAGGTCGAGTGAGAGAAATGTCTGGACTAAATGTAAATGGTTTTCGGTCCAATAAGAGAAATGTCTAGACTAAAGATGAATGCTATTGGGTCGAGTCAGATAAATTTCTGGACTAAAGGTAAATGGTCTTGGTTCAAGTAAGAGAAATGTCTGGACTAAAGGTGAATGGTCTTAGGTCGAGTCAGAGCAATGTCTGGACTAAAACTGAATGTCTTTGGTTGAGTAAGAGAAATGTCTGGACTAAAGGTGAATGGTCTTAATTTGAATCAGAGAAATGTCTGGACTAAAGGTTAATAGTCTTCTGTTGAGTCAGAGAAATGTCTGGACTAAAGATGAATGGTCTTGAATTGAGTCAGAGAAATGTCTGGACTAAAGGTGAATTGTCTTGGATTGAGTCCGAGAAATGTCTGGATTAAGGGTTAATGGCCTTGGGTTGAGTCAGAGAAATGTCTGGACTAAAGGTGAATGGTCCTGATTTGAGTTATAGAATAGTCTGGACTAAAGGTGAATGCCTTTGGTTGAGTCAGAGAAATGTCTGGACTAAAGTTAAATGGTTTTGGGTCGAATCAGAGAAATGTCTGGTCTAAAGGTGAATAGTCTTGGGTTTAGTAAGATGAATATATGGACTAGAGGTGAATAGTCTTCGGTTGAGTCAGAGAAATGTCTGGACTAAAGCTGAATGGTCTTGAATTGAGTCAGATAAATGTCTGGACTAAAGGTGACTTGTCTTGGATTGAGTCAGAGAATTGTCTGGATTAAGGGTTAATGGCCTTGGGTTTAGTCAGAGAAATGTCTGGACTAAAGAAGAATGGTCTTTCATTGAGTCAGAGAAATGTCTTGACTAAATGTGAATGGTCCTGAATTGAGTTATAGAATAGTCTGGACTAAAGGTGAATGCCTTGGGTAAAGTCAGAGAAATGTCTGGACTAAAGGTGAATGGTTTTGGGTCGAATCAGAGAAATGTCTGGTCTAAAGGTGAATAGTCTTGGGTTTAGTAAGAGAAATATATGGACTAAAGGTGAATGGTCTTGGGTTGAGTCAGAGAAATGTCTGGACTAAAGGTGAATGGGCTTTGGTTGAGTCAGAGAAATGTCTGGACTAAAGGTGAATGGTCTTATGTTGAGTCAGAGCAATGTCTGGACTAAAGGTGAATATCTTGGGTTGAGTCAGAGAAATGTCTGGACTAAAGGTGAATGGTCTTAGTTTGAGTCAGAGAAATATCTGGACTAAAGGTTAATGGTCTTGGGTTGAGTCAGAGAAATGTCTGGACTAAAGATGAATGTCTTTTATTGAATCAGAGAAATGTCTGGACTAAAGGTGAATTATCTTGGATTGAGTCAGAGAAATGTCTGGACTAAAGGTTAATGGTCTTGGGTTGAGTCAGAGAAATGTCTGGACTAAAGGTAAATATTCTTGGATTGAGTCAGAGAAATGTCTGCACTAAAGGTGAATGGTCTCGGGTTGAGTCAGAGAAATGTCTTGACTAAATGTGAATGGTCCTGATTTGAGTTATAGAATAGTCTGGACTAAAGGTAAATGGCTTTGGTTGAGTCAGAGAAATTTTTGGACTAAAGGTGAATGTTTTTTGGTCGAATCAGAGAAATGTCTGGTCTAAAGGTGAATAGTCTTGGGTTTAGTAAGATAAATATATGGACTAAAGGTGAATAGTCTTCGGTTGAGTCAGAGAAATGTCTGGACTAAAGCTGAATGGTCTTGAATTGAGTCAGAGAAATGTCTGGACTAAAGGTAAATTGTCTTGGATTGAGTCAGAGAATTGTCTGGATTAAGGGTTAATGGCCTTGGGTTTAGTCAGAGAAATGTCTGGACTAAAGAAGAATGGTCTTTCATTGAGTCAGAGAAATGTCTTGACTAAATGTGAATGGTCCTGAATTGAGTTATAGAATAGTCTGGACTAAAGGTGAATGCCTTGGGTTGAGTCAGAGAAATTTCTGGACTAAAGGTGAATGGTTTTGGGTCGAATCAGAGAAATGTCTGGTCTAAAGGTGAATAGTCTTGGGTTTAGTAAGAGAAATATATGGACTAAAGGTGAATGGTCTTGGGTTGAGTCAGAGAAATGTCTGGACTAAAGGTGAATGGGCTTGGGTTGAGTCAGAGAAATGTCTGGACTAAAGGTGAATGGTCTTTGATTGAGTCAGAGAAATGTCTGGACTAAAGGTGAATGGTCTTTGATTGAGTCAGAGAAATGTCTGGACTAAAGGTGAATGGTCTTGTTTTGAGTCAGAGAAATGTCTGGACTAAAGGTCAATGGTTTTTGGGTTGAGTCAGAGAAATGTCTGGACTATAGGTGAATGGTCTTTGTTCGAGTCAGAGAAATGTCTGCACTAAAGGTGAAGGGTCTTGGGTTAAGTCAGAGAAATGTCTTGACTAAATGTGAATGGTCCTGAATTGAGTTATAGAATAGTCTGGACAAAAGGTGAATGCCTTGGGTTGAGGCAGAGAAATGTCTGGACTAAAGGTGAATGGTTTTGGGTCGAATCAGAGAAATGTCTGGTCTAAAGGTGAATAGTGTTGGGTTTAGTAAGAGAAATATATGGACTAAAGGTGAATGGTCTTGGGTTGAGTCAGAGAAATGTCTGGACTAAAGGTGAATGGGCTTGGGTTGAGTCAGAGAAATGTCTGGACTAAAGGTGAATGGTCTTATGTTGAGGCAGAGCAATGTCTGGACTAAAGGTGAATGTCTTGGGTTGAGTCAGAGAAATGTCTGGACTAAAGGTAAATGGTCTTAGGTTGAGTCAGAGAAATGTCTGGACTAAAGGTTAATGGTCTTTGGTTGAGTCAGAGAAATGTCTGGACTAAAGATGAATGTCTTTAATTGAGTCAGAGAAATGTCTGGACTAAAGGTGAATTGTCTTGCATTGAGTCAGAGAAATGTCTGGACTAAAGGTTAATGGTCTTGGGTTGAGTAAGAGAAATGTCTGGACTAAAGGTGAATATTCTTGGATTGAGTCAGATAAATGTCTGGACTAAAGGTTAATGGTCTTGGGTTGAGTCAGAGAAATGTCTGGACTAAAGATGAATGGTCTTGAATTGAGTCAGATAAATGTCTGAACTAAAGGTGAATGTTTTTGGTTGAGTCAGAGTAATGTCTGGACTAAAGGTGAATGGTCTTGGGTTGAGTCAGAGAAATGTCCTGGACTAAAGCTGAGTGGTCTTGGGTTTAGTCAGAGAAATGTCTGGACTAAAGGTGAATGGTCTAGTTTTGAGTCAGAGAAATGTCTGGACTAAAGGTAAATGGTCTTGTTTTGAGTCAGAGAAATGTCTGGACTAAAGGTCAATGGTTTTTGGTTGTCAGAGAAATGTCCTGGACTAAAGCTGAGTGGTCTTGGGTTTAGTCAGAGAAATGTCTGGACTAAAGGTGAATGGTCTTGGGTTGAGTAAGAGAAATGTGTGGACTAAAGATGAATGGTCTTGGGTTGAGTCAGAGAAATTTCTGGACTAAAGGTAAATGGTCTTAGGTTGAGTGAGAGAAATGTCTGGACTAAAGGTGAATGGTCTTAGGTCTTGTCAGAGAAATGTCTGGACTAAATGTGAATGTCTTTGGTCGTTTCAGAGAAATGTCTGGACTAAAGGTTAATGTCGTGGGTTGAGTCAGAGATATGTCTGAACTAAAGGTGAATGTCTTAGGTCGAGTGAGAGAAATGTCTGGACTAAATGTAAATGGTTTTCGGTCCAATAAGAGAAATGTCTAGACTAAAGATGAATGCTATTGGGTCGAGTCAGATAAATTTCTGGACTAAAGGTAAATGGTCTTGGTTCAAGTAAGAGAAATGTCTGGACTAAAGGTGAATGGTCTTAGGTCGAGTCAGAGCAATGTCTGGACTAAAACTGAATGTCTTTGGTTGAGTAAGAGAAATGTCTGGACTAAAGGTGAATGGTCTTAATTTGAATCAGAGAAATGTCTGGACTAAAGGTTAATAGTCTTCTGTTGAGTCAGAGAAATGTCTGGACTAAAGATGAATGGTCTTGAATTGAGTCAGAGAAATGTCTGGACTAAAGGTGAATTGTCTTGGATTGAGTCCGAGAAATGTCTGGATTAAGGGTTAATGGCCTTGGGTTGAGTCAGAGAAATGTCTGGACTAAAGGTGAATGGTTTTTGATTGAATCAGAGAAATGTCTTGACTAAATGTAAATGGTCATGAATTGAGTCAGAGAAATGTCTGGACTAAAGGTGAATTGTCTTGGATTGAGTCAGAGAAATGTGTGGACTAAAGGTGAATGGTTTTAGGTCGAATCAGAGAAATGTCTGGTCTAAAGGTGAATAGTCTTGGGTTTAGTAAGAGAAATATATGGACTAAAGGTGAATGGTCTTGGGTTGAGTCAGAGAAATGTCTGGACTAAAGGTGAATGGGCTTGGGTTGAGTCAGAGAAATGTCTAGACTAAAGGTGAATGGTCTTATGTTGAGTCAGAGCAATGTCTGGACTAAAGGTGAATGTCTTGGGTTGAGTCAGAGAAATGTCTGGACTAAAGGTGTCTGGTCTTAGTTTGAGTCAGAGAAATATCTGGACTAAAGGTTAATGGTCTTGGGTTGAGTCAGAGAAATGTCTGGACTAAAGATGAATGGTCTTGAATTGAGTCAGAGAAATGTCTGGACTAAAGGTAAATTGTCTTGGATTGAGTCAGAGAATTGTCTGGATTAAGGGTTAATGGCCTTGGGTTTAGTCAGAGAAATGTCTGGACTAAAGAAGAATGGTCTTTCATTGAGTCAGAGAAATGTCTTGACTAAATGTGAATGGTCCTGAATTGAGTTATAGAATAGTCTGGACTAAAGGTGAATGCCTTGGGTTGAGTCAGAGAAATGTCTGGACTAAAGGTGAATGGTTTTGGGTCGAATCAGAGAAATGTCTGGTCTAAAGGTGAATAGTCTTGGGTTTAGTAAGATAAATATATGGACTAAAGGTGAATGGTCTTGGGTTGAGTCAGAGAAATGTCTGGACTAAAGGTGAATGGGCTTGGGTTGAGTCAGAGAAATGTCTGGACTAAAGGTGAATGGTCTTTGATTGAGTCAGAGAAATGTCTGGACTAAAGGTGAATGGTCTTTGATTGAGTCAGAGAAATGTCTGGACTAAAGGTGAATGGTCTTGTTTTGAGTCAGAGAAATGTCTGGACTAAAGGTCAATGGTTTTTGGGTTGAGTCAGAGAAATGTCTGGACTATAGGTGAATGGTCTTTGTTCGAGTCAGAGAAATGTCTGCACTAAAGGTGAAGGGTCTTGGGTTAAGTCAGAGAAATGTCTTGACTAAATGTGAATGGTCCTGAATTGAGTTATAGAATAGTCTGGACAAAAGGTGAATGCCTTGGGTTGAGGCAGAGAAATGTCTGGACTAAAGGTGAATGGTTTTGGGTCGAATCAGAGAAATGTCTGGTCTAAAGGTGAATAGTGTTGGGTTTAGTAAGAGAAATATATGGACTAAAGGTGAATGGTCTTGGGTTGAGTCAGAGAAATGTCTGGACTAAAGGTGAATGGGCTTGGGTTGAGTCAGAGAAATGTCTGGACTAAAGGTGAATGGTCTTATGTTGAGGCAGAGCAATGTCTGGACTAAAGGTGAATGTCTTGGGTTGAGTCAGAGAAATGTCTGGACTAAAGGTAAATGGTCTTAGGTTGAGTCAGAGAAATGTCTGGACTAAAGGTTAATGGTCTTTGGTTGAGTCAGAGAAATGTCTGGACTAAAGATGAATGTCTTTAATTGAGTCAGAGAAATGTCTGGACTAAAGGTGAATTGTCTTGCATTGAGTCAGAGAAATGTCTGGACTAAAGGTTAATGGTCTTGGGTTGAGTAAGAGAAATGTCTGGACTAAAGGTGAATATTCTTGGATTGAGTCAGATAAATGTCTGGACTAAAGGTTAATGGTCTTGGGTTGAGTCAGAGAAATGTCTGGACTAAAGATGAATGGTCTTGAATTGAGTCAGATAAATGTCTGAACTAAAGGTGAATGTTTTTGGTTGAGTCAGAGTAATGTCTGGACTAAAGGTGAATGGTCTTGGGTTGAGTCAGAGAAATGTCCTGGACTAAAGCTGAGTGGTCTTGGGTTTAGTCAGAGAAATGTCTGGACTAAAGGTGAATGGTCTAGTTTTGAGTCAGAGAAATGTCTGGACTAAAGGTAAATGGTCTTGTTTTGAGTCAGAGAAATGTCTGGACTAAAGGTCAATGGTTTTTGGTTGTCAGAGAAATGTCCTGGACTAAAGCTGAGTGGTCTTGGGTTTAGTCAGAGAAATGTCTGGACTAAAGGTGAATTGTCTTGGGTTGAGTAAGAGAAATGTGTGGACTAAAGGTGAATGGTCTTGGGTTGAGTCAGAGAAATTTCTGGACTAAAGGTAAATGGTCTTAGGTTGAGTGAGAGAAATGTCTGGACTAAAGGTGAATGGTCTTAGGTCTTGTAAGAGAAATGTCTGGACTAAATGTGAATGTCTTTGGTCGTTTCAGAGAAATGTCTGGACTAAAGGTTAATGTCGTGGGTTGAGTCAGAGATATGTCTGAACTAAAGGTGAATGTCTTAGGTCGAGTGAGAGAAATGTCTGGACTAAATGTAAATGGTTTTCGGTCCAATAAGAGAAATGTCTAGACTAAAGATGAATGCTATTGGGTCGAGTCAGATAAATTTCTGGACTAAAGGTAAATGGTCTTGGTTCAAGTAAGAGAAATGTCTGGACTAAAGGTGAATGGTCTTAGGTCGAGTCAGAGCAATGTCTGGACTAAAGCTGAATGTCTTTGGTTGAGTAAGAGAAATGTCTGGACTAAAGGTGAATGGTCTTAATTTGAATCAGAGAAATGTCTGGACTAAAGGTTAATAGTCTTCTGTTGAGTCAGAGAAATGTCTGGACTAAAGATGAATGGTCTTGAATTGAGTCAGAGAAATGTCTGGACTAAAGGTGAATTGTCTTGGATTGAGTCCGAGAAATGTCTGGATTAAGGGTTAATGGCCTTGGGTTTAGTCAGAGAAATGTCTGGACTAAAGGTGAATGGTTTTTGATTGAATCAGAGAAATGTCTTGACTAAATGTAAATGGTCATGAATTGAGTCAGAGAAATGTCTGGACTAAAGGTGAATTGTCTTGGATTGAGTCAGAGAAATGTGTGGACTAAAGGTGAATGGTTTTAGGTCGAATCAGAGAAATGTCTGGTCTAAAGGTGAATAGTCTTGGGTTTAGTAAGAGAAATATATGGACTAAAGGTGAATGGTCTTGGGTTGAGTCAGAGAAATGTCTGGACTAAAGGTGAATGGGCTTGGGTTGAGTCAGAGAAATGTCTGGACTAAAGGTGAATGGTCTTATGTTGAGTCAGAGCAATGTCTGGACTAAAGGTGAATGTCTTGGGTTGAGTCAGAGAAATGTCTGGACTAAAGGTGTCTGGTCTTAGTTTGAGTCAGAGAAATATCTGGACTAAAGGTTAATGGTCTTGGGTTGAGTCAGAGAAATGTCTGGACTAAAGATGAATGTCTTTTATTGAGTCAGAGAAATGTCTAGACTAAAGGTGAATTGTCTTGGATTGAGTCAGAGAAATGTCTGGACTAAAGGTTAATGGTCTTAGGTCGAGTCAGAGCAATGTCTGGACTAAAGGTGAATGTCTTGGGTTGAGTAAGAGAAATGTCTGGACTAAAGGTGAATGGTCTTAAGTTGAGTCAGAGAAATGTCTGGACTAAAGGTTAATAGTCTTCGGTTGAGTCAGAGAAATGTCTGGACTAAAGATGAATGTCTTTTATTGAGTCAGAGAAATGTCTAGACTAAAGGTGAATTGTCTTGGATTGAGTCAGAGAAATGTCTGGACTAAAGGTTAATGGTCTTAGGTCGAGTCAGAGCAATGTCTGGACTAAAGGTGAATGTCTTGGGTTGAGTAAGAGAAATGTCTGGACTAAAGGTGAATGGTCTTAAGTTGAGTCAGAGAAATGTCTGGACTAAAGGTTAATAGTCTTCGGTTGAGTCAGAGAAATGTCTGGACTAAAGCTGAATGGTCTTGAATTGAGTAAGAGAAATGTCTGGACTAAAGGTGAATTGTCTTGGATTGAGTCAGAGATATATCTGGATTAAGGGTTAATGGCCTTGGGTTTAGTCAGAGAAATGTCTGGACTAAAGGTGAATGGTCTTTGATTGAGTCAGAGAAATGTCTTGACTAAATGTGAATGGTCCTGAATTGAGTTATAGAATAGTCTGGACTAAAGGTGAATGCCTTTGGTTGAGTCAGAGAAATGTCTGGACTAAAGGTGAATGGTTTTGGGTCGAATCAGAGAAATGTCTGGTCTAAAGGTGAATAGTCTTGGGTTTAGTAAGAGAAATATATGGACTAAAGGTGAATGGTCTTGTGATGAGTCAGAGAAATGTCTGGACTAAAGGTGAATGGGCTTGGGTTGAGTCAGAGAAATGTCTGGACTAAAGGTGAATGGTCTTATGTTGAGTCAGAGCAATGTCTGGACTAAAGGTGAATATCTTGGGTTGAGTCAGAGAAATGTCTGGACTAAAGGTGAATGGTCTTAGTTTGAGTCAGAGAAATATCTGGACTAAAGGTTAATGGTCTTTGGTTGAGTCAGAGAAATGTGTGGACTAAAGATGAATGTCTTTTATTGAGTCAGAGAAATGTCTGGACTAAAGGTGAATTGTCTTGGATTGAGTCAGAGAAATGTCTGGACTAAAGGTTAATGGTCTTGGGTTGAGTCAATAAAATGTCTGGACTAAAGGTGAATATTCTTGGATTGAGTCAGACAAATGTCTGCACTAAAGGTGAATGGTCTCGGGTTGAGTCAGAGAAATGTCTTGACTAAATGTGAATGGTCCTGATTTGAGTTATAGAATAGTCTGGACTAAAAGTGAATGCCTTGGGTTGAGTCAGAGAAATGTCTGGACTAAAGTTAAATGGTTTTGGGTCGAATCAGAGAAATGTCTGGTCTAAAGGTGAATAGTCTTGGGTTTAGTAAGATAAATATATGGACTAGAGGTGAATAGTCTTCGGTTGAGTCAGAGAAATGTCTGGACTAAAGCTGAATGGTCTTGAATTGAGTCAGATAAATGTCTGGACTAAAGGTGAATTGTCTTGGATTGAGTCAGAGAATTGTCTGGATTAAGGGTTAATGGCCTTGGGTTTAGTCAGAGAAATGTCTGGACTAAAGAAGAATGGTCTTTCATTGAGTCAGAGAAATGTCTTGACTAAATGTGAATGGTCCTGAATTGAGTTATAGAATAGTCTGGACTAAAGGTGAATGCCTTGGGTTGAGTCAGAGAAATGTCTGGACTAAAGGTGAATGGTTTTGGGTCGAATCAGAGAAATGTCTGGTCTAAAGGTGAATTGTCTTGGGTTTAGTAAGAGAAATATATGGACTAAAGGTGAATGGTCTTGGGTTGAGTCAGAGAAATGTCTGGACTAAAGGTGAATGGGCTTTGGTTGAGTCAGAGAAATGTCTGGACTAAAGGTGAATGGTCTTATGTTGAGTCAGAGCAATGTCTGGACTAAAGGTGAATATCGTCGGTTGAGTCAGAGAAATGTCTGGACTAAAGGTGAATGGTCTTAGTTTGAATCAGAGAAATATCTGGACTAAAGGTTAATGGTCTTGGGTTTAGTCAGAGAAATGTCTGGACTAAAGATGAATGTCTTTTATTGAGTCAGAGAAATGTCTGGACTAAAGGTGAATTGTCTTGGATTGAGTCAGAGAAATGTCTGGACTAAAGGTTAATGGTCTTGGGTTGAATCAGAGAAACGTCTGGACTAAAGGTAAATATTCTTGGATTGAGTCAGAGAAATGTCTGCACTAAAGGTGAATGGTCTCGGGTTGAGTCAGAGAAATGTCTTGACTAAATGTGAATGGTCCTGATTTGAGTTATAGAATAGTCTGGACTAAAGGTAAATGCCTTTGGTTGAGTCAGAGAAATTTTTGGACTAAAGGTGAATGTTTTTTGGTCGAATCAGAGAAATGTCTGGTCTAAAGGTGAATAGTCTTGGGTTTAGTAAGATAAATATATGGACTAAAGGTGAATAGTCTTCGGTTGAGTCAGAGAAATGTCTGGACTAAAGCTGAATGGTCTTGAATTGAGTCAGAGAAATGTCTGGACTAAAGGTGAATTGTCTTGGATTGAGTCAGAGAATTGTCTGGATTAAGGGTTAATGGCCTTGGGTTTAGTCACAGAAATGTCTGGACTAAAGAAGAATGGTCTTTCATTGAGTCAGAGAAATGTCTTGACTAAATGTGAATGGTCCTGAATTGAGTTATAGAATAGTCTGGACTAAATGTGAATGGTCTTTGGTTGAGTCAGAGAAATGTCTGGACTAAAGGTGAATGGGCTTGGATTGAGTCAGAGAAATGTCTGGACTAAAGGTGAATGGTCTTATGTTGAGTCAGAGCAATGTCTGGACTAAAGGTGAATGTCTTGGGTTGAGTCAGAGAAATGTCTGGACTAAAGGTGAATGGTCTTAGTTTGAGTCAGAGAAATATCTGGACTAAAAGTTAATGGTCTTGGGTTGAGTCATAGAAATGTCTGGACTAAAGATAAATGTCTTTTATTGAGTCAGAGAAATGTCTGGAATAAAGGCGAATTGTCTTGGATTGAGTCAGAGAAATGTCTGGACTAAAGGTGAATGGTCTTAGTTTGAGTCAGAGAAATATCTGGACTAAAAGTTAATGGTCTTGGGTTGAGTCAGAGAACAGTCTGGACTAAAGATGAATGTCTTTTATTGAGTCAGAGAAATGTCTGGACTAAAGGCGAATTGTCTTGGATTGAGTCAGAGAAATGTCTGTACTAAACGTTAATGTTCTGTGGGAAAGTCAGAGAAATGTCTGGACTAAAGGTGAATATTCTTGGATTGAGTCAGAGAAATGTCTGCACTAAAGGTTAATGGTCTTGGATTGAGTCAGAGAAATGTCTCGACTAAAAATGAATGGTCTTGAATTGAGTCAGATAAATGTCTGAACTAAAGGTGAATGTCTTTGGTTGAGTCAGAGTAATGTCTGTACTAAAGGTGAATGGTCATTGGTTGAGTCAGAGAAATGTCCTGGACTAAAGCTGAGTGGTCTTGGGTTTAGTCAGAGAAATGTCTGGACTAAAGGTGAATGGTCTTGTTTTGAGTCAGAGAAATGTCTGGACTAAAGGTAAATGGTCTTGTTTTGAGTCAGAGAAATGTCTGGACTAAAGGTCAATGGTTTTGAGTTGTCAGAGAAATGTCTGGACTAAAAGTGAATGGTCTTGGGTTGAGTAAGAGAAATGTGTGGACTAAAGGTGAATGGTCTTTGGTTGAGTCAGAGAAATTTCTGGACTAAAGGTAAATGGTCTTAGGTCTTGTCAGAGAAATGTCTGGACTAAATGTGAATGTCTTTGGTCGTTTCAGAGAAATGTCTGGACTAACGGTTAATGTCGTGGGTTGTGTCAGAGAAATGTCTGAACTAAAGGTGAATGTCTTAGGTCGAGTGAGAGAAATGTCTGGACTAAATGTAAATGGTTTTCGGTCGAATAAGAGAAATGTCTAGGCTAAAGGTGAATGCTATTGGGTCGAGTCAGAGAAATTTCTGGACTAAAGGTGAATGGTTTTTGGGTCAAGTAAGAGAAATGTTTGGATTAAAGGTGAATGGTCTTAGGTCGAGTCAGAGCAATGTCTGGACTAAAGGTTAATAGTCTTCGGTTGAGTCAGAGAAATGTCTGGACTAAAGATGAATGGTCTTGAATTGAGTCAGAGAAATGTCTTGACTAAAGGTGAATTGTCTTGGATTGAGTCAGAGAAATGTCTGGATTAAGGGTTAATGGCCTTGGGTTTAGTCAGAGAAATGTCTGGACTAAAGGTGAATGGTCTTTGATTGAGTCAGAGAAATGTCTGGACTAAAGGTCAATGGTCTTGTTTTGAATCAGAGAAATGTCTGGAATAAAGGTCAATGGTTTTTGGGTTGAGTCAGAGAAATGTCTGGAGTAAAGGTGAATGGTCTTTGTTCGAGTCAGAGAAATGTCTGGAGTAAAGGTGAATGGTCTTTGTTCCAGTCAGAGAAATGTCTGCACTAAAGGTGAATTGTATTGGGTTGAGTCAGAGAAATGTCTTTACTAAATGTGAATGGTCTTTAATTGAGTTATAGAATAGTCTGGACTAAAGGTGAATGCCTTGGGTTGAGTCAGAGAAATGTCTGGACTAAAGGTGAATGGTTTTGGGTCGAATCAGAGAAATGTCTGGTCTAAAGGTGAATAGTCTTGGGTTTAGTAAGAGAAATATATGGACTAAATGTGAATGGTCTTTGGTTGAGTCAGAGAAATGTCTGGACTAAAGGTGAATGGGCTTGGATTGAGTCAGAGAAATGTCTGGACTAAAGGTTAATGGTCTTGGGTTGTGTCAGAGAAATGTCTGGACTAAAGATGAATGTCTTTAATTGAGTCAGAGAAATGTCTGGACTAAAGGTGAATTGTCTTGGATTGAATCAGAGAAATGTATGGACTAAAGGTTAATGGTCTTGGGTTGAGTCAGAGAAATGTCTGGACTAAAGGTGAATATTCTTTGATTGAGTCAGATAAATGTCTGGACTAAAGGTTAATGGTCTTGGGTTGAGTCAGAGAAATGTCTGGACTAAAGATGAATGGTCTTGAAATGACTCAGATAAATGTCTGAACTAAAGGTGATTGTCTTTGGTTGAGTCAGAGTAATGTCTGGACTAAAGGTGAGTGGTCTTGGTTTGAGTCATAGAAATGTCCTGGACTAAAGCTGAGTGGTCTTGGGTTGAGTAAGAGAAATGTTGGACTAAAGGTGAATGGTCTCGGGTTGAGTCAGAGAAATTTCTGGACTAAAGGTAAATGTTATTAGGTTGAGTGAGAGAAATGTCTGGACTAAAGGTGAATGGTCTTAGGTCTTGTCAGAGAAATGTCTGGAATAAATGTGAATGTCTTTGGTCGTTTCAGAGAAATGTCTGGACTAAAGGTGAATGTCGTGGGTTGAGTCAGAGAAATGTCTGAACTAAAGGTGAATGTCTTAGGTCGAGTGAGAGAAATGTCTGGACTAAAGGTAAATGGTTTTCGGTCGATTAAGAGAAATGTCTAGACTAAAGGGGAATGCTATTGGGTCGAGTCAGAGAAATTTCTGGACTAAAGGTGAATGGTCTTGGATCAAGTAAGAGAAATGTCTGGACTAAAGGTGAATGGTCTTAGGTCGAGTCAGAGCAATGCCTGGTCTAAAGGTGAATGTCTTGGGTTGAGTAAGAGAAATGTCTGGACTAAAGGTGAATGGTCTTAAGTTGAGTCAGAGAAATGTCTGGACTAAAGATTAATAGTCTTCGGTTGAGTCAGAGAAATGTCTGGACTAAAGATGAATGGTCTTGAATTGAGTCAGAGAAATGTCTGGACTAAAGGTGAATTGTCTTGGATTGAGTCAGAGAAATGTCTGGATTAAGGGTTAATGGCCTTGGGTTTAATCAGAGAAATGTCTGGACTAAATGTGAATGGTCTTTGATTGAGTCAGAGAAATGTCTGGACTAAAGGTGAATGGTCTTTGATTGAGTCAGAGAAATGTCTGGACTAAAGGTCAATGGTTTTTGGGTTGAATCAGAGAAATGTCTGGACTAAAGGTAAATGGTCTTTGGTCGAGTCAGAGAAATGTCTGCACTAAAGGTGAATGGTCTTGGGTTGAGTCAGAGAAATGTCTTGACTAAATGTGAATGGTCCTGAATTGAGTTATAGAATAGTCTGGACTAAAGGTGAATGCCTTGGGTTGAGTCAGAAAAATGTCTGGACTAAAGATGAATGGTTTTGCGTCAAATCAGAGAAATGTCTGGTCTAAAGGTGAATAGTCTTGGGTTTTCTAAGAGAAATGTCTGGACTAAAGGTGAATGGTCTTTGATTGAGTCAGAGAAATGTCTGGACTAAAGGTAAATGGTCTTTGATTGAGTCAGAGAAATGTCTGGACTAAAGGTCAATGGTCTTGTTTTGAGTCAGAGAAATGTCTGGACTAAAGATCAATGGTTTGTGGGTTGAGTCAGAGAAATGTCTGGAGTAAAGGTGAATAATCTTTGTTTGAGTCAGAGAAATGTCTGCACTAAAGGTGAATGGTCTTGGGTTGAGTCAGAGAAATGTCTTGACTAAATGTGAATGGTCTTGAATTGAGTTATAGAATAGTCTGGACTAAAGGTGAATGCCTTGGGTTTAGTAAGAGAAATATATGGACTAAATGTGAATGGTCTTTGGTTGAGTCAGAGAAATGTCTGGACTAAAGGTGAATGGGCTTGGGTTGAGTCAGAGAAATGTCTGGACTAAAGGTGAATGGTCTTATGTTGAGTCAGAGCAATGTCTGGACTAAAGGTGAATGTCTTGGGTTGAGTCAGAGAAATGTCTGGACTAAAGGATAATGGTCTTAGATTGAGTCAGAGAAATGTCTGGACTAAAGGTTAATGGTCTTGGGTTGAGTAAGAGAAATGTCTGGACTAAAGATTAATGTCTTTAATTGAGTCAGAGAAATGTCTGGACTAAAGGTGAATTGTCTTGGATTGAATCATAGACTAAAGGTTAATGGTCTTGGGTTGAGTCAGAGAAATGTCTGGACTAAAGATGAATGGTCTTGAATTGAGTCAGATAAATGTCTGAACTAAAGGTGAATGTCTTTGGTTGAGTCAAAGTAATGTCTGGACTAAAGGTGAATGGTCTTGGGTTGAGTCATAGAAATGTCCTGGACTAAAGCTGAGTGGTCTTGGGTTTAGTCAGAGAAATGTCTGGACTAAAGGTGAATGGTCTTGTTTTGAGTCAGAGAAATGTCTGGACTAAAGGTAAATGGTCTTGTTTTGAGTCAGAGAAATGTCTTTACTAAAGGTGAATGGTTTTGGGTTGTCAGAGAAATGTCTGGACTAAAGGTGAATGGTCTTGAGTTGAGTAAGAGAAATGTGTGGACTAAAGGTGAATGGTCTCGGGTTGAGTCAGATAAATTTCTGGACTAAAGGTAAATGTTCTTAGGTTGAGTGAGAGAAATGTCTGGACTAAAGGAAAATGGTCTTAGGTCTTGTCAGAGAAATGTCTGGAATAAATGTTAATGTCTTTGGTCGTTTCAGAGAAATGTCTGGACTAAAGGTGAATGTCGTGGGTTGAGTCAGAGAAATGTCTGGACTAAAGATTAATATTCTTCGGTTGAGTCAGAGAAATGTCTGGACTAAAGATGAATGGTCTTGAATTGAGTCAGAGAAATGTCTGGACTAAAGGTGAATTGTCTTGGATTGAGTCAGAGAAATGTCTGGATTAAGGGTTAATGGCCTTTGGTTTAATCAGAGAAATGTCTGGACTAAATGTGAATGGTCTTTGATTGAGTAAGAGAAATGTCTGGACTAAAGGTCAATGGTTTTTGGGTTGAGTCAGAGAAATGTCTGGACTAAAGGTGAATGGTCTTTGGACGAGTCAGAGAAATGTCTGAACTAAAGGTGAATGGTCTTGGGTTGAGTCAGAGAAATGTCTTGACTAAATGTGAATGGTCCTGAATTGAGTTATAGAATAGTCTGGACTAAAGGTGGATGCCTTGGGTTGAGTCAGAAAAATGTCTGGACTAAAGATGAATGGTCTTGGGTTGAGTAAAAGAAATGTCTGAACTAAAGCTGAATGGTCTTGGGTCGAATCAGAGAAATGTCTGGAATAAAAGTGAATGATCTTCGGTTGAGTCAGAGAAATGTCTGGTCTGAAGGTGAATGGTCTTGGGTTTAGTCCGAGAAATGTCTGGATTAAATGTGAATGGTCTTGGGTCGAGTCAGAGAAATGTCTGGACTAAAGATGAATGGTCTTGAATTGAGTCAGAGAAATGTATGGACTAAAGGTGAATTGTCTTGGATTGAGTCAGAGAAATGTCTGGATTAAGGGTTAATGGCCTTTGGTTTAATCAGAGAAATGTCTGGACTAAATGTGAATGGTCCTTGATTGAGTCAGAGAAATGTCTGGACTAAAGGTGAATGGTCTTTGATTGAGTCAGAGAAATGTCTGGACTAAAGGTCAATGGTTTTTGGGTTGAGTCAGAGAAATGTCTGGACTAAAGGTAAATGGTCTTTGGTCGAGTCAGAGAAATGTCTGCACTAAAGGTGAAGGGTCTTGGGTTGAGTCAGAGAAATATCTTGACTAAATGTGAATGGTCCTGAATTGAGTTATAGAAAAGTCTGGACTAAAGGTGAATGCCTTGGATTGAGTCAGAAAAATGTCTGGACTAAAGATGAATGGTTTTGCGTCGAATCAGAGAAATGTCTGGTCTAAAGGTGAATAGTCTTGGGTTTAGTAAGAGAAATATATGGACTAAAGGTGAATTTTCTTTGGTTGAGTCAGAGAAATGTCTGGACTAAAGGTGAATGGGCTTGGGTTGAGTCAGAGAAATGTCTGGACTAAAGGTGAATGGTCTTATGTTGAGTCAGAGCAATGTCTGGACTAAAGGTGAATGTCTTGGGTTGAGTCAGAGAAATGTCTGGACTAAAGGTGAATGGTCTTAGGTTGAGTCAGAGAAATGTCTGGACTAAAGGTTAATGGTCTTTGTTGAGTCAGAGAAATGTCTGGACTAAAGATGAATGTCTTTAATTGAGTCAGAGAAATGTCTGGACTAAAGGTGAATTGTTTTGGATTGAGTCAGAGAAATGTCTGGACTAAAGGTTAATGGTCTTGGGTTGAGTCAGAGAAAGGTCTGGACTAAAGGTGAATATTCTTGGATTGAGTCAGAGAAATGTCTGCACTAAAGGTAAATGGTCTTGGGTTGAGTCAGAGAAATGTCTTGACTAAATGTGAATGGTCCTGAATTGAGTTATAGAATAGTCTGGACTAAAGGTGAATGCCTTTGGTTGAGTCAGAGAAATGTCTGGACTAAAGGTGAATGGTTTTGGGTCGAATCAGAGAAATGTCTGGTCTAAAGGTGAATAGTCTTGGGTTTAGTAAGAGAAATATATGGACTAAAGGTGAATGGTCTTTTGTAGAGTCAGAGAAATGTCTGGACTAAAGGTGAATGGTCTTATGTTTAGTCTGAGCAATGTCTGGACTAAAGGTGAATGTCTTGGGTTGAGTCAGATAAATTTCTGGACTAAAGGTAAATGGTCTTAGGTTGAGTGAGAGAAATGTCTCGACTAAAGGTGAATGGTCTTAGGTCTTGTCAGAGAAATGTCTGGACTAAATGTGAATGTCTTTGGTCGTTTCAGAGAAATGTCTGGACTAAAGGTGAATGTCGTGGGTTGAGTCAGAGAAATGTCTGAACTAAAGGTGAATGTCTTAGGTCAAGTGAGAGAAATGTCTGGACTAAAGGTAAATGGTTTTCGGTCGAATAAGAGAAATGTCTGGACTAAAGGTTAGTGTCTTTGGTTGAGTCAGAGAAATGTCTGGACTAAATGTGAAAGGTCTTAAGTTGAGTCAGAGAAATGTCTGGACTAAAGGTTAATAGTCTTCGGTTGAGTCAGAGAAATGTCTGGACTAAGGATGAGTGGTCTTGAACTGAGTCAGAGAAATGTCTGGACTAAAGGTGAATTGTCTTGGATTGAGTCAGAGAAATGTCTGTATTAAGGGTTAATGGCCTTGGGTTTAGTCAGAGAAATGTCTGGACTAAAGGTGAATGGTCTTTGATTGAGTCAGAGAAATGTCTGGACTAAAGGTGAATGGTCTTTGATTGAGTAAGAGAAATGTCTGGACTAAAGGTCAATGGTTTTTGGGTTGAGTCAGAGAAATGTCTGGACTAAAGGTGAATGGTCTTTGGACGAGTCAGAGAAATGTCTGAACTAAAGGTGAATGGTCTTGGGTTGAGTCAGAGAAATGTCTTGACTAAATGTGAATGGTCCTGAATTGAGTTATAGAATAGTCTGGACTAAAGGTGGATGCCTTGGGTTGAGTCAGAAAAATGTCTGGACTAAAGATGAATGGTCTTGGGTTGAGTAAAAGAAATGTCTGAACTAAAGCTGAATGGTCTTGGGTCGAATCAGAGAAATGTCTGGAATAAAAGTGAATGATCTTCGGTTGAGTCAGAGAAATGTCTGGTCTGAAGGTGAATGGTCTTGGGTTTAGTCCGAGAAATGTCTGGATTAAATGTGAATGGTCTTGGGTCGAGTCAGAGAAATGTCTGGACTAAAGATGAATGGTCTTGAATTGAGTCAGAGAAATGTATGGACTAAAGGTGAATTGTCTTGGATTGAGTCAGAGAAATGTCTGGATTAAGGGTTAATGGCCTTTGGTTTAATCAGAGAAATGTCTGGACTAAATGTGAATGGTCCTTGATTGAGTCAGAGAAATGTCTGGACTAAAGGTGAATGGTCTTTGATTGAGTCAGAGAAATGTCTGGACTAAAGGTCAATGGTTTTTGGGTTGAGTCAGAGAAATGTCTGGACTAAAGGTAAATGGTCTTTGGTCGAGTCAGAGAAATGTCTGCACTAAAGGTGAAGGGTCTTGGGTTGAGTCAGAGAAATATCTTGACTAAATGTGAATGGTCCTGAATTGAGTTATAGAAAAGTCTGGACTAAAGGTGAATGCCTTGGATTGAGTCAGAAAAATGTCTGGACTAAAGATGAATGGTTTTGCGTCGAATCAGAGAAATGTCTGGTCTAAAGGTGAATAGTCTTGGGTTTAGTAAGAGAAATATATGGACTAAAGGTGAATTTTCTTTGGTTGAGTCAGAGAAATGTCTGGACTAAAGGTTAATGGTCTTTGTTGAGTCAGAGAAATGTCTGGACTAAAGATGAATGTCTTTAATTGAGTCAGAGAAATGTCTGGACTAAAGGTGAATTGTTTTGGATTGAGTCAGAGAAATGTCTGGACTAAAGGTTAATGGTCTTGGGTTGAGTCAGAGAAAGGTCTGGACTAAAGGTGAATATTCTTGAATTGAGTCAGAGAAATGTCTGCACTAAAGGTAAATGGTCTTGGGTTGAGTCAGAGAAATGTCTTGACTAAATGTGAATGGTCCTGAATTGAGTTATAGAATAGTCTGGACTAAAGGTGAATGCCTTTGGTTGAGTCAGAGAAATGTCTGGACTAAAGGTGAATGGTTTTGGGTCGAATCAGAGAAATGTCTGGTCTAAAGGTGAATAGTCTTGGGTTTAGTAAGAGAAATATATGGACTAAAGGTGAATGGTCTTTTGTAGAGTCAGAGAAATGTCTGGACTAAAGGTGAATGGTCTTATGTTTAGTCTGAGCAATGTCTGGACTAAAGGTGAATGTCTTGGGTTGAGTCAGATAAATTTCTGGACTAAAGGTAAATGGTCTTAGGTTGAGTGAGAGAAATGTCTCGACTAAAGGTGAATGGTCTTAGGTCTTGTCAGAGAAATGTCTGGACTAAATGTGAATGTCTTTGGTCGTTTCAGAGAAATGTCTGGACTAAAGGTGAATGTCGTGGGTTGAGTCAGAGAAATGTCTGAACTAAAGGTGAATGTCTTAGGTCAAGTGAGAGAAATGTCTGGACTAAAGGTAAATGGTTTTCGGTCGAATAAGAGAAATGTCTAGACTAAAGGTGAATGCTATTGGGTCGAGTCAGAGAAATTTCTGGACTAAAGGTGAATGGTCTTGGGTCAAGTAAGAGAAATGTCTGGACTAAAGGTGAATGGTCTTTGGTTTAGTCAGAGAAATGTCTGGACCTAATGTGAAAGGTCTTTGGTCGAATCCGAGAAATGTCTGGACTAAAGGTTAGTGTCTTTGGTTGAGTCAGAGAAATGTCTGGACTAAATGTGAAAGGTCTTAAGTTGAGTCAGAGAAATGTCTGGACTAAAGGTTAATAGTCTTCGGTTGAGTCAGAGAAATGTCTGGACTAAGGATGAGTGGTCTTGAACTGAGTCAGAGAAATGTCTGGACTAAAGGTGAATTGTCTTGGATTGAGTCAGAGAAATGTCTGTATTAAGGGTTAATGGCCTTGGGTTTAGTCAGAGAAATGTCTGGACTAAAGGTGAATGGTCTTTGATTGAGTCAGAGAAATGTCTGGACTAAAGGTGAATGGTCTTTGATTGAGTAAGAGAAATGTCTGGACTAAAGGTCAATGGTTTTTGGGTTGAGTCAGAGAAATGTCTGGACTAAAGGTGAATGGTCTTTGGACGAGTCAGAGAAATGTCTGAACTAAAGGTGAATGGTCTTGGGTTGAGTCAGAGAAATGTCTTGACTAAATGTGAATGGTCCTGAATTGAGTTATAGAATAGTCTGGACTAAAGGTGGATGCCTTGGGTTGAGTCAGAAAAATGTCTGGACTAAAGATGAATGGTCTTGGGTTGAGTAAAAGAAATGTCTGAACTAAAGCTGAATGGTCTTGGGTCGAATCAGAGAAATGTCTGGAATAAAAGTGAATGATCTTCGGTTGAGTCAGAGAAATGTCTGGTCTGAAGGTGAATGGTCTTGGGTTTAGTCCGAGAAATGTCTGGATTAAATGTGAATGGTCTTGGGTCGAGTCAGAGAAATGTCTGGACTAAAGATGAATGGTCTTGAATTGAGTCAGAGAAATGTATGGACTAAAGGTGAATTGTCTTGGATTGAGTCAGAGAAATGTCTGGATTAAGGGTTAATGGCCTTTGGTTTAATCAGAGAAATGTCTGGACTAAATGTGAATGGTCCTTGATTGAGTCAGAGAAATGTCTGGACTAAAGGTGAATGGTCTTTGATTGAGTCAGAGAAATGTCTGGACTAAAGGTCAATGGTTTTTGGGTTGAGTCAGAGAAATGTCTGGACTAAAGGTAAATGGTCTTTGGTCGAGTCAGAGAAATGTCTGCACTAAAGGTGAAGGGTCTTGGGTTGAGTCAGAGAAATATCTTGACTAAATGTGAATGGTCCTGAATTGAGTTATAGAAAAGTCTGGACTAAAGGTGAATGCCTTGGATTGAGTCAGAAAAATGTCTGGACTAAAGATGAATGGTTTTGCGTCGAATCAGAGAAATGTCTGGTCTAAAGGTGAATAGTCTTGGGTTTAGTAAGAGAAATATATGGACTAAAGGTGAATTTTCTTTGGTTGAGTCAGAGAAATGTCTGGACTAAAGGTGAATGGGCTTGGGTTGAGTCAGAGAAATGTCTGGACTAAAGGTGAATGGTCTTATGTTGAGTCAGAGCAATGTCTGGACTAAAGGTGAATGTCTTGGGTTGAGTCAGAGAAATGTCTGGACTAAAGGTGAATGGTCTTAGGTTGAGTCAGAGAAATGTCTGGACTAAAGGTTAATGGTCTTTGTTGAGTCAGAGAAATGTCTGGACTAAAGATGAATGTCTTTAATTGAGTCAGAGAAATGTCTGGACTAAAGGTGAATTGTTTTGGATTGAGTCAGAGAAATGTCTGGACTAAAGGTTAATGGTCTTGGGTTGAGTCAGAGAAAGGTCTGGACTAAAGGTGAATATTCTTGGATTGAGTCAGAGAAATGTCTGCACTAAAGGTAAATGGTCTTGGGTTGAGTCAGAGAAATGTCTTGACTAAATGTGAATGGTCCTGAATTGAGTTATAGAATAGTCTGGACTAAAGGTGAATGCCTTTGGTTGAGTCAGAGAAATGTCTGGACTAAAGGTGAATGGTTTTGGGTCGAATCAGAGAAATGTCTGGTCTAAAGGTGAATAGTCTTGGGTTTAGTAAGAGAAATATATGGACTAAAGGTGAATGGTCTTTTGTAGAGTCAGAGAAATGTCTGGACTAAAGGTGAATGGTCTTATGTTTAGTCTGAGCAATGTCTGGACTAAAGGTGAATGTCTTGGGTTGAGTCAGATAAATTTCTGGACTAAAGGTAAATGGTCTTAGGTTGAGTGAGAGAAATGTCTCGACTAAAGGTGAATGGTCTTAGGTCTTGTCAGAGAAATGTCTGGACTAAATGTGAATGTCTTTGGTCGTTTCAGAGAAATGTCTGGACTAAAGGTGAATGTCGTGGGTTGAGTCAGAGAAATGTCTGAACTAAAGGTGAATGTCTTAGGTCAAGTGAGAGAAATGTCTGGACTAAAGGTAAATGGTTTTCGGTCGAATAAGAGAAATGTCTAGACTAAAGGTGAATGCTATTGGGTCGAGTCAGAGAAATTTCTGGACTAAAGGTGAATGGTCTTGGGTCAAGTAAGAGAAATGTCTGGACTAAAGGTGAATGGTCTTTGGTTTAGTCAGAGAAATGTCTGGACCTAATGTGAAAGGTCTTTGGTCGAATCCGAGAAATGTCTGGACTAAAGGTTAGTGTCTTTGGTTGAGTCAGAGAAATGTCTGGACTAAATGTGAAAGGTCTTAAGTTGAGTCAGAGAAATGTCTGGACTAAAGGTTAATAGTCTTCGGTTGAGTCAGAGAAATGTCTGGACTAAGGATGAGTGGTCTTGAACTGAGTCAGAGAAATGTCTGGACTAAAGGTGAATTGTCTTGGATTGAGTCAGAGAAATGTCTGTATTAAGGGTTAATGGCCTTGGGTTTAGTCAGAGAAATGTCTGGACTAAAGGTGAATGGTCTTTGATTGAGTCAGAGAAATGTCTGGACTAAAGGTGAATGGTCTTTGATTGAGTAAGAGAAATGTCTGGACTAAAGGTCAATGGTTTTTGGGTTGAGTCAGAGAAATGTCTGGACTAAAGGTGAATGGTCTTTGGACGAGTCAGAGAAATGTCTGAACTAAAGGTGAATGGTCTTGGGTTGAGTCAGAGAAATGTCTTGACTAAATGTGAATGGTCCTGAATTGAGTTATAGAATAGTCTGGACTAAAGGTGGATGCCTTGGGTTGAGTCAGAAAAATGTCTGGACTAAAGATGAATGGTCTTGGGTTGAGTAAAAGAAATGTCTGAACTAAAGCTGAATGGTCTTGGGTCGAATCAGAGAAATGTCTGGAATAAAAGTGAATGATCTTCGGTTGAGTCAGAGAAATGTCTGGTCTGAAGGTGAATGGTCTTGGGTTTAGTCCGAGAAATGTCTGGATTAAATGTGAATGGTCTTGGGTCGAGTCAGAGAAATGTCTGGACTAAAGGTGAATGTCTTGGGTTGTGTCAGAGAAATGTATGGACTAATGGTGAATGTCTTGGGTTTAGTCAGAGAAATGTCTGGACTAAAGGTGAATGGTCTTGGGTTGAGTCAGAGCAATGTCTGAACTAAAGGTTAATGGTCTTAGGTTGAGTTAGAGAAATGTCTAGACTAACGGTGAATTTTCTTGGATTGAGTCAGAGAAATGTCTGGATTAGAGGTTAATGGTCTTGGGTTGAGTCAGAGACGTGTCTGGACTAAAGGTGAATGGTCTTGAATTGAGTCAGAGAAATGTCTGGACTAAAGGTTAATGGTCTTGGCTTGAGTTAGAGAAATGTCTGGACTAAAGATGAATGGTCTTGAATTGAGTCAGAGAAATGTCTGGAATAAAGGTCAATGGTTTTGGGTTAAGTCAGAGAAATATCTGGACTAAAAGTGAATGGTCTTTGTTTGAGTCAGAGAAATGTCTGGACTAAAGGTGAATGGTCTTGGGTCGAGTCAGAGAATAGTCTGGAATAAAAGTGAATGGTCTTTGGTTTAGTCAGAGAAATGTCTGGACCTAATGTGAAAGGTCTTTGGTCGAGTCCGAGAAATGTCTTTACTAAAGGTGAGTGTCTTTGGTTGAGTCAGAGAAATGTCTGGTCTGAAGGTGAATGGTCTTTGGTTTAGTCAGAGAAATGTCTGGACCTAATGTGAAAGGTCTTTGTTTGAGTCAGAGAAATGTCTGGACTAAATGTGAATGGTCCTGATTTGAGTTATAGAATAGTCTGGACTAAAGGTGAATGCCTTGGGTTGAGTCAGAGAAATGTCTGGATTAAAGTTAAATGGTTTTGGGTCGAATCAGAGAAATGTCTGGTCTAAAGGTGAATAGTCTTGGGTTTAGTAAGATAAATATATGGACTAGAGGTAAATAGTCTTCGGTTGAGTCAGAGAAATGTCTGGACTAAAGCTGAATGGTCTTGAATTGAGTCAGATAAATGTCTGGACTAAAGGTGAATTGTCTTGGATTGAGTCAGAGAATTGTCTGGATTAAGGGTTAATGGCCTTGGGTTTAGTCAGAGAAATGTCTGGACTAAAGAAGAATGGTCTTTCATTGAGTCAGAGAAATGTCTTGACTAAATGTGAATGGTCCTCAATTGAGTTATAGAATAGTCTGGACTAAAGGTAAATGCCTTGGGTTGAGTCAGAGAAATGTCTGGACTAAAGGTGAATGGGCTTTGGTTGAGTCAGAGAAATGTCTGGACTAAAGGTGAATGGTCTTATGTTGAGTCAGAGCAATGTCTGGACTAAAGGTGAATATCTTGGGTTGAGTCAGAGAAATGTCTGGACTAAAGGTGAATGGTCTTAGTTTGAGTCAGAGAAATATCTGGACTAAAGGTTAATGGTCTTGGGTTGAGTCAGAGAAATGTCTGGACTAAAGATGAATGTCTTTTATTGAGTCAGAGAAATGTCTGGACTAAAGGTGAATTGTCTTGGATTGAGTCAGAGAAATGTCTGGACTAAAGGTTAATGGTCTTGGGTTGAGTCAGAGAAATGTCTGGACTAAAGGTAAATATTCTTGGATTGAGTCAGAGAAATGTCTGCACTAAAGGTGAATGGTCTCGGGTTGAGTCAGAGAAATGTCTTGACTAAATGTGAATGGTCCTGATTTGAGTTATAGAATAGTCTGGACTAAAGGTAAATGCCTTTGGTTGAGTCAGAGAAATTTTTGGACTAAAGGTGAATGTTTTTTGGTCGAATCAGAGAAATGTCTGGTCTAAAGGTGAATAGTCTTGGGTTTAGTAAGATAAATATATGGACTAAAGGTGAATAGTCTTCGGTTGAGTCAGAGAAATGTCTGGACTAAAGCTGAATGGTCTTGAATTGAGTCAGAGAAATGTCTGGACTAAAGGTGAATTGTCTTGGATTGAGTCAGAGAATTAACTGGATTAAGGGTTAATGGCCTTGGGTTTAGTCAGAGAAATGTCTGGACTAAAGAAGAATGGTCTTTCATTGAGTCAGAGAAATGTCTTGACTAAATGTGAATGGTCCTGAATTGAGTTATAGAATAGTCTGGACTAAATGTGAATGGTCTTTGGTTGAGTCAGAGAAATGTCTGGACTAAAGGTGAATGGGCTTGGATATAGTCAGAGAAATGTCTGGACTAAAGGTGAATGGTCTTATGTTGAGTCAGAGCAATGTCTGGACTAAAGGTGAATGTCTTGTTTTGAGTCAGAGAAATGTCTGGACTAAAGGTCAATGGTTTTGGGTTGTCAGAGAAATGTCTGGACTAAAGGTGAATGGTCTTGGGTTGAGTAAGAGAAATGTCTTGACTAAAGGTGAATTGTCTTGGATTGAGTCAGAGAAATGTCTGGACTAAAGGTGAATTGTCTTGGGTTTAGTCAGAGAAATGTCTGGACTAAAGGTGAATGGTCTTTGATTGAGTCAGAGAAATGTCTGGACTAAAGGTCAATGGTCTTGTTTTGAATCAGAGAAATGTCTGGACTAAAGGTCAATGGTTTTTGGGTTGAGTCAGAGAAATGTCTGGAGTAAAGGTGAATGGTCTTTGTTCGAGTCAGAGAAATGTCTGGAGTAAAGGTGAATGGTCTTTGTTCGAGTCAGAGAAATGTCTGCACTAAAGGTGAATGGTCTTGGGTTGAGTCAGAGAAATGTCTTGACTAAATGTGAATGGTCTTTAATTGAGTTATAGAATAGTCTGGACTAAAGGTGAATGCCTTGGGTTGAGTCAGAGAAATGTCTGGACTAAAGGTGAATGGTTTTGGGTCGAATCAGAGAAATGTCTGGTCTAAAGGTGAATAGTCTTGGGTTTAGTATGAGAAATATATGGACTAAATGTGAATGGTCTTTGCTTGAGTCAGAGAAATGTCTGGACTAAAGGTGAATGGGCTTGGATTGAGTCAGAGAAATGTCTGGACTAAAGGTGAATGGTCTTATGTTGAGTCAGAGCAATGTCTGGACTAAAGGTGAATGTCTTGGGTTGAGTCAGAGAAATGTCTGGACTAAAGGTGAATGGTATTAGGTTGAGTCAGAGAAATGTCTGGACTAAAGGTTAATGGTCTTGGGTTGAGTCAGAGAAATGTCTGGACTAAAGATGAATGTCTTTAATTGAGTCAGAGAAATGTCTGGACTAAAGGTGAATTGTCTTGGATTGAATCAGAGAAATGTTGGACTAAAGGTGAATGGTCTCGGGTTGAGTCAGAGAAATTTCTGGACTAAAGGTAAATGTTCTTAGGTTGAGTGAGAGAAATGTCTGGACTAAAGGTAAATGGTCTTAGGTCTTGTCAGAGAAATGTCTGGAATAAATGTGAATGTCTTTGGTCGTTTTAGAGAAATGTCTGGACTAAAGGTGAATGTCGTGGGTTGAGTCAGAGAAATGTCTGAACTAAAGGTGAATGTCTTAGGTCGAGTGAGAGAAATGTCTGGACTAAAGGTAAATGGTTTTCGGTCGAATAAGAGAAATGTCTAGACTAAAGGGGAATGCTATTGGGTCGAGTCAGAGAAATTTCTGGACTAAAGGTGAATGGTCTTGGGTCAAGTAAGAGAAATGTCTGGACTTAAGGTGAATGGTCTTAGGTCGAGTCAGAGCAATGCCTGGACTAAAGGTGAATGTCTTGGGTTGAGTAAGAGAAATGTCTGGACTAAAGGTGAATGGTCTTAAGTTGAGTCAGAGAAATGTCTGGACTAAAGATTAATAGTCTTCGGTTGAGTCAGAGAAATGTCTGGACTAAAGATGAATGGTCTTGAATTGAGTCAGAGAAATGTCTGGACTAAAGGTGAATTGTCTTGGATTGAGTCAGAGAAATGTCTGGATTAGGGGTTAATGGCCTTGGGTTTAATCAGAGAAATGTCTGGACTAAATGTGAATGGTCTTTGATTGAGTCAGAGAAATGTCTGGACTAAAGGTGAATGGTCTTTGATTGAGTCAGAGAAATGTCTGGACTAAAGGTCAATGGTTTTTGGGTTGAGTCAGAGAAATGTCTGGACTAAAGGTAAATGGTCTTTGGTCGAGTCAGAGAAATGTCTGCACTAAAGGTGAATGGTCTTGGGTTCAGTCAGAGAAATGTCTTGACTAAATGTGAATGGTCCTGAATTGAGTTATAGAATAGTCTGGACTAAAGGTGAATGCCTTGGGTTGAGTCAGAAAAATGTCTGGACTAAAGATGAATGGTTTTGCGTCGAATCAGAGAAATGTCTGGTCTAAAGGTGAATAGTCTTGGGTTTAGTAAGAGAAATATATGGACTAAAGGTGAATTGTCTTTGGTTGAGTCAGAGAAATGTCTGGATTAAGGGTTAATGGGCCTTGGGTTTAGTCAGAGAAATGTCTGGACTAAAGGTGAATGGTCTTTGATTGAGTCAGAGAAATGTCTGGACTAAAGGTAAATGGTCTTTGATTGAGTCAGAGAAATGTCTGGACTAAAGGTCAATGGTCTTGTTTTGAGTCAGAGAAATGTCTGGACTAAAGATCAATGGTTTGTGGGTTGAGTCAGAGAAATGTCTGGAGTAAAGGTGAATGGTCTTTGTTCGAGTCAGAGAAATGTCTGGAGTAAAGGTGAATAATCTTTGTTTGAGTCAGAGAAATGTCTGCACTAAAGGTGAATGGTCTTGGGTTGAGTCAGAGAAATGTCTTGACTAAATGTGAATGGTCTTGAATTGAGTTATAGAATAGTCTGGACTAAAGGTGAATGCCTTGGGTTTAGTAAGAGAAATATATGGACTAAATGTGAATGGTCTTTGGTTGAGTCAGAGAAATGTCTGGACTAAAGGTGAATGGGCTTGGGTTGAGTCAGAGAAATGTCTGGACTAAAGGTGAATGGTCTTATGTTGAGTCAGAGCAATGTATGGACTAAAGGTGAATGTCTTGGGTTGAGTCAGAGAAATGTCTGGACTAAAGGATAATGGTCTTAGATTGAGTCAGAGAAATGTCTGGACTAAAGGTTAATGGTCTTGGGTTGAGTCAGAAAAATGTCTGGACTAAAGATGAATGTCTTTAATTGAGTCAGAGAAATGTCTGGACTAAAGGTGAATTGTCTTGGATTGAATCAGAGACTAAAGGTTAATGGTCTTGGGTTGAGTCAGAGAAATGTCTGGACTAAAGGTGAATATTCTTTGATTGAGTCAGATAAATGTCTGGACTAAAGGTTAATGGTCTTGGGTTGAGTCAGAGAAATGTCTGGACTAAAGATGAATGGTCTTGAATTGAGTCAGATAAATGTCTGAACTAAAGGTGAATGTCTTTGGTTGAGTCAGAGTAATGTCTGGACTAAAGGTGAATGGTCTTGGGTTGAGTCATAGAAATGTCCTGGACTAAAGCTGAGTGGTCTTGGGTTTAGTCAGAGAAATGTCTGGACTAAAGGTGAATGGGCTTGTTTTGAGTCAGAGAAATGTCTGGACTAAAAGTAAATGTTTTTGTTTTAAGTCAGAGAAATGTCTTGACTAAAGGTCAATGGTTTTGGGTTGTCAGAGAAATGTCTGGACTAAAGGTGAATGGTCTTGGGTTGAGTAAGAGAAATGTGTGGACTAAAGGTGAATGGTCTCGGGTTGAGTCAGATAAATTTCTGGACTAAAGGTAAATGTTCTTAGGTTGAGTGAGAGAAATGTCTGGACTAAAGGTGAATGGTCTTAGGTCTTGTCAGAGAAATGTCTGGAATAAATGTGAATGTCTTTGGTCGTTTCAGAGAAATGTCTGGACTAAAGGTGAATGTCGTGGGTTGAGTCAGAGAAATGTCTGGACTAAAGATTAATATTCTTCGGTTGAGTCAGAGAAATATCTGGACTAAAGATGAATGGTCTTGAATTGAGTCAGAGAAATGTCTGGACTAAAGGTGAATTGTCTTGGATTGAGTCAGAGAAATGTCTGGATTAAGGGTTAATGGCCTTGGGTTTAATCAGAGAAATGTCTGGACTAAATGTGAATGGTCCTTGATTGAGTCAGAGAAATGTCTGGACTAAAAATGAATGGTCTTTGATTGAGTCAGAGAAATGTCTGGACTAAAGGTCAATGGTTTTTGGGTTGAGTCAGAGAAATGTCTGGACTAAAGGTAAATGGTCTTTGGTCGAGTCAGAGAAATGTCTGCACTAAAGGTGAAGGGTCTTGGGTTGAGTCAGAGAAATGTCTTGAATAAATGTGAATGGTCCTGAATTGAGTTATAGAATAGTCTGGACTAAAGGTGAATGCCTTGGATTGAGTCAGAAAAATGTCTGGACTAAAGATTAATGGTTTTGCGTCGAATCAGAGAAATGTCTGGTCTAAAGGTGAATAGTCTTGGATTTAGTAAGAGAAATATATGGACTAAAGGTGAATTGTCTTTGGTTGAGTCAGAGAAATGTCTGGACTAAAGGTGAATGGGCTTGGGTTGAGTCAGAGAAATGTCTGGACTAAAGGTGAATGGTCTTATGTTGAGTCAGAGCAATGTGTGGACTAAAGGTGAATGTCTTGGGTTGAGTCAGAGAAATGTCTGGACTAAAGGTGAATGGTCTTAGGTTGAGTCAGAGAAATGTCTGGACTAAAGGTTAATGGTCTTTGTTGAGTAAGAGAAATGTCTGGACTAAAGATGAATGTCTTTAATTGAGTCAGAGAAATGTCTAGACTAAAGGTGAATTGTTTTGGATTGAGTCAGAGAAATGTCTGGACTAAAGGTTAATGGTCTTGGGTTGAGTCAGAGAAAGGTCTGGACTAAAGGTGAATATTCTTGGATTGAGTCAGAGAAATGTCTGCACTAAAGGTAAATGGTCTTGGGTTGAGTCAGAGAAATGTCTTGACTAAATGTGAATGGTCCTGAATTGAGTTATAGAATAGTCTGGACTCAAGGTGAATGCCTTGGGTTGAGTCAGAGAAATGTCTGGACTAAAGGTGAATGGTTTTGGGTCGAATCAGAGAAATGTCTGGTCTAAAGGTGAATAGTCTTGGGTTTAGTAAGAGAAATATATGGACTAAAGGTGAATGGTCTTTTGTAGAGTCAGAGAAATGTCTGGACTAAAGGTGAATGGTCTTATGTTTAGTCTGAGCAATGTCTGGACTAAAGGTGAATGTCTTGGTTTGAGTCACATAAATTTCTGGACTAAAGGTAAATGGTCTTAGGTTGAGTAAGAGAAATGTCTCGACTAAAGGTGAATGGTCTTAGGTCTTGTCAGAGAAATGTCTGGACTAAATGTGAATGTCTTTGGTCGTTTCAGAGAAATGTCTGGACTAAAGGTGAATGTCGTGGGTTGAGTCAGAGAAATGTCTGAACTAAAGGTGAATGTCTTAGGTCAAGTGAGAGAAATGTCTGGACTAAAGGTAAATGGTTTTCGGTCGAATAAGAGAAATGTCTAGACTAAAGGTGAATGCTATTGGGTCGAGTCAGAGAAATTTCTGGACTAAAGGTGAATGGTCTTGGGTCAAGTAAGAGAAATGTCTGGACTAAAGGTGAATGGTCTTTGGTTTAGTCAGAGAAATGTCTGGACCTAATGTGAAAGGTCTTTGGTCGAGTCCGAGAAATGTCTGGACTAAAGGTGAGTGTCTTTGGTTGAGTCAGAGAAATGTCTGGACTAAATGTGAAAGGTCTTAAGTTGAGTCAGAGAAATGTCTGGACTAAAGGTTAATAGTCTTCGGTTGAGTCAGAGAAATGTCTGGACTAAGGATGAATGGTCTTGAACTGAGTCAGAGAAATGTCTGGACTAAAGGTGAATTGTCTTGGATTGAGTCAGAGAAATGTCTGTATTAAGGGTTAATGGCCTTGGGTTTAGTCAGAGAAATGTCTGGACTAAAGGTGAATGGTCTTTGATTGAGTCAGAGAAATGTCTGGACTAAAGGTAATGGTCTTTGATTGAGTAAGAGAAATGTCTGGACTAACGGTCAATGGTTTTTGGGTTGAGTCAGAGAAATGTCTGGACTAAAGGTGAATGGTCTTCGGACGAGTCAGAGAAATGTCTGAACTAAAGGTGAATGGTCTTGGGTTGAGTCAGAGAAATGTCTTGACTAAATGTGAATGGTCCTGAATTGAGTTATAGAATAGTCTGTACTAAAGGTGGATGCCTTGGGTTGAGTCAGAAAAATGTCTGGACTAAAGATGAATGGTCTTCGGTTGAGTAAGAGAAATGTCTGAACTAAAGCTGAATGGTCTTGGATTGAATCAGAGAAATGTCTGGAATAAAAGTGAATGATCTTCGGTTGAGTCAGAGAAATGTCTGGTCTGAAGGTGAATGGTCTTGGGTTTAGTCCGAGAAATGTCTGGACTAAATGTGAATGGTCTTAGGTCGAGTCAGAGAAATGTCTGGACTAAAGGTGAATGTCTTGGGTTGTGTCAGAGCAATGTCTGAACTAAAGGTTAATGGTCTTAGGTTGAGTTAGAGAAATGTCTAGACTAACGGTGAATTTTCTTGGATTGAGTCAGAGAAATGTCTGGATTAGAGGTTAATGGTCTTGGGTTGAGTAAGAGACGTGTCTGGACTAAAGGTGAATGGTCTTGGATTGAGTCAGAGAAATGTCTGGACTAAAGGTTAATGGTCTAGGCTTGAGTTAGAGAAATGTCTGGACTACAGATGAATGGTCTTGAATTGAGTCAGAGAAATGTCTGGACTAAAGGTCAATGGTTTTGGGTTAAGTCAGAGAAATATCTGGACTAAAGGTGAATGGTCTTTGTTCGAGTCAGAGAAATGTCTGGACTAAAGGTGAATGGTCTTGGGTCGAGTCAGAGAATTGTCTGGAATAAAAGTGAATGGTCTTTGGTTTAGTCAGAGAAATGTCTGGACCTAATGTGAAAGGTCTTTGGTCGAGTCCGAGAAATGTCTTGACTAAAGGTGAGTGTGTTTGGTTGAGTCAGAGAAATGTCTGGTCTGAAGGTGAATGGTCTTTGGTTTAGTCAGAGAAATGTCTGGACCTAATGTGAAAGGTCTTTGGTTGAGTCAGAGAAATGTCTGGACTAAATGTGAAAGGTCTTTTGTCGAGTCAGAGAAATGTCTGGAATAAAGGTGAATGGTCGTCGGTTGAGTCAGAGAAATATCTGGTCTGAAGGTGAATGGTCTTGGGTTTAGTCAGAGAATTGTATGCACTAAAGGTTAATGGTCTTGGGTTGAATCAGAGAAATGTCTGGACTAAAGGTGAATGGTTTTGGATTGAGTCAGAGAAATCTCTGGACTAAAGGTTAATGGTCTTGGGTAGAGTAAGAGAAATGTCTGTACTAAAGATGAATGGTCTTGAATTGAGTCAGATAAATGTCTGGACTAAAGGTGACTGTCTTGGGTTGAGTCAGAATAATGTCTGGTCTAAAGGTGAATGGTTTTGGTTTGAGTCAGAGCAAAGTCTGGACTAAAGGTCAATGGTCTTGGGTTGAGTGAAAGAAATGTCTGGACTAAAGGTGAATGGTCTTGGCTCTAGTCAGAGAAATGTCTGGACTAAAGGTAATTGGTTTAGGGTTGAGTGAAAGAAATGTCTGGACTAAAGGTGAATGGTCTTTCCTCTAGTCAGAGAAATGTCTGGACTAAAGGTGAATGGTCTTGGGTTGAGTCAGAAAAATGTCTTTACTAAATGTGAATGGTCCTGAATTGAGTTATAGAATAGTCTGGACTAAAGGTGAATGCCTTAGGTTGAGTCAGAGAAATGTCTGGACTAAAGATTAATGGTCTTGGGTTGAGTAAGAGAAATGTCTGGACTAAAGCTGAATGGTCTTGGGTCGAGTCAGAGAAATGTCTGGAATAAAAGTGAATGATCTTCGGTTGAGTCAGAGAATTGTCTGGTCTGAAGGTGAATGATCTTGGGTTTAGTCAGAGAAATGTCTGGACTAAATGTTAATGGTGTTGAGTTGAGTCAGAGTAATGTCTGGACTAAAGGTAAATGGTCTTTGGTCGAGTCAGGGAAATGTCTGGACTAAAGGTGAATGGTCTTGTTTTGAGTCAGAGAAATTTCTGGACTAAAGGTAAATGGTCTTGTTTTGAGTCAGAGAAATGTCTGGACTAAAGGTCAATGGTCTTGGGTTGAGTGAGAGAAATGTCTGGACTAAAGGCGAATGGTCTTGGCTCGAGTCATAGAAATGTCTGGACTAAAGGTCAATGGTTTTTGGTTAAGTCAGAGAAATATCTGGACTAAAGGTGAATGGTCTTTGGTCGAGTCAGAGAAATGTCTGGACTAAAGGTGAATGGTCTTTGGTCGAGTCAGAGCAATGTCTGGAAAAAAAGTGAATGGTCTTCGATTGAGTCAGAGAAATGTCTGGTCTGAATGTGAATGGTCTTTGGTTTAGTCAGAGAAATGTCTGGACTAAATGTGAAACGTCTTTAGTCGAGTCCGAGAAATGTCTGGACTAAAGGTGAGTGTCTTTGGTTGAGTCAGAGAGATGTCTGGACTAAATGTGAAAGGTCTTTGGTCGAGTCAGAGAAATGACCGCAATAAAGGTGAATGGTCTTCGGTTGAGTCAGCGAAATATCTGGTCTGAAGGTGAATGGTCTTGGGTTTAGTCAGAGAAATGTATGGACTAAAGGTTAATGGTCTTCGGTTGAGTCACAGAAATGTCTGGACTAAATGTGAATGGTCTTGCGTCGAGTCAGAGAAACTTCTGGACTAAAGGTGAGTGGTCTTTAGTTGATTCAGATAAATGTCTGCACTAAAAGTGATTTGTCTTTAGTTGAGTCAGAGAATCATTTCTTGACTAAAGGTGAATGGTTTTGGGTCGAGTCAGAGAAATGTTTAGACTAAAGGTGAATTTCTTGGGTTAAGTCAGAAAAATGTCTGGTCTAAAGGTGAATGGTCTTAGGTTGAGTCCAAGAAATTTGTGGACTAAAGGTGAATGGTCTTTGGTTGAGTCAGAGAATTTCTGGACTAAATATGAATATTAGTGGGTTGATTCAGAGAAAAATCTGGACTAAACGTGAATGGTCTTAGGTTGAGTGAAAGAAATGTCTGGACTAAAGGTGAATGGTCTTTGGTCGAGTCAGAGAAATGTCTGTACTAAAGGTGAAACTCGTGGATTGAGTCAGAGAAATGTCTGAACTAAAGGTGAATGTCTTAGGTCGAGTGAGAGAAATGTCTGGACTAAAGGTGAATGGTCTTGGCTCGAGTCAGAGAAATGTCTTGACTAAATGTGAATGGTCCTGAATTGAGTTATAGAATAGTCTGGACTAAAGGGGGATGCCTTGGGTTGAATCAGAAAAATGTCTGGACTAAAGATGAATGGTCTTGGGTTGAGTAAGAAGAATGTCTGAACTAAAGCTGAATGGTCTTCGGTCGAATCAGAGAAATGTCTGGAAAAAAAGTGAATGATCTTCGGTTTAGTCAGAGAAATGTCTGGTCTGAAGGTGAATGGTCTTGGGTTTAGTCAGAGAAATGTCTGGACTAAATGTGAATGGTCTTGGGTCGAGTCAGAGAAATGTCTGGACTAAAGGTGAATGTCTTGGGTTGTGTCAGAGAAATGTATGGACTAATGGTGAATGTCTTGGGTTTAGTCAGAGAAATGTCTGGACTAAAGGTGAATGGTCTTGGGTTGAGTCAGAGCAATGTCTGAACTAAAGGTTAATGGTCTTAGGTTGAGTTAGAGAAATGTCTGGACTAACGGTGAATTGTCTTGGATTGAGTCCGAGAAATGTCTCGACTAGAGGTTAATGGTCTTGGGTTGAGTCAGAGACATGTCTGGACTAAAGGTGAATGGTCTTGGATTGAGTCAGAGAAATGTCTGGACTAAAGGTTAATGGTCTTAGCTTGAGTCAGAGAAATGTCTGGACTAAAGATGAATGGTCTTGAATTGAGTCAGAGAAATGTCTGGACTAAAGGTCAATGGTTTTGGGTTAAGTCAGAGAAATATCTGGACTAAAGGTGAATGGTCTTTGGTCGAGTCAGAGAAATGTCTGGACTAAAGGTGAATGGTCTTGGGTCGAGTCAGAGAATTGTCTGGAATAAAAGTGAATGGTCTTTGGTTTAGTCAGAGAAATGTCTGGACCTAATGTGAAAGGTCTTTGGTCGAGTCCGAGAAATGTCTAGACTAAAGGTGAGTGTCTTTGGTTGAGTCAGAGAAATGTCTGGTCTGAAGGTGAATGGTCTTTGGTTTAGTCAGAGAAATGTCTGGACCTAATGTGAAAGGTCTTTGGTTGAGTCAGAGAAATGTCTGGATTAGAGGTTAATGGTCTTGGGTTGAGTAAGAGACGTGTCTGGACTAAAGGTGAATGGTCTTGGATTGAGTCAGAGAAATGTCTGGACTAAAGGTTAATGGTCTAGGCTTGAGTTAGAGAAATGTCTGGACTAAAGATGAATGGTCTTGAATTGAGTCAGAGAAATGTCTGGACTAAAGGTCAATGGTTTTGGGTTAAGTCAGAGAAATATCTGGACTAAAGGTGAATGGTCTTTGTTCGAGTCAGAGAAATGTCTGGACTAAAGGTGAATGGTCTTGGGTCGAGTCAGAGAATTGTCTGGAATAAAAGTGAATGGTCTTTGGTTTAGTCAGAGAAATGTCTGGACCTAATGTGAAAGGTCTTTGGTCGAGTCCGAGAAATGTCTTGACTAAAGGTGAGTGTGTTTGGTTGAGTCAGAGAAATGTCTGGTCTGAAGGTGAATGGTCTTTGGTTTAGTCAGAGAAATGTCTGGACCTAATGTGAAAGGTCTTTGGTTGAGTCAGAGAAATGTCTGGACTAAATGTGAAAGGTCTTTTGTCGAGTCAGAGAAATGTCTGGAATAAAGGTGAATGGTCGTCGGTTGAGTCAGAGAAATATCTGGTCTGAAGGTGAATGGTCTTGGGTTTAGTCAGAGAATTGTATGCACTAAAGGTTAATGGTCTTGGGTTGAATCAGAGAAATGTCTGGACTAAAGGTGAATGGTTTTGGATTGAGTCAGAGAAATCTCTGGACTAAAGGTTAATGGTCTTGGGTAGAGTAAGAGAAATGTCTGTACTAAAGATGAATGGTCTTGAATTGAGTCAGATAAATGTCTGGACTAAAGGTGACTGTCTTGGGTTGAGTCAGAATAATGTCTGGTCTAAAGGTGAATGGTTTTGGTTTGAGTCAGAGCAAAGTCTGGACTAAAGGTCAATGGTCTTGGGTTGAGTGAAAGAAATATCTGGTCTGAAGGTGAATGGTCTTGGGTTTAGTCAGAGAAATGTATGGACTAAAGGTTAATGGTCTTCGGTTGAGTCACAGAAATGTCTGGACTAAATGTGAATGGTCTTGCGTCGAGTCAGAGAAACTTCTGGACTAAAGGTGAGTGGTCTTTAGTTGATTCAGATAAATGTCTGCACTAAAAGTGATTTGTCTTTAGTTGAGTCAGAGAATCATTTCTTGACTAAAGGTGAATGGTTTTGGGTCGAGTCAGAGAAATGTTTAGACTAAAGGTGAATTTCTTGGGTTAAGTCAGAAAAATGTCTGGTCTAAAGGTGAATGGTCTTAGGTTGAGTCCAAGAAATTTGTGGACTAAAGGTGAATGGTCTTTGGTTGAGTCAGAGAATTTCTGGACTAAATATGAATATTAGTGGGTTGATTCAGAGAAAAATCTGGACTAAACGTGAATGGTCTTAGGTTGAGTGAAAGAAATGTCTGGACTAAAGGTGAATGGTCTTTGGTCGAGTCAGAGAAATGTCTGTACTAAAGGTGAAACTCGTGGATTGAGTCAGAGAAATGTCTGAACTAAAGGTGAATGTCTTAGGTCGAGTGAGAGAAATGTCTGGACTAAAGGTGAATGGTCTTGGCTCGAGTCAGGGAAATGTCTTGACTAAATGTGAATGGTCCTGAATTGAGTTATAGAATAGTCTGGACTAAAGGGGGATGCCTTGGGTTGAATCAGAAAAATGTCTGGACTAAAGATGAATGGTCTTGGGTTGAGTAAGAAGAATGTCTGAACTAAAGCTGAATGGTCTTCGGTCGAATCAGAGAAATGTCTGGAAAAAAAGTGAATGATCTTCGGTTTAGTCAGAGAAATGTCTGGTCTGAAGGTGAATGGTCTTGGGTTTAGTCAGAGAAATGTCTGGACTAAATGTGAATGGTCTTGGGTCGAGTCAGAGAAATGTCTGGACTAAAGGTGAATGTCTTGGGTTGTGTCAGAGAAATGTATGGACTAATGGTGAATGTCTTGGGTTTAGTCAGAGAAATGTCTGGACTAAAGGTGAATGGTCTTGGGTTGAGTCAGAGCAATGTCTGAACTAAAGGTTAATGGTCTTAGGTTGAGTTAGAGAAATGTCTGGACTAACGGTGAATTGTCTTGGATTGAGTCCGAGAAATGTCTCGACTAGAGGTTAATGGTCTTGGGTTGAGTCAGAGACATGTCTGGACTAAAGGTGAATGGTCTTGGATTGAGTCAGAGAAATGTCTGGACTAAAGGTTAATGGTCTTAGCTTGAGTCAGAGAAATGTCTGGACTAAAGATGAATGGTCTTGAATTGAGTCAGAGAAATGTCTGGACTAAAGGTCAATGGTTTTGGGTTAAGTCAGAGAAATATCTGGACTAAAGGTGAATGGTCTTTGGTCGAGTCAGAGAAATGTCTGGACTAAAGGTGAATGGTCTTGGGTCGAGTCAGAGAATTGTCTGGAATAAAAGTGAATGGTCTTTGGTTTAGTCAGAGAAATGTCTGGACCTAATGTGAAAGGTCTTTGGTCGAGTCCGAGAAATGTCTAGACTAAAGGTGAGTGTCTTTGGTTGAGTCAGAGAAATGTCTGGTCTGAAGGTGAATGGTCTTTGGTTTAGTCAGAGAAATGTCTGGACCTAATGTGAAAGGTCTTTGGTTGAGTCAGAGAAATGTCTGGATTAGAGGTTAATGGTCTTGGGTTGAGTAAGAGACGTGTCTGGACTAAAGGTGAATGGTCTTGGATTGAGTCAGAGAAATGTCTGGACTAAAGGTTAATGGTCTAGGCTTGAGTTAGAGAAATGTCTGGACTAAAGATGAATGGTCTTGAATTGAGTCAGAGAAATGTCTGGACTAAAGGTCAATGGTTTTGGGTTAAGTCAGAGAAATATCTGGACTAAAGGTGAATGGTCTTTGTTCGAGTCAGAGAAATGTCTGGACTAAAGGTGAATGGTCTTGGGTCGAGTCAGAGAATTGTCTGGAATAAAAGTGAATGGTCTTTGGTTTAGTCAGAGAAATGTCTGGACCTAATGTGAAAGGTCTTTGGTCGAGTCCGAGAAATGTCTTGACTAAAGGTGAGTGTGTTTGGTTGAGTCAGAGAAATGTCTGGTCTGAAGGTGAATGGTCTTTGGTTTAGTCAGAGAAATGTCTGGACCTAATGTGAAAGGTCTTTGGTTGAGTCAGAGAAATGTCTGGACTAAATGTGAAAGGTCTTTTGTCGAGTCAGAGAAATGTCTGGAATAAAGGTGAATGGTCGTCGGTTGAGTCAGAGAAATATCTGGTCTGAAGGTGAATGGTCTTGGGTTTAGTCAGAGAATTGTATGCACTAAAGGTTAATGGTCTTGGGTTGAATCAGAGAAATGTCTGGACTAAAGGTGAATGGTTTTGGATTGAGTCAGAGAAATCTCTGGACTAAAGGTTAATGGTCTTGGGTAGAGTAAGAGAAATGTCTGTACTAAAGATGAATGGTCTTGAATTGAGTCAGATAAATGTCTGGACTAAAGGTGACTGTCTTGGGTTGAGTCAGAATAATGTCTGGTCTAAAGGTGAATGGTTTTGGTTTGAGTCAGAGCAAAGTCTGGACTAAAGGTCAATGGTCTTGGGTTGAGTGAAAGAAATGTCTGGACTAAAGGTGAATGGTCTTGGCTCTAGTCAGAGAAATGTCTGGACTAAAGGTAATTGGTTTAGGGTTGAGTGAAAGAAATGTCTGGACTAAAGGTGAATGGTCTTTCCTCTAGTCAGAGAAATGTCTGGACTTAAGGTGAATGGTCTTGGGTTGAGTCAGAAAAATGTCTTTACTAAATGTGAATGGTCCTGAATTGAGTTATAGAATAGTCTGGACTAAAGGTGAATGCCTTAGGTTGAGTCAGAGAAATGTCTGGACTAAAGATTAATGGTCTTGGGTTGAGTAAGAGAAATGTCTGGACTAAAGCTGAATGGTCTTGGGTCGAGTCAGAGAAATGTCTGGAATAAAAGTGAATGATCTTCGGTTGAGTCAGAGAAATGTCTGGACTAAAGGTCAATGGTTTTTGGGTTGAGTCAGAGAAATGTCTGGACTAAAGGTAAATGGTCTTTGGCCGAGTCAGAGAAATGTCTGGTCTAAAGGTGAATAGTCTTGGGTTTAGTAAGAGAAATATATGGACTAAAGGTGAATGGGCTTGGGTTGAGTCAGAGAAATGTCTGGACTAAAGGTGAATGGTCATGTTGAGTCAGAGCAATGTCTGGACTAAAGGTGAATGTCTTGGGTTGAGTCAGAGAAATGTCTGGACTAAAGGTGAATGGTCTTAGATTGAGTAAGAGAAATGTCTGGACTAAAGGTTAATGGTCTTGGGTTGAGTCAGAGAAAGGTCTGGACTAAAGGTGAATATTCTTGGATTGAGTAAGAGAAATGTCTGCACTAAAGGTGAATGGTCTTGGGTTGAGTCAGAGAAATGTCTGGACTAAAGGTGAATTGTCTTAGATTGAGTAAGAGAAATGTCTGGACTAAAGGTTAATGGTCTTGGGTTGAGTCAGAGAAAGGTCTGGACTAAAGGTGAATATTCTTGGATTGAGTAAGAGAAATGTCTGCACTAAAGGTGAATGGTCTTGGGTTGAGTCAGAGAAATGTCTTGACTAAATGTGAATGGTCCTGAATTGAGTTATAGAATAGTCTGGACTAAAGGTGAATGCCTTGGGTTGAGTCAGAGAAATGTCTGGACTAAAGGTGAATGGTTTTTCGGTCGAATCAGAGAAATGTCTGGTCTAAAGGTGAATAGTCTTGGGTTTAGTAAGAGAAATATATGGACTAAAGGTGAATGGTCTTTGGTTGAGTCAGAGAAATGTCTGGACTAAAGGTGAATGGGCTTGGGTAGAGTCAGAGAAATGTCTGGACTAAAGGTGAATGGTCTTAGGTTGAGTCAGAGAAATGTCTGGACTAAAGGTTAATGGTCTTGGGTTGAGTTTGAGAAATGTCTGGACTAAAAATGAATGTCTTTAATTGAGTCAGAGAAATGTCTGGACTAAAGGTGAATTGTCTTGGATTGAGTCAGATAAATTTCTGGACTAAAGGTAAATGGTCTTAGGTTGAGTGAGAGAAATGTCTCGACTAAAGGTGAATGGTCTTAGGTCTTGTCAGAGAAATGTTTGGACTAAATGTGAATGTCTTTGGTGGTTTCAGAGAAATGTCTGGACTAAAGGTGAATGTCGTGGGTTGAGTCAGAGAAATGTCTGAACTAAAGGTGAATGTCTTAGGTCAAGTGAGAGAAATGTCTGGACTAAAGGTAAATGGTTTTCGGTCGAATAAGAGAAATGTCTAGACTAAAGGTGAATGCTATTGGGTCGAGTCAGAGAAATTTCTGGACTAAAGGTGAATGGTCTTTGGTTAAGTAAGAGAAATGTCTGGACTAAAGGTGAATGGTCTTTTGTTTAGTCAGAGAAATGTCTGGACCTAATGTGAAAGGTCTTTGGTCGAGTCCGAGAAATGTCTGGACTAAAGGTGAGTGTCTTTGGTTGAATCAGAGAAATGTCTGGACTAAACGTGAAAGGTCTTAAGTTGAGTCAGAGAAATGTCTGGACTAAAGGTTAATAGTCTTCGGTTGAGTCAGAGAAATGTCTGGACTAAAGATGAATGGTCTTGAACTGAGTAAGAGAAATGTCTGGACTAAAGGTGAATTGTCTTTGATTGAGTCAGAGAAATAGCTGGATTAAGGGTTAATGGCCTTGGGTTTAGTCAGAGAAATGTCTGGACTAAAGGTGAATGGTCTTTGATTGAGTCAGAGAAATGTCTGGACTAAAGGTGAATGGTCTTTGATTGAGTCAGAGAAATGTCTGGACTAAAGGTCAATGGTCTTGTTTTGAGTCAGAGAAATGTCTGGACTAAAGGTGAATGGTCTTTGGTCGAGTCAGAGAAATGTCTGCACTAAAGGTGAATGGTCTTGGGTTGAGTCAGAGAAATGTCTTGACTAAATGTGAATGGTCCTGAATTGAGTTATAGAATAGTCTGGACTAAAGGTGGATGCCTTGGGTTGAGTCAGAAAAATGTCTGGACTAAAGATGAATGGTCTTGGGTTGAGTAAGAGAAATGTCTGAACTAAAGCTAAATGGTCTTGGGTCGAATCAGAGAAATGTCTGGAATGAAAGTGAATGATCTTCGGTTGAGTCAGAGAAATGTCTGGTCTGAAGGTGAATGGTCTTTGGTTTAGTCAGAGAAATGTCTGGACTAAATGTGAATGTTCTTGGGTCGAGTCAGAGAAATGTCTGGACTAAAGGTGAATGTCTTGGGTTGTGTCAGAGAAATGTATGGACTAATGGTGAATGTCTTGGGTTTAGTCAGAGAAATGTCTGGACTAAAGGTGAATGGTCTTGGGTTGAGTCAGAGCAATGTCTGAACTAAAGGTTAATAGTCTTAGGTTGAGTTAGAGAAATGTCTGGACTAACGGTGAATTGTCTTTGATTGAGTCAGAGAAATGTCTGGACTAGAGGTTAATGGTCTTGGGTTGAGTCAGAGACATGTCTGGACTAAAGGTGAATGGTTTTGGATTGAGTCAGAGAAATGTCTGGACTAAAGGTTAATGGTCTTGGCTTGAGTCAGAGAAATGTCTGGACTAAAGATGAATGGTCTTGAATTGAGTCAGAGAAATGTCTGGACTAAAGGTCAATGGTCTTGGGTTGAGTGAGAGAAATGTCTGGACTAAAGGCGAATGGTCTTGACTCGAGTGAAGAAATTTCTGGACTAAAGGTCAATGGTTTTGGGTTAAGTCAGAGAAATATCTGGACTAAAGGTGAATGGTCTTTGGTCGAGTCAGAGAAATGTCTGGACTAAAGGTTAATGGTCTTGGGTCGAGTCAGAGAATTGTCTGGAATAAAAGTGAATGGTCTTTGGTTTAGTCAGAGAAATGTCTGGACCTAATGTGAAAGGTCTTTGGTCGAGTCCGAGAAATGTCTGGACTAAAGGTGAGTGTCTTTGGTTGAGTCAGAGAAATGTCTGGTCTGAAGGTGAATGGTCTTGGGTTTAGTCAGAGAAATGTATGGACTAAAGGTTAATGGTCTTGGCTTGAGTCAGAGAAATGTCTGGACTAAAGGTGAATGGTTTTGGATTGAGTCAGAGAAATCTCTGGACTAAAGGTTAATGGTCTTGGGTAGAGTAAGAGAAATGTCTGTACTAAAGATGAATGTTCTTGAATTGAATCAGATAAATGTCTGGACTAAAGGTGACTGTCTTTGGTTGAGTCAGAATAATGTCTGGTCTAAAGGTGAATGGTTTTGGTTTGAGTCAGAGCAAAGTCTGGACTAAAGGTCAATGGTCTTGTGTTGAGTTAAAGAAATGTCTGGACTAAAGGTGAATGGTCTTGGCTCTAGTCAGAGAAATGTCTGGACTAAAGGTCAATGGTTTAGGGTTGAGTGAAAGAAATGTCTGGACTAAAGGTAAATGGTCTTTGCTCTAGTCAGAGAAATGTCTGGACTAAAGGTGAATGGTTTTTAGTCAAGTCAGAGAAATGTCTTGACTAAATGTGAATGGTCCTGAATTGAGTTATAGAATAGTCTGGACTAAAGGTGAATGCCTTAGGTTGAGTCAGAGAAATGTCTGGACTAAAGATTAATGGTCTTGGGTTGAGTAAGAGAAATGTCTGGACTAAAGCTGAATGGTCTTGGGTCAAGTCAGAGAAATGTCTGGAATAAAAGTGAATGATCTTCGCTAGAGTCAGAGAATTGTCTGGTCTGAAGGTGAATGGTCTTGGGTTTAGTCAGAGAAATGTCTGCACTAAATGTTAATGGTGTTGAGTTGAGTCAGAGTAATGTCTGGACTAAAGGTAAATGGTCTTTGGTCGAGTCAGGGAAATGTCTGGACTAAAGTTGAATGGTCTTGTTTTGAGTCAGAGAAATTTCTGGACTAAAGGTAAATGGTCTTGTTTTGAGTCAGAGAAATGTCTGGACTAAAGGTCAATGGTCTTGGGTTGAGTGAGAGAAATGTCTGGACTAAAGGCGAATGGTCTTGGCTCGAGTCATAGAAATGTCTGGACTAAAGGTCAATGGTTTTTGGTTAAGTCAGAGAAATATCTGGACTAAAGGTGAATGGTCTTTGGTCGAGTCAGAGCAATGTCTGGAAAAAAAGTGAATGGTCTTCGATTGAGTCAGAGAAATGTCTGGTCTGAATGTGAATGGTCTTTGGTTTAGTCCGAGAAATGTCTGGACTAAAGGTGAGTGTCTTTGGTTGAGTCAGAGAGATGTCTGGACTAAATGTGAAAGGTCTTTGGTCGAGTCAGAGAAATGACCGCAATAAAGGTGAATGGTCTTCGGTTGAGTCAGAGAAATATCTGGTCTGAAGGTGAATGGTCTTGGGTTTAGTCAGAGAAATGTATGGACTAAAGGTTAATGGTCTTCGGTTGAGTCACAGAAATGTCTGGACTAAATGTGAATGGTCTTGCGTCGAGTCAGAGAAACTTCTGGACTAAAGGTGAGTGGTCTTTAGTTGAGTCAGATAAATGTCTGCACTAAAAGTGATTGGTCTTTAGTTGAGTCAGAGAATCATTTCTTGACTAAAGGTGAATGGTTTTGGGTCGAGTCAGAGAAATGTTTAGACTAAAGGTGAATTTCTTGGGTTAAGTCAGAAAAATGTCTGGTCTAAAGGTGAATGGTCTTAGGTTGAGTCCAAGAAATGTGTGGACTAAAGGTGAATGGTCTTTGGTTGAGTCAGAGAATTTCTGGACTAAATATTAATATTATTGGGTTGATTCAGAGAAAAATCTGGACTAAACGTGAATGGTCTTAGGTTGAGTGAAAGAAATGTCTGGACTAAAGGTGAATGGTCTTTGGTCGAGTCAGAGAAATGTCTGTACTAAAGGTGAATGTCGTGGGTTGAGTCAGAGAAATGTCTGAACTAAAGGTGAATGTCCTAGGTCGAGTGAGAGAAATGTCTGGACTAAAGATAAATGGTCTTTAATTGAGTCAGATAAATGTCTGGACTAAAGGTTAATGTCTTGGGTTGAGTGAGAGAACTGTCTGGACTAAAGGTGAATGGTCTTGGCTCGAGTCAGAGAAATGTCTTGACTAAATGTGAATGGTCCTGAATTGAGTTATAGAATATTCTGGACTAAAGGTGGATGCCTTGGGTTGAGTCAGAAAAATGTCTGGACTAAAGATGAATGGTCTTGGGTTGAGTAAGAGAAATGTCTGAACTAAAGCTGAATGGTCTTGGGTCGAATCAGAGAAATGTCTGGAATAAAAGTGAATGATCTTCGGTTGAGTCAGAGAAATGTCTGGTCTGAAGGTGAATGGTCTTGGGTTTAGTCAGAGAAATGTCTGGACTAAATGTGAATGGTCTTGGGTTGAGTCAGAGAAATGTCTGGACTAAAGGTGAATAATATCTTAGGTCGAGTGAGAGAAATGTCTGGACTAAAGGTAAATGGTTTTGGGTCGAATCAGAGAAATTTCTAGACTAAAGGTGAATGCTCTTGGGTCGAGTCAGAGAAATGTATGGACTAAAGGTGAATGGTCTTGGGTCAAGTCAGAGAAATGTCTGAACTAAAGGTGAATGGTCTTAGTTCAAGTCAAAGCAATGTCTGGACTAAAGGTGAATGTCTTTGGTTGAGTCAGAGAAATGTCTGGACTAAAGGTGAATGTTCTTAAGTTGAGTCAGAGAAATGTCTGGACTAGAGGTAAATGTCTTGGGTTGAGTCAGAGAAATGTCTGGACTAATGGTGAATTTCTTTGGTTTAGTCATAGAAATGTCTGGACTAAAGGTGATTGGTCTTGGGTTGAGTCAGAGCAATGTCTGAACTAAAGGTTAATGGTCTTAGGTTGAGTCAGAGAAATGTCTGGACTAAAGGTGAATGGTCTTGGGTTGAGTCAGAAAAATGTCTTGACTAAATGTGAATGGTCCTGAATTGAGTTATAGAATAGTCTGGACTAAAGGTGAATGCCTTGGGTTGAGTCAGAAAAATGTCTGGACTAAAGATGAATGGTCTTGGGTTGAGTAAGAGAAATGTCTGAACTAAAGCTGAATGGTCTTGGGTCGAATCAGAGAAATGTCTGGAATAAAAGTGAATGATCTTCGGTTGAGTCAGAGAAATGTCTGGTCTGAAGGTGAATGGTCTTGGGTTTAGTCAGAGAAATGTCTGGACTAAATGTGAATGGTCTTGGGTTGAGTCAGAGAAATGTCTGGACTAAAGGTGAATAATATCTTAGGTCGAGTGAGAGAAATGTCTGGACTAAAGGTAAATGGTTTTGGGTCGAATCAGAGAAATTTCTAGACTAAAGGTGAATGCTCTTGGGTCGAGTCAGAGAAATGTATGGACTAAAGGTGAATGGTCTTGGGTCAAGTCAGAGAAATGTCTGAACTAAAGGTGAATGGTCTTAGTTCAAGTCAAAGCAATGTCTGGACTAAAGGTGAATGTCTTTGGTTGAGTCAGAGAAATGTCTGGACTAAAGGTGAATGTTCTTAAGTTGAGTCAGAGAAATGTCTGGACTAGAGGTAAATGTCTTGGGTTGAGTCAGAGAAATGTCTGGACTAATGGTGAATTTCTTTGGTTTAGTCATAGAAATGTCTGGACTAAAGGTGATTGGTCTTGGGTTGAGTCAGAGCAATGTCTGAACTAAAGGTTAATGGTCTTAGGTTGAGTCAGAGAAATGTCTGGACTAAAGGTGAATGGTCTTGGGTTGAGTCAGAAAAATGTCTTGACTAAATGTGAATGGTCCTGAATTGAGTTATAGAATAGTCTGGACTAAAGGTGAATGCCTTGGGTTGAGTCAGAGAAATGTCTGGACTAAAGATGAATGGTCTTGGGTTGAGTAAGAGAAATGTCTGGACTAAAGCTGAATGGTGTTGGGTCGAGTCAGAGAAATGTTTGAAATAAAAGTGAATGATCTTCGGTTGAGTAAGAGAAATGTCTGGTCTAAAGGTTAATGGTCTTTGCTTGAGTCAGAGAAATGTCTGGACTAAAGATGAATGGTCTTGAATTGAGTCAGAGAAATGTCTGGACTAAAGGTCAATGGTCTTGGGTTGAGTGAGAGAAATGTCTGGACTAAAGGCGAATGGTCTTGACTCGAGTGAAGAAATTTCTGGACTAAAGGTCAATGGTTTTGGGTTAAGTCAGAGAAATATCTGGACTAAAGGTGAATGGTCTTTGGTCGAGTCAGAGAAATGTCTGGACTAAAGGTTAATGGTCTTGGGTCGAGTCAGAGAATTGTCTGGAATAAAAGTGAATGGTCTTTGGTTTAGTCAGAGAAATGTCTGGACCTAATGTGAAAGGTCTTTGGTCGAGTCCGAGAAATGTCTGGACTAAAGGTGAGTGTCTTTGGTTGAGTCAGAGAAATGTCTGGTCTGAAGGTGAATGGTCTTGGGTTTAGTCAGAGAAATGTATGGACTAAAGGTTAATGGTCTTGGCTTGAGTCAGAGAAATGTCTGGACTAAAGGTGAATGGTTTTGGATTGAGTCAGAGAAATCTCTGGACTAAAGGTTAATGGTCTTGGGTAGAGTAAGAGAAATGTCTGTACTAAACGTGAATAGTCTTAGGTTGAGTGAGAGAAATGTCTGGACTAAAAGTGAATGGTCTTATGTCTTGTCAGAGAAATGTCTGGACTCAAGGTGAATGTCTTTGGTCGTTTCAGAGAAATGTCTGGACTAAAGGTGAATGTCGTTGATTGAGTCAGAGAAAAGTCTGAACTAAAGGTGAATGGTCTTAGTTTGAGTCAGAGCAATGTCTGGACTAAAGGTGAATGTCTTTGTTTGAGTCACAGAAATGTCTGGACTAAAGGTGAATGGTCTTAAGTTGAGTCAGAGAAATGTCTGGACTAGAGGTAAATGTCTTGGGTTGAGTCAGAGAAATGTCTGGACTAATGGTGAATGTCTTGGGTTTAGTCATAGAAATGTCTGGACTAAAGGTGATTGGTCTTGGGTTGAGTCAGAGCAATGTCTGAACTAAAGGTTAATGGTCTTAGGTTGAGTCAGAGAAATGTCTGGACTAAAGGTGAATGGTCTTTGCTCGAGTCAGAGAAATGTCTGGACTAAAGGTGAATGGTCTTGGGTTGAGTTAGAAAAATGTCTTGACTAAATGTGAATGGTCCTGAATATAGTTATAGAATAGTCTGGACTAAAGGTGAATGCCTTGGGTTGAGTCAGAGAAATGTCTGGACTAAAGATGAATGGTCTTGGGTTGAGTAAGAGAAATGTCTGGACTAAAGCTGAATGGTCTTGGGTCGAGTCAGAGAAATGTTTGAAATAAAAGTGAATGATCTTCGGTTGAGTCAGAGAAATGTCTGGACTAAAGGTGAATGGTCTTTGCTCGAGTCAGAGAAATGTCTGGACTAAAGGTCAATGGTTTAGGATTGAGTCAGAGAAATGTCTGGACTTAAGGTGAATGGTCTTTGGTAAAGTGTGAGAAATGTCTGGACTAAAGGTGAATGGTCTTGGGTTAAGTCAGAAAAATGTCTTGACTAAATGTGAATGGTCCTGAATTGAGTTATAGAATAGTCTGGACTAAAGGTGAATGCCTTGGGTTGAGTCAGAGAAATGTCTGGAATAAAGGTGAATGGTCTTCGGTTGAGTCAGAGAAATATCTGGTCTGAAGGTGAATGGTCTTGGGTTTAGTCAGAGAAATGTCTTGACTAAATGTGAATGGTCCTGAATTGAGTTATAGAATAGTCTGGACTAAAGGTGAATGCCTTGGGTTGAGTCAGAGAAAAGTCTGGACTAAAGGTGAATGGTCTTTTGGTCAAGTCAGGGAAGTGTCTGGACTAAAGGTGAATGGTCTTGTTTTGAGTCAGAGAAATGTCTGGACTAAAGGTCAATGGTTTTGGGTTAAGTCAGAGAAATATCTGGACTAAAGGTGAATGGTCTTGGGTCGAGTCAGAGAAATATCTGGAATAAAAGTGAATGGTCTTCGGTTGAGTCTGAGAAATGTCTTGTCTGAAGGTGAATGGTCTTTGGTTTAGTCAGAGAAATGTCTGGACTAAATGTGAAAGGTCTTTGGTTGAGTCCAAGAAATGTCTGGACTAAAGGTGAGTGTCTTTGGTTGAGTCAGAGAAATGTCTGGACTAAATGTGAAAGGTCTTTGGTCGAGTCAGAGAAATGTCTGGAATAAAGATGAATGGTCTTCGGTTGAGTCAGAGAAATATCTGGTCTGATGGTGAATGGTCTTGGGTTTAGTCAGAGAAATGTCTTCACTAAATGTGAATGGTCCTGAATTGAGTTATAGAATAGTCTGGACTAAAGGTGAATGGTCTTGGGTCGAGTCACGGAAGTGTCTGGACTAAAGGTGAATGGTCTTGTTTTGAGTCAGAGAAATGTCTGGACTAAAGGTTAATGGTCTTGGCTTGAGTCAGAGAAATGTCTGGACTAAAGGTGAATGGTTTTGGATTGAGTCAGAGAAATCTCTGGACTAAAGGTTAATGGTCTTGGGTAGAGTAAGAGAAATGTCTGTACTAAACGTGAATAGTCTTAGGTTGAGTGAGAGAAATGTCTGGACTAAAAGTGAATGGTCTTAGGTCTTGTCAGAGAAATGTCTGGACTCAAGGTGAATGTCTTTGGTCGTTTCAGAGAAATGTCTGGACTAAAGGTGAATGTCGTTGATTGAGTCAGAGAAAAGTCTGAACTAAAGGTGAATGGTCTTAGTTTGAGTCAGAGCAATGTCTGGACTAAAGGTAAATGTCTTTGGTTGAGTCAGAGAAATGTCTGGACTAAAGGTGAATGGTCTTAAGTTGAGTCAGAGAAATGTCTGGACTAGAGATAAATGTCTTGGGTTGAGTCAGAGAAATGTCTGGACTAATGGTGAATGTCTTGGGTTTAGTCATAGAAATGTCTGGACTAAAGGTGATTGGTCTTGGGTTGAGTCAGAGCAATGTCTGAACTAAAGGTTAATGGTCTTAGGTTGAGTCAGAGAAATGTCTGGACTAAAGGTGAATGGTCTTTGCTCGAGTCAGAGAAATGTCTGGACTAAAGGTGAATGGTCTTGGGTTGAGTTAGAAAAATGTCTTGACTAAATGTGAATGGTCCTGAATATAGTTATAGAATAGTCTGGACTAAAGGTGAATGCCTTGGGTTGAGTCAGAGAAATGTCTGGACTAAAGATGAATGGTCTTGGGTTGAGTAAGAGAAATGTCTGGACTAAAGCTGAATGGTCTTGGGTCGAGTCAGAGAAATGTTTGAAATAAAAGTGAATGATCTTCGGTTGAGTCAGAGAAATGTCTGGACTAAAGGTGAATGGTCTTTGCTCGAGTCAGAGAAATGTCTGGACTAAAGGTCAATGGTTTAGGATTGAGTCAGAGAAATGTCTGGACTTAAGGTGAATGGTCTTTGGTAAAGTGTGAGAAATGTCTGGACTAAAGGTGAATGGTCTTGGGTTAAGTCAGAAAAATGTCTTGACTAAATGTGAATGGTCCTGAATTGAGTTATAGAATAGTCTGGACTAAAGGTGAATGCCTTGGGTTGAGTCAGAGAAATGTCTGGAATAAAGGTGAATGGTCTTCGGTTGAGTCAGAGAAATATCTGGTCTGAAGGTGAATGGTCTTGGGTTTAGTCAGAGAAATGTCTTGACTAAATGTGAATGGTCCTGAATTGAGTTATAGAATAGTCTGGACTAAAGGTGAATGCCTTGGGTTGAGTCAGAGAAAAGTCTGGACTAAAGCTGAATGGTCTTTTGGTCAAGTCAGGGAAGTGTCTGGACTAAAGGTGAATGGTCTTGGGTCGAGTCAGAGAAATATCTGGAATAAAAGTGAATGGTCTTCGGTTGAGTCTGAGAAATGTCTTGTCTGAAGGTGAATGGTCTTTAGTTTAGTCAGAGAAATGTCTGGACTAAATGTGAAAGGTCTTTGGTCGAGTCCAAGAAATGTCTGGACTAAAGGTGAGTGTCTTTGGTTGAGTCAGAGAAATGTCTGGACTAAATGTGAAAGGTCTTTGGTCGAGTCAGAGAAATGTCTGGAATAAAGGTGAATGGTCTTCGGTTGAGTCAGAGAAATATCTGGTCTGAAGGTGAATGGTCTTGGGTTTAGTCAGAGAAATGTCTTCACTAAATGTGAATGGTCCTGAATTGAGTTATAGAATAGTCTGGACTAAAGGTGAATGGTCTTGGGTCGAGTCACGGAAGTGTCTGGACTAAAGGTGAATGGTCTTGTTTTGAGTCAGAGAAATGTCTGGACTAAAGGTCAATGGTCTTAGGTTGAGTGAGAGAAATGTCTGGAATAAATGTGAATGGTCTTGTCTCGAGTCAGAGAAATGTCTGGACTAAAGGTCAATGGTTTTGGGTTAAGTCAGAGAAAAATCTGGACTAAAGGTGAATGGTCTTTGGTCGAGTCAGAGAAATGTATGGACTAAAGGTGAATGGTCTTGGGTCGAGTCAGAGAAATGTCTGGACTAAAGGTGAATGCCTTAGGTTGAGTCAGAGAAATGTCTGGACTAAAGATTAATGGTCTTGGGTTGAGTAAGAGAAATGTCTGGACTAAAGCTGAATGGTCTTGGGCCAAGTCAGAGAAATGTCTGGAATAAAAGTGAATGATCTTCGGTTGAGTCAGAGAATTGTCTGGTCTGAAGGTGAATGGTCTTGGGCTTAGTCAGAGAAATGTCTGGACTAAATGTTAATGGTGTTGAGTTGAGTCAGAGTAATATCTGGACTAAAGGTAAATGGTCTTTGGTCGAGTCAGGGAAATGTCTGGACTAAAGGTGAATGGTCTTGTTTTGAGTCAGAGAAATATCTGGGCTGAAGGTTAATGGTCTTGGGTTTAGTCAGAGAAATGTATGGACTAAAGGTTAATGGTCTTCGGTTGAGTCAGAGAAATCTCTGGACTAAATGTGAATGGTCTTGCGTCGAGTCAGAGAAATGTCTGGACTAAATATGAATGTTATTGGGTTGAGTCAGAGAAATGTCTGAACTAAAGGTGAATGTCTTAGTTCGAGTGAGAGAAATGTCTGGACTAAAGGTAAATGGATTTGGGTCGAATCAGAGAAATGTCTAGACTAAAGGTGAATGCTCTTTGTTCGAGTCAGAGAAATGTCTGGACTAAAGGTCAATGGTCTTGGTTCGAGTCAGAGAAATGTCTAGACTAAAGGTCAATGGTTTAGGGTTGAGTCAGAGAAATGTCTGGACTAAAGGTGAATGGTCTTTGGTCAAGTCAGAGAAATGTCTTAACTAAATGTGAATGGTCCTGAATTGAGTTATAGAATAATCTGGACTAAATGTGAATGCCTTGGGTTGAGTCAGAGAAATGTCTGGACTAAAGATGAATGGTCTTGGGTTGAGTAAGAGAAATGTCTGGAATAAAAGTGAATGGTCTTTGGTTTAGTCAGAGAAATGTCTGGACCTAATGTGAAAGGTCTTTGGTCGAGTCCGAGAAATGTCTGGACTAAAGGTGAGTGTCTTTGGTTGAGTCAGAGAAATGTCTGGTCTGAAGGTGAATGGTCTTGGGTTTAGTCAGAGAAATGTATGGACTAAAGGTTAATGGTCTTGGCTTGAGTCAGAGAAATGTCTGGACTAAAGGTGAATGGTTTTGGATTGAGTCAGAGAAATCTCTGGACTAAAGGTTAATGGTCTTGGGTAGAGTAAGAGAAATGTCTGTACTAAAGATGAATGTTCTTGAATTGAATCAGATAAATGTCTGGACTAAAGGTGACTGTCTTGGGTTGAGTCAGAATAATGTCTGGTCTAAAGGTGAATGGTTTTGGTTTGAGTCAGAGCAAAGTCTGGACTAAAGGTCAATGGTCTTGTGTTGAGTTAAAGAAATGTCTGGACTAAAGGTGAATGGTCTTGGCTCTAGTCAGAGAAATGTTTGGACTAAAGGTCAATGGTTTAGGGTTGAGTGAAAGAAATGTCTGGACTAAAGGTGAATGGTCTTTGCTCTAGTCAGAGAAATGTCTGGACTAAAGGTGAATGGTTTTTAGTCAAGTCAGAGAAATGTCTGGACTAAAGGTGAATGGTCTTGGGTTGAGTCAAAAAAATGTCTTGACTAAATGTGAATGGTCCTGAATTGAGTTATAGAATAGTCTGGACTAAAGGTGAATGCCTTAGGTTGAGTCAGAGAAATGTCTGGACTAAAGATTAATGGTCTTGGGTTGAGTAAGAGAAATGTCTGGACTAAAGCTGAATGGTCTTGGGCCAAGTCAGAGAAATGTCTGGACTAATGGTGAATGTCTTGGGTTTAGTCATAAAAATGTCTGGACTAAAGGTGATTGGTCTTGGGTTGAGTCAGAGCAATGTCTGAACTAAAGGTTAATGGTCTTAGGTTGAGTCAGAGAAATGTCTGGACTAAAGGTGAATGGTCTTTGCTCGAGTCAGAGAAATGTCTGGACTAAAGGTGAATGGTCTTGGGTTGAGTTAGAAAAATGTCTTGACTAAATGTGAATGGTCCTGAATATAGTTATAGAATAGTCTGGACTAAAGGTGAATGCCTTGGGTTGAGTCAGAGAAATGTCTGGACTAAAGATGAATGGTCTTGGGTTGAGTAAGAGAAATGTCTGGACTAAAGCTGAATGGTCTTGGGTCGAGTCAGAGAAATGTTTGAAATAAAAGTGAATGATCTTCGGTTGAGTCAGAGAAATGTCTGGACTAAAGGTGAATGGTCTTTGCTCGAGTCAGAGAAATGTCTGGACTAAAGGTCAATGGTTTAGGATTGAGTCAGAGAAATGTCTGGACTTAAGGTGAATGGTCTTTGGTAAAGTGTGAGAAATGTCTGGACTAAAGGTGAATGGTCTTGGGTTAAGTCAGAAAAATGTCTTGACTAAATGTGAATGGTCCTGAATTGAGTTATAGAATAGTCTGGACTAAAGGTGAATGCCTTGGGTTGAGTCAGAGAAATGTCTGGAATAAAGGTGAATGGTCTTCGGTTGAGTCAGAGAAATATCTGGTCTGAAGGTGAATGGTCTTGGGTTTAGTCAGAGAAATGTCTTGACTAAATGTGAATGGTCCTGAATTGAGTTATAGAATAGTCTGGACTAAAGGTGAATGCCTTGGGTTGAGTCAGAGAAAAGTCTGGACTAAAGCTGAATGGTCTTTTGGTCAAGTCAGGGAAGTGTCTGGACTAAAGGTGAATGGTCTTGGGTCGAGTCAGAGAAATATCTGGAATAAAAGTGAATGGTCTTCGGTTGAGTCTGAGAAATGTCTTGTCTGAAGGTGAATGGTCTTTAGTTTAGTCAGAGAAATGTCTGGACTAAATGTGAAAGGTCTTTGGTCGAGTCCAAGAAATGTCTGGACTAAAGGTGAGTGTCTTTGGTTGAGTCAGAGAAATGTCTGGACTAAATGTGAAAGGTCTTTGGTCGAGTCAGAGAAATGTCTGGAATAAAGGTGAATGGTCTTCGGTTGAGTCAGAGAAATATCTGGTCTGAAGGTGAATGGTCTTGGGTTTAGTCAGAGAAATGTCTTCACTAAATGTGAATGGTCCTGAATTGAGTTATAGAATAGTCTGGACTAAAGGTGAATGGTCTTGGGTCGAGTCACGGAAGTGTCTGGACTAAAGGTGAATGGTCTTGTTTTGAGTCAGAGAAATGTCTGGACTAAAGGTCAATGGTCTTAGGTTGAGTGAGAGAAATGTCTGGAATAAATGTGAATGGTCTTGTCTCGAGTCAGAGAAATGTCTGGACTAAAGGTCAATGGTTTTGGGTTAAGTCAGAGAAAAATCTGGACTAAAGGTGAATGGTCTTTGGTCGAGTCAGAGAAATGTATGGACTAAAGGTGAATGGTCTTGGGTCGAGTCAGAGAAATGTCTGGACTAAAGGTGAATGCCTTAGGTTGAGTCAGAGAAATGTCTGGACTAAAGATTAATGGTCTTGGGTTGAGTAAGAGAAATGTCTGGACTAAAGCTGAATGGTCTTGGGCCAAGTCAGAGAAATGTCTGGAATAAAAGTGAATGATCTTCGGTTGAGTCAGAGAATTGTCTGGTCTGAAGGTGAATGGTCTTGGGCTTAGTCAGAGAAATGTCTGGACTAAATGTTAATGGTGTTGAGTTGAGTCAGAGTAATATCTGGACTAAAGGTAAATGGTCTTTGGTCGAGTCAGGGAAATGTCTGGACTAAAGGTGAATGGTCTTGTTTTGAGTCAGAGAAATATCTGGGCTGAAGGTTAATGGTCTTGGGTTTAGTCAGAGAAATGTATGGACTAAAGGTTAATGGTCTTCGGTTGAGTCAGAGAAATCTCTGGACTAAATGTGAATGGTCTTGCGTCGAGTCAGAGAAATGTCTGGACTAAATATGAATGTTATTGGGTTGAGTCAGAGAAATGTCTGAACTAAAGGTGAATGTCTTAGTTCGAGTGAGAGAAATGTCTGGACTAAAGGTAAATGGATTTGGGTCGAATCAGAGAAATGTCTAGACTAAAGGTGAATGCTCTTTGTTCGAGTCAGAGAAATCTCTGGACTAAATGTGAATGGTCTTTGGTCAAGTCAGAGAAATGTCTTAACTAAATGTGAATGGTCCTGAATTGAGTTATAGAATAATCTGGACTAAATGTGAATGCCTTGGGTTGAGTCAGAGAAATGTCTGGACTAAAGATGAATGGTCTTGGGTTGAGTAAGAGAAATGTCTGGAATAAAAGTGAATGGTCTTTGGTTTAGTCAGAGAAATGTCTGGACCTAATGTGAAAGGTCTTTGGTCGAGTCCGAGAAATGTCTGGACTAAAGGTGAGTGTCTTTGGTTGAGTCAGAGAAATGTCTGGTCTGAAGGTGAATGGTCTTGGGTTTAGTCAGAGAAATGTATGGACTAAAGGTTAATGGTCTTGGCTTGAGTCAGAGAAATGTCTGGACTAAAGGTGAATGGTTTTGGATTGAGTCAGAGAAATCTCTGGACTAAAGGTTAATGGTCTTGGGTAGAGTAAGAGAAATGTCTGTACTAAAGATGAATGTTCTTGAATTGAATCAGATAAATGTCTGGACTAAAGGTGACTGTCTTGGGTTGAGTCAGAATAATGTCTGGTCTAAAGGTGAATGGTTTTGGTTTGAGTCAGAGCAAAGTCTGGACTAAAGGTCAATGGTCTTGTGTTGAGTTAAAGAAATGTCTGGACTAAAGGTGAATGGTCTTGGCTCTAGTCAGAGAAATGTTTGGACTAAAGGTCAATGGTTTAGGGTTGAGTGAAAGAAATGTCTGGACTAAAGGTGAATGGTCTTTGCTCTAGTCAGAGAAATGTCTGGACTAAAGGTGAATGGTTTTTAGTCAAGTCAGAGAAATGTCTGGACTAAAGGTGAATGGTCTTGGGTTGAGTCAAAAAAATGTCTTGACTAAATGTGAATGGTCCTGAATTGAGTTATAGAATAGTCTGGACTAAAGGTGAATGCCTTAGGTTGAGTCAGAGAAATGTCTGGACTAAAGATTAATGGTCTTGGGTTGAGTAAGAGAAATGTCTGGACTAAAGCTGAATGGTCTTGGGCCAAGTCAGAGAAATGTCTGGAATAAAAGTGAATGATCTTCGGTTGAGTCAGAGAATTGTCTGGTCTGAAGGTGAATGGTCTTGGGCTTAGTCAGAGAAATGTCTGGACTAAATGTTAATGGTGTTGAGTTGAGTCAGAGTAATATCTGGACTAAAGGTAAATGGTCTTTGGTCGAGTCAGGGAAATGTCTGGACTAAAGGTGAATGGTCTTGTTTTGAGTCAGAGAAATTTCTGGACTAAAGGTAAATGGTCTTGTTTTGAGTCAGAGAAGTGTCTGGACTAAAGGTCAATGGTCTTGGGTTGAGTGAGAGAAATGTCTGGACTAAAGGCGAATGGTCTTGGCTCGAGTCATAGAAATGTCTGGACTAAAGGTCAATGGTTTTTGGTTAAGTCAGAGAAATATCTGGACTAAAGGTGAATGGTCTTTGGTCGAGTCAGAGCAATGTCTGGAAAAAAAGTGAATGGTCTTCGATTGAGTCAGAGAAATGTCTGGTCTGAATGTGAATGGTCTTTGGTTTAGTCCGAGAAATGTCTGGACTAAAGGTGAGTGTCTTTGGTTGAGTCAGAGAGATGTCTGGACTAAATGTGAAAGGTCTTTGGTCTAGTCAGAGAAATAACCGCAATAAAGGTGAATGGTCTTCGGTTGAGTCAGAGAAATATCTGGTCTGAAGGTGAATGGTCTTGGGTTTAGTCAGAGAAATGTATGGACTAAAGGTTAATGGTCTTCGGTTGAGTCACAGAAATGTCTGGACTAAATGTGAATGGTCTTGCGTCGAGTCAGAGAAACTTCTGGACTAAAGGTGAGTGGTCTTTAGTTGAGTCAGATAAATGTCTGCACTAAAAGTGATTGGTCTTTAGTTGAGTCAGAGAATCATTTCTTGACTAAAGGTGAATGGTTTTGGGTCGAGTCAGAGAAATGTTTAGACTAAAGGTGAATTTCTTGGGTTAAGTCACAAAAATGTCTGGTCTAAAGGTGAATGGTCTTAGGTTGAGTCCAAGAAATGTGTTGACTAAAGGTGAATGGTCTTTGGTTGAGTCAGAGAATTTCTTGACTAAATATTAATATTATTGGGTTGATTCAGAGAAAAATCTGGACTAAACGTGAATGGTCTTAGGTTGAGTGAAAGAAATGTCTGGACTAAAGGTGAATGGTCTTTGGTCGAGTCAGAGAAATGTCTGGACTAAAGGTGAATGTCGTGGGTTGAGTCAGAGAAATGTCTGAACTAAAGGTGAATGTCCTAGGTCGAGTGAGAGAAATGTCTGGACTAAAGATAAATGGTCTTTAATTGAGTCAGATAAATGTCTGGACTAAAGGTGAATGTCTTGGGTTGAGTGAGAGAACTGTCTGGACTAAAGATGAATGGTCTTGGCTCGACTCAGAGAAATGTCTTGACTAAATGTCAATGGTCCTGAATTGAGTTATAGAATAGTCTGGACTAAAGGTGGATGCCTTGGGTTGAGTCAGAAAAATGTCTGGACTAAAGATGAATGGTCTTGGGTTGAGTAAGAGAAATGTCTGAACTAAAGCTGAATGGTCTTGGGTCGAATCAGAGAAATGTCTGGAATAAAAGTGAATGATCTTCGGTTGAGTCAGAGAAATGTCTGGTCTGAAGGTGAATGGTCTTGGGTTTAGTCAGAGAAATGTCTGGACTAAATGTGAATGGTCTTGGGTCGAGTCAGAGAAATGTCTGGACTAAAGGTGAATAATATCTTAGGTCGAGTGAGAGAAATGTCTGGACTAAAGGTAAATGGTTTTGGGTCGAATCAGAAAAATTTCTAGACTAAAGGTGAATGCTCTTGGGTCGAGTCAGAGAAATGTATGGACTAAAGGTGAATGGTCTTGGGTCAAGTCAGAGAAATGTCTGAACTAAAGGTGAATGGTCTTAGTTCGAGTCAAAGCAATGTCTGGACTAAAGGTGAATGTCTTTGGTTGAGTCAGAGAAATGTCTGGACTAAAGGTGAATGTTCTTAAGTTGAGTCAGAGAAATGTCTGGACTAGAGGTAAATGTCTTCGGTTGAGTCAGAGAAATGTATGGACTAAAAGTGAATGGTCTTAGGTCTTGTCAGAGAAATGTCTGGACTAAAGATTAATGGTCTTGGGTTGAGTAAGAGAAATGTCTGGACTAAAGCTGAATGGTCTTGGGCCAAGTCAGAGAAATGTCTGGAATAAAAGTGAATGATCTTCGGTTGAGTCAGAGAATTGTCTGGTCTGAAGGTGAATGGTCTTGGGTTTAGTCAGAGAAATTTCTGGACTAAATGTTAATGGTCTTGGATCGAGTCAGAAAAATGTCTAGACTAAAGGTCAATGGTCTTGGGTTGAGTGAGAGAAATGTCTGGACTAAAGGCGAATGGTCTTGGCTCGAGTCATAGAAATGTCTGGACTAAAGGTCAATGGTTTTTGGTTAAGTCAGAGAAATATCTGGACTAAAGGTGAATGGTCTTTGGTCGAGTCAGAGCAATGTCTGGAAAAAAAGTGAATGGTCTTCGATTGAGTCAGAGAAATGTCTGGTCTGAATGTGAATGGTCTTTGGTTTAGTCCGAGAAATGTCTGGACTAAAGGTGAGTGTCTTTGGTTGAGTCAGAGAGATGTCTGGACTAAATGTGAAAGGTCTTTGGTCTAGTCAGAGAAATAACCGCAATAAAGGTGAATGGTCTTCGGTTGAGTCAGAGAAATATCTGGTCTGAAGGTGAATGGTCTTGGGTTTAGTCAGAGAAATGTATGGACTAAAGGTTAATGGTCTTCGGTTGAGTCACAGAAATGTCTGGACTAAATGTGAATGGTCTTGCGTCGAGTCAGAGAAACTTCTGGACTAAAGGTGAGTGGTCTTTAGTTGAGTCAGATAAATGTCTGCACTAAAAGTGATTGGTCTTTAGTTGAGTCAGAGAATCATTTCTTGACTAAAGGTGAATGGTTTTGGGTCGAGTCAGAGAAATGTTTAGACTAAAGGTGAATTTCTTGGGTTAAGTCAGAAAAATGTCTGGTCTAAAGGTGAATGGTCTTAGGTTGAGTCCAAGAAATGTGTTGACTAAAGGTGAATGGTCTTTGGTTGAGTCAGAGAATTTCTGGACTAAATATTAATATTATTGGGTTGATTCAGAGAAAAATCTGGACTAAACGTGAATGGTCTTAGGTTGAGTGAAAGAAATGTCTGGACTAAAGGTGAATGGTCTTTGGTCGAGTCAGAGAAATGTCTGTACTAAAGGTGAATGTCGTGGGTTGAGTCAGAGAAATGTCTGAACTAAAGGTGAATGTCCTAGGTCGAGTGAGAGAAATGTCTGGACTAAAGATAAATGGTCTTTAATTGAGTCAGATAAATGTCTGGACTAAAGGTGAATGTCTTGGGTTGAGTGAGAGAACTGTCTGGACTAAAGGTGAATGGTCTTGGCTCGAGTCAGAGAAATGTCTTGACTAAATGTCAATGGTCCTGAATTGAGTTATAGAATAGTCTGGACTAAAGGTGGATGCCTTGGGTTGAGTCAGAAAAATGTCTGGACTAAAGATGAATGGTCTTGGGTTGAGTAAGAGAAATGTCTGAACTAAAGCTGAATGGTCTTGGGTCGAATCAGAGAAATGTCTGGAATAAAAGTGAATGATCTTCGGTTGAGTCAGAGAAATGTCTGGTCTGAAGGTGAATGGTCTTGGGTTTAGTCAGAGAAATGTCTGGACTAAATGTGAATGGTCTTGGGTCGAGTCAGAGAAATGTCTGGACTAAAGGTGAATAATATCTTAGGTCGAGTGAGAGAAATGTCTGGACTAAAGGTAAATGGTTTTGGGTCGAATCAGAAAAATTTCTAGACTAAAGGTGAATGCTCTTGGGTCGAGTCAGAGAAATGTATGGACTAAAGGTGAATGGTCTTGGGTCAAGTCAGAGAAATGTCTGAACTAAAGGTGAATGGTCTTAGTTCGAGTCAAAGCAATGTCTGGACTAAAGGTGAATGTCTTTGGTTGAGTCAGAGAAATGTCTGGACTAAAGGTGAATGTTCTTAAGTTGAGTCAGAGAAATGTCTGGACTAGAGGTAAATGTCTTCGGTTGAGTCAGAGAAATGTATGGACTAAAAGTGAATGGTCTTAGGTCTTGTCAGAGAAATGTCTGGACTAAAGATTAATGGTCTTGGGTTGAGTAAGAGAAATGTCTGGACTAAAGCTGAATGGTCTTGGGCCAAGTCAGAGAAATGTCTGGAATAAAAGTGAATGATCTTCGGTTGAGTCAGAGAATTGTCTGGTCTGAAGGTGAATGGTCTTGGGTTTAGTCAGAGAAATGTCTGGACTAAATGTTAATGGTCTTGGTTCGAGTCAGAGAAATGTCTAGACTAAAGGTCAATGGTTTAGGGTTGAGTCAGAGAAATGTCTGGACTAAAGGTGAATGGTCTTTGGTCAAGTCAGAGAAATGTTTAGACTAAAGGTTAATGGTCTTGGGTTGAGTCAGAGAAATGTCTTAACTAAATGTGAATGGTCCTGAATTGAGTTATAGAATAATCTGGACTAAATGTGAATGCCTTGGGTTGAGTCAGAGAAATGTCTGGACTAAAGATGAATGGTCTTGGGTTGAGTAAGAGAAATGTCTGAATTAAAGCTGAATGGTCTTGGGTCGAGTCAGAGAAATGTCTGGAATAAAAGTGAATGGCCTTCGGTTGAGTCAGAGAAATGTCTGGTCTGAAGGTGAATGGTCTTGGGTTTAGTCAGAGAAATGTCTGGCCTAAATGTGAATGGTCTTCGGTCGAGTCAGAGAAATGTCTGGACTAAAGGTAAATGTCTTGGGTTGAGTCAGAGAAATGTCTGGACTAAAGGTAAATGGTCTCTGCTCGAGTCAGAGAAATGTCTGGACTAAAGGTCAATGGTTTAGGGTTGAGTAAGAGAAATGTCTGGACTAAAGGTGAATAATATTTGGTCAAGTCAGAGAAATGTCTGGACTAAAGGTGAATGGTCTTGGGTTCAGTCAGAAAAATGTCTTGACTAAATGTGAATGGTCCTGAATTGAGTTATAGAATAGTCTGGACTAAAGGTGAATGCCTTGGGTTGAGTCAGAGAAATGTCTGGACTAAAGGTCAATGGTCTTGGGTTGAGTGAAAGAAATGTCTGGAATAAAGGCGAATGGTCTTGGCTCGAGTCAGAGAAATGTCTGGACTAAAGGTCAATGGTTTTGGGTTTGTCAGAGAAATATCTGGACTAAAGGTGAATGGTCTTTGGTCGAGTCAGAGAAATGTCTGGACTAAAGGTGAATGGTCTTTGGTCGAGTCAGAGAAATGTCTGGAATAAAAGTGAATGGTCTTCGGTTGAGTCAGAGAAATGTCTGGTCTGAAGATGAATGGTCTTTGGTTTAGTCAGAGAAATGTCTGGACTAAATGTGAAAGGTCTTTGGTCGAGTCCCAGAAATGTCTCTACTAAAGGTGAGTGTCTTTGGTTGAGTCAGAGAAATGTCTGGACTAAATGTGAAAGGTCTTTAGTCGAGTCAGAGAAATGTCTGGAATAAAGGTGAATGGTCTTCGGTTGAGTCAGAGAAATATCTGGTCTGAAGGTGAATGGTCTTGGGTTTAGTCAGAGAAATGTATGGACTAAAGGTTAATGGTCTTCGGTTGAGTCCAAGAAATGTCTGGACTAAAGGTGAGTGTCTTTGGTTGAGTCAGAGAAATGTCTGGACTAAATGTGAATGAACTTAGGTTGAGTGAGAGAAATGTGTGGACTAAAGGTGAATGGTCTTAGGTCTTGTCAGAGAAATATCTGGACTAAAGGTGAATGTCTTTGGTCGTTTCAGAGAAATGTCTGGATTAAAGGTGAATGTCGTTGATTGAGTCAGATAAATGTCTGAACTAAAGGTGAATGTCTTAGGTCGAGTGAGAGAAATGTCTGGACTAAAGATAAATGGTTTTGGGTCGAATCAGAGAAATGTCTAGACTAAACGTGAATGCTCTTGGGTCGAGTCAGCGAAATGTATGAACTAAAGGTGAATGGTCTTGGGTCTAGTCAGAGAAATGTCTGAACTAAAGGTGAATGGTCTTAGTTCGAGTCAGAGCAATGTCTGGACTAAAGGTGAATGTCTTTGGTTGAGTCAGAAAAATGTCTGGACTAAAGGTGAATGGTCTTAAGTTGAGTCAGAGAAATGTCTGGACTAAAGGTGAATTGTCTTAGATAAAGTCACAGAAATGTCTGGATTAAGGGTTAATGGCATTGGGTTGAGTCAGAGAAATGTCTGGACTAAAGGTGAAAGGTCTTTGATTGAGTCAGAGAAATGTCTGGACTAAAGGTGAATGGTCTTGTTTTGAGTACGAGAAATGTCTGGACTAAAGGTCAATGGTCTTTTGTTGAGTGAGAGAAATCTATGGACTAAAGGTGAATGGTCTTGGCTCGAGTCAGAGAAATGTCTGGACTAAAGGTCAATGGTTATTGGGTTGAGTCAGAGAAATGTCTGGACTAAAGGTGAATGGTCTTTTGTCGAGTCAGAGAAATGTCTGCACTAAAGGTGAATGGTCTTTGGTTGAGTCAGAGAAATGTCTTGACTAAATGTGAATGGTCCTGAATTGAGTTATAAAATATTCTGGACTAAAGGTGAATGGTCTTTGGTTGAGTAAGAGAAATGTCTGGACTAAAGCTGAATGGTCTTGAGTCGAGTCCGAAAAATGTCTGGAATAAAAGTGAATGGTCTTCGGTTGAGTCAGGGAAATGTCTGGTCTGAAGGTAAATGGTCTTGGGTTTAGTCAGAGAAATGTCTGTACTAAAGGTGAATGGTCTTGGCTCGAGTCAGAGAAATGTCTGGACTAAAGGTCAATGGTTTAGGGTTGAGTCAGAGAAATGTCTGGACTAAAGGTGAATGGACTTTGGTCAAGTCAGAGAAATGTCTGGACTAAAGGTGAATGGTCTTGAGTTGAGTCAGAGAAATGTCTGGACTAAAGGTGAATGGTCTTTGGTAGAGTCAGGGAAATGTCTGGACTAAAGGTGAATGGTCTTGTTTTGAGTCAGAGAAATGTCTGGACTAAAGTTAAATGGTCTTGTTTTGAGTCAGAGAAATGTTACGACTAAAGGTTAATGGTCTTGGGTTGAGTAAGAGAAATATCTGGACTAAAGGTGAATGGTCTTTGGTCGAGTCAGAGAAATGTCTGGACTTAATGTGAATGGTCTTGGGTCGACTCAGAGAAATGTCTGGAATAAAAGTGAATGGTCTTCGGTTGAGTCAGAGAAATGTCTGGTCTGAAGGTGAATGGTCTTTGGTTTAGTCACAGAAATGTCTTGACTAAATGTGAATGGTCTTTGGTCGAGTCCGAGAAATGTCTGTACTAAAGGTGAGTGTCTTTGGTTGAGTGAGAGAAATATCTGGACTAAAGGTGAATGGTCTTGGGTTGAGTCAGAGAAATGTCTGGACTAAAGATGAATGGTCTTCAGTTGAGTCAGAGAAATGTCTGGACTAAAGGTGAATGGTCTTAGCTCGAGTCAGGGAAATGTCTAGATTAAAGGTGAATGTCTGCGGTTGAGTCAGAGAAATGTCTTGACTAATGGTGAATATCTTGGGTTTAGTCAGAGAAATGTCTGGACTAAAGGTGAATGGTCTTGGGTTGAGTAAGAGAAATGTCTGGACTAAAGTTGAATGGTCTTCGGTCGAGTCAGAGAAATGTATGGACTAAAGGTGAATGGTCTCGGGTCAAGACAGAGAAATGTCTGGACTAAAATTTAATGGTCTTCGATTGAGTCAGAGAAATGTCTGGAATAAAGGTGAATAGTCTTCGGTTGATTCAGAGAAATATCTGGTCTGAAGGTGAATGGTCTCGGGTTTAGTCAGAGAAATGTATGGACTAAAGGTTAATGGTCTTCGGTTGAGTCAGAGAAATGTCTGGACTAAATGTGAATGGTCTTGCGTCGAGTCAGAGAAATGCCTGGACTAAAAGTGAGTGGTCTTTAGTTGAGTCAGATAAATGTCTGCCCTAAAGGTGATTGGTCTTTGGTTGAGTCAGAGAATCATTTCTTTACTAAAGTTGAATGGTTTTGGGTCGAGTCAGAGAAATGTTTGGACTAAATGTGAATGGTCTTGGGTTGAGTGAGAGAAATTTCTATACTAAATATGAATGTTATTGGGTTGAGTCAGAGAAATGTCTGGACTAAAGGTGAATGGTCTTAGGTTGAGTGAGAGAAATGTCTGGACTAACGGTGAATGGTCTTAGGTCTTGTCAGAGAAATGTCTGGACTAAATGTGAATGTCTTTGGTCGCTTCAGAGAAGTGTCTGGACTAAAGGTGAATGTCGTGGATTGAGTCAGAGAAATGTCTGAACTAAAGGTGAATGTCTTAGGTTGAGTGAGAGAAATGTCTGGACTAAAGGTAAATGATTTTGGGTCGAGTCAGAGAAATGTATGGACTAAAGGTGAATGGTCTTTGGTCAAGTCAGAGAAATGTCTGAACTAAAGGTGAATGGTCTTAGTTCGAGTCAGAGCAATGTCTGGACTAAAGATGAATCTCTTGGGTTGAGTCAGAGAAATGTCTGGACTAAAGGTGAATGGTCTTAAGTTTAGTCAGAGAAATGTCTGGACTAAAGGTTAATAGTCTTCGGTTGAGTCAGAGAAATGTCTGGACTAAAGATGAATGGTCTTGAATTGAGTCAGAGAAATGTATGGACTAAAGGTGAATGGTCTTTGATTGAGTCAAAAATGTGTGGACTAAAGGTGAATGGTCTTGTTTTGAGTCAGAGAAATGTCTGGACTAAAGGTCAGTGGTCTTTAGTTGAGTGAGAGAAATGTATGGACTAAAGGTGAATGGTCTTGGCTCGAGTCAGAGAAATGTCTGGACTAAAGGTCAATGGTTTTTGGATTGAGTCAGAGAAATGTCTGGACTAAAGGTGAATGGTCTTTGGTCGAGTCAGATAAATGTCTGCACTAAAGGTGAATGGTCTTGGGTTGAGTCAGAGAAATGTCTTGACTAAATGTGAATGGTCCTGAATTGAGTTATAGAATAGTCTGGACTAAAGGTGAATGCATTGGGTTGAGTCAGAGAAATGTCTGGACTAAAGAGGAATGCTCTTGGGTTGAGTAAGAGAAATGTCTGTACTAAAGCTGAATGGTTTTGGGTCAAGTCAGAGAAATGTCTGAAATAAAAGTGAATGATCTTCGGTTGAGTCAGAGAAATTTCTGGTCTGAAGGTGAATGGTCTTGGGTTTAGTCAGAGAAATGTCTGGACTAAATGTTAATGGTGTTGGGTCGAGTCAGAGAAATGTCTGGACTAAAGGTGAATGTCTTTGGTTGAGTCAGAGAAATGTCTGCACTAAAGGTGAATGGTCTTAGGTTGAGTCAGAGAAATGTCTGGACTAAAGGTGAATGGTCTTGAGTTGAGTCAGAGAAATGTCTGGACTAAAGGTGAATGGTCTTTGGTCGAGTCAGGGAAATGTCTGGACTAAAGGTGAATGGTCTTGTTTTGAGTCAGAGAAATGTCTGGACTAAAGGTAAATGGTCTTGTTTTGAGTCAGAGAAATGTCTGGACTAAAGGTCAATGGTCTTGGGTTGAATGAGAGAAATGTCTGGACTAAAGGTGAATGGTCTTGGCTCGAGTCAGAGAAATGTCTGTACTAAAGGTCAATGGTTTTTGGTTAAGTCAGAGAAATATCTGGACTAAAGGTGAATGGTCTTTGGTCGAGTCAGAGAAATGTCTGGAATAAAAGTGAATGGTCTTCGGTTGAGTCAGAGAAATGTCTGGTCTGAAGGTGAATGGTCCTGAATTGAGTTATAGAATATTCTGGACTAAAGGTGAATGCCTTGGGTTGAGTCAGAGAAATGTCTGGACTAAAGGTGAATGGTCTTTGGTTGAGTAAGAGAAATGTCTGGACTAAAGCTGAATGGTCTTGAGTCGAGTCAGAAAAATGTCTGGAATAAAAGTGAATGGTTCGGTTGAGTCAGAGCAATGTCTGAACTAAAGGTTAATGGTCTTAAGTTGAGTCAGAGAAATGTCTGGACTGAAGGTGAATGGTCTTTGCTCGAGTCAGAGAAATGTCTGGACTAAAGGTCAATGGTTTAGGGTTGAGTCAGAGAAATGTCTGGACTAAAGGTGAATGGTCTTTGGTCAAGTCAGAGAAATGTCTGAACTAAAGGTGAATGGTCTTGAATTGAGTCAGAAAAATGTCTTCACTAAATGTGAATGGTCCTGAATTGAGTTATAGAATAGTCTGGACTAAAGGTGAATGCCTTGGTTTGAGTCAGAGAAATGTCTGGACTAAAGATTAATGGTCTTGGGTTGAGTAAGAGAAATGTCTGGACTAAAGCTGAATGGTCTTGGGTCGAGTTAGAGAAATGTCTGAAATAAAAGTGAATGATCTTCGGTTCAGTCAGAGAAATGTCTGGTCTGAAGGTGAATGGTCTTGGGTTTAGTCAGAGAAATGTCTGGACTAAAGGTTAATAGTATTCGGTTGAGTCAGAGAAATGTCTGGACTAAAGGTGAATGTCTTTCGTTGAGCCAGAGAAATGTCTGGACTAAAGGTGAATGGTCTTAGGTTGAGTCAGAGAAATGTCTGGACTAAAGGTAAATGGTCTTGAGTTGAGTCAGAGAAATGTCTGGACTAAAGGTGAATGGTCTTGTTTTGAGTCAGAGAAATGTCTGGACTAAAGGCGAATGGTCTTCGCTTGAGTCAGAGAAATGTCTGGACTAAAGGTCAATGGTTTTTGGTTAAGTGAGAGAAATATATGGACTAAAGGTGAATGGTCTTTGGTCGAGTCAGAGAAATGTCTGGACTAAAGGTGAATGGTCTTAGGTTGAGTCAGAGAAATGTCTGGAATAAAAGTGAATGGTCTTCGGTTGAGTCAGAGAAATGTCTGGTCTGAAGGTGAATGGTCTTTGGTTTAGTCAGAGAAATGTCTTGACTAAATGTGAATGGTCTTTGGTCGAGTCTGAGAAATGTCTGTACTAAAGGTGAGTGTCTTTTTTTGAGTCAGAGAAATGTCTAGACTAAAGGTGAATGGTCTTGGGTTGAGTCAGAGGAATGTCTGGACTAAAGGTGAATGGTCTTCAGTTGAGTCAGAGAAATGTCTGGACTAAAGGTGAATGGTCTTTGCTCGAGTCAGGGAAATGTCTAGACTAAAGGTGAATGTCTTCGATTGAGTCAGAGAAATGTCTTTACTAATGGTGAATATCTTGGGTTTAGTCAGAGAAATGTCTGGACTAAAGGTGAATGGTCTTTGGTTGAGTAAGAGAAATGTCTGGACTAAAGATGAATGGTCTTCGATCGAGTCAGAGAAATGTCTGGACTAAAGGTGAATGGTCTTTGCTCGAGTCAGGGAAATGTCTAGACTAAAAGTGAATGTCTTCGGTTGAGTCAGAGAAATGTCTTGACTAATGGTGAATATCTTGGGTTTAGTCAGAGAAATGTCTGGACTAAAGGTGAATGGTCTTGGGTTGAGTAAGAGAAATGTCTGGACTAAAGATGAATGGTCTTCCGTCGAGTCAGAGAAATGTCTGGACTAAAGGTAAATGGTCTTATTTTGAGTCAGAGAAATGTCTGGACTAAAGGTCAATGGTCTTTTGTTGAGTGAGAGAAATGTGTGGACTAAAGGCGAATGGTCTTAGCTCGAGTCAGAGAAATGTCTGGACTAAAGGTCAATGGTTTTGGGTTAAGTCAGAGAAATATCTGGACTAAAGGTGGTTGGTCTTTGGTCGAGTCAGAGAAATGTCTGGACTAAAGGTTAATGGTCTTAGGTCGAGTCAGAGAAATGTCTGGAATAAAAGTGAATGGTCTTCGGTTGAGTCAGAGAAATGTCTGGTCTGAAGGTGAATTGTCTTTGGTTTAGTCAGAGAAATGTCTTTACTAAATGTGAATGGTCTTTGGTCGAGTCCGAGAAATGTCTGTACTAAAGGTGAGTGTCTTTTGTTGAGTCAGAGAAATGTCTAGACTAAAGGTGAATGGTCTTGGGTTGAGTCAGAGAAATGTCTGGACTAAAGGTGAATGGTCTTCAGTTGAGTCAGAGAAATGTCTGGACTAAAGGTGAATGGTCTTTGCTCGAGTCAGTGAAATGTCTAGACTAAAGGTGAATGTCTTCGGTTGAGTCAGAGAAATGTCTTAACTAATGGTGAATATCTTCGGTTTAGTCAGAGAAATGTCTGGACTAAAGGTGAATGGTCTTGGGTTGAGTAAGAGAAATGTCTGGACTAAAGATGAATGGTCTTCGGTCGAGTCAGAGAAATATCTGGTCTGAAGGTGAATGGTCTTTGGTTTAGTCAGAGAAATGTATGGACTAAAGGTTAATGGTCTTGCGTCGAGTCAGAGAAATGTCTGGATTAAAGGTGTGTGGTCTTTAGTTGAGTCAGATAAATGTCTGCACTAAAGGTGATTGGTCTTTGGTTGAGTCAGAGAATCATTTCTAGACTAAAGGTGAATGGTTTTGGGTCGAGTCAGAGAAATGTTTGGAATAAAGGTGAATTTCTTGGGTTAAGTCAGAAAAATGTCTGGTCTAAAGGTGAATATTCTTGGGTTGAGTGAGAGAAATGTCTGGACTAAATATGAATGTTATTGGGTTGAGTCAGAGAAATGTCTGGACTAAAGGTGAATGGTCGTAGATTGAGTCAGAGAAATGTCTGGACTAAAGGTGAATGGTCTTAGGTCTTGTCAGAGAAATGTCTGGACTAAATGTGAATGTCTTTGGTCGAGTGAGAGAAATGTCTGGTCTGAAGGTAATGGTTTTGGGTCGAATCAGAGAAATGTCTAGACTAAAGGTGAATGGTCTTGGGTCGAGTCAGAGAAATGTCTGGACTAAAGGTGAATGGTCTTGGGTCAAGTCAGAGAAATGTCTGGACTAAAGGTGAATGGTCTTGGGTCGAATGAGAGAAATGTCTGGACTAAAGGTGAATGGTCTTCGGTCGAGTCAGATAAATGTCTGAAGTAAAGGGAAATGGTCTTGGATCGAGTCAGAGAAATGTCTGGACTAAAGGTGAATGGTACAATAACAAACAATCTTCGTCATGCTCGTGACACAAGCCGTACTGTTGGCTGAATGGGGAGGGGGGATGACAAGACCTTAATGGGGAGGAGGATGAGAAGACCTGAATGGGGACGGGGATGACAAGATCTGAATTGGGGGGGGGGATGTCAAGACCTGAATGGGGAGGGGGAATGACAAGACCTGAATGGGGAGGAGGATGAGAAGAACTGAATGGGGAGGGGGTTGACAAGACCTGAATGGGGAGGGGGATGACAAGACCTGAATGGGGAGGAGGATGACAAGACCTGAATGGGGAGGGAGGGGGATGACCAGACCCGAATGGGGAGGGAGGGCTATAACACCACCTGAATGGGGAGGAGGATGACAAGACCTGAATGGGGAGGGAGGGGGATGACCAGACCCGAATGGGGAGGGAGGGGGATGACCAGACCCGAATGGGGAGGGAGGGGGATTACAAGACCTGAATGGGGAGTGGGATGACAAGACCTGAATGGGGAGGGAGGGGGATGACAAGACCTGAATGGGGAGGGAGGGGGATGACAAAACCTGAATGGGGATGGGGATGACAAGACCGTGTGGAGAAAGTCAAAAACTACAGTGAAGAGGGTGGCCTGGACATTAATATTGTTAAAAAAAACTCGGGTTATAAGCAGTACAATGTGGAAGCCTTGATTGTACATCAGAGGTACTGGTGCGGGGGACAAGATTATCATACATTTGGGAGAAGTACTGGATCGGGGGACAAGATTCTCATACATTTGGGAGAGGTACTGGATCAGAGAACAAGATTCTCTTACCTTGAGGAGAGGTACTGGAGCAGAGGACAAGATTCTCATATATTTTGGAGAGGTACTGGAGCGGGGGACAAGATTCTCATATCTTGTGGGGAGTTACTGGAGTAGGGGACAAGATTCTCATATCTTTGTGAGAGGCACTGGAGCAGGTGACACGTTTCTCATATCTTGGGGAGACGTACTCGAGTAGGGGACAGAATTCTCTTATCTAGGGGAGAGGTATTGGATCAGAGGACAAGATTCTCTTACCTTGGAGAGAGGTACTGCAGCAGGTGACAAAATTCTCATATCTTGGGGAGAGGTGAGAAGATTCTCTTACCTTGGGCATGTAATAACCAATGACAGCAGATGAGAAACCAAGAAGAAGAATAGGTATGGACAAAATCAGCAGAATGAAGAGGATATTCACAGCTAAAGAGCTCGACTACAAATTAAAATAAGCATGATCATTTGTAATATATACTCATCATTACTGTATGGTGGGGAGACGTGGACAATGCACGAGCAGAGAGAAGATATAATAGAGTCTGGAGACTTGAACAATGCACGAGCAGAGAGGAGATATAATAGAGTCTGGAGACTTTAACAATGAACGAGCAGGAAGAAGATAGAATAGATTCTGGAGACTTGGACAATGAACAAGCAGTTAAAAGATACTTTATCAGGGGTAGTTGTCTCGCGATTCAATGTCAACCAGTGTTCGTAAAGCGATCTCAGTCCAAACGCTTCAAACGCTTGCTCGCCTTTCCCCGTAGAGGTATTGGGATGCGGTGTTTTTTAGCGTCTTCTCCGCCGATATGCGCTGCTCCGGTGCGTATCGAGAAACGTTGTCAGTCGGTGGTGATTTATCTAAGGCTTATAGCAGAGCTCGACAGTTCGTCTCGCTGGTGATCAGACTCGCGCAAAGAGCTTGTGACCGGCAAATGGAAAGCAGGAATCGTGCCTGAAGGCCCTGTGTTCTCCCGGGGACCAACCCTCGGGAGAAGGGCAGACCGGCAGGCCAAATTGTCTCTAGTCCCAGTGAAATTCATCGCCGGGGTCGTTGGGATCCGTTCTGCACAGAGCGCTGCCATCCCTCCTCGAGCGAGCCCGGTCGGTCGGTCGTCTGGTGCGTGTAAGGGCCCCTGTCAGGCGGTCCTAGGTCGACGGAGTGAGGGACGGGGGGAACAACCATCCGTCCGTTCGTCAGTCGGTCCCTGCGGCCGTCCCAGTGAGGCTTTTTACACACCCGTCCTCCGCCGACCGGTGTGTGCGGTACGTACGTACGTATCCGGCAGATATCTGGTTGATCCTGCGAGTAGTCATATGCTTGTCTCAAAGATTAAGCCATGCATGTCTAAGTTCACACTGTCTCACGGTGAAACCGCGAATGGCTCATTAAATCAGTCGAGGTTCCTTAGATGACACGATCCTACTTGGATAACTGTGGCAATTCTAGAGCTAATACATGTTTACCAAGCTCCGATCCTCGCTGAAAGATTAGTTTTATTAGTTCAAAACCAATCGTCGTTTCCCCTTGCGGTGTCCCCATTGGTGACTCTGGATAACTTTGTGCTGATCGCATGGCCTCATGTGCCGGCGACGCATCTTTTAAATGTCTGCCCTATCATATGTCGATGGTACGTGACATGCCTACCATGTTTGTAACGGCTAACGGGGAATCAGGGTTCGATTCCGGAGAGTGAGTATGAGAAACGGCTACCACATCCAAAGAAGGCAGCAGGCGCGCAACTTACCCACTCCCGGCACGGGGAGGTAGTGACGCAAAAATAACAATACGGGACTCTTTCGAGGCCCCGTAATTGGAATGAGTACACTTTAAACCCTTTAACGAAGATCTATTGGAGGGCAAGTCTGGTGCCAGCAGCCGCGGTAATTCCATCTCCAATAGCGAATATTAAAGTTTTTGCAGTTAAAAAGCTCGTAGTTGGATCTCAGGCGCAGGCGGGCGGTCCGGCTCGCGCCGGTTCACTGCCCGTTGTCTCTTGCCCTACCGTCTGCCGGCTCTCTCCCACGGGTGCTCCTCGCTGAGCGTCGTGGGTGGCCGGCGAGTTTACTTTAAAAAAATGAGAGTGTTCAAAGCAGGCCTCGGCTGCCTGAATAATGGTGCATGGAATAATAGAATAGGACCTCGGTTCTATTTTGTTGGTTTTCGGAACTGGAGGTAATGATTAACAGGGACAAACGGGGGCATTCGTATTGCGGCGTTAGAGGTAAAATTCTTGGATCGCCGCAAGACGAGCTACTGCGAAAGCATTTGTCAAGAATGTTTTCATTAATCAAGAACGAAAGTCAGAGGCGCGAAGACGATCAGATACCGTCGTAGTTCTGACCATAAACGATGCCTAGCGATCCGCAGGAGTTGCTTCGATGACTCTGCGGGCAGCTTCCAGGAAACCAAAGTGTTTGGGTTCCGGGGGAAGTATGGTTGCAAAGCTGAAACTTAAAGGAATTGACGGAAGGGCACGACCAGGAGTGGAGCCTGCGGCTTAATTTGGCTTAACACGCCAATACTGTAGAAAGACTGTCAAATCGAGAGCACCTTCGTGGGGTCTAATAGTGAACATGTGCTGGTATTAGACCCACGGAAGACAGGTCAGTCTCTTAACCCCCTAATGAAAGAGCGTCTGCTATGGTAATCTGGTCGTAACTCTGCAGAAATCGCAGATTCCAGAAACTTGGCAATTGACAAACTAAAAAGCCCTCTATTGATACGTCCGGTCTAATATTGAACGGGTGCTGGAAATAGACCCTCGGAAGACAGGTCAGTTTTACCCTACTAATGACAGGGCGTTACTACGGAAATTCTGCTCAACTCGAGAGGAGCCGCAGACATTTGGTTCACGTACTAGGCTGATAAGCCAACGGCGCGAGGCTACAAGGTGAGGGATTACGGCCGAACGCCTCTAAGCCAAAATCCCGCCCAAAAGCTCAGCACGATTGCCAAGGGAGACTTCGACATGGTGGGGACCTGGGGCTCCCGTTCCAGCCCCGCCCGGTGGAGCCGCAGAATGAGGTCTATGCCGTCCGCCGATCAAAGCGGGCGGGAAGCTGCTCGATATTCACCCCATACGGCGATGAGGTATGAAACCACTTGTAGAAGACTTAGTTCTCGGTCGGGGTGCCCTAAGCAGTAGATCAGCTACCTCACTGCGAACTGCTGAGACTCAACCCTTGACCATGAGATATGTCCGCACACCAGGCGAACAACACCTCTGTGCAATGACCAGGCTTGTCCCCTGGTCAAATGCACTATTTCGAGAGGAATCACAGGTCGCTGACATTTGGTCCACGTGCTTGGCTGATAAGCTAGCATCTGAGGGACTACGGCCGAACGCCCCTAAGCCAGAATCCCGCCCTAAATCTCAGCACCGCTGTGATGGGAGGCCACAGAAATGCACCTGGTTAAATGCACTCCTGCCTCGCTCTTTGCCTCTGTCTGCTATCAGTCATCCAAATGGACGCAGAAGAGATGCAGTCCAGCGGACATTGCACCTCCTGCCCTATTGTGACAACCTCCCGGGTGGCGGGGAATGCTAGGCGTACCATCACTGCAGATGAGCCGAGAAAATAAAGGGAGCAAAGAGATACCTCACTCACATGCATATGCTACGTTTCTGGCAGGACGTGACGATCCTGGGACAAAGTCACACTGGACTGCCTCTCTTCCGGGATAGTACAAACTAGTACATAGACCATCATATCATTGCCAAACCCTATAGACACGAGTAGGGAAGACTCGATAATTCTGCAAGACAACTTCCTAAGAGAGACAACTCTGACCAAAAACAACTGCTGCCTTGCAGTTAGGCTGGGGACAGCCAAAGGCTAAGGAGGTTAACCCTACAGAAACGGCTGTTGAAATCGGATGCACTGAGCCACATGCTTAACAAAATAAAACAGTGCAACTTAAATATCGCTGTAAACAGCGTACGAAGAAGAAGAAGAAGAAGAAGAAGAAGAAGAAGAATAGATTCTGGAGACTTGGACAATGAACAAGCAGTTAAAAGATAGAATATATTTTGGAGACTTGGACAAACGATTAGCAGGGAGAAGATAGAATAGAGCGGAGACTTGGACAATGAACGAGCAGCTAGATGATATAATAGATTTTGGAGACATGGACAATGAACGAGCAGGGAGAAGATAGAATAAAGTCTGGAGACATGGACAATGAACAAGCAGGTAAAAGATATAGTTTATTCTGGAGACTTGGACAATGAACAAGCAGAGAGAAGATAGAATAAAGTGGAGACTTGGACAATGAACGAGCAGCTAGAAAATAGAATAGTCCCTGGAGATCTGTATGTACAGGAGAATGAGTCGCATTTCATGAAAGCTTACAAATGTAGAGGTCCTAGAGAAACTAAATGTCAAAAGAGAACTGTTGAAAGACATGAAGAGACAAGAAAGCATACATTTGGCCACATTAAAAAACAAGACTCGCTTGTATAAACCATACAAGAGGGAAACCTGGAAGGCAGATGTAACCAGTTTATCGTTGCTTCCTCTCGTATTCTCTTCTCCGCAAATGTTAGGTCTACCTATACTTTGTCCCTTGAGGATTTCATGTGAGAGCCTTCCTAGCAACGTTGACGGAGCCTTTCCAGAAGTGTCAGCCCTGATAAGCCTCATTGTCTTTTCTTACTTTGTTATTCTACTGTTATTCCCCACAGGTCTTCATTGCTCATCTTCTCTTACCACCTTATGGCCATTATCAGTCGTTATCTGTAAACGAATGACTGAAGTTTTTGTTGTACTGTCTTGGTCCTTCTCGAATGACTCAAGTTTTTGTTGCACCGTCTTGGACCTTCTCGAATGACTCAAGTTTTTGTTGTACCGTCTTGGTTCTTCTCGAATGACTCAAGTTTTTGTTGTACCGTCTTGGACCTTCTCGAATGACTCAAGTTTTGGTTGTATCGTCTTGAACCTTCTCGAATGACTCAAGTTTTTGTTGTACCGTCTTGGACCTTCTCGAATCACTCAAGTTTTTGTTGTACCGTCTTGGTTCTTATCGAATGACTCAAGTTTTTGTTGTACCGTCTTGGACTTTCTCGAATGACTCAAGATTTTGTTGTACCGTCTTGGACGTTCTCGAATGACTCAAGATTTTGTTGTACCGTCTTGGACTTTCTCGAATGACTCAAGTTTTTGTTGTACCGTCTTGGTTCTTATCGAATGACTCAAGTTTTTGTTGTACCGTCTTGGACTTTCTCGAATGACTCAAGATTTTGTTGTACCGTCTTGGACTTTCTCGAATGACTCAAGATTTTGTTGTACCGTCTTCGACCTTCTCGAATGACTGAAGTTTTTGTTGTACCGTCTTGGACCTTCTCGAATGACTCAAGTTTTTGTTGTACCGTCTTGGTTCTTATCGAATGACTCAAGTTTTTGTTGTACCGTCTTGGACTTTCTCGAATGACTCAAGATTTTGTTGTATTGTCTTGGACTTTCTCGAATGACTCAAGATTTTGTTGTATTGTCTTGGACCTTCTCGAATGACTCAAGATTTTGTTGTATTGTCTTGGACCTTCTCGAATGACTCAAGATTTTGTTGTACCGTCTTGGACTTTCTCGAATGACTCAAGATTTTGTTGTATTGTCTTGGACTTTCTCGAATGACTCAAGATTTTGTTGTATTGTCTTGGACCTTCTCGAATGACTCAAGTTTTTGTTGTACCGTCTTGGACTTTCTCGAATGACTCAAGATTTTGTTGTACCGTCTTGGACTTTCTCGAATGACTCAAGATTTTGTTGTACCGTCTTGGACCTTCTCGAATGACTCAAGTTTTTGTTATACCGTCTTGGACCTTCTCGAATGACTCAAGTTTTTGTTGTACCGTCTTGGTTCTTATCGAATGACTCAAGTTTTTGTTGTACCGTCTTGGACTTTCTCGAATGACTCAAGATTTTGTTGTACCGTCTTGGACTTTCTCGAATGACTCAAGATTTTGTTGTACCGTCTTGGACTTTCTCGAATGACTCAAGATTTTGTTGTACCGTCTTCGACCTTCTCGAATGACTCAAGTTTTTGTTGTACCGTCTTGGACCTTCTCGAATGACTCAAGTTTTTGTTGTACCGTCTTGGTTCTTATCGAATGACTCAAGTTTTTGTTGTACCGTCTTGGACTTTCTCGAATGACTCAAGATTTTGTTGTATTGTCTTGGACTTTCTCGAATGACTCAAGATTTTGTTGTATTGTCTTGGACCTTCTCGAATGACTCAAGATTTTGTTGTATTGTCTTGGACCTTCTCGAATGACTCAAGATTTTGTTGTACCGTCTTGGACTTTCTCGAATGACTCAAGATTTTGTTGTATTGTCTTCACTTTCTCGAATGACTCAAGATTTTGTTGTATTGTCTTGGACCTTCTCGAATGACTCAAGATTTTGTTGTATTGTCTTGGACCTTCTCGAATGACTCAAGATTTTGTTGTACCGTCTTGGACTTTCTCGAATGACTCAAGATTTTGTTGTACCGTCTTGGACTTTCTCGAATGACTCAAGATTTTGTTGTATTGTCTTGGACCTTCTCGAATGACTCAAGATTTTGTTGTATTGTCTTGGACCTTCTCGAATGACTCAAGATTTTGTTGTACCGTCTTGGACTTTCTCGAATGACTCAAGATTTTGTTGTATTGTCTTGGACTTTCTCGAATGACTCAAGATTTTGTTGTATTGTCTTGGACCTTCTCGAATGACTCAAGTTTTTGTTGTATTGTCTTGGACTTTCTCGAATGACTCAAGATTTTGTTGTATTGTCTTGGACCTTCTCGAATGACTCAAGTTTTTGTTGTATTGTCTTGAACCTTCTCCATATCTCCGCTCCATATAGGAATATTGACTTGACACGCGTTGAATATTCTTTGGTGTGAATCTTGATTTCTGAGGATCTCCATTTGTTGATCAGAATGCCACTCTTTTCTTTCCAATTCTAGTTCTGACATCTGTATCTCTTCGTCATGAAGTGTCAGCTGTGCTGCCCAAACAGGTCAATGCATTCACTTCTTCCAACGACTCTCCCTTCAGTTTTTTGTAGATCGGGTTAATTTTAAATAGCTTCAGTCATAGTTTTATTGATTGTTCTTTCACCCTTTCAAGTTCATCTTGCATTTGTCTATGGATGTGTGACAGCAGTACCAGACCATCTGAGTAGTCCAGGTCCTCCAACTGTGACAGCAGTACCAGATCATCTGAGTAGTCCAGGTCCTCCAACTGTGACAGCAGTACCAGATCATCTGGGTAGTCCACGTCCTCCAACTGTGACAGCAGTACCAGATCATCTGGGTAGTCCAGGTCCTCCAACTGTGACAGCAGTACCAGATCATCTGAGTAGTCCAGATCCTCCAATTGTGACAATAGTGTCCAGTGAATATCAATTCTGTTTCCTTGATTGATGTCTGCATTATCCTATCTATAGCTAACAAGAACATGACGAGCGAGAGCAGGCAACCTTGTCTCAAACCTGTTTGCACTCGGAAGCTGTCAGTCAGTGCTCCTTCATGTACCACTCTGCTAACTGAATCTCTATGAGGAGTATGTACTTCTCTGGTATCCCATACTGTTTCGAACAGTTGGCAAAGAGTGTGTCGATTGCCAGTCTGAAACGCATTTTCGTTGTCTACAAAAACATCGTTAAGGTATGTTTTCCATTGACTTGTGTATGTTCCTGCTAAGTTAAAAAGTTCTTTGAAGCTGTCATCTCTTATCGTTGTTATTGTCATCTCTTGTCCTCGTTGTTGTCATCTCTTATCCTCGTTGCTTTCGAACTTCCCTATCAAGATTCTGTCAGGGCATTATCTCAAACGGTTTCTTGGTTTTCTCCATGCGTTTTCTGTTTCTTTTCTTTGAGATTGTCACGACTAGGTTTGTATTTGGGCAGTCGTTGATGGCTAGGTTTGTATTTGGGCAGTCGTTGATGGTTAGGTTTGTTTTTGGACATTCGTTGATGGCTAGGTCTGTGTTTGGGTAGTCGTTGATGGCTAGTTTTGTATTTGGAGGGCAGTCGTTGATGACTAGGTTTGTATTTGGGCAGTCATTGATGGCTAGGTTTGTATTTGGAGGGCAGTCGTTGATGACTAGGTTTGTATTTGGGCAGTCATTGATGGCTAGGTTTGTATTTGGAGGGCAGTCGTTGATGGCTAGGTTTGTATTTGGGCAGTCGTTGATGGCTAGGTTTGTGTTTGGGTAGTCGTTGATGGCTAGGTTTGTATTTGGGCAGTCGTTGATGGCTAGGTTTGTATTTGGGGGGCAGTCGTTGATGGCTAGGTTTGTATTTGGAGGGAAGTCGTTGATGGCTAGGTTTGTGTTTGGAGGGCAGTCGTTGATGGCTAGGTTTGCATTTGGGCAGTCGTTGATGGCTAGGTTTGTATTTGGCATTCGTTGATGGCTAGGTTTGTGTTTGGACAGTCGTTGATGGCTAGGTTTGTGTTTGGAGGGTAGTTGTGAATTGATAATAAGAATATCTGCCGGCACAAACAATGACAGCAGCAAGAGAACACGTGCGAACTTGCAAGTAAACAAATTGTTACCTGCCAAGACCAGAAGACCAACGGTCCAGAGTAGATTTTCCATGATTACGTCTGATGGATAATCTGTGTTTCCTGTAGACAATGTTGTAGATGGGAATGTTGTAGATGGGAATGTTGTAGATGTCAATATTATTGCAGATGTGAATGTTGTAGATGTAAATGTTGTAGAGGGGAATGTTGCAGATTTCAATGTTGTAAACGTGAATGTTGTAGATGTGAATGTCGTAGATGGGAATGTTGTAGATGTAAATGCGGTAGATGAGAATGTTGTAGATGGGAATATTGCAGATGTAAATGTTGTAGATGTGAATGTCGTAGATGAGAATGGTGTAGATGTGAATGTTGCAGATCGGAATGTTGAAGATGTGAATGTTGAAGATGTGAATGTTGCTGTAGAGGTTAATGTCGTTCATGTTAATGTTGCAGATGTGAATGTTGGAGATGTTAATGTTGTAAATGTGAATGTTGTAGTAGATGTTTAAGTTGTTATATATATGTGAATATTGTAGATGCGAATGTTGTAGCATATGTGAATTGTTGATGTAGATGTGAATGTTGTAGATGTGAATGTTCTTGTAGATGTGACGGCAGCTGTGAATGTGAATGTTTTAGATGTGAATGAAGTTGTTTACGTGAATGTTTTCAGAATAAATGTTCTGTAGAAATGAATGTTGTTGTGCATGTGAATGTTGTAGATGTGAGTGTTATTGTAGAAATGTATGTAATTGTGCATGTGAATATTGCTGTAGATCTGAATGGTGTTATATATGGTAATGTTGTATATGTGAATGTTGTAGTAATGTGGATGCTGTAGATGTGAATGTTTTAGTAGGTGTAAATATTGCAGATGTGAATGTTGTATATGTGATTGTTGTAGTAGTTTGGAATATTTCAGATACGGATGTTGTAAATGTTAATGATGTTGTAGATCTGAATGATGTTGTATATGTAAATATTGTAGTATATGTGAATATTGCTGATGCGAATGGTGAAGATGTGAATGTTGTAGATGTGAATATTGAAGTAGATGCGAATATTTCAGATATGAATGTTGTAGATGTGAAGGTTGTAAACGGTTAACATTTACCAGACGTCAGTTTCAAACGGTTAACATTTAGAAAATGAAATTTTCAAACGGTTAATATTTACCAAACATAAATTTTAAACTGGTAGCTTTTACCAAAAACAACTTTTAAACTGGTAATATTTACCAAACATAACTTTAAATAAAATAACATTTCCCAGAATTCACTTTAAAAAACAATTACGCTTCTCAAATTTAATTTTGAAATTGGTTAACTTTCAGCAATTTTTGAATAAAATTAAACTTTTAAAATATATCATTCCAAACTTATATATCAATATTATTTGAGCAAGCAAATATTTTCCATTTCGTTCACTTTAAATAAGCTGTACAACATAATAACTAAATACTTAAAGTTACTTGCCGTCTTTCGCTCGCGTGTGTGTGTGCAGAAACAGGATGTGTCCTACACGTTTTAGTAACTTGCTGGCTCGTGATCGTGTGTGTGTGCACAGGGCATGCCACGATTGGTTGAAATAGTTCCATTTTGGGACTACAATTTCCAGGAACCAGAATGACGCGTCAGCCTCATTATGCAGCCCACGTACATCTGTGACATAGTCACACGAGACAAAGAATAAACTGATTTTTTTTGTTTGTTGAAGAAAAATATTTGAATAATGCTGAATAGATTTCTTGGTCTGATGAATTGCCACAATGGAATGACACGTCAACCACACATCACATAATGCTTACATCTCAGAGCTCCAGCCATTGACAATCCCAGTTCACAGAACGCGCCCATAACGGCTCAGTCAGGATCTATAATGACACAGATATCACTCCACATCGGAAGGCGGTGGTCGAATGGTGTTGGTAGTGCACCTACGGCGTCCTCTCTCTTGCCTTAGTGGCACGCTGTGTGAGGCTATTCTCTGTCCATCTTTTGATGTAATCCTCCAACTTATAGCGAAATTTACTTCTGGCATGCCTGCGCTGCATCTATAATTCCGGTCTAGATTCCAGCGACGTGTTTTATCTTGTGATGTGACCCAAATATGTGAACTCTTGGTGTTTCATCTTGTGATGTGACCCAAATATGTGAACTCTTGATGTTTTATCTTGTGATGTGACCCAAATATGTGAACTCTTGATGTTTTATCTTGTGATGTGACCCAAATATGTGAACTCTTGATGTTTTATCTTGTGATGTGACCCAAATATGTGAACTCTTGATGTTTTATCTTGTGATGTGACCCAAATATGTGAACTCTTGGTGTTTTATCTTGTGATGTGACCCAAATATGTGAACTCTTGATGTTTTATCTTGTGATGTGACCCAAATATGTGAACTCTTGATGTTTTATCTTGTGATGTGACCCAAATATGTGAACTCTTGAACTCTTGATTCGTTCATGTTCTCTCTGCTACTCAACTTCTCTAAGATTGCTATGATTGTTTTCTGTGCATGCATGTGTTTCCCAGACATCTAATGTGTCTTGTCTGTGCATGCCTGTGTTTCCCAGACATCTAATGTGTCTTGTCTGTGCATGCATGTGTTTCCCAAACATCTAATGTGTCTTGTCTGTGCATGCATGTGTTTCCCAGACATCTAATGTGTCTTGTCTGTGCATGCCTGTGTTTCCCAGACATCTAATGTGTCTTGTCTGTGCATGCATGTGTTTCCCAGACATCTAATGTGTCTTGTCTGTGCATGCATGTGTTTCCCAGACATATAATGTGTCTTGTCTGTGCATGCCTGTGTTTCCCAGACATCTAATGTGTCTTGTCTGTGCATGAATGTGTTTCCCAGACATCTAATGTGTCTTGTCTGTGCATGCCTGTGTTTCCCAGACATCTAATGTGTCTTGTCTGTGCATGCCTGTGTTTCCTAGACATCTAATGTGTCTTGTCTGTGCATGCATGTGTTTCCCAGACATCTAATGTGTCTTGTCTATGCATGCATGTGTTTCCCAGACATCTAATGTGTCTTGTCTATGCATGCCTGTGTTTTCACACATCTGGTGTGTCTTGTCTATGCATGTCTGAGTTTCCAGACATATAATGTGCCTTGTCTATGCGTGCCTGTATTTTCCAGACATCTGGTGTGTCTCTCATCCTGGACTTTATGAGAGAATTCTTGGTTGCCTTTAAAGCACACATCAATGGTTATCTGTACCTCTTTAGATCTTAATAATATTATTGTTCGCTTAGGCGTCTGAGGCGGGTTGAGTCGGTCAGCCACATCCATGACCCACAGCTGGGGCGTGGTTTCAGGCAGAGGAGGAGGTTGCTGCTTGCTGGATCCATACTGTTCGTGGGCAGCCTCTTCTGCGCTCCCAGTCGGGGGGAGACTTTGGGACTGAGGAAGGACTTGTGTAGTATCTTGTGGACCGGTGTTTCAAGGTCCAGCCGTACAACATGACCGAACAAAGAAACTGCGTTGGTCAAGTGATTCCTGGTCCAGCCGTACAACATGACCGAACAAAGAAACTGCGTTGGTCAAGTGTTTCCTGGTCCAGCCGTACAACATGACCGAACAAAGAAACTGCGTTGGTCAAGTGTTTCCTGGTCCAGCCGTACAACATGACCGAACAAAGAAACTGCGTTGGTCAATTTTTACTGGTCCAGCCGTACAACATGACCGAACAAAGAAACTGCGTTGGTCAAGTGTTTCCTGGTCCAGCCGTGCAACATGACCGAACAAAGAAACTGCGTTGGTCAAGTGTTTCCTGGTCCAGCCGTACAACATGACCGAACAAAGAAACTGCGTTGGTCCATTTTTACTGGTCCAGCCGTACAACATGACCGAACAAAGAAACTGCGTTGGTCAAGTGTTTCCTGGTCCAGCCGTACAACATGACCGAACAAAGAAACTGCGTGGGTCAAGTGTTTCCTAGTCCAGCCGTACAACATGACCGAACAAAGAAACTCTGCGTTGGTCAAGTGTTTTTGAGATTGGGCGGAGGCCTGTTATAGAAGAG